>OY728156.1:476147700-477435200 GCA_963277665.1 Viscum album
CAACCACAAACGTTTTTTCTGAAAGATTGTATAGGTAATATCCCTTTATTTCTTTGGTATATCCTATAAATACACACTTTAGGGTGAACGAATTTTACCCAAAGAGGCCTTAACAAATGATTTGCAACCCCACGCATGTAGGTAAGACAACATGGGTTTCTTTCCATTCCATAATTAGTATGGTATACTGTTTGTTGCTTTAGTTGGAAATCAGTTTATTATGCATGCTTCTGTTTGTCACATGTATCCCCAAAAGGATAATGTAAGACTTGGATGACTCATCCTTAATGTCACCATTTCCAAAAACGTGTGGTTCCTCCTTTCGCTTACACCATTCCAATGAGGTGTATAAGGATAATTGAGTTGAGATAATATCCCAAACTCCTATAAATAATCAATGAAGTCTTGATTAAGATGTTCCACACCAGGATCTGAGTAGAGTTTCTTAATATTCTTACGAAGATGGTTCTCAAATTTATTCTTTTATTCCTTTAATTTATCAAAAGAATCCAACTTATACCTCATTAAATTAACATACCCATATCTACTAAAATCATTAGTAAAAGTTATGAATTATGAGTACCCACCCCTTTCTTCAATAGGAAATGGTCCACACACATCGTTATGAACTAATTCAAGAATCTCTTTTGCTCTTTCACTTTTCCCACTAAATGGGTATTTGGTCATTTTCCCTTATAAACACACATGACATACACCAAGTGTTTTTAGTTCAAAAGAATCTAAATATCCATCTTGATGTAATTTAGTCAATATATTTTCATTTACATGACCTATCCAGTGATGCCAAAGTTGAGTGTGGTATGAGTCATGTGAAGTAACTTCATTATCAATTTACACTACTTGGTTTGTGTAATCCAAAACATAATTACCGTTATTTAAATGTTACTTACCATAAAAATTTTATATTTATAAAATAAGTGACATTAATTCAAAAATTTGAAAATAAATCCATCAGTATCTAGTTTGGATATAGAAATAATGCTTTTGGTAATTGAAGGCACATATTAATAACCCTTTAAAACCAAGATCATTCTAGTTGTAAATGAGAGGTGGAGGTCCTATATAACTAAAAAAAAGTTTAGTTATGATGGATACTAGTAGATCTACCTCCCATTAGCTAATAGTTTTTAATATACTTGGTTCGTGTATTCAAATACATATGTGATCACCAAAAATTGTATCAAATACCCAATTTGTAGAAATAGATAAATTTCACTCGATAACAAATGCACCTAAATCTTTCCCTTGATTATTTGGTTTTGTTTAATTTTTTATTCTATTGGCCCTTCTTTCCACATGATAAATAGAAAAATTCATATTCCCCTTCTTTCCCCTTGATCTTACTCTTCTTGGAAGGGCATAAAGAAGATTTGGGCTTAAATATATTCTCTTTAACTTTCTGTTTTTACCACAAGTACAATTTTTTTTTCATTATTTTTATCATTATCTACTTGGAGAAGAAGAGTAAGAATATATGGTAGAGACTTCTCAATGTTGTTCATATTAAAATTCACAATAAAGCTGGAGAAGCTCTAAGGGAGTGATACCAGAATTAGTTCGGTGCCCAGTTCTTCAGGGAGTTTAAATCCTAAAAACTCTAAGTGATAAATGTATCCAATGATCTTGACTACATGAGGCCCATATGAGTAACCCTCTCCAAGATCACTTTTATAATAGTTCCTTATAAATCCTGAACCATTCCCATCTAGCTCTCTTATGGGAAAGACCATAAAGGTTCTCAATCATGCTATATGCATCCATGTTTTTCTTAGAATTCATTAGTTCACTAGACATCTATGAAGGCATTATACATTGAATGTCAACAGCATTGTTCAAATATTTTTCATAGAAAATGAAACCTTCATCACTCACCTATTTAGTAGGCAGATCATACATTAAGAATTCTAGCATGTAAGATTTCTGTTCATGGTGTAGCATAACCTGAAGGTGTCTAAACCACCCCTAGAAGTTAATTCCAGTTATGAGATTGTCTTTATCCAATATCAATCATAGGTATAGTGTGTTTTATGAAATTATCATTTTTTTTATTCAATTAAAAAGAGAATATTATTAGTTTTTTTCTTGATTAAAAATTAAGTGAGATATAACAAATTAAACATTTTAATTAAATCTCCCACTATTTTATCAAGTCCCAATAGCCCTCACCATTAAACTTTGAATGTCTAGTTTATTTAACATTCTAGTGTCAAGGATCCAAATTTATTTTCTTAATTATCCAGAATTTGACCCTAAAAACCATAATAAAGTAATTAGGTAGGTGGTCTTGCAAACTATAGGATTGAAACTCCTTGATCCATTGAGTAGATTCTCATATCCTAAAATATTAACTTGGATGTCCTCAAAACTTTCCTCCAAATTTTTATTGAATAGACTTTATCCATTAAACTAAATATAAGTTTAGTTAATTCAAACTAAAAATATCATGAGAAATCCCAGATAAAAATAAGTGTCCAAACATTTTCCATATACTATACTTAGTTCTATAGTTTTATTCTTAATCAAGTAATGGAAGGCTTAGCCTGACTAAATATTTAATTGATGGATTTAAATTAATTTATGCATAAATTTTATCTCGTTTTATCCTTTAAATATATCTTTAATATTAACTGGATGTTAATTAATTAATTAACCATGTTGGATAAAACATTTACACATAATTCATTTTTTTGATTTCCATCTTTTCATATTAATTCATTCATTTATGTGACTATAGTCTTGCATACTTAAAATAAATAATTCATAGATAGAAATAAATAAACAGAGTAAATGACCCTATCATGATCTTATCTTACATTTGATTTAATAAACCAACATTAAATCAACCTATGACCTAGGGGAATAACTCCATTTTCTGATCATGGCATGAGTTACAACATTCCATCTATATATCTATGTATTACTGAGTTGGAATCATCATAGTTCCATCTTGAACCACCTCCGTGCTTCATGATATGTTCCATTAATTACAAGTATTTATTACTCACATGAAGCTGAGGGGAACCAAAGGATTGGTTAAATGATATTACATAAATATCCATGGACATGCAGGTCCTACATAATAATGGAGGGAGGTATGACTTGTAGACCATCAATTAATTTAATATTAAATAATTGAAAAACCATGAAATAAATTAAATTAAATTAATTCCAACACATACATAGGTCTTGGTCAAGTTCATGATCAGTCATACATTCAAAGAATATGAAAAAGAAACTATCTTGAATTCATTTATTTATTCATTCTTTTATTATTAAGATAAACACACTTTCATTAATTAATTAATTAATTATATTTCATCTTAATGATCATTTGATCTTAATTATAGATAACTATCATTTATGTAATTTATGGTAAATAAATGGCAAAACCAATAATTACATATTCATTACAATAAATTAATTGAGAATTTAAAATTCTTTAAAAACATTATTAAATTATCAAACACGCAATGGTATTCCAATCAATAAAATAATATTTTAATCCTATAATTTTAAAATTTAATGTAATTTTAATTTTTTCCATTAATGAGAGACTACATGACATGTATATCTAGCTACACTCCATGTACCTCAGTTTCCGTGTATCCAAGTCACATGCCCAGGGTTTCGATGCGTTAACTCAGCCGGACTACACAACATGTACATGCCAGCTACATGCCCTATATCCGCTTTCCATGTGCTAGGATGGCCTGGTCAACACGTGATGTGAAATAAAAGGACCATGTGTAATTAATTGCTCAAAGAATTAAGATATAATAAACATGGGTATATGACATGTTCTTTGATTATACACCATGTAACCCATTTTTACTGACCAAAGATTTAAAACTTCCCAATGGAATCTCCGATCATTCTTTATTTTTTATTAAACCTTTAAGAAAATGAAACATAGAATGAACATGATTAATATGTTGATAACATGTTAATTAAAATCAAATTAAAGAATGGATAACATGAAATGAAAAATTTAACCACAATTGTGCAAATATCAACAATCATATAAATAATTATAAATTTAAACATAACACCTCTCATACCACTTATTGGTTTCGGGTCTAGCGAAACCATGAAATGGTGGATGATATATTAATATTTATTTCAATATCTATTTCCCAAAACCATGAGCAAGGATATTGAATTTAAAATTTATAATTAATTTATTTAGTATCTAAAGAAATAAATACATGGGATTAGGAACTTTATTCACTGATGATTGTTGATCATTTGAAAAAGACCCTTTCAAATTTCCTTTGTTTCACAGTAAGGATCCAAGGATAAAATCCCTCTAGTGGTGATCCACATGTGCTCCAATGATCTTAGAGAATCACTACTCTATCACCAGGTGATATTATAGTGAATCAAATGTATTTCATTGTTTTTTATTTATTGCTCATTCTTTAATATTGAATAAATCTCTCTTTCACTTATCGTTTTTAAGAAGAGAGGAGGAGGAGTCGAGGGAGAATTCATTGTGCGCAATAATTCTCTATTCTCAATTTTTGGATACTCTATACAATAGATACATTCGTTTGTTTATAGAGTTAGTATTTAAGTTAAAATATTATTTAATTGAATACCGACCATTAAATAACATTTATTGAAATTAATAAACCCCATGCCATATAATAATAATAATAATTATATTATTATTATTTTTTGGAGTGCACCAACTTGCGTAATAAAAAATATTATGTAATGGTCTTGTTAATTAATATCTTCCACCAGACCCGGTCTTGGTCCATTCAAACTCCTCTAGAATTTATTGAACAATTGAATAAATATTTTATTCCTAAATAAATATATTATTCACAATATAGCAAATCAATATTTATTAAAATATTCAATAAATAAAATAATATTTTATTCACAAGACAATGAATATATATTTATTTAATTTTTGTGATCAGTATAACTTGAATAAAATTATTCCTCATACTTGAGAATAATATTTATTCCATTAATTAAATTCAAATAGAATTTAATTAAGATCAACATAAACACTTAGTGTGTGACCCACTAGGATTATTTTTCATTGGAATTAGGCGGGATTTCCTAAAGTCCAAAATATCTATCTAGAAATTGGTCAAGGAACCCAATATAAATTACTTAATGCTGCAACATCAAAAACCACATACAAACGTTCACTATGTAATATAATCCCCTTTATCACAATATTTCATCGATCTGGTTTCACATTCGTGTCACCAACCTATATGCTCACTATGTCTTTCTTTGACTATATGAAATATACACATTGTAAGAGCATGGCCATGAAATTTAATGCGATGGTTCTATTCCAATCAAAGGGCTGAGATATCAGCTTCCATAAATATGTAAGGGACAAATATTTCCTCAAATTATTCATTAATTACATGTCACTCATGATGCACCCAATGTATCCAACTTCTCTATGAACTGTTATCATCATGGTTTATGAAATAAATCTAAGTAATTGAGTTATAACATCCATTAATAATAATATTAAAGTCTAAGGACTATCAAACATGATCGTATATAAGAATATATGATGACACCAAAACATGAGGAATTTATACTGCTCGGTCTGTTATCATAATCTCCCATATTAGATATTACCAAGTGAAAACTTCATGAGAAGAATCCTCATATGCTTATGAGTACTTGTACATGACAGTCTATGTACTACATGTCCCATCATAGTACATTATCCAACCATAGAACATTATTTAAGAATATCATCATATCACATCAAGGTTATCATCATAGTGGATAATTGATATGACCTTATCAACGAGACATATACTCTAATATATTATTACATTAGAGTTATGAAGAAAAATGAACAATATGTAATAAGTAGTTTTATTAATATTTAATACATTGAATATACATGTAATCAAAGTACAAATAGTTAGTTTTAGGACACCAACTCCAATATTAAGAACCTTCACTTTGATACCACTTGTAGAGAATCCATTTAACCATACCCCACATCTGATTTTCCATCATAAGTAATCATTCCATAATCACCTAGAGAAACCTGATTCCAAAAGAAACTCTCCCAAATTAATATTCCAAAACTTGGTTGAAACAACGATCACCCAAATCACTGCACTAAACTTTAGAAACTCACTTTAACCTTGTTCACTTCAAAATATATAAATTTCATACAATGCAAAATAAATGTCATAAAGTAAAATAAAACTTTGATTTGATGTGTTTGAACTAATAGTCCTATGTCCATGGGAGAAACATTATAGTATTTCATTTCTCTGAAAGAAAGGTTACAACTTAGTGACTAATGAGTCACTTGGATTACTAAATAAAGTAATCAAAATTATGTTTCCCTAATCTTTTTGATAAATTAATAAAAATTATGTTCAACAAATAATTATTACAAACATAGGCGGTATCACCCCTTATCAATAGAGAGTATCATCTGGACATCCATTTATATCGACCTATGGAAAGTGAGTGAGTCCATTCATTCTACTATTCCAACCACCTATCTTCTATAGAAATCATTAGAGCGATTGTCCCTCTTGATAAACTAAAAATTTCACAATAAATTGAACATCCCCATCTTCTATAAGTAAAAGCTAAAATTTCTCGAATGATGCCACATGAACCTGATCATATCTGAAGAAAACCTTCTGAAACATATCCCTCTAGAAAACTCATTTTGGAGCATTGAAGAAAAACACTACCTCTTCCATAACATAAAAAAATTGAAGAACTTCCAGAACCACCCCTTCCAATTTTATCCTTCTAATCAACTAAAGTAGGCTTCAGATTCCCAACATATATCACCTAGTAAAATAAAATTTCATAAAAATACTTTAACTTATATGTTACTCTCCCCAATCCCCTTATCCGCACACAAAATCCTTACACTTAACAACCATATAATAAGTTCTAAAATCATCGATCCAAAATCCATCTTTTAAAAGAAATATTCTACCACAATACAAATCCCCTTTCCCTAACTACATCCATAAAACAACAAACATTAAAATATTTCACTCGTAAATACAATCACCAATTATTTTCAAACAATAAAAAATCATATCAAACAAACATATGAAATAAAAAAAAATTCTTCTAGGATTAAATTTATTTTTAGAAGATATCATATTATCCAACATTCATAGTGTCAATTTTTTCCAACAATGAAAGAGATATTGGCCTCCAAAGCCCATGACTAATAAGACATGATATGGTGACTGGAACTAAGTTTTTGAAGAATATAAATGAGATAATTTCTTTTATAAACCCTATAAATAATAAAACAATACCACTAATCTACTCTAGATAAATTCCATTCAATAAATAATTCCCATAACCTAAATGTTACCTACATGTAAATGTATAAAATCATCATGAAAAAACATAAAAAACACAATCTTAGGAATATAAATCATTCCCTAAACTCTACTCAATCTAATAAAATGGTATATTCACTATCCCTTAGACTACCCTTGAAAAAAAACATAATTGTGAATGAAAAAATAAAAATGTATTATTCTCATGCTCCATGATGGACATGCATAATAAAAAAAATTCTCTAAATATTTTATCACCAATTAAACATGATTGTTTATTATGAAAAGGGTTACATACTTTTACTTTCATATTTTAGTTGAAAAATTCTCAACAAAAAACATTCAGGAGGATAAACATATTAGTTACTCAAATTAAAAGATCAAGGAATTAATATGAGACATACATTACAATAGGCTTTTATAATAGTCCATGCAATCATTATTTCAACTTTATACATAATCTCTACAATAAAAATCCAAAATATACACTTTTCTTACCACTTTATAATCCCAAAATTCAATAATTTAATTTTAAGAGTTCTCAATAATGTTTTAATAAACTACACATTGTATAATAATTTGAACAAAGAATTAAAAACTCAAAAAATAGAATGCTAAAACATTTCCCTATATTTATCAACATGAAATTTGTTATTTTGGGTAAAATTTTCACCAAAAGGATCTTAAAGGTTTGTGATTATATACAATAAGGGTTACATAAACATGATTTATTGACAATTTTAATCATCATGGGAGTGTTTTTACATCTTTCGAATTCTAATAATGATAATGAAAGTCAATTTTATGGAAGAAATATTATAGCAAGAATGGAAATAATATATTCAAGAATAAATATGGATATAACCGATGAACCTCAAGACAAAAAAATATTAATATAAAACATCTATTATCGGTTAAACCATTTTACTATACATCATGAAAACACAATCATTTTAACTAGAGTTCTATCAAATTTCAACAATTGAAGCATACATAATCACAGAAATATAATTAAATCAATAATGTCAATGTTGATGAAAATATTAGTAATGATTCACGTGCCTTATTAATATTTCAACCCTAAAATGGTTATAGTATCACATAAACATGTTTATTAGGGAATCAAGGTCCTTGAACCAGATCAAAATGGGGCCTAACGATTAGTTTTCTAGTCAATTTTCTTGGAATACCTAACATGTTATGATCGAGTGTCACTTATTCCCTACCAATACCATACAATACTCACTTATGACTAACCCCAAACTGTATCCCAACTCTCAAAAAAATATTTGATACCACTTCGTGATGAACAACCCCCACTAGAAACCCCACTAATTCAGATAATGATGGATAAACTGTCCCCCAAAGACTGCCTTTAATAAGCCATGAGTTGGTGGCTAACATTGAGGGTTTGAAGCATATAAATGGGATAAGTTCTCTCATAAAACCTAAAAATAATAAAAAACTAGTAATAAACATTGAATAAATTATATTCAATAATTAATTACCATAATCAAAATGTTACCTACATGTAAATATATACATTTATCATGAAAAAAATGTTCTTATGACTATAAATCATCCAATGAACTCTACTCGAGATACCCAATAGTAGCTCCACTATCCCTAAAAATACTTAGTAAAAAAACATAATTGTGGAGGGGTGAGAACTTGGGATCACTATGTTGTATCTTCCTTCTAAAAAGATAAACAATCATGTGAAATAAATATTTAAGGGTATATATGTGTGATACTAAACAAGAAATGCATAAACCTCAAAATAAAATTAGTATAAGTGTAATAAATACCAATCACCGAACTCTATGTTCTACCATAACGACCATAACTTCCATTATTTTCTACAACATCCTTAATCACTTCCCCAAGCATGAATACAAGAAAACTCCCAATCTGTCCAAGGATTGTAAATATCACATAAAGTAATCAACCAATGATAAATATCATTAACTCTATAGACATCATGAAAATAAAACAAGAAAAGGTAATGAAAATTCATCTTCACTATGACCTTTCAGTTCAGAGGTTGTTTCAAATCACAACTGGGTAATGAACTAGTATAGGAAATCCCCTCACAAACCAATCAAGAAAAAGATACCACATTATTGGTGTGGTAACCTAAACATAAAGGAAATAAAAATAATTACATCCTCTTTCCATGTATTCCCCCACCCATATTAACATATTCAAATCCTTTATATCATTTTAGGGTATTGTGAACAAGAAGGACATCAACCTACCTCCATTATTCAACCATGAATGACCCATACTATTCATTCATATTTCAACATTATTTTTAACTCCATAATTTATAATTTAATAGACACACTATGTTTTTTTTCATAGTTTAGTTCTATCCCTTTATTTCACATTAACTTTATATATTCTTTATTCAATTTAGTTTACATATTCCATTAATAATCATATTAAAAGTAAATTAATTTTTTTATAACATACTTTTAAAACATCATATTAGCTTTTATCATCATACCATAACCAAGAAATAATAAATTCATGAGACATCCCTCATTTATAACCATAACCATACACAAAACACCCCAAAACAAGAATAAAAAATAATAAAAAAGGAATAAAGAATATAACCCATATAAAACCTTATCTCATAAAATATAAACTCTTTACCTCATAAAACAACAAAAACTCCCTTCCAAAAATAGTTACATATAGTCCCTTTTTATTTATAGAAACCACACACATCCTAAATCACACAAAAAACATGAAAAAATACAGAAAACAAAGAATATAAAGAAAGTAACCATAACTCATCACCTAACTTAACCTGTTACACACAACCCCACCATACCAACCAGACACCAACTTTTATATCCCAATAAAAATGATTCTAAAAATCTCAACTAAACCATAAAAAAATGTAAAAATAAAATAATATATTCCCAACACTAAAAAATCACAATTATTTCTAGACCAAGATCTTTTCCGAGATCACAATAAGATGACATCACCTACTAATTACAAAGACAAAACATCAATTTATATCACCCAGAAACTATTACATATCTCATTTATCATTTTCATAGTTACCAAACATAATCATCTACTTTACATTACCATTATAATTTTTTTACTTTAAACCCATGAATCAAGTAATCAATATCAAAGAAGAATAAATAACAGTAAAAATTCTCAGCAATACTATTAGTACATATCAATCCCCCTAAGGTTACCTTAACACAAATAAAATAAATAATAAACCAACACAACATCAATGTAAATATTTAATAAATTAATAATAACACATAAAATTATGTATTCAACTAAACACTTATTGTGTCACGACCCGCCCCATAGGGGCCCATGCCGTGACTACCCCAAGTCCACCTCTGATAGGATAGGGGATAATGACTAGCACTGAGTAGGCATATCTCACAAATGGGAGGCATTTTCCTAAGTACCTGTACACACACACACATCACCAAGACCAAAATGCTAAAATGTAAAAACACTAAGTAAACAATGCATGCCTGCACTAAGATACCAACCACAAAGTACAAAAGTAGGAAAAATAGAAAGTAAATAGGGCAGAAATACAAGCCCGCCAAAATAAAGAATCTTTCAAGTGAATACACGAGTTCTTTAAGCTCACCCATAAAAAATCCTACCTAATGGGTAGGTGTAGGATAACTGTCTAAAGTTGTACGAGCACCACACGTTCGTCTAATCACTCTAAGAAACACCTAGTCCTGATCCACTGAGAACTTTATCAAAGTGTCAGTCGTATTCACAAGACATGACACATATAGGAAAATACCATGAAAGGGTGAGTAAAAAAAATACTCAGTAGGACACCCTATAACCACAAAGGAAACATACGAAATACACTACAAAGGAAACACATTAAGTACACCATAAAGGAAACACATGAAGTACAACACAAAGGAAACACACGAAGTACAACACAAAAGAAAACACACAAAGTACTGTCACTAAAAAGATACATAGTCATCTCACACAGGTATAAGTATAAATCATGAAGAGAGATATTTATAGTTTTAGTCTATAGGTATCTTAATCTCCATGAAAATAGAAGTGTCGACGGCACACAGAGCGTTGATGGTGCATAAAGTGTCGATGGTGCATAAAGAGTTGATGGCGCACGAAGTGTCGATGGCACCCAAAGCAGTGATTGTTCCTAGGGCATCAATGGAACATAGAGATTTAAAGGAACATTAAGCATATATGGGTCAAGTAGCCCCCAAGTCACATAGTCACCAAGATCACATTGTCAAAACCAGCCATATGATTCCGCTCGTAGTCCAATTATTTCTAGAGGACCTACTCCTCAAGCCGTTAGACCATATACCAACTTCTAGAAAAACCCACTTAGTGTATCTAAAAAGTATCTTCTAGTCTAAATAGTAACAACGTCGTAGATGACTCGTCAAATGGACACACAATTTGAAATATATGGCCAATTTAGTAAAATGGGGCCAGTCCAGTCTGGGTCCGACCTGACCCGATCCAATTGACCTGAACCCACCCAGTTCGGCCGACTTGAACCAGTCAGTCTGGGCCAGCCCAAATCTACCTGAATCGATGGTCTTTTATTGATAACCTCTAGACCGTGGCCCAGTTCTCCAACCCTACCCACATTAAACGAGCTGTCTTTGCTCCTCTAGACGCGACCTACCCCAGTCATGTCCCTCTGGTCCATTTGGTTGCCCGACCACATGGCTATCTGACTCCCCTAGTCAACACGGTGCCGGAATTCATTTCACGTGGCCTCCCTTCCTCCTCCTCCTAGTTTCGTGATTCTGCCGCCGCCACAGGTTCCGACCGATGCGACTCCGAGCCGTGTTCTACTACCATCACTACAGCCTCCGCTGCCGCGTGCCTCCTCCAACATGGTCCTGGATGGACCATATCTCACCACCACCACCAACCCATCCTTCCACGATCCACCCGACCTAGCCTTTCCTATTGGGTTGGTGTTTCCTCTTTCACCTACTTCCCCTCCATAGGATCAGATCCCTAGTATTGGATCATTGTGCTATGGATCGAAGGTGCAAGGATCCTCTGATTATTATTTACAAGGAACGAGGAGTGGGGAATGTGGGAGATTGTTGGAAAGAGACCAAGCACATGAATGCCAAAATGGAATGATCTTGGACTTGTTCATTTTAGCCTTGATCCATTCATGTTATAAGGTTTAACGAAGAACAATCAACCGATATTTACAAAGATTTATCATCCCTTTAATCCCCACAAAGTTTATCCATCCCACCAGAATGATCAAACCACAGATCAACCAATCTGTGGATTGGTCTGCATTTGTCGTTTGAATCTAATAAGGGAAAAGAAATCACAAAGTGATATAAACCCTAACTTGAGGTTGGATAAGTCATTGATGAAAAATGAGGTTCCATGTCATCGTCGATCCTCGATCCGTCGATGTTCATCGATCCTCCATGCTTTGATCAGATTTCCGATCTTGATTCGGCAAAAAGTTGGGAGAGACTTCTTCTATATGACTTAGGGAAACTTTAGGGTTATGGAAATAACCTTGGATTTAAGAAAAAGGCTTTAATTAAAAGAAACCAATTCATTTTCAAATAAAATATTTTTATTAAAAATATTTTAATGATGGTTACATTCAATTTCTAACTTTCACATTAGATCTGCGTCAGTCAATGTTAGTCCTTTTTAAGGAAAAACCCCCTTAATAGCTCAATAGTGGTCTCAAATTTGAGTTACCATTTATGAGTTATTAGTATTTTTATAATAAAATAATTTTATTTAATAATTTTATTTATAGTTACATCCTTTTCAGGTTTTTCCACTAAAGACCTGTACCGACTAAAGTTAGGTCACGACTAGGGTAAAGTCACTTCTTTGAGCTCAACGGTGCCCTAAAATTTCTGATCTAAGAATCCTTTCCAAATTTATTCCCGTTTTAAAGAAAAAAACTACCCACACACTTTATTAAATACTTAAAAATTTTCACCGTATCATTCTAGGCACACCGGGCCTCGGAATATCACGCCATATCAGTACTTGGTCTTGGAATTTTCCCAATTAATTTATAAAAACAAAACCGAAGAAAATATGAGTCATTATATTCTCCCCACCTTAGGGATTTACGTCCTCAAAATCCAAAACAATGGCTACTCAAAAATATTAGGGTACTAAGCACGAATCTAAGCCTCCCGCTCTGAAGTTCTCTTCTATATATTCCCATACTGCCACCGAAAATGCACTAGAGGAATCAATTTCCCATAAATAATCCTCTCCTATTGATCCTTGATCTCTATTGGGTACTCTACAAAAGTATCCCCATCGTCAATGTTCATCTTTCCCCAGTTGATGACGTGCGATGAATCATGCATGTACCTCCTCAACCATGACACGTGGAAGACATCATGAACCCATTGAAACAGTGGGGGTAGTGTTAGGTGGTATTCCACCTCGTCAACTCTTCCTAGAATATGAAAAGGGACAATGTATCTCAAAGATAACTTTCCACCCTGCCCAAATCTCTGTAATCCCCATCGAGGTGAGACCCAAAGGAACACATGGTCTCCCTCCTTGAACTCCAGAGGCCTCTATATACTATAAGAACATGACTTATCCTATCTCTATAGATTCCTCATATGCTCCTGGATGATCTGTACCTTCTCATTGGTAGCCCATACCAACTTTGGACCCATGAGTACTGACTCCCCTGGGTCTATAGGAAATAGTGGTGACTTGCATGGTCTCCCGTACAAGGCCTCAAATGGTTTCATATCGATGGTAGAGTGGTAGCTATTGTTGTATGAAAACTCCACCAGTGGTAGGTGATATTCACAACTATGAACAAAGTATAGGATTCAAGCCTATAGCATGTTCTCAAGAACTTGGATAGTCCTCTCCATCTGTCTATCCTTCTAGGGATGAAATTCCATGCTCAAGCGAAACTGAGTCCCAAACACCTCCTATAATCCCTTCCACAACTGGGATGTGAAACGAGTATCATGATCTGAGACAATCATTAATGGAACTCCCTGAATCCAAACTATCCCTTGCACATAGAGGTGTCCCGAGCTCTCTAATGAACTATACTCACAGATTGGTAGGAAGTGGGATGACTTCATGAGTCAATCAATGACCACCCAAATGGTATCATGTACCCTAGATATGTGTGGAAAAACTATAACAAAGTCCATCGATATCCAATCCTCCTTCCACTCTGGCACCTCAAGTGGTTGGGTCAATCCTACTATAACCTAGTGCTATGCCTTCACTTGCTGACAAGCAAGGCATCAGGAAACAAACTTTGCCACCGCCTTATTCATACCTGGACACTAGAACTGACTTCAGAGGTCCTAATACATATTTCCACTCCTAGATGTACCGCCCAATGAAAAGTGTGAAACTCCCTCATGAACTCCTCCCACAACGTCACTAGTACTACTTTGCACCCTCTGAAGAGAATTATGTACTCCCAACCTTTTGAATATCCATTTGGGGAATTCCCTGTGGACATATGATCACATAAAGTCTCACAGTCAATATCTTTGAGCTATGACTCCCTGAATATTTGTAAGAGTAGAGGGGTGGCAACCATCGACTGGAGGTAAGCTACTCCATCCCCATCCACAAATGATATCTATAACGCGACCAACTGCTTTGAAGCCTCAATCAAAAAATGCAAGATGGATCTTCTACTGAGAGCGTCCGCCACTACATTCCCCTTCCCAGGAGTATAGAAAATCTAAAAGTCATAGTCTTATAAGAGCTCTAACCATCATCTCTATATCAAATTTAGATCCTTTTGAGATAAGATATACTTGAGACTCTTGTGGTCAGAGTAGATGGTAAAACACTTGACCATAAGGTAGTTTCTCTACATATTCAATGCGAAGACTACTACTATTAGCTCAAAATCATGGGTTGCATAGTTCTACTCATGCTGACTTAACTAGCGCAAACCATAGGCAATCAACACTTACCCCCACATCAGGACACAATCAAGCCTAGTCCATGATGTATCACATAACACTACATACTCAACACCCTTCTCAGGTAATCTCCAGATGGGGGTTCTCATCAATATCTACCTCAGCTCCTGAAAGTACTGCTGACACTTCTATGTCCACATAAAAGGATACCCCTTCAGTGTCAAGGCTATCAAGGGTGATGCTACCCTAGAAAATTCAGGTACAAACCTATTATAGTACCCATATAAACCCAAAAAACTCCCCACCTCAGTAAAACTATTAGGTGTATCCCAAGAAATCACCGCTTTAATATTCACCAGATCTATTGTAATTCCAGCCTATGAAATGATACATCCCAGAAAGTGGGCTTCCCAAATCCAGAAGTGACACTTCGAGAGATTTCCATAAATATGGTGCTCTTGGAGTGTGTCTAAGACCATCCTCAAGTGTATCATGTGATCCTCCTCAGACGCTGAGTACACTAGGATGTAATCAATGAAGACCGCAACAAACCAGTCTATGTAAGGATAGAAGACCTTATTCATGAGTCCCATGAACACTTCTGGGGTGTTCATCATGAAGAATTACATCACTAAGTACTCGTAGTGGCTGTACCGACATCTAAAACTTGTCTTCGGGATGAACTCATCCCGTACATGAAGCTGGTGATAACCAGATATGAGGTCTATATTCAAGAAACACCTCACTCCCTTCAGATGATCTAAGAGGTATTCAATCCTTATTAGTGGATAATTATTCTTCACAGTCACCTGGTTTAGGAACCAAAAGTCCACACATAATCTCAAGCTCCCATATGGCTTCTTGGAAAACAAAACTGGGGCCGCCTAAGGTGAAACACTGGGTCTCACAAAGACCTTCCTCTGTAAGTCCTCTAGCTGTACCCTTAACTCACGAATCTCCATGGGAGATATCTAATATGTAGGTGTAGATATCAGTGCTATCAAGGGGTACAAATAAATTCCTAAATCCACCTCCCTGTAAGGAGTTAATCCTGAAACATCTTCCATAAATATGTCCTTATACTCATCCACCACTGCGGGAAACTGAGGAATAGTCTCATCCACTACATTGAGGGTCATGCTACCCAAATGGCATGTGATCGGATGCACCCTCCTAAGTACGAGTCCATATTTAACAACTTGGGTTTCCTTTTCACTAAAAAAAGAAAACTAGGTCCCATCTCCATGGACACATCACACTTTGCACCTAAAACAATCAATCTGGGCATGAACTGTGGATAACCATTCCATACCAAGGATGACATTGTAAGGTCTCGATGCTGCCACCAAGATATCCCAAAAGAAACTATCACCCCCTAGAGTAAGGTAACACTATCAGTACTAGTGTGTGATCATTGAATCTTACCCTGTAGAAGTCTCTAAGCGTAGGGATCGAGTCAACGGTTCCACTGAAATCTATGAATCAAGAACAAGGGTCATGGTAAGAAAAGAGTGACCAAAAACTATGTCTATAAAAACTGAAAATAGAATGTAAAATACATATATTTTACCTATAATAATCTCTAGAGCATTGAGATCCTAAGACTCCATCACTTGAAACTGGCCTCATCCCAGTCCACCAGCTCCCTGAGCCCGTGGTGGACCACCAGGGGGTGGTGGTGGTAGTACCTCAAACCTCTGCCCACCTCCTATTATTCGACCCAATCCTCTAACACACCCATCACCTAAAGTACTACTCTGTTTCTGCCTTAACCTCTGCCCCATTGGTCCCTCAACCATCACTTGATTGGTCGTACGATGGGTCAGAAAATCTTTAGCTAGATGCCCCCTATCGCCACATGAGTAACACAACCTATCTTTCATCTGACTTGCTCTGAATTGGGAGCCCTTCACCACTGATCCTATATCCTGGGGTCTTCCCCTGTAATGCTTGACCCTCTTGGGTCCCTAATTATACTTCCAAATATCCACTTCTGAAGATTCAGCTACCTGGTGCCTACTGGTAGCTCCCACTATTGGCACTAACTCCACCTAAAAGATCTCCACTAGCAGAGATCACTCTAGTACCCTAGAATATATATGAATGCTAATGGATATCATGGATTACATGATCTCCCATATTATTCCCTAATCTAATGTCTGAGACTTGAAGAATGGGCCCCACACCATATTCATAGAGTAGTGAGAAAGATCCATAAATCTCGCCGAGTACTCTGATATTGTCTAACTGCCTTGCTGCATATATAGGATCTTCTGTATGTTCACTGAGGATAAAATCTATGGAAAGAACTCCTCCCTAAAGAGGTTATCAATGTTTTTCCAAGTGAGGCTTGTCTCTTCATGCGTATGGATCACTAAGTTCCACCATCTCCCCACTGGGCCCTATAGAAGACTCGCATCTAGGACTTCTATCTGGTCGAGAGGCGTCCTAAATAGGTGGAAGAAACATGTAACCAACTCCATCAAATCCTCAGCTTCTTGGGGGTCTAGATCACCCCTAAACCAAGGAGGTCACTCCCTTTGGAACTCATGCAACTCACTCATCCTGCGTGCATCCTCTACCAGTAGCGCTGGTAGTAACTGCTGCTCTCTGGTGGTGGTATCAGTGGTACACCACATGGGGGTGATATCTCTGGTATTAGTCCCTGTAACAATGCCTCATCACTAGGAAGATAATACTCATGATCATGCATTGGAATCCTGGATGGCTGTCTACATGGAGGCATCTTGAAATAGATCAAGATGTACCATAATCAATAGAGTATACCTGGTGAGATGACTCAAGAAGGACATGAGAACAGACTAAAAATCCTATATGATGCATCTATAATTTATTTTCCTTCCAACTAGTGTTTTCATGTACCAAGTCAAATAACATAATTAAAAGTCCTGGTGTATGGATACGTCGGCCGTTGCACTAATAGTGGAGTCCTTGGTCCAAAATCCAAACTCAAAATAGTTAACATTATTGCCCCGAACCAATCTCATAGACTCTTGGTTCTTTATGTAGAACCAACTCCCTCTGATACCACTCTATCATGACCCGTCCTAGAGGTACCCATGCTATGAATACCCCACTCCCTCCTCTGATAGGCCAGGGGCGAGTGACTAGCACCGAGTAGGCAGATCCCACAAATGGGAGGCATTTTTCTAAGTACCTATACACATGCACACATATCCAAGCCCAAAATGATGAAATGTAAAAACACTAAGTAAATAATGCATGCATACACTAAGATACCAATGATAAATTCCGATAATAGAAAATATGGAAATTAAATAGGGCCCTAATACAAGCCCACCAAAAGAAAAAATCTGTCAAGTGAATACACAAGTTCCTGAAAATTGTCCACATAAAACCCTACCTGAAGGGTAGGTGTAAGAAAGCTGTCTAAATCCATATGAGCACCACATGTCCTTCGGATCACTCTAAGCACCACCTGGTCCTGATCCACCTATAACTCCATCAAAGAGTCATTTGTCTACACAAAACATGACACGTTAGGGCAAATCCCATATGGGGGTGAGTAAAACAATTCTCAGTAGAACACCCCAAAACCATAAAGGAAATGTTCAAAATACACCACAAAGGAAACACATGAATTATACCATAAAGGAAACACATGAAGTACGCCATAAAGGAAACACATGAAGTACACCAGAAAGGAAACACACAAAGTACAATCACTAAGAAAATACATAGTTATCTCACACAAGTGTAAGTTTAAAGCACAAAGAGAATGATTTCTAGTTTTAGACCACATGTCTCTCAATCTATATGAAATTAGAAGCATTGATGATACAAAGAAAATCGATGATGCACAGATCGTCGATGGCACACGAAGCGTCGATAGCGCACATAGCATCAATGCCACACGAAGCATCGATGGCACCCAGAGTGGTGATGGCGCCCGATGAGTTGATGTCGCATGGAGCGTCGATGGTGCATGGATCATCTATGGGTCAAGAATCCCCCAAGTCATGTAGTCACAAGGATCACATAGTAACAGAGAGACACAAGATTCTTCTCGTAGTGTGCTTGTTCTGGGAGGACCTACTCCTTGAGCCATTAGGCCATATGAAAACTTCCACAAAAACTCATTTAGAGTATCTCCGAAGGACTGTCTCATCTCAAAGGTCCCAACTCCATAAATGACTCATCAAACAGACACATGGTTTGACTGATATGGACAATTTCGTAAAAAGGGACTGGTCTGGTCCAGGTTCGACCTGACCCGACCCGGTCGGTCTGGGACAGCCCAAACCGGCCCAACCCAATGGGCTTGGCTTGACGGCCTCTAGACCATAGTCCACTGAACCACCGGAGCGGCCCGATTCTTCAGCTGGTCCCATGCCACATGGGATGGATTTTCTCCACTGGATGTGGCCCGCTAGACTGCATGGCCAGCCAGCTCCCCCAGTCAACACGGTGCTAGAAAATGTTTCAAGTGGACAACCCACCTCTTCCTCATGGTCTTGTGGACCCATCTCCACTGCGGGTTCCATCTGACATAGCTCTGATCCAAATCCCTCTGCCATCACCAAAACCTCCTACCACGCCACTTGGTCGCCGCTCGCAGCCTTCGCTGCCACGGGCCCGCCTGGACCGTGTCTCACCACTACCGCTAGCCACCCTGATAGTGGCCCATCCCACCGCACTCTGCCCAACCTAGCCTCCCCTACCGGGCTGGTGCTCCCTTTTATGCCAACCACCCCGCTGCGGGATCAGATCCCTGGTATCAGATTGTTTTTCTGCGGATCAAAGGCGCAACGATCCTCTGATTATTATTTGCACAAAACGAAGAGCACTGAATACAGGTGATTGGGGGAAATAGAAAAATCACATAAATGACCAAATAGAAATATATTGTACATTTTCATGTTGTTATTGATCTGTTTATGTTATACTTTTTAATGAAGAACAATTAACTGATATTAACAAAGATTTATCATCCCTTTAATCATCGCAAAGTTTATCCATCCTGCAAGAATGATCGAACCGCACATCAACCTATTAGTGGGTTGGCCCACTTTCATCGTTTAAATATAAGAAGGGAAAAGAAATCAAAAATAGATCAACACCATACCTCGAGGTTGGATTATTAATTGATGAAGAACAGGGTTCCGTGTCATCGTCGATCCTCGATCTACTGGTGTTCGTCGATCCGCCGTGCTCCGACCAGATTTCTAATCTTGATTCACCAAAACGCTTGGAGAGCCTTCTTCCCTCTGCCTTTGGGAAACTCTAGGGTTATGAAGATAACCCTGTATTTCTGAAAAAGTCTTGAATTAAAAGAAACCAACATAGTGTCAAATAAAATATTTTTATTAAAAATATTTTATTGATGGTCACATCTGATTTCTAAATTTCATAGTCGACCCACACCGATTGATGTTAGGAATCACCTAAGGAAAAAAAACACCTTATAGAATCAACGGTGGTCTCAGATTTCCAATCTGAGTTACCATTTATGAGTTATTATGATTTTAATAATAAAATAATTTTATTTAATAATTTTATTTATGGTTACGCTCTTTTTGGGTTTTTCCACTAAAGACCCGCGCTGAGTAAAGTTAAGTTGTTTCCAGGGTAAAGCCATTTCTTTGAGCTCAGCGGTGCCCTAATATTTCTAATTCAAGAACCTGTTCAAAATTTATTACCATTTTACAGAAAAAAACCACCCACACACTTTATTAAAAACTTAACATTTTTCACCATATCATTATGGGCAAACCGGGCCTCGGAATCTCACGATGTCTCAGCACGTGGTCTCAGAATTTTCCCAATTAATTTATAAAAATAAAATCAGAGAAAATATGAGTCATTACATACTGTTACCATCATTAAGTGATTATATTATTATGAATGATAAAATGTTCCTAAAAAATAATAGAAAATGAGAAATAAAAGCAACAAATTTCAATTAATAATAGTGAATACATAACATGATAACTCATAAATAATAATTTAACACCACTCTCCTTAAAATTCCTCATATCGAGTTTATTATATTCATTCAATTAACTATTATAAAATCTAATTCTAGATAATATTACTATTCCTACCAAACAATGAATATTTAAAGAAGACATAATCAATTAATATACCATTTTGAATATATGAATGAAGGAATACATCATAGTTTTCCATTCAAGCATATCATTCCATGAGATTAAAGATGAGTTGGAAAATAACATACCTTAATAAATCATAAGGAAAGCCATAAAAATAGAATAAAATTAAATCTAATCTCCAATAAACTCAAAATAATTTTCCAAAAATCTATAAAATATAATATCCCATCAAATCATTCATCCATTGTCCACTAAGACCAATAAGAAATGCTACCAATACATTTCATAATAAGAAACTAGGAATCAATAATGAAAAGGGAATAAAGGAGGACCATGGGTTGAATAATAATTGATCGCATGAGGCCAAGGACTAAGGGTAATCATTAGGCATATAAAATGATTGATAAGAGAACCCAAAATAATATATGTTTGTAAAGGTTTTGAAGGAATATAAGTTAGTTCAAGAATATGATATAATTTATAATAGAAACAAAAAAAATTTGAATCACAATGCAATACTAAGGATCATGGCCCTGTTCTATTAAATCTAAAGAATATCTAGAAATAACAGAATAATCTTTCACTTATATATCCATGGAATAAATTATTTAAAATCATTTAAAATTAACATTAAAGGAAGGTCATGGAATGAATAATATGTCCATGATAGAATTAACAAGCACCCAAGTATTAAAGCATAACTCTCAACCTCCTCTCATTGAACCTTGTACACCCCAAACAATATCATGGTATAATGAACACCCCTATAAGTAACAAGGCCTTGCATAGGTAGAATCAAGGAAATAGATCACCCAGGTATCCATGACACAAAATGAGGTATTGTATCAACATAGTCATCATTTAATATTAACTCTAGGGGCTCACATACAATTAAAACATTGAGACCCTCTATGTAAGAATAAACTATGGATCTCCATGTCAAAACCAAAACCAAAACCCATCATGGTGTTACAACCACATGGATGATTAAATCTATGAATCCTTGACACCCTATATGTTTTAACGTGATACATCATTCCATATCCATCTATCCTATCCTAAACAACATGAACTAAAAATCTCATGTCTCACACCCTGCACTGTAATACATTCCTCACACCACAAGAATAACTCTAATGATATAGCCCACCATTTTTTAGAAACATCCATACTCTGGGAAACTTATAACATCACAACAAAAATCATTAGGATATGAACCATTCTATCAAATAAAAAATTCAAAATTCCTCATCTCCTCTTAAACCTGCCTCAAAGATCCCTATTTACATTCCCAATACCCTAAAAAGAGAAAGTGAAGGTATGTAAAACAGGTTCATTTACACATTAACTTTAATTCAAAATAAACCCAACTCATATTCATTACATGTTACATGTATCCAACTGGTGAATGAAAATACAATATTATTCACATGTCCCCGATACATAGGTGGTATAGTTGGAGAAATATATCTCTTAAATGGATAATAGTCTAAATATCTTGGATCATAAAGACAAAGTTCTAGAAAATAAGACAACATACCTTATAAATGAACACCAAAGAAACCACAAGTATAAAAAGGAAAAATAATAACTTTATGGGGAAATGAAATAGAAGTACCTTTATTTTTTTTATAGTGTTTGAGTTGAAATTTCATGGATAAAAATTATAAATTAGAGATGAATGTAATAACCCATATGTCTCTAAATTATTTTTTCACCAAAAATATATTTATGGGTAACATTTAAATAAAAAATATAATATAAAACATATACACCCCATACTAAAAATTTATACTATTTCATTTCATTAATATAGAAAATTATATATGAAGAATAAATACACTCTGTAAAATTGAATATAATATAATGGGATAATAAACACACATAAATAAGAAAACTAGAATTAAATATTCTAGTCCATTACTGTATCTATGTTTTTACCCACCTGCAAACAATAGTGTAAATAAGAATAAAAATAATTAAACTATAAAAATTATTTTACAAATGAAAAATATGGAATCTTGGGTGGAATTATTGTGAATGATTTATTAATGGAATGAGATGAATTTATAATAATGATAAACCTAATATGACTATTGGAAAACCAATAGAAACCTGATAGTTAAAATTGTAACTTGATCATTAGAATAGTAAAATTACCTATAAATATTTATTAACATAAAATAATAATTATATCTAAATATTAAAATATCATAAAATTATTTATCAAATATATAACTCAATCTATGTATAAGTGTATTTTTGTTAAAATATTTCTTAACGTATTAAGTAAAGAATATTTTTATTCTAAAATTTAAATATTTTAAAAAAATTATTTAGAAATTTATCTTCAAAACATTTCGCCCTTTTTTGGAATAATTACATTTAAATTAGCTTAAGTTTAAATGTTGGTATTTTTTTAGGAAATATCGAATAATCATTTTATAATATTCTTCATATAACAAATGTTTTATAACATCATAATGATTTCAAAATGACTCAATAATTTTTTTAAAAAATTTCATGACATAAAATGGATTTAACGAGTAATATGATTCATTTTAAAATTATAATTATAATTTATATATATTTTAAATTTTATATCTTATAATATATTTTATTCTTATTATTATTTTATTCATTATAAGAAATAAAATATTATGATGAAACTATTTAGTATTTAATTTGTTTTCCTGGCATAAAAATTTACCTTTGGTATTCATAAACTATTATTAACATTATTAATCAATAAAATTCATATTATTAATCTAAAATAAAAAACCACTCATTATTTTATTCAAAAAACACCTGTTTCCTTTACCTATAAATAAACTCAAACTCCACCCATTCATATTCACATAAAACTACTCTACCAATCAAATTATATACTAAAATACCACATCAAGCATCCATCACTATGTTTTCTATATTCTAGTATCATCAAAAGTCTTCTCCAAGAATCCTTATGGACTAGTGTAAGAAATCATCCCTTAAAAAGGTAAATTATCCCATCACACTTCTTTTAAATCGTCATTCATTTCTTAATCCTCCATGACCCCATAATAAAACTCTAATAATATGATTAGAAAATTTTAATTATTAAATAATTATTCTAAATTAATAATGTTTGGATTATTTTCCTCTCTTTATTTTATCCTTAAAAACACAACACACATTATGGTGGGTTTATACCACCAATGTGAGCAATGATGATATTAATTACTATCTTCATATTTTCCTTTTGAAAATGATATTATAGAGAAATTATAATTTTAATATTCAAATTATATTATTTTTATGATTTAGGAATTATAAAATAACAATTATATGAAAAATATCAATGAAAATATTTCAAAGTCTGTTTAATTTCTTAAAAAAGTGAAATTTTCCTATAAACACATTACTATTTGAATCTATATTTAGTATATCTATAAATATTGATACATTTAGCTGAAAGTATGGAATTGAGATTTATATTAAAACTAATTGAAATCATTTAAACATGGGATGACCACCAATGATTGATATCATCATATTGAAGCAATTATTATACCCTGAAATAAACATTTTCATGTTTAGAAAAAATAATATAATAACTACCAAGGGAAAAGTTTATGAATTAAAAGAGAAAAAATATAAAAATTAATATTAAAATAGATAAGAATAAATAAATAAATAAACATAACTTGATTATTTAAGAAGTTATAGAAAGTATAAAAATCATGTCAAACTTAAGGTAATGGGTTCTTTCTAAATCTTCATTCCCTTTCATGTATTATTTCCTTAATTGTATTTTTATATCATCACTATATTATATAAACAATATATAGAATTATCCATTTATTTTAGTCTTATTAATTAAGGTATAAACAATTTTACATGATTCTCATTCTTCAATTTATTAAAAAAAAAACCCTATGGTTTTATATGTGAAATAATTAACATTTATTTCTTCCTATCCTCAATGATTCTGTGTTGTTTTATATATCATTATCAATATATACATGAAATATAATCATGAAAAACTTGATGATTATTACTTTTAATGAATAATATAAATATTCCTTCATAATCAAGGTACCTTTGTTATTCCTGAATAATAAGCTTTATGACACCATTCTGTAACTCATATTCTTTCCTGGGGTTTATTTCATATTTACAAAATATGATTGATTTATGTTTCCATATGGCACACATAATCAAGATATATTATTATGTGATATGTTTGACTATAATTTTATAACCCCCAATTGATTGGGTAAGGATTTCATCTTAGGTGATACCGTGTATAGTGTATTGGAAATTAGCCTAACTCGATATTGAATGATGTACTAGAAGCTACCATCGACTTATATTTATGAAAAGTCTTATATTGTGTCACATTATCATGATTCTCAAGATTACTATGTTATTAGATACCATTAATTTTATTCCATTCTTCTATGTGACTACTTATGATTCATATATTTTATGATTCCATTATTGATGTTATATCACACCCATTTTTACATTGATTACCCATTACTAGGATTTTATGTTATTCCATTCATTATGTATATCCCTAGTATATACCATGATGTGATAGGATCAAATAGATATCTACGATAGAATAATGAATATGGAATTTAAATATTATATTTTTTTAAATGTTTTATCTAATCCCCCAAAGACACTACACCTCATGATTTCTTGATTTATTTTAAGGATTTTATGATAAAAATTATGTAATTTTATGTGTTTAATTACGGGAAATTATAATTAAATGATTTTTATTATGTTTATATTCTTCATCATTATTTTTATTTTTAAGTAAATATGATTAAGAATAGATTAAAAAAATTTCGTTGTGGAACAATTTATATGATGATCTTATCATGGGAATAAATATTTTGGATTTTTATTTCAGGTTACTATTTTATTTGATAGTGGAGTTACATGTATGAATAAGTGGTTAGATTAGTGTAATTATAGGTTTTTGAATTTTTTTACTCTATTTAATGTAGAGTTAGCTAACACACTTATCACCATTAAATTCATTATTTCATTTTCCCCATTGCTGAAGATCCTTTAATTATCCTTTTTCAATGAATATAGGGAAAAAAATGAAAAACAATTAGTGAACACTATCCCTCATGGATATTGAGGAATGTGAATGTATATATTCATCTATGTTAATATCATTTGTTTTTTCAAAGTTTATATTTTCCTTAAAAATTATATATTTTAATAAGAATGAGAAAATGAGATGAAAATGGTAATAGGAAAATATAATTGTTCTAAAAACATTTATTATATATATATTAATCATTTTTATAATTTTCATATATTTGTTTATTAGATTAATATCCAAGAATTCTATTTTCTAGATTATGATTTAATAGGTTGGAAAAATATAATAATATATTGTAATTGAATTTTCATGTGACCTAATATGAGTGGTCATATCATTATTAATTAAAACAATTAATTAACTCATTTTTAACTATTTGATGAATTTTTCTTAGTTACTAGATTATGATATGGGGATTATCAAGAGTGATGGAGTATTGTGTGACATTATTTAAGCTTTATTTATATAAGGATATGAACTTATTAATTAATTAATTGATATACATGGGGGAGGGGATATTTCAGCTATTACAATTATCAATATAATTGAAAATAAGTACTTCCCTAAATTGAGTTTTAATAGGCTCATTATAAAACAACACAACCTCCATGCCACTTTTTATGTTACTTTTTATTTCGTAACCCTTCAGAATGGGAAGTACTAGACAATATGTGTGGAATTCAATATTTTATTCTTTTTTTGAAATTATATAAATCTATACTATTATTTAGGGACACAAAAATATGAAGTAACCCAAACATGAATGATTATTGATTGCTTTATATAGAGGCTCATTATCAATTTCTTTATTAAAATATTCATCTCATGTCAAAAAAATATGTTTATGTTTAATGTTGAATTTTATATTTCCCTTGATATTATGATTTTTTTATCTATTTCTCTTCTACATATGAAATATTTTTATGAAGGTCCATGTATAAGGTTGCATTATTATTATTTTTCTATGTTTATATCTGAGATCCAAAATATATTCATTGATATGCGATATCAATTAAATGGGTTAGATGGAGGATTTACTAAAATATTCTAAGATCAAATGATGGTATTAATTGATATATATATATATATATATATGTTTCTAAAAAAACATTATGGAGTTGGTTCTTTTTATAAGAAATTAATTTTTTATAATTTTCATTATATTATCATGTTGTTTTTTAGGTACATATAAAAATTTTATTTTATCATTTTCTACATAAAAACCAAAAAAAATAAAAATTATAGTGTGATATTGTTAGATATATACATGATTTATTCTCTCATATCCCTTATTATTTTATGATTCAAATGATGAGTGTGAGGTTTTATTAGTAAATGTGAATTATGTGATAATTGCTAATAGAAAAAGGCTAGTGAAACTGGTACACTATGAGAGATTGGTTTGATTTTGATTTATTTCCAGGTGACTGAGAGATATGTTTTGGTGAAACTTATACATTTTAATATTTTATTTAATATATGTTCATGATGTGAACTGTAGGATACATAATGTATTTTTTTCTATGATATAATTTTTTATTATGATGTATTCTTTATATCATTCACATATGAATTAACATGATCTACTAAATTAGAAATGCGAGGGATACATGGTAGGTTGTTCTTATTATATTTATACCCAAATCTATTTTATGATTTTTTTAAATAAATAGGGTACAATTTGTGGCGGTGTAAGAAAATGTTATCATTTATATATAAAAATTAATTTTCATTAGAGTTTTTCATTTGATTATAGATTCATTTAATGTAATAAATTGTATTTAATTTTCCACCATTTATATTATACTTCATTTTTATTGGTGTATATCATTCATGAATATTTCAATACATATTCTTTAAAATTAGAGATGGATTTTTCAATGATTTATAATATGGTTTTTTTGGATAAGTTGGATTATAATGGTTCTCATTGAGTGGGAAATTACATCTATATTATTGATAATACATTTTTTATTCATTAAAATATAACTATATAATGGTGTTCTTAGGGTGTCACTCTTTATCTTTACCCTATAATTTGTGGGTTTATATGGTTTTGGGATATAACATGGACTATAAAAAGAGTAATAATGGTATAGTAACAAGATTTTAGTTGTGTTTATGTTGAATATTTTAGGATTATTCTGGAATGTGTAGAGAGTGGAAAAAATGTTCATGGTAAAAATTCATGAACACCTAATGCTAAATCTTATTACAATTCTAGTTTTTTGAGTCATTTTTTATGGTTATAAATAATTAAATTCAATGCGTGCAATTTCATTTGTATTCTACTCTTTAATTAAGTGTGGTGAGAGATGTGAAGATGTATATCCACTTGGACATAGTAATAAAATAATAAATAATAAGTATAATTATAATAGTATTATTTTAATATGAGTACAATGATAAATTTCTTTGTGCACACCATGGATTAGTTGATTAAAATTCAATAGCGAAATAATAAAATATTTATGTTAATGTTCATTCATAGATTATTCGTTAAATGTGTTATTTATTATTTATATATAAATTTAACATTTTAAATATATTAAATGACCATGATTGATGATGACACAACCCAATCCACAAAAACCCCATGAGGGCCTTCAGTAAGCCGAGTGTGCCACCCCAATCCTTCATTCAATAAGCTGATGGATAATGACTTACACTTGGAAGGATTAATATATATAGGTGTCCATAGGCTATAATAACCTATTACATAAATGAATTTAAAATATAGAATAATAGAAAAAATACTAACCAATATATATATACAAATAGAATTTTGTAAAATTTAATCATGTGATATCAAATGATATATACCACACGATAGAGGTATATAAAAAAAATAGTAATATCAACCACCTAGTGAATATATTTATTAGAAGGGAAGACACATCCTTACTATATGTATTCTTGGAATGAAATCTATTATCAACCATATCCATTTCAAACCACAATCAAATACTATAGAATAACTCTTTAAAATCATATAAATACACTATTTTACTCAAACTGTATGATGTCCATATAGATACAACACATGTAGGAATAAATACCATGCATTGGTGAGTACAAATATACCCATTAGGATTCTCTGAGAACATAATATAAATAAAAATTGATAAGTATGCTTAAAAACCAAGTTCAAGGAATTTAAAAAAAGGATCTCGATGGAACCATACCTTCTCTAAATTCTGAATAACCATAGGAAAGGGATGAGTACAAATATTCATAGCTTAGTTTCATAAAGGAACATACCGTATATGAAACCAATGATACATAGTTTAAGGAAATACCCACAAAACCCATAGTAAAACTCCCAATTTTAAGACACTTTTGAAGGAAGATAAAAATTCTTAATATGCCACTAACATCATAAATACATCCACATGATTCAACATGTTATATGAATCATGACTCATGAACTAGTAAATTTCCACAACATTCATGATACATCTTTAAAGCTATAGTGGGGAACCTGTTCATCACTGAGTTATATATGTATTGACCAAGGGAGTACCTGAACCCTTTGGAATACCATTCCTTGATATATGAGGTAGTACAAAATACATCAATATAGAACTATGAACAGAATCATGGTTGAATAATAACTCCATGGGCCCAAAACATTGGTAAATAGATGGAGGAATTAACCTTGACACATGGGGGAGTACTAAATCCATATCCCCAACACATTTTGGAAATATTGTCTCCATGGATAGAGGGAATCATCCTGTCACAAGAGGGAGTGAGAACTCCATCTTTCATATGGTGGATTGTGCCTTTCCATGACTAGGACACCATGGGTATACCTAAAACCCATGTATGGAGGTTCATTCCTCGAAATACATGAGATTACATAAACTCCATGTCTATTGAGAAATATCTCATTTGTACCCTATTTTCATACATAAATAGTTAATATCCTAAATATTCTAAAAATAAATCTATGATGGAATATTTTGGAAAAATGGATCTTACCATCATTCTCTATATAAAGAAAAACTCAGAAATGACTACTCCTACATCCAAAATTAATATTCATGTGATAAATAATGAAGAATACTCTATATAACCTAGTACATGTGTGTTCATTATGGTACATGACATGTAACTAACTTCTATAGGGATAGTCATGTACTACCACCACCCACTTCGTGTGAAGATGATATATTCAACATTCCTAGAAGGGTACACAACATGTATGACTTCCAAGAACCCCATTCGTGTACTGTTGGCCAATATTGTGTTATGTAACATAGTACTTGGGATATAACCATATTATGAAACATGTATTTGTACTTATATTATATTATTTTTATATATGGGAAAAACACTGAAAGAACTCACCATGTTTACAGTACATTGTGTCTCTGCAGGATACACAATGTGTGGGTTTTACATAGTTACTGGTCATGTACAACCTATATAGGATAACCAATCTCTAGTTATTATATTTGGTGTATGTAGAGGATACACATGGTGTGTGGGTCTAGCTTTATGGACTATCATTACATTTTGAATAAATAATTTTACGTATACATGGCCTATGACCCGATGTCACATTGTGCGTGGCATTTAAAATGATTCGGAAACCCTAGTTTCACCAATTATAAGTCACATAATTAAGATTTCATGTTTACATATAGTATAGAGCGTAATTACCACAAAAAACTATAGATGATGAGGCACACACAAAAACAACTAAGAGAAAAAACAACTTTATTCTAAAAACTCCGTCATCACCTCTATTATCATCCACTACTCCAACAATGGTTAAATCTTCCAAACCCTGTGATTCTCAAGTCACCATGAATTATAACATCATAAATCCAAAAATTAAACTCTATTGGAAAAAATGAGAGAAAAATATTCAAAAATTGTGGTTGATAGATGAATTCCCAATTGTCCAAGAATGGTCTCATATTCAAGTTCATCAAAGAATTTGTGTATGATAAAATAATAAATATTCTATTCATAGTAAAATATCTTAATGAGATACAAAAATTAGATTAAAGTTTAAAAATAATATTTTATTGATGATAAATAATAACACAAGTGTTCTCCACCAAGATAAATCCCTGTTAGGGAAATAATACATGAATTATTCTTGAAATTAAATTCCTGATAAATGTGGAGGTTTCATCCTCACATTCATCCCATGTTAGGAATTAAATAATCAATTTATCTTGAATAGAGAATAAATTTTAATTTATGCATACAAATATTTTCTTCATTCATTAATAAAATAATTCTAATTAAAGATTGATTACAATATCCTTTGAATCTATATCCTTTATGATGTTATGATAATTCTAAAATAATAAGATCCATCAATGAAAATATTTGAAATAAGAAATTATTATTTTTTGGACACTCCATGAATGAAAAATAATAATGTATTCAAATATTATCCTTTTTGAATATTTGTTTAGTTTTTATATAGAATATTTTTAGTTACTTTATTTTTTGTAAAAACACTTTTAAGGGAAATAAATTCATTAAAATAAGAATAATTTTCATTAGTCATCACCATACATGTTGTGAAAAAACTATTAAATCAAATTTGCACCCATTTATATTTTCATGTTTTTTCCATGATAATAATTATTGAATAAATTACCATCAAATACTGTGTAATAAATCTTATTATAAAACATTTATAATTTTAATTGTTTCATTGCCATAGAAATTTATTTGTATCAATTTTGATAAGGAGAGTATCAAACACCCAATATAAGAAAGGTAAGAGGTTTTAAAAAAGTAACAATACATCGATGTCATATAGTATTTTGTTTTAATATATCAATTTTAGTCCACATTCATTTTCACCACCACTGTGAGGAACCCAAAGAATATGAGAAATTGTTCTTTATTTTATAGAGAAATGGAGATAGAGAAAGCATTATCTAGGTTAATCCCTCTATGGATATAATGGAGATTTAGAGGCTATAAATTTCTGTATCCACATTTCAATACGACAAATAATTAATTGGAAAAAAAAATTTAAACCCTTAAATTTACTATAAAAACCTTATCTTAATTATCCCTATTAAAAAAAATTAAATCAATAATTTTTGGTATTATAACTCTTAATAAAATCCATCCAAAAGATGTATAAATTTCCATGTCATCACCACATAGAACATCACCATCACATTGACACACAAAACAAAATAATAAAGAATTTATTTTATTTTTGATTAAAGCTCATAAATTCTCAGTTGTGGGGTTAAAAGGATGGACATAATTTTTTTTAACTATCCTAGATAAAAACTACTTTTATTCATATAATCATGATATTATAATTTCTATTTGAGCTCCTTTTTAGAAGATTAAAATCTTCATACATAAAGAATAAATATTTATTTATTAATAAAAATTAATTATTCAACTAAACTCATGTATCTTATGAAATTACCAAATATTAACCTAAATATAATCATCATGTTCTAAGAACAAAAAAAATTAGAATATTATTTTGGAGTTAATCACTAGGTAAATGTTACCATTTTACCATTTTTTAAATAACCCAGCCTTCGATACTTAAAAATAAATCAAGTCATTCTTGGAAAAATTTTAATCCACTATATCCTCCTTACATTAAATCCTTTTTTCATAGAAAAAGAAAATAACCTAATCTATTAATAAAATCCCATTAAATAAACTTTCATAGAAAATAACACAACATATTACATATTTTTCACCATAAGTGGTCAAGGATATAATAGGACCTATATCATTACTGCTCATGAAATAAACATCGCCTACACACTTTAATCTCCCAATTCATTCTTATCCTCATCAGGCCATCAAAAAGGGTGTAATCTAACATTTCATAATTCTCACTAAAATTTCATACCAAATACCTTTCCAAACACATGCCACTCTTCGACATGGAATGAAGATAAAACCAAAAACAATGAACATTAAAGTTTTAAAATTATCATTTTTAAGAGGAAAACCTATGAGAACGTCATGATACCCAACATTAATATGCAATTCCAAATAAATATGTAGTAACAAACATCTTCACCACTGATTCCTATAATATCACACCCACTACTGAAGATCATTGTGCCAGATTATGGTCAATCTATGTGAAAGGGACTAACGAGCATACAATGACATAGTTTCAAATTCATCACATATCTATATAAAATAATTAATTCTCATTGGTGACCCCATTCAAAAAAATATAAATTGGATAATATAGACCATTTAGTTAACCCCACTTTATCTACTCCAGACTCTAAGATAACACCTACAAAACCCAAGAGACTGTTACCACACTCCATAAAGAAACATATATAACTTCATAACTAAAATCACCACCAATGATCACTAATTATCTATAAGAATTTAAATACTATGTTTGAATAATATCTGGTAAGACATAGTTCAAAAATGATCATTACATCACCCAAAATGAGACATTATATAAAAATCATTATTCATTGTAAATGCGTGATGGCAAACTCCACAGATTAAATGGAATGAATCAAGTGATGTATCCATGAATAATCAATCATAAATTATTCCATAAATTATGTTGTTATATTTACCTATAACACTAATTGATATGTGTGTATCATTATTGTAACTAATAAAAGATATATAAAATCTTCTATAAAAACTAACCACAATGAGGATAGATACTTATATCTCACCAATATCACATAGGAACCAAAAAATATTTCAATAGGATTCATATACATCCAAATCCATGCACAACTCTGTTGACATAATCCTTTACATCCTTGATCATAATAAAGAGGAGTCACTATACAATGGTCTTGAATATCAAGCCAAAAATGATGGATTTATCAAAATAAAAATTCACACTAAGAGGGTTTGCCACACCGTTAGTGTCCTTGAATTAGGTTAAATACAACCTCTAAATTTCTGACATGTTCACCCTCTATTTTTCATCAAATGAGGTTTGAATAAATGATGAACAATAATACAATCCAATCAACTCATAATCAAAACATATTATTCATTTCTATGAAGAACATTATAATAATTTCTGAGTTACCCTAAATGATGCATGAAATCTTCCCACATAGTTTCATTATTACAATTCAAAAGATGTTCCCCTATAATTATAATGTAATTTCAATATCCTAGACATTCATGGACCATTACATCAAATCTATTAGGCATTTTAGGTTTTATTAGAAGGTTTGAGGAAGGAAGGTGATGCAAAATGTAATATTTTATCTTAAAGAAGTGTGTTGTGGCATGATTACATGTATTGTATCGTGATAGGATGGTTGGAAATTAGTGTCATGCTATGAATTTATTTTTAATATTAGGGAATAATTTAGGATATTTTGGTGTTTTTTTGTCTTGAGTTAGAGTCCTGATTGTGGAGTGAGTGGTGTTGGTTTCATTATAAAAAATCTCCTAGGTCATTCTTACAAAGTAAAAACATTACATATTGGGATTATCAAAAGTAAGGGTATGTGAGGTTTTGAGTTTACCCTTACAAATTATTCCCTTGAAGCATGAGTATAATTGGATGTAACATGTTGGGTCTTAGTGAATTGGATTAATCTTATATGAGTTGCATTTCAACATGGTCGTAGCTATTGCGACATCATGTCTCGAGTGACTGATTTTATGGTTATTCCTTTTTTGGGTATTATTGCTTTATTGTTATCTTGTTGCAATATGGCTTGGTTCAAGAATACACCAAATTTTTCATAGTATCATGTACAGTGGAATGACCACCATTATTTCTCTGTTTCCTTCATTGGATACATGGAGTTAATGTTTTTTTGACCATGAGATTTAAGGGGAATATATGACATATCATGCTGTGATTTTTGGAGGTGTGCTCAACTTATCTCCACTATATTGTTACCATGACCCATCACATCATGATTCCTTAAATTTATATCTTCTATATAAATTAAAAATCCCATTTTAATTCATATATATTTCCTATTTTCCCCATACCCTAAGAAACTAGAGGTGTGTATTTGGAAGCCCTTAAGAACCGTTTCATTGAATCTGACCCTCTGATTCAATAGATCAACCATTTTTTAAACTAATATGGCTTTATTTTTTCTTATTTTTGGTTATTAAACTATCCTTATTCTAGAAAATATTGTGTATGTAGTTTGGATTTAGTTTTTTTTATCCTTCAACCATGGTTTTTATAGACCATATTCTGATCTAGGTTTTTTGGCTTTTCCTTGTAGGTTTATGGACATGAAAACTCCCTCCCCTTATTATTACATAATTATTGTTGATACTATAGTTAAGGTAGGGTACTTGATAATTATCTACCTTTCATTTATGTGAAATTATTGATCTTTAATTATTTTTATTTATTTGGGTGGATGATAAAAATTAAAACAATAAAGATAATGAAATAGATTAATTGAAAGTGATGTGATGTGGCGATGATGTGATAATGTTGGGATGACAATCTAATATAGGATGTGATAAATGGAGGGGGTCATGAATTGTGGGAGGAGGGAAAAAGGGTTATGTATTTCATATTCATTATACCCTATTTTAATGAGGATGTGATGTGAGGTTATGACGTGGTGAATTATTATTATAATATGTTTCATAGAGTATGTGGTGGTGATGATGATGTGGTTATGGTTCTGAGGTGTGGTGTGGTTATATAGAAGGGATAGAAGCATAAGGTTGTTTCTTGTTTGATGATGAGAGAGTAAAAACAAAATGGAAGTGGTTAAGGGGTACCTACTTGATATATTCTTTTGATACTATGTTATTATATCTAGACGTGATATATGATGAGTTAGCCTTAGTTAGGCTGGTTTATTATTGATCTAGATTAGATGTATGTTTGTTTTTATATTTTTTAATATATGTATTAATATACATATTCCACATTATATGAGAGAAAATGAGGAATATCCTACTAATTATAGGTTTATGATCACCCTTATATATAGATCTATTCTTTAGATTTCTAGGTGGGATTCAATTTCATATCTAGTAATTTCAATCTCGAAGCTTAAATCTTCTATTTGAGTCGCTATTGTAGGATTTTTTTTGAATTTAATTTTTTATTATCGTATCTATATTAAATTTACATGAATCTTGGGATATTTTTTTATTTTATATTATGGTTTTATTGATGATTTTTCCTATATGTTCCTATGATTATGTGGGAAATTCCGCCGATTTTTTTATTATAAACTTGGTTCCAGTCTCTAACCCAAGGCCTAATAGAGGTGGTCTTTGGGGTTCACAATCATATTTATTTCTAATCCAAGAGGTGTTCCACATGGGGAAAGGTTATGATAGTGTGGTATAAAAACTTTGTATAAGGGTTATGATAGAGTTTATATATCAAAGTTTATTAGGATTGAATGGTTTTGGTAAAAATCCCATGTTAATAAAACCTATTGTGTGATGTAATAAGGAAATAGGTGATTAGGTCCCCCTGTAATGTGACATAAAGTCCTTAATATTACAAAACACCATAGGTGAGATGATGCTAAATATAGAGTAAATAACTTATATATATATATATACATCATGCTTTTTTTCACTTGTGTTTTAATTAGGGTGATTTTAGGGGAGTTAAAATTATTATAATTAATTTATTTTAAATAAATACCTTGCTACCTGAAAATAGAGTTTCCATTTTCCCTATAGATATAGTTTACTATTTTCATAAGCATATGGGTTAGATTAGTGAGGTTAAATATAATGATTTGTTTTACCACTAAAGGTTTGACCTAGCTAAGGATAAGTCCTTAAGGAGGATGTTGTGTGTGTTCATATATTTTGGTTTGGTGATGATTTAGGGGACTATATCTAATTTAGAGTGGGAGAACTAGATAGAGGAGATAGAGAATACTTTCAATTTGTTCTATTCAAAGAAGGAGTATTTTCTCCCATGAAATTTTAGTCAAATAACAGGGGTCATGAATTAGTGGTGGTGAATTTTTTTAGAGACCATGCAAAGTTAGTGATATCATGGGATAAATTATAGAGGTAATTAAATGTATTGTTCCTTTTTTCTATGTCGAAGTTAGTGAAATAGTATGATATGATCTCTCTCTAGTAGGGGATCATGAGCATGAAGGATCTCGATATTTGATTCAAGGACCATCATTGATTTTCCCTCGATCACTTTCTAGATAATAAGGAAAATACACATCATTTTGAGGAGGAAATACAACCACATATTTGTTATGTGGTTACCCCATTTATGAATCCTATATATATAGAGGCATTGAAGAAGAAATTTGTGATCAAGGGGATATATGCATAGTATGGATCGCCTCAAAAGGGGAGTCATCATATTTCCTCAAGGATCAGAGCTATAGATGGTGGATCTCAGATGATGGGGTATTCAAGGATCTGACTGGTAGAGAGTCAGCCTATAAATTATTTTTCTTTCTTCTCTAGAATAATATTTTTTGTTCACTGACAAAGAGATCCATTATAGTGTGTTTTGACTGTGTAAGTTATTGTAATTTATAGTTCTAGTTCCATACAATTATCATTGTCTAATGAGACAAAGATAAAATGTTCTTTATTTAGCCTCAATAAAAGTTACCACATAGTTTATATTAGTATCAAAACTATTAGGATTTCTAGTGGATGAGTGGAGATGGAGTAGGCATAGGAAAAACCCATTATATTCCCTGTCCTCAAGGATATACGATTGAGTATGTATATATAGTTGGTAGTCTATAGGGTTTGGGAAGTGGTGGAGCTACACATGGTCATTAGAATGAAATGGAGATTCTAGATACATGAGGGGGAGTGATCATTATAGGTAAAAAAAATTTATATTCCAATATGGATTTTACATTTTTTTTATTATGAACTATTTCTTTCCTTTATTTCACCCACCTTGGTCCATTCCTTAGGACTCAAGGTGGAGAGACTTCAAGTGCCTTAGTTTTGAATACTATATTTGAAAGTCAGTATAGTTTTCTTAATGTGTTTTGGGGATGTGATATGATGTTGATGCTAAATCAGTTATTTTGGGATTTATTTATACTATATATATAATCATACAATTCCATCCTTGTCATGTATTGGTTGTATTATTTGCATGCATTCATTAATTACTTCCTGAGTATTATTTAGTTTTATGATGCAGAATATTAAAATGTTGTATTTTTTAGTGTGAGTAACCATTATATAGGTTATATTAATCCATATAATATATTTTCAAAGCTATTATAGTTATCATTGGGTTTGGTATAGGCATAGGTGGTGGTGTTCCCTAGAGTTTTTGGGAAGTTTATATATTGTTTTTCATATAGTGGTTGTGACGGTACCCACTCAAATTGATATTTAGTTTAAAATGGAGTTGTTTCCTGGTTCCTATCCAATATTAATGAGTCTTTATTAGATGAAACCTTATTAGATATGAGATTTTAATATTCAAATTAGTGATTTAAGGTTGAAGATTTTCATTCAGACTAGTGTGCTATGGGGGGAGGGGGGTGTTCTCTGATGTTATTTTCCAAGATGAAGGATAATAGTGTGAGGTTATGAATAGAATGATAGTTATTTAATCATGTGATAATTTAGAACCATTATCCCCCCACAAGGATCATTGTTTTTTTATTAGTTTAAGGGAGCTAGCTAGTTTTCAAAGATTGAACTAAAATATAGGTATCATTATATGAGTGTGAAGAAGGTAGATATCCAAAAGTATTTTTTAGGATGATGTTATAGGAACATTATGTTTGTACTTATGTAATTTATATTAAAAAATTCCCAAACTATTTTCATGGTACTCCTGAAATATGTGTTTCATGAGTTCCTAAATTAGTCCATGGTAGTGTACATTAATGACATCCTCATATACTCAAAGTTGGATTAAGATCATTATAAGCATCTTAGGGTTGTTCTAAAAGTACTTAAACACCATTATCTCTATGGGTATTTTTCCAATTGAATGTTTTAGAGGGTTGAGATTTATTTTCTTGGGTATGTGATGTCCTAGAATGGATTTTTAGTTAATCCTTCAAATAATGAGGTACTTGTATCTTAGGAAGGATCTTGGATTGTTTTAGAGTTCTATAGAATCTATGGTTTCATGTGCTATTATCAGAGGTTCATTTCTAATTTCTCTTGGATCATATCCCCATCTATAGCCTTGATCAGGAAGAATAAATATTTCATATGTAAACATCAGTTTCAAAATAATTTCTACTACCTAAAGGAGTAGTTTGTTAGTGCTCATTTTCATGGGTTTCTAGGGGAATGAGTTATGATTGAGGGTTTCTATGATTCATCTCATCATAGTTTAGGTTGTTTTTTGATTTGGGAGAGGGAAATTACCTCATACAGGTCTAGAAATTTATATCTCCATGAGCATAACTATTCCAACCATGATATCGAGTTAGAATAAATGGTATTTTATATCGAGTTATAGATAACCTACCTCATAAACAAGTGAATTATGGTCTTTATAGATCATAAGAGGTTGAAGTATATATTATCTCAATGAGATTTGAATTAGTTTCTTTGGAGTTGGATAAATTTTTCACATGAATATGAATTTTATATCTCTTACAATAAGTGGAATTGAAACATAATTGTTAATGTGACGAATAGTAAGTCACGAGGAGATTCTCTTTGAGAGTTTATAGAAGCTTAGAGAGTGATAATAGAGTTTGTGGCATTTCATATTGATGAGGAGGAGGCTGGTGGTATAGGTTGATGTACTAGATAACAATTAAATCATCCTAATTATATTATCTAGAGGATTATTATTGGGGATACTTGATAGTAGAGGTGTTGCAGAATCATATCTTTTTATAGTGATGATCATCTAGGTTTTTTAGAAAATGATAGATATAAATTATTGTTTTGAGGGAAGTTTTTTGTTCTACTAGTAATGAAAGAGGTGTTTCTTTTTCATTTTAATAGCTCAACCATGGTAGTTCTTTATGGTGTAACCATGATGTATCATTCCTTGACGAGTAAATTATGGTTCCTTTAGATGAAGAGTCCCATAGTGGAGTTTTTATAGGAATTTTTAGTTTTCTAACAAGTTAAGGTAGCATCATGTTCCTGTCAGTCTGTATCATCCATTGAATGTGTCTAATTAGATGTGGGAGGAAATTTAAAAAGATTTAATCACTAATTTTCATCAAGATCAAGGAGAATGTGGTGTTGTTTTGGTGATTGGGATCAATTGAAAAAGTTGACTCACTTCATAGCGATCAAGGAGTCAAGTGATGTAGATGTTTTGGTGAGGTGGTATCTAGACAAGATAGTAAATATTCATGGGGTACTAAGGACCATCATATATAATCAGGAACCTAATTTTACCTAATATATCTAGGGAGGTCTTAAATGCGATTTTATATCTTAACAATTCCATAAAAATACCTTCCATACTCATAAAAATGGTTAGATGGGGTGGAATATCTGGGTTCTAGAGGATATGTTATAGGCTTGCGTTTTAAATTTTAGTGGACCAGGTTTAAAGGACCTATCTTTGGTTAAATTTTCCTATAATAACAACTACCACTTATCCATTGGAAATTCACTATTTGAGGAATTTTATGAGAATCCTTATAAGTATCTATTATTCCAGACTAAGGTTGGATATTCAATTGTCTATGGACTAGATTTGGTATAGAGAATGACTGAGAAGTTTCAAATTATTAGAGAGAGGATAAAAGAACTAAATGACCATAAAAAATATTATATTGATATGTGGAGAGTCCTCTAGAATTTGAGGTTAGAGATCAAGTGTTCTTAAGGTATTCCCCTAATTTTGGGTAGTGGAGGATTGGTTGAGGTAGTAATATTTACCCTCAGTTTATTAGACCATTTTAGGCATTTGATTGTGCTTGTGAGGTTCCTAATCAGTTCACACTTCTCCCCCAAGCTGGACAAGATCCATGAGTTTTTTCATGTGTTAAAACACTTTTGAAATATTCACAGTGAATCCCATTTCATTTCATGGTTTGAGTTAGATGAATAGGATGAAACAATGTTCATTGATAGGATGATTGATATTCAAGATCATCAAAAAAGGTGTTTCATGAGAACATTAACTTGGTTCATGTTTGGATGAGACATAGTAAGTTGGAGGAATGTATGTGGGAACATGAGTTTCATTTTCATGCACAGTATGATTATTTATTTTAAATATTTTATTTATTTGATATTTATATATAGATTTAGTATTGTACATATTGAGATAGTTTATTTCTAGTGCTGCTTTTTACCTTGGTGATAATGTCATTTTTATTGAAATGTATCTCTCAGGGGGTGTTTTGGGTATTCTAATTGATTTCCTCATGGGAATGTTATTGATTCTTGAGTAAAATAATTTTTTGAGAGGTGTCTAATGTAATATTCAAAATCTAATTGGACTATTACATTCATTTTTTGGGTTTTGGATGTGTTGGGAGTAGTTTGGAGGAGGGAATATAATGTTAAATTAGTTATTTTAGCTAGAAGAGGAGAATTTAATCATGATTGTATATGTTTTTTCATGAGTGGATGGTTAGATAGTTGTGTCATGGCATGATTTTGTGTCAATACATGTGGAATATGCCATGAGTATTTGGTGTCATGCTATTTTGAGTTGGAATCCTGGTTGTGGTGTGAGGGTTGTTGGTATTTTCATGACAACTTCCATTTCATTCTTACAATAGAAAAATCTTATATATTGGGATTATTATATGTAAGGTAATTTGAATTTTTAAATTTACCCTTGTGTATGATTCCCTTATGGTGTGATGAGATCTAGTCAAATAGTAAATTATATTGGGGAGTTAATTTCATATTTTTTGAGTGGATATTGTGGCATGGTGACAACTACTACAGTGTTTATCCCTGAGTGGTTGATTTAATTATTATTTATTTTTTGAGTGTCATTGTGACTTTGTTATCCTATTTTTTCATTGTTTGGTTTGAGGTTTCTTCATATTTTTAGAGTATCATATAATGTGGTGTAACCAAAATTATTACACTTAGTCTTTATTGGATAAATGGAGTGAAAGAGGTTTTGAACACAATATTATAGGGGGAATATAATGGAGATCATAGTGTGATTTTAGAAGTTTGATTGTCACAAACCTTTTATAGAGTGAAAATGACCTATCACACTATTATTCCTTAAATTTACAATTTCGGTATATATTAAAAATAATATTCAAATTCTTCATGATTTTTTCTACTATCCCAGAACCCAAAGTGATCAAAGTTTCATTTTTAAAGACCCTTGAGAAAACTTTTATTGGATTTCACCCTCTAATTCAAGAGATCAACAACATTGTGATCCACCATGTGTTTCTATTCTCTTATTCTTAGTTCCCTCAATATCTTTATTCATGGAGTGGATGCATTAGTAGTTTGAATTTAGTTTTATTGGACTTGGGAGGTGGTTTTCAAGGAGGTTTTTGTTCTCTAGTATTTTTAGGTTTTACTTGTGTGTTTTTGGACTTCTGATCATTAACCCCAATTTGTTCCTACAAAACGATTGTTGAAGTTCTGTTTGAGGTAGGGGATTTGAGACTTATTACTTTTTTTACATGAAATTTTGGATCTATCATGATTTTTCCTTAGATTTATGATAAGTATTAAATTAATATAAATAGAAATGAACTAAATTAATGGTAAGGGAATGGGGTGATTCACTTATTTATAATATGAATCTATTATATCATATGTGAATGATTTATATTTGATGTTTTTGCTAAGAGTTTTTTGATGTTTTGATATATGTACTATTTTAGTGATTAATTTTTTGGAATTACCTCTCAGAAAAATATAATCCTTTAAAGATGGTAATGAATCAGTTACATTTATATTTTGAAATTTTGAAAATTTTTTATGATGGAAGAAATTATTTATTATGAAAGGAATAGATAAAGATAGAATAAATAATGCAATTTTTACTAGTTTTATTATGGTTTTTTGTTGTTGAATTTCCCCCTATTGTGGTTTGAATAGTTTTGGTTGAATATTGTAGTGGATAGTTTTGGGGTATTTGTATGACTTTTCCAATGGATGTTTTGGTTTATTTTCTATAAGTGGCATATGAAGATGTGGTGGTTGATGTGTGAGAGGTGGGATGACATTATAGTTGTGGTTTGGAATGGTGACAAGGATGGATATGTTTATAGGAATTGGTTTTTCATTGGAAATGGTGATTTATAGCTTGTGTTATGGAGTGGTTAATTATAATTCCCTAAATGATTGACCTCAGGTACCCGATCAACCCCATTAGACAAAGGTTTCTAACTAGTGACGATGACCTAAAATAGTCATGGGGAGACTATTCCCTCTAATATATTACATGAGGACCATGCTCGATTCTATCAAAAATTCCGAATGACCCATCCATATATCAGATATCCCAATAACTTATAGGTATAAAATAGGGATTACCAAAGATCCCCACAGTCCAGAATTGAAAGTAGAAAATCTTTCTATACGATGTAGTAATATATAATAATATAGGAGTATATAGATATGTAATCATCATATAAATAAATAAAGGCACATTGGACAGTACATGCTGAACAATAACTAAAAGTAAACTATTCTTCATCCCAACTCACATAATCATCCCGTCAAATCATCTATCTCAACAACCTAATAGCTGAACCATGTGTCCAGCTCCAATCAATACCTGTGACTTGAGATAAAACATCAATATTTACCCACTTACATCAAAACCAATTTTTGTGTATGTGGGTAGGGGTGAGTCTAATGATCCCGTAGAAATACCCAATGCCTCAATAATACTCAGGGCAAATTTGATCAAGTGGATGTTCATGAAATATATATATATATATATATATGAAGTACAATCTTTACCTTACAACAAACCCACCAAAAAATAAAACATACTAGCACATCAAATATAAATTTCGGGTCATCAGTTTCATCCAACCCACCTTGGACCCTGACCATCCCTTCTTTATCTAGTTCTAGAGTGTATTTGAACTTTTCATAACTCAAAGGGGGACCAAATCCTACCCTGAAACCCATACTTGATCACATACCAACTTCGGCTAGTGCTGGAGTATCTCTAATCATAGTAACCCATATAGGCTCAAGCCGAATGCATGGATAATTCCATAAGCATTCCAAATTGATAACATTATGAATTCAAGGAGCATGTCAAAGGAATTTAAAATTATAACACATCCTAATAAAAGTATCATGTATAAGTAATTTTGAATAATAACACATCCAAATCCAAGGAGCATGCTAAGGTAATTACATACCACTATCAAGCATAGATGATGGTTCTAAGGAAAACATCCAAGGAATCCAATATATATATATATATATATATCATGTGGTCGGAGTGTCTCACCTGAATTATCACACACAATGCATCTCAATGGGGTTGGCCATATGCCTAAACCCATCTCACATAATAGAGGTCAACATATTTTCTAGATGACTTATAACTACTTCAGTCATAATTGATACACAATAAAAATTTGATTCTAATGAAACACCTCTAATCATTAGCACCCATATCTTGCACACACCCTCTCTAGAGTCAATATACTACCAGGGAACCCTCCATGGGTATAATAATTCAAACTATAGTAAAAAACCCTACACGAGTTCCTCAATCACATTTACATATCTCGACCTCATCAAATAATTCTAATCCTAACACCCCTCATTGTTTTTAGGGTTATTCAAACCTATCTCTACCCTCTAAGGGGCCTATCACATTCAGTTGGATAAACTAGACACTTTGATACCAAAATAAAACCTCAATGACAAACATATAACATGAATAATCCTGAAATAATCAAAACACAAGTAAATCATAGAAAGGGGTACAAAGAAAAGCACTCAAGCTATAGGAAACATGACATAACCCTATTGGGGTCAAATAGATAAAAATCCACTAAATCAAGCCCTTTTAACATTATTTTGAAAACTCATTCAAGTACCTTTTTATACCATTTAAAAATATAATCACAACCCATATTACTCACACTAACCCCTTGGATAAAATAACATCAAAAAATTGTTTAGAAAATTCCATTTTCATTTTGATATACCATTTTAGACAAATTTCTCAAATAACCCATATTCCTTTGAAAATTCATATGAACCAGTAAGATTTTTTAAAATAAAATTTTAAAAATAAAAATCATTTTTAATTTGAAAAATGAAACACATGCCTCTAAAAAATCCATAAAGAGGTCCATTGGGTCTCATTCAACTAAGGCATAACCACTAATCCATTTTTCTAGATATGCAGTTCTTGTTGACTATTAGGATGGTGTTACCCCATCCCAACCTTATAGAAAATCACACAAGTCATGATGTATACTGAAATATATAATAATGAGGTCACATGAACATAAAATAACCACCTAATCGAGAGACTTAGTAAATTCAAGTCCACCTAGATTAATCAAAGCCATTTTACTTTAATCCACCACCCAACCATCATTGTCTAGACTCAACAAAGTCTAAAATTCCATTACCCATCATCATGAGGACCTATATCAATTCAAGAAATCCCTTAATTAATTATAATAATTAATTTTTTTATTTATATCCATTTTACAATTTATAATAAATTTAAAAATTAATCCAGTTAGGTATAATGTTTAAATTATCAACTGGTGAACTCATCTTACTGAAATCATAACCAACCCCTTGAGGAAGGTTTATGATGTAATCTAAAAATAATCTTATAAAAAAACCTATCAATCTACACTAGTTCAATAACAATTTCATTTTAATTGAAATGAAAACACTAGAAAAATCCATTGAGTGGAGTACCTTCACTGAAACAACCCACGACAACATGCAATCATCCCCTCAAAACATCCTCTAGGAAAGACATGACAAAGACTCGTCATAATGAGATGATTCTACCAACATTTGGTGAATCATATCCTGAAACCCAAGAAAAAATTAAAATGATATCTAATAGGAATAGTACATGGGGGATGAAGAGAGGACATTACCTTGAATAATTGAAAAAACACCATAAAAAACCACCCCAACCCATGGGTAATTGAAGGATACAAGAGAAAAAAACATACTAGGTTGTCTATGCATGAGGTAGGAAGAGAAAATAGTTCCCAATCCATAAATAATCAAAGAAAAAAATGGTAACATCACCAAATTTGTTCACAGGGCCTGACCAAAAAGGCACGCACCACAACTTGTGCTACGCTATATTACACCCCTAGGTAGCCCCCAGGGAGCCTGATAGGGTGAGGAAAATGGTTTATTAACCTCCCCTATTCTTCATTTTGGATAGTGTCACCACTTAACACCTAATATTCATGTAGAAAAAATCACCAAAAATTACAACATAATAGTCCCTATGGCCCTATCAAAAATGCATGATAACAATTCTCAATTACATAAGAGACCCAATTTTATTCCCCAGATGACTCAAACTCTATCATGAACTAGACCAGGTACCTTGGTAACCTGATAAATGATTTGAAACTAACATATCTTGAGGGGTGTTTCTAATCCCCATAGGTTTACATCTTGCACCTGACATCATGCAAAATGAAAGTGGGAAGTATTTTTGACACAAGAATTGTGGAAGTAAGATAACTAGATAATGTGAATACAAAACAGAATCCATAGGGATACGTGTAACAGAAGTCAAATTGGTATAACAACCCAAAGTACAAAATAAAATTACCAGAAAACAAGAACAAATTACCTAGTCTCAATGGATACTACTCACTAATTCCACATATAACCAACTAGAACTGCCTCCAAGTGGCGGTTTACCCCTGATCGAACCTAGAAGGAGATAGTCTAGAAACACCCAAAGGCACAAGTAGGATCTGCGCTAAAATACTAGTAGGTCCTCAATAAGGATTCCATAATACTATGCCAACATTTAATTAACCAAGTAAAGAGATTTCAATTTTCAAATCAAACTGGTTTTGCATTTTAAAATCATATTTAAACAAATCATGATTTACATTTAAAATGATGGAAATAATTTAAACAATTGCTTCACATTTCAATTTATGGAACATTTATAAAAAAATGTATTCATATTTTTTTATATAAAATAGTTTATATAAATGATAAGGCATGTAAAATAGTTCAAAAACCTTGGAATAAATTTATATCTGATATATAAACTAGCGAGAAACATGATCATATTCCAAGAGGTATGATAATTATAGGTTCTGTGATCCTCACAGTCTTATATAATGATAACTAAAATGTGTACACACATCCCTTAACACTGGTCAAAGAGGAATCATCGACATCCCACTAGGGAATAAAACATTCCAAACAGTTTATGTTATACTTTTAAAGCATCAATCTAGTGCTAGGACATTCTCATCCTAGTGTTTTTGTCCCTAATAACTCACTAACTACATAGGATTGCATGTGATCTAGTAAAAATCAATGATGTAAAAATTATTTTAATAAATATAAAAATAAAATCTTAATCCCATTCTCCCATTTCAAAAATTCCAAATTTCCATTTAAAAACCAAAATAGTTTTTTAATAATAAAACATGCCTTTTTCAAAGATAAAACCCAAAAGGTTTCTATCAAAAACATTTTAATCCATTTTTCCCAAATAATATTTCAAAATAAATTCATAAATTAATTTCCACAGTTAAATTAAAAAATTGAATTGAAATAATTTCCATAAATTTCATAATTTAAATTCAACAATTTAAATATCCACAAATTTACATCTATTTCCCAATTTAAATTAAATATTTTATATCTAAAATTTTTTCCATCAATTTCAAAATCACACCACAATTTAATGGAATTGTCAGTTTTTCCAATTTCATGCCAAAAACTCAATTTCCAAAAACCCTAATTAAATGGAATTGGATTTTTAATCAATAAATTTAAAGAAATTTCATTTATGATAAAAATTGAATTTAAATCAGTCAATTTATGGTTAATAAAAATTGGTCATCATGATGGAACCACCTACCTCATGATCAACAGATCTCAAAAAAAAACCCTAAATGGGATTCACTGATGAAGAATGTCAACAACAGGATCTGAGAAACAAAATTAGGTTTAAGATCCAAAAAGTGGGTATTAGATCCTCTAAAAACACATGGAGATCAATAAATCCCTATGAAAAAAGAGGAGATAGTAGGAGATAAAGAATGGGAAGAGGAAACCTATCGAGTGGAGATCAAACTTTGTTCGCAAAGCTTCTATATGCCTCCAAGAGGGTGCATAGGGGCCAAAATTTCTTCTTGGATTCTATCGAGGAAGAAAAAACTATAGGGGGTCATGCTAGGTATGTCTGACACCTAAATGGGGGGTCTTGGGATTTTAAAATTATATTTTTGGATTAATTAAAAGTCATACATGGTTTCTTGGGTAGAGACGCACTATTATAAAAAACCCTGTTCCCTAGCCGTATTCCCCATTAAATGGGATGCATAGTTTCTCCTAAGTGGTAACATAATTTTTCAAACCATGCACCAACTTTAAAAAACTCCATTTTTTGGGTTTTCAAATTTTTCCTTGAGAGGGTGCGTGATTTAGAAAACCGTACGCCAACTGTTCACTAGCCCAGAATTTTCAAAACTCTTAAAAATTCCTCCCTAAACAACCCAAAATGAAACCCATCCATATAATATTAAAAAGAGGGTTTTAGTTAAATAGTAACAAGATTTTACAACCTCCCCACTATAGAAACTTTCTATCCCAAGAAATCCTACGAAGACGTTTATATTCTAAAAAGACGAGTCCATTACTCTCTCATCAGTGCCTCACTCTCCCACATATCATGATTATTAGAACCACACTGACATAGACCTCGAAGCAAAGGAATCATCCTACCATGAGATACCTTGGTTTCAGAATCAACTATCTTGATGGGATATTCATTCACATATAAATCATGCTCGACATTGAGATCACTCTAGCTCAGAACATGAGATGGATCAGATAGATACTTTTAGAGTTGAGATACATGGAACATGTTATGTATCAACATTAGTAATGGTGGAAGTGATAAATGGTAATAAAATTTCCCCACATGCTCAACAACCTTGAAAGTTCCCACAAAATGAGCAGAAATCTTCCCTTGCCTCCCAATCCATCAATGTCCTAACTGAGGTGAAACGTTCAAGAACACTTGGTCACCGAATGAAAATTCCAAAGGTGATGATCAACATAAGAATTATACCAGCTATGTGCCATCAAAATTCTCTAATTAATCAACTAAATCTTTGCTATCATCTCTTAAAACAAGATCATTCCAACTAAGGAACTTTCACCAATCTTTGACTAACACAACAAAGATATGCAAGACCATCCATACAAGGCCTAAAAATGATCCATTCTAATCATGGACTAGTAACTATTACTATAAGAAAACTCAACCAACCCCACATGATCATCCCAATATCCACCAAATTTGATAACACAAGTACAAAGAATATCCTCAAGAATCTGTATATCCCTTTCTGTTTGGCCATCCAACTGTGGATGGCATTCCGTACTCAAACAGACCTGAGATCTCAATGCCTCTTAACAGACACTAAAAAAATGAGAAGTGAACCAAGGATCCAGATCAGAGACTATATAAGATGTAACTACATGAAAATGAAAAATATCTTTCATGTATAGATTTCTCAACTCCTAAACTTTTGTTGTATCATGAATGGGTATAAATTGTGCAAATTTAGTTAGCCTATCAATCACAACCCATATCACATTCTTCTTTCTCTAGGTATGTGGAAAGCCAGCCAAAATTTCAATAGAGATTTAAACTCACTTACACTTAGTCACTAAAAGTGCCTAAAGTAAACCCAAACGTTTTGGTGCTCATCCTTGACCTATTGGTATGTATAACATTGAGATAAAAATTCAGAAATGCACCATGTCATACCTGGCCACCAAAATTTATTCCATGTGTCATAGAAAATATTTTTGGTTCTTGGGTTCACAACCCACTAAGAATTATAGAAACCCCCTAGAATAGATTTACTTACTACTAATAGAACAAAAAAATGATTCTGATAGCGTAGAATTCCCTTGGTGGAGAAAGAGAAGTCAGGTACAGTCTCCCCACCATAAATAGAGTCTCTAATTCTCTGACACTCATCATCAAAATATTTTTCTTGAAGAATAATCTTGAGAAGAGTGTATTTCAACTAGAAACTATCCAAATAAACCTCATCCCCTAATGACCTAACTCCAATATGAAACTTTACAAATAGTGCCATAAACTTCTACTATTCCGATGATTCTTTCATGACTTGGTTCGAATGTTTCCTACTCAAAGCATCTGCGATTAATTTCCCTTTACCTAGGGTATAGGAGATGTCAAATTTGAAATATTTCAGGTATTACACCATACACCTCTACCATAGATTCAAATATTTTTTCAAGAATATATTACTCAAGTTCTTGTGTTCAGAATACAGGTTAGACCTTTCTTTGTAAAGGTAATGCCTCCAACTCTTAAGTGTGTGCATCACAACTGCAAGTTCATGGTTACAAGTTAGATAATTATTCTCATGCATCCTAAGATGACGAGAGACACAAGAAATGACATGATTAACCTGTATAATAATTCATCCCAAATCTGAACCTGATTCATCACAGAAGAACACATAGCCCTACCCAGCCTCTAGAATAGTCAACACTTGAGCAACAATAAAAATTAATTTAATATCAACAAAATAATGGTAACATTTTTTATCCCAAGAAAACTTTACTCCATTCCATTTTATAGCAGTTATATGATAGTCCAACTTTGAGAATTACTTAACGAACCAACAACAATACCCAGCTAAACCTAAGAGGCTACGAATCTTGAAAACATTTCGTGGTTTCTCCCATGTCATAATAGATTTAAAATTTTTACGATTAGCTGAAATACCAAGTTCCAACACCACGTGTCCCAAGAACTTCACTTATGAATCTAGAAATCATATTTCAAAAGTTTGATATAAATTCAGTGATTTTTAAACAATTACAGAATTTCTCTCAAATGACGCACATGATTCTCCTCAAACTTAGAGTAAACTAGGTTGTCATCCATAAAGACAACCATGATGGTATCAAGATAATCATGGGTAATCCTATTCCTAAAATCCATAAAGATTGTAGGATCATTAGTTATACCAAAGTTCATGAAAAGGTACTCATAATGGCTATACCATCTCCAAAAGACGGTTTTTTGAATGTCATATTCTTTTATCCTCAACTGATGGTAACCAGATCAAAGATCAATCTTTGACAACCAATTCCCCCCTTTAAACTGATTAAATAGACCATCAATCGATTGAAATGGTTATTTGCTCTTCACCATGGCTCGATTGAGTTTTTGGTAATCCACACAAAGGCGAAGTAAACCACCATCTTTCTTAGCAAAGAGAATCAGCACCACCCAAGGTGAAATACTCGTGCATGTAAATCCTTTCTATAGAAGATCATCTAACTGAGTCTTCAGCTATTTCATTTCATCTAGTTCCATATGGTTAGAAGGAAAAGAAACTAGTTGAGTACCAGGCACTAAATCAATAGAAAACTCTATCTCCCTACCAGTTTAAAACTAGAGAAGTCATAAAGAAACACATTAGGAAACTCGATGAAAATTGGAGGGAGATCATCTCTCAAATATTCCCACTCTATATCAAAAGTTAATATAGATATTACTTTCACAACTTTATATATGAAGATCCAAATCTACTCAAGCTAGAGTCCCATTCTCCTTGAAAGACATGGAACACACCATTGTGTGTAGTAAAGGTGACCCGTCAAAGATAAATTTCAATCCTAGATTTATTGGAAGTGATCCAATCCATCTTGAATATGAAATCAAGAGGATTCATGTCGATAACCAGAAAACTACAAGAAATATTGAAATATCATAGAGAGAAAACACAAGTGGGACAATGGAGACCCTACTCTCTCATCATACCAAGGGGTGTAGTAATATCAATTACATAAGATAAAATACCTGTAAGAAGATTTTTAATGGTCTGGAATTACTTCCAGTGGACTATAATTGATACCTATCAGGGCACTCCATGGGCGGCTACACCCCTTGGGCGGGACACACCACCATCCCCAGTGGCAGCCATTTCCTCATGAAGCCCTTGGGCGGAGAGCCATGCTTCGTCCAACGCTCACATGTGAGAGTTCCCAAGGATCAGATACATTCCTACCTCCTTTGCCTCTGATACCAACTATAGAGACCCGAAGCCTAACGTACATGGACATTACATTAATTTTGTGGAATACTTAGTATATAACAAAAACACACACACAAGGACCGTAATAGTTTAGTGTCTTTGGAAACTTGAAATGTAATCATCTAATCATCGTGAAAGATCTTCAACATCTCCCATAAATATCTTTATTTTTTTTACCTAAAACCTTTCTTTATATCCTGGGGAAAAGAAAACATAAAAGGGTGAGCTAAAATGCTCATTAAGGGTAAACAAAAGAAATATCAATCACATCATATTCATAAGAACATAACATTTTGGAAATCTTAACCTGCAAAAGAGAGCATAATTTCATAACATGGGATAAATCATAGTAGTGAAATGAAATCCCCAAAATCATAACTTAAAACATGAAACTTTTTGGAATACACACATAATCATAGAGAATCATATTATATTAGTCAAGACTCATTTCCAAGACTATCTTAGTGGACAAAGTCCATTTCTGAACCGAGTCACCCTTGTTTCAGTCCTGTTTCACTGAACCAGTATAACCTACCGTTCCAGCCATGTCTATCTCATGAGATATAAAATCTTTACCCAATGCATTGGTGGGAGATATAGGTCCCACCCATCTCATAATGATACCATTCTTATGTGTTCCACAAAATCATAAATCATACATCATTGCATAACCCATGTAATAAAAATGGGAATCTTAAACATCATGACATCATAAAACAATTCATATAAGATAAAGGAATTCATAAAAATATTTCCATCACAACATAATCAAGTAAATTTAATAATAGGGATAGAAACAGAACCCTATATTATCTTATATGGAAAATAATTTTGATAAAACACTTGAACCCTATTTTTCAGGAAAATATCCTTTCTACTTCAAAAAGACTTTTCCTTTCTTAACATGTCATAAAATTCTAAACTAAAAGAAGTTTATTAAAAATAAACTTGAAAACTTGTAAAGGAAGATTCTTGGAAATAATCTTTTAAAAATACATTCATGCCGTATAAGTTAAAAAAAAAATATTCTTTCCGTACTTTTGTCGGAAAAGTCAAAAAGTACCTCGTACGAAAAAACGACAAAAGATTCCTTTCATATCGTTTACTAAAAACTCACCAAAAGGTAAAATTGGATTTAAAAAATTTTAGGTGGATGGAAATAATATTAAATATTGAGGAAACATGGATGTGGATGATAAAATACACCCCAGTAAATTCCAAAGTATAAACAATCTTGGATAAAAATGAGATTGTGATATTTTCCCTTACCTTAGGTCCGATTTGCTTCGTAAGTGTCCTAACCTCCTGTATAATGATTTAAATAATGTTATTTACTTACTACATAATCATAATTATTGTTATGATATCATATATGGTTCACTTATGACTTTATATTACCCGTTCTTTTGTAAATTCCATGTTAAAGAAGCGTTTTTGGGTAAAATCGTTTCATTTATCGTAGGTGTTTGGACTTGTTGTTCTTGACATTATTATTACTTATATCATGATTTAATTACTTCAAGAATATAAAATATTATTTATATATCATATATATTCAGTATATATATATATATAATAGATATATAAATGAAATGAAACACACCGTTCATGGAGACGGTAGTCCGTACGTACGCATGAATGCTGTTTTCCTTTCCTTATTGTTTTGAATGGAAGTAAGTAGATGACATATATATACATAAATCCATTAGATTTACCATGTAATATATTTCATTATTATTCATTATATATACTTTATAATCATTCTGGAATGGTTAACATGGATAATGAATCTCATCGCGTCGTGGAGACGGTAGTCCGTACGTACGCACGAGCGATGATATCGTTCCCATGGTCGTGGAATTGTGTTTAAGTGTATGTATACTATTTCAGTATCAATATCACTTTATAATAATCATATATAGTTACTCATTACACCATTATACCCATCCAATTAAGGTGGTGGCGGAAAATAGATTACACCACGGCGTGGAGACGGTATTCCGTACATACGCACGCACGATGACTTCCTTTTTCCGTAGGATGGATAGAAGGTTAATTAGAGTTGTTTCATATTTATAATAACATATCAGTATATAATAAATACTTATGTTATTACTTTATCATGAAACAACTAAAGAAGAAGAAGTTTAAGAAGAAATAAATTGAAAAATATTGGTAATGGATATTACCTCTTTTTGACGCGCCTTCACTTAACCTCCACTTAAAGAACTAAGGATGGTCTTTGAAGAAGACCAAGACCTCTAGGATGATACCAGGGAAGTGTAGAAGAGATTTTGGCAGGTGTTGGACGATCTTGAATGCTCAAATTGGTGTGATGAGGAGAGGGAGGAGGTGCCCTTTTATAAGGGAGGAGAGGGGCACCTTAGGAAAATCTCAAAATATTATTTTATATTAAGGTAAAATTCGGTTTATAATGGTTCCAAAGGGTCTTATTTAGAAGATAAAGTGGGGATGGGTCTAAATCCTCTCATCCAATATGATTTAGACAAGTTTAGGTTATTATTTTAACCTTATCAATTAGATTTAACTCTAAGTTAAATAATTTAACTTTTACTGTGTCTTTTTGTTTTCTTACACTATATGGTTAATAAACTTACCATAACAAGCCAAAAAAACCCCAAGTTTTTTATTATTAATATATCTATCTATATCTAAGTCATTTGGACGAACCATAGATTTTTAGGAATTAAATAACAATTAATAATATAATATTGTTTTAAAAAACTAATTTATGTCAATTTTGACACTATTTGGTACATGATTTTTATGAAATTAATAACAGAATGATAAGTTCGAACCAAGTTACTTATATCAACAATAACATGTCATATTAACCTAGAAAATTAATGTATGTCATAAAAAGTCTAAAATTACATTTATTTGGGAATTTATAACATCAATTATGTCAATATTTCATTAATAAGACAATTACTGCATCATCTTTGTGTCATAATAAATGATAATTATTTAATCCCTAAAAATTATAAATAAATTCCTATGATGTAGATAATTGTATTATATTTCTGTAGACTATTCATGTTCGAAGTTTCATGAAGTTTATCACTAAATTAAAATTATTATACTTATAATATTTAAGAAAGTGATATGTTGTCACATTCTTTGGTTTTAATAATAATTAAATTATTTTCATGGACAAAAGTCCATAAAATGAATCTAATCCGACCCTTAGGTTATATGGGTATACTTTTAGCCATCCAATAGGATTTTTACAAGTGTTAGGATAATTTTATAATCTTATATTTACCCTTAATTACCCGATTTACCTTTAACTATAGTAAATAAAATTTACCGTAGTTACTATTCACAATGCCCAAAAATAAAAAGTAGCTTATTAACATAATTTTGACCCACTGATTCCAAATATGGAATCAAATTTTCCAAATTCAATACACAAAATACGCACAAATTAAATTAAAATTAATCCCGTTGTCGAAAGAAAACAGGTTTTTCTTTAAAACATTGCAAAAGATTGAATTGATTTAACCTACGAATTCAAGGTAAAATCAATGCTAATGACATAAATTATATTAAATGGTAAAAATATATTCTATTTATACTTTAAAACAATTCAATATTTTAATTTAACCACATAAGATATTACGATGAAAAAAGTTGTTTTTAATTAAAATATAGCGCGTTTTTACTATTCATTGAAATATGAAAGTTATCAGAAAAATATCAAAACTTTATCTAATGTAAATTTTTATATCCTGATTCAAAAGAAGAATTTTATTTTTTCAAATTGAACTTATAAACATGTCAAAAACTAGATTTAAAGTGGGTGCGCCATCAAAAGGCGGGAAAACTGCATTTTTTGAAAAATACTTATTTTACCCGAAAAATTTATTTTGTTCTTATACCATGTTCTAGAAATGTGTAAGATGAATAATAATGTTATAAAATTAAAAATTTAGTTAAAACTATTCATAACGGCTAGTTCATAACAATATTATAATAATATATCGTTGTTTAGTAAAACCCGTTATTGCGTACAGCACACGCTATCGAGGAAGGTCGCAATTGCATGTAATGCAAGCCAAGTCAGGGCTGCGTGTTGTGAAAGAATCCTTCGTTGTTTCGTATAACAGAATCCAACCATATTTCATTTATACATTTAATATATATATATATACTCAATGTTGCATAGGATAACTATTATCAAAATTGTGTGTAACACGATCCAAGAATAGTGTTGTGTATACTGAAAGCTAATACGGTGTTGCGTATAGCGCAAGGTAATCTTGGTGTAGCATACAACACAAGACATTAATGAAATTAAAAGAATATTTTTCATAAAATCTCGGGGTGTTACAAGATTTAACAGATTAACAATATTGGTTGAAATAAATGAATGAGATGCACAAGTATCAAATTAATAAGTCAGTAATGATGAAGCCATAGTGATGGTACATCTCACGGTAGATAGAACCATATACGCTTCCTCTAGAGACTCTTCCACTACATGAGTAGATATGGAATAACTTTTATAGGTGACTCAAATGTCTGTAGGAGCCACATATCTTGGGTTACTTAATGAAAAACATCTTTGAATTCCCCAACTTTCTACATTGGTAACAAATACAAGGGCTATGTAAGGAATTACATGAGGTCTAGAAGAATCCTTATATCGATAAACACCATGAGAATCATCACACTTCTAATTTACTTTAAAGGAACTTTCACTTCCACTAGAAGAGAAAGAAACTCCTGAAAACCCTGACTTACTAGCCAGGTCCATTTCAACCATCAACACTCCATCCAGCACATTTTCATAAGAAGAAAACTTCAGAAAGAAAACTTAAGAACAAATATCTAATCAAAGTCCCAAATAGAATCATCAAGACTTCATATTCTAATTTGATACTATATTAGTTGAGTAATGCACAAGCTCAGCAAAATGGTTTGCATACTCTGTCACGGTCTTTTCAGCCTTCTCAAGTTTGGAAAACTCCATAGCCTTGGTCAATGACATCGATTCTAGATAGAACTGGTTAGTGAAAATAACCTTGAAGTCTTTCTACTATAATCCATGGAGCTTCTACACCATAACTATTATGTCCCACCATATCCTGGTCGATCCTTCAAGTATGACAGTGGCACACTTCACCTTGATTTTTTCAGGTGTCTCCAAAAACCCAAAAAAATGATTTATCCTTATCAACTATTCCTTATCCTCTTGAGGATTTTTTTGAGCCTTTGATTGGTTTTGGATTCTAGAGAAAGAAATATTAATAAATAATTTGAAGAAAATCCCTATGAGGTTCCACCATAGAGCCTGAACAAAAACTGGTGGTAGTGCCTATCCCAGAGCTTGGATAGTACACACGATCACCTCATCCAAATTCAAGTCCATAAGGGGATTTGATCACTGAGGTTCATCTAAAAATTCCTCCTAGATTTGTTTAAAACATCTTCTTAGAGGAATTATGGTACAAAACATCACCAGAAAACAAATAAGACATCATATTAACACTCAAACAGAGAAATAAGGGAAATAAATCCCAACAGATAGACAAACAAGATTTGGATTTCAATATATCCAAATCAAAATAGGAAAAAGCATAGAACTAATCCTCAAGATGTTTTTCAATTACCACCCATGGTAATTAAGGTTCATTGTAGTGAGAGATGTCTAGAAACTCAATCTTAACTTCCTCTTAAGCCCTGAAAAGATTACACAAAGCATACTAACTTCAAGGAAAGATGCACAACCTGAACCTATGATACCACTTTTTTACAAACCATACCAGGTACCCTAGTAACCCAATAACAAAACTAACACTAACATATCCCTGGGGGAATTCTCTATCTCCATGGGTTGACTATTAGCACCTGACGTTATAAAAAATGAATGTGGGAACTATTTTTTCCACAAGCATTACGAAAGAAAGATAACATGAAAATATGTATATAAAAGAAACTACATAGGGAGAAGTGTACCAAAAGTCAAATAGGTATAATAACCCAAAGTAATATCACAAAGTACCATAAAATAGGAAAAAATTCCTAAGTCCCAATAAACGTAACTCACCATGTCCACAGATCAACAGTTAGAACCACCTCAAAGTGGTGCTTTACCCTAGATCGAACCTGGAAGGAGATAATCTACAAAAACCTTAAGTCATTGGTAGGGTGTGAGCTAAAAGACTAGTATGGTCTCACAAAGGATTCCATAATAAGATTCCAACATTTAAATAACCAAGTAAAGAGCTTTCAATTTTAAAATCAAATAGGTTTTGGAATTTCAAAAGAATATTTAGACAAATCATGATTTACATTTCAAATGATAGAAATAATTTAAACAAATAATTCACATTTCAATTGATGGAATATTTATAAACAAATGGTTTAATTACACATTTTATATAAAATAGTTTTTTTAAATTCTAAGGCATGTAAAACAGTTCAAAAACATTGGAATGCATTTAAATCTCACATATAACCTTGCGAGCAACATGGTAATCTTCCAAAAGGTATGATACTTCTAAGTTATGGGATACTTACACACTTATATAATAATAAAAGCAATGTTTAAACAAATCCCTCGACACTAGTCAAAGAGAACCCATATACATCCCAATGGGGAATAAAATGTGCCAAACAATTTATGTTAGAGTTGTAAAGTGTCAATCCGGTGCTGGGGAATTCCCATAATAGCATGTTTGTCCCTAATAACTCTCTAACTAACTAGGTTTACATGTTTTCTATTATAAATCAATGATGTGAAATTTATTTTAAGAAACTAAAAAATACAATTTAAATCCCATCCTCTCATTTTAAAAATTCTAATTTTCCATTTGAAAACCAAAATGGGTTTCTAATAAAAAACATTCCCCTTTTCAAGATAAAACCCAATGGTTTCTATTAAAACCGTTTTAATATATTTTAACAAATAAGAATTTGAAATCAATTCACAATTCAATTTCTCAATTCAATTTCCAAAATTAAATTAAATAATTTAATTGAAAAAATTTCCACCAATTTCACAATTTAAATTCAAAAATTTAAATCTCACAATTTTGCATCAATTTAATAATTTAAATCTTTTCAATTTTCCATGAATTTCAAAATCACACCCCAATTAAATGGAATTGGGTGTTTTCCCTATTTCATGCCAAAATCTTAATTTCTAAAAAGCCCAATTCAATGGAATTGGGTTTTTAATCAATCAATTGAAAGTAATTTCATTTATAATAGTAATTGAATTTATATCAACAATTGAATTTAAATCAATAAGTTTAGGGTTAATAAAAATTAGGTATCATGATAGAACCAACTACCTTAAGATGAACTGATCTCAAAATACCGAACCCTAAATGATATTCTCTAATGAAGAATGTCAACAATGGGATTCGAGAAAAAAACCTAGTTTCAAGATCCAAAATAGTGGGTATTAGATCCTTTAAAAACACATGAAGATCTATAAAACCCTAGGGAGAAAAGAGGAGAGAGAAGGATATAGAGAATGAGAAGGGGAAACATACTGGGTGGAGATAGAATGTTTTTTTCCAAGTTTTGATCTGCTTTCGAGAGGGTGTAGAGGGGCCAAAATCACCTCTTGAATACTCCAAATTAAGAAGAAACCATAAAAGGTCATGATAGGTCCATATATCACTAAAATGGGGTTCTTGGGATTTTAAATTTATATTTTGGGATTAATTAAAAGTTGTACATGGTTTCTTAGGCAGAGCTGCATAGTTAGAACAAACCATGCGCCTTAACCATGCACCCCTTTAAATGGGTTGCATGGTTTATCCTAAGTGGGTGAACAGTTTGTCAAACCACGTGCCAACTATGTAAAACCCCACTATCTTGGTTTTCACATTTTTTCTTGAGAGGGCTCACAGTTCGGACAAACCGTGCACCAAACGTTCACTAGCCCAGAATTTTTAAAAATTTGAAAAATTTCTCTCAAAACAACCCCAAATGAAACCCATCCAAAGCATAATAAAAATATGGGGTTTAGGAATACCTGAAAATAGTAATAGGATGTTACAAACTCTAAGGGGTAACCATAACCAACCAAAAAACCAAGGATGGAATGATGAGGGATCTCCTCACCATTTGACATAGGTTCCACCCCTATCCTCCAAAGGAAACTTTATGGCGTGGACCTCCCCATGGTCAAACAAAATGGATAGACTAGGGGCACCAAAAAATAGGGGAGGGTACAATGAGCCTATAGTCTCTCCAAATCCTCATAATCCCTTTAACAATCCTCTTAGGATAATTCTTGCTCTTAGAACATACCCTAAGGCTTGTTCCACATCCAAAAACATCTTTAAGGGATATCTGAATATATAGAATCCCAATCCAAGCCTTTATTCTCAAATAAAAACCCTACTAAAATTAAAAATTCCAATTTCTCATGAAATAATAACTCAAAAGGACACAATGTTTCACAACCTCCCCATTACAACAATTCTTATCCCTGAGAATCTATAACATTACTTAACTGTCATGACCCAACCTAATGGGGATCAAGCCACAACTACCCCAACCTCACCTCCATAGGCCAGAGGCTGGCGACAAGAAATTAAAGGCTTAACTAATATGGGAGGACTTTTCCTAATGTGACTGTACTCACACACCTGACCATATCAATGCATATGTTCATAAGAATACTAATAAAAAGATGAAATATATAGAATATAACCATGAATATGAAAAACCTCTAGAGTGTACAAGAGTAAAATAATGAAAACTGAAACTAAAGGGGAAAAATAAATTCCCAACCAGAAAGATGTCCCTACCTAAAAAAATAGGTAAAGTAAAAGTGCTGATAGATCCCAACTCCTAACCTACAAGCTCTGACCATCATACGTAGTCCAATGCACTAGGTATATCTATGATTATCTATAGTCACCCCCGACCTATCCATCATTTGCATAAGACACAACACATGTAGGAAAAACCCTTGTAAGGGTTATTATATACATACCTAATAAGACACCCCAAAATGCGAAGGGGTAACAGTAAGAGACACGATAGGAATAGAGAGTAGGTAAATCAACCCAAATCAAGAGAGTAAAAAATCCAACGACATGGGTACATACATACATACGTACATAAATACATATATAAATAAATAAATACATACATACATACATACATACATACATACATACAAACAAACATATGTATATTTTAAAAAAATCATAAAAAAGAGAGAAATGGGATCTCGATATCACAGCCCAACCTAGGAAAAGAGTACCATCAGTTCCAGAAGTACATCAATGATACCCAACATCTCGTGCATCTACCCAGTAGAAAACATCTAAGTCAAGCCACACCTCACCACTGTACTGCACAGTCAAGGGGAAATAATCTCTAGGTATAGGACTCATCCCCTGGTATAATAGAAGGGTTCCAGTTAGTAAATATCCAGATGACCCATTCCCTGTCCCAATATGAGTTTTCCACTCAAGTAAAACAGTAGAGGACCAATGCTCAGTCCCGACTAGAGGGTTCCACTCTAGTAGTCGGTATAGGACACGTGCCCTATACCAATAAAAGTGTTACACTCTAGTAGTTTACGTCCCATGCCCCGTTATAAGAGGAGGTTTCCACTCATATAGTATATAGAGGACCCATGCCCAGCCTAGCTAGAGGGAACCACTCTAGTAGTCAAGGTCCCATGCCATAACTCTATATGAGGGTGACACTAAGTGGTTAAGTAGAGGAACAATGACCTATACTAGTAGTAAGGTTCCAATATTATAGTTGGTAGAGGACCCATTCCCAAACCAGCTGTAGGGTTCCACTTTAGTAGTCGATTGAGGACCCATGCTCTGCCCAGCAAGAGGGTGCCACTGTGATCTCTCCGATGATCCTTCTTGATCACTTCCATCCTCAGGTGTCACCTAAATAATTATAATTATTTTAAAATCTCACATCATATCACAAAATCCACTATATATTTCACCATCACATTCTATATGAAAAAACACTCAGGATAGGCTACTCTCGGGCCAAAATCTGAGTCTAAACAAAAAATATATGATTGGATGAAGTTTCAATACAAGGAAAGAAGGGGTACATGACATGTAAGGGGACCCACATAACATGTGGTCTCAATATATGCTTGAAAATGTCCCTTAAAATACACAAATCACTTCTCATGTATCAATACACTATGTTTATGTGGACTACACAGTGTGCCTCGCCCACTCAGGGTCCTGCTCATGCTCCTTGACTGTGTCTGTATACTTCTACCCATGTATGTGTACTTTGGAACATGGACTATTCCTAGGTGTTCACATTCCTGTGTACCCCCGAAGTACATTTTGGGTGTCTAAAAAATAATCACTTGGCATATGTGGGGGGGGGGGTCCCACAAGGTGTGTGATACTTTTCTCACCTGAAACCCTATCCATCACAACCAATGGGTCACACGTTGTGTGTCTTTCCAAACTACATGACATGCGGTCAAGATTTTTCTAGAAAATTAGATCCATGACCATGAGTCAAGATCTAATTTTTATGCTTTAGATATCACCTCTAGGCCACCTAAAATCAGTGGATCTTACCTATGTTCATCGTTTCCAGCAATCCAGAAATTGGTATTTGTCAACCATGGTGGTTCGTCAGTCGCCCCGTGATCCTCCTTGCATCACCATTAGATCTTGGATCCCAAATACCTGAGATTAATCACTCATATCCCACAACATATCCTGATCTTCCCTGTGATTTTTTATTCCTTCCTTGCATGCGATTCTACTGTGAATTCAGTGGTCCGATCAGGCTTAGTACCACCCAGTAATGTCAAGCCATGGCCATGTAGCCCAATAATGAAGAACACAAAGAATCAAAGAGATAAAATCACCAAAACAAAGGTGAATGATATTTGGACAAGTGTTATTAGAAAATTAACACAATTGGAGATATATATGGTGATAAAAATAAATAACCAATTTAAATATGTACACAAGCATATGAAAAGGCTTTGAATTTGAATTCAGATGAAGAGTCAAATATGATCATGCTCAATCAATTTAATCAACAGGGAAAAAATCCAAAAATTGATGAGTTCCACCTAGTTTTGGATCATTAATTTTCTATTAATGTGATTGATAATGAATTAGATAAGTCATTTTGTTCATTTCATATCGACTTGCCTTGATCCGAAGTGTCATCACCGTATGATTTCGATTCACCAATGGAGGAGAGGAAGAATGGCTCTCAATGATCCCAGGATTATGTGTCTAACCTTGGAGATCATTCCATAATCATACATTAATATGAAAAAAATATTAGGTTAATTAAATTAAATAAATAAATTTAATTATTTACTTAACACAACACATCCACCCACGACCCCTTTTATCCAAATTCCCCATGATGAACTATTTTAGGTTGCACCTCAGGTAAACATCGCATTCTAGACTCAAGTGAGGTCTTGGATTTTTAATCCTAGATTTCATTTAATATTTTTAACATTTTCTTTAAGAACAGTGCATGCAAAATATAAAATATATTTAATCTTTTTTATAAAATTAATTTTGGGAACATCGGGTCTCGAAATTACACGCTGTCTCAGTGCTTGGCTAAAAAAAAAAGAAATATTTTAAAGTCTTACAAGAAAAAAAATCTCTACATAATTCATTCCTTCAATATTTTTTACCTTGAAAAGAAAAAACTAACCAAAAAGCTCAGGATACTGGGCCCTCATCTGGATCTCTCACTCCCAGGAGCTCTCCTACATTCTCCCATGCTGCCATAACACACGAACGAAAGGGATGGTCTATCCATGTAGGGAGCTTTATCAATGATCCTTGATCACTATCTTGTGCTCTGAAAATGTGGCCCCATCCTCAATGTTTATCTCTCCCTAGTCAATAACAATCATGGGGTCATGCATGTATCTTCTCAGTTGTGATACATGGATGATGGTGTGCACCTAATCCAAATGTGGGGGTAGAGAGAGGTGGTAAGAAACCTCACCAACCCTCTTCAAGATCTCAAATTCCCTAAAAAACCTCAGGGATAGCTTGACTCCTTGTTCGAACCTCCGTAATCCTCGTCATGTGGAGAGTCTCAGGAAAACATGTTCTCCCTGCTCGAACTCCAAGGGCCTACAACATTGATCTACATAAGATTTATGCCTACTCTGGGATATCCTCATCCACTCATGGATGACCTAGACCTTTTGTATCATTTCCCGCACCATCTGTGGATCCACAAGAAGTACCTCTTTGATCTCTTTCTATCACAAAGGTAACCTACATGGTCTCCTGTATAGGGCCTAGAAAGGTGTTGATAGTAGGGTGGTATCTATTATTGTACACAAACTCTACAAAGGGAAAGTGATACTTCTAGCTCTAAATAAAGTCTAACACATAATCCATCATCATATCCTCCATTACCTAGATAGTGTACTTGGTATTCCCATCTGTCTAGGGGTAAAACGCTGTACTCATCCTTATTTCGGTCCCAAATGCCTCCTACAAGCCTCTACACAACCATCATGTGAATTGCACGTCATTATCAGAGACAATAGTCAAGGGAACACCATGAAGGAGAACAATATAACATATGTACATCTGTCACAAAATCTCTACTGATCTCTGCTCCTTGATAAAAAGAAAGTGTGCAGACTTCATGGGTCAGTCAACTATCACCTAGATGGCATCACAACCCTTCATTGTATGTGGAATTCCTATCATGAAGTACATGGATATGCATACCATTCCTAATTTGGTATCTCAAGATTTTATAATAAACCTTATGAAACCTAGTGCTCATCATTTACCTATTGATAGGTGAGGCACCATGAAATGAACTCAGCAATGATCCATCTCATGTAGGCCCACCAAAACTACCGCTGAAGGTATCTTTACATCTTCCCACACTAGGATGTACAAATAAAGAATAAGTGCGAAACTCCCTCATTACCTCATACCACATCATGACTGGGACCACCATATGTCCCTAGAAAAGGATGACAAGATTCCCTCCTTCATAAAATCCTTTATGTGAATCTTGTGAGGATATCTGGTCATGTAAGACCTCATAACTTATTTCTTCTAACTGGGACTCTCTCACATGTTGAAGGAGCAGAGGAGTCAAAACCATTGACTAAAGAAAAGTTTCAACCTCCTTCTCAACTTGGGTTAGATATAAAGTATCTAACTGCTCAAATTCCCCTTGCAGCAAATGATCTTGTGACTTCCTGCCAAGGAAATTTTCTTGTATGTTTCCCTTTATCGAGGTATAGACTACCTCAAAGTCATATTATTGTAGGAACTAAAAACCATTCCGCTATCTCAGGTTCAAGTCTCTATGTGTGAATACATACCTGAGACTCTAATGGTCCGAGTAAACCAATAAGTACTCTCCTAGAAGATAGTGCCTCCACGTCCTTAGAGTGAAGACAACCACTGCCATCTCTAGGTCATAATTCACGTTTTTCTAATCTTGGGGTTTCAACTACCTAAGCTCATATGTGATAACAAGTTTCTTCTAAATCAACATAGAACTGAGCCCATCTTCTTAGGCATTGTAATACAATACGTAAAAAGGTTCAACTCCCCCCGATAGTCTCAAAACAGGATCACTTTTTAGCATCAGCCTCAACTCATCAAAGGCTCTCCAGAAAATCTAATTCTAGGTAAAATTATTCCATTTACATGTTAGGGAAGTTAAAGTGGATAAAATACTAGATAATTCTACCAAAAAACCCTATTAGTACACCACCAATATAAGAAAACTCCACACCTCTGACATGATCTTGGATGGCTCCAAAGAAAGAACTACATCGATCTTCACCAGGTCCACCAATAAACCCTGCCTAGAAATGACATTCCATAGGAAGTGAACCTTGTAAATCCATAATTGACACTTTGAGAGTTTACTATAATGATGGTGCTCCTAAAGAAAATTTAGAACCATCCTTAAGTACTCTCCACGATCCTACTCTGACCTAGATTTTATGAGTATGTCATCAATGAGGACAACAAAAAATGATCCATGCATGGGTAAAATATCTAGTTCATAAAATCCATAAACAAAGAGGGCGAATTCATCAAACTAAAGGGAATAACCAAGAACTCATCATGTATATAGTGACATCATAATTCTAGATTTGGAATATCATCCTCACAAACTCTCAACTAGGGGTAACTGGAATAGAGATTGGTATTTGAGAACCAAGTCATACCTCACAACTAGTCAAAAAGGTCATCAATCCTTGACAAATGTTACTTGTTCTTTATCATAGCCTAATTTAGGAAATAATAAACCACATTAATCCACAACCTCCCATACTCATTTTTTATGAACAAGATTGGAGCTACTCATAGTGAAACACTAGGTCCGATAAAACCCTTCCCTTGAAGGTCCTCCAACTACAACTATAGCTCTTGAATCTAGGTAGGGGCCATTAGATATGCTGTAGAATATATTAGAGTGGTCCTGAGATGAAAGTTGATACAAAACTCCATCTTCCACCTCTAAGGTAGTCCCAAAATGTCCTCGAGGAAGATGTCTATAGAATCCTCCATGAATTAAGGAATATAGATGCCTGAAGATCCTACTGATCCAAGGGATAAATTCAACAACGGATGGGTGATGGGTTGTAGCCTACTACTAAAAAAAATCATCGGTCCTACCATGAGATCTCTCTCACCCATAAAGGAGAATATCATCCCATAATTGTGAAGGCATCTGATATGTATGTGATGATAGTCAATATGAGTTTTAAAAAATGGATAATAAATCCATTCCCAATATTATGTCATAGGGTTCCATCATGATGACCAAAGGTCCCATGTGAACCTCTCTCCACCAATAAATTGCTCACACTTCCGGTAGATAAAATATATAGAATAAGCGTTCCCCATAGAAACCTCAAGACAAAGTTTCTAGGACAAATCTTATATTGGGAGATCCATCTCTCACACCAAGAGTAAATAGATGAAGGAATGACTCAAACCTATGTCTACTAATACTAAGGAAAGTGTATAATAGACACAAATCTTACCTCTAGGTCATAAGCCTCCATAGCCTAAAGTTGTCCGCAACCCTAATCACCAGCTCCGAAGCCTAACTTGGGATACCTAGTGGTGGTGGTGGAAGGATATCATTGCATCATCTACTAACCATAGCTCCTCCTACCACATATTAAAATTCTCCTCTTCTCGATCCACCTCCCTAGGGGCCACCCTTCCCTCGCATGGGAGATCCTTGATCATGATTCTACCTCTGTTGTGGTGAGACATACAATATATTTATATACTCCTCAGCATGTATAGTTAGGAGGTTACACATCATGTGACCTATCCTAACATAATAAGAGCACCACCCCTCTCTGGGATGCCCTAGTCCTCTATGCTGACCCTGACCATGTGTTCAAGCTTGATCCTGGGAAGATCTCCTACCCGAAGATCTTATCGAATAATGCTTGCTGGATGCTATAGATGAATCAACTCTACATCACCCAGAGCTAGATCCAGCTTGATAGTGTCCCTATCACATGAGTCTCTCCATCACTAGAACCTACTCCAACAACCCAACATTGGTGGAAATGCACAAGGGTACTACATTGGCACAAATAACTCCATAGAGTCCCTTCTCAAACTTCTATGCTCAAAAGTAGCCATGCTATATTATATCAAGGGATTACCACATAAGGTATGTGAACCACATAGTATAATCATCAACTACCATCCCTCCTTATTGAATCTCCAGAATATATTGAATCCAAACTAAGCACAAATAGGAGGGGTAGTACTCCTCACAAAACAACTATTGAAAGTCGGGCCACGAGAGTGTCAACTCATCATGTATCTTGGTAAAAAGACTCCACTAGTGCCCAAATTCTCTATGTAAAAAGATAGATCCTAGTGAAACAACATGATATATTTTTGTATGGATAAACCTAAAAAAGGGATCATTGAATCTAGAAAATCCTCTTCTACCTAAGGATTTGGATCATTGGGGAACCTCAGCAGCCTCTAGTGCTAGAATTCTCATAGTAATCTAAGACTACGTGCATCCTCAGCTTGCACTACTAGTATAATATGCTGCTCAATAGGTGGGGTGATACTACCTATCCACCTGGAGGAAGGATATCATGGGATGGACCCTGAATTGAGGCCTCATCACTCATCAGATCATCATCATGATCCGACACTAGTAAATTGGATAGTTTCCATAAAACAGGTATCCTGAAAATTTAATCAACATGTAACATGGTCAGATGAGTATATATATACAATGGGGGAGATACCTGAAGAAGGATTTTCAAAGAACTCAATCCTATATGATGCTTGTAACATTGATCCATGGAACCAATGTATCAGTATGCCAAGTCAATAAGTTGGTAGTAAAGGTCCCAGTTGTAACGCCCCGACCCCAGTTACCCAGATTCGGTGCATTATTTTAATAAATTAGCATGATTACAATGAATCAAGTCCCGAAGGACCAATTAGTTTAGAAATCTTGGAAAATAGATTACATACATGAACTTTACATTACATTATAAAATTAAAACAACAACAACAACATTGTCTCCATTGACCACATTCATATTCATTAGACTATCCCTACAGGTAATTGATAATATAATTCTTTTCATCCTTGGAAAAATAAAAAATTTAAAGGGGTGAGCTCAGATGCTCAGTAAGGATAACAATATAGTGAAAATTTTCATAAATAATCATAAATATTTAAGGCAATATATAAAAATAAAACAAAATCCTTTTAAAGTTAAACTTCAGTATAATATGGCAAATATAAATCAAATAATTCTATTTACTTATTCACATGGATATTCTACTAGTTGAATAATCACATGTAATATCAATCGCTCATTTAACAATGATGGAATGCATAATGCCAGACTTCATAACCACATAGTCAAGGCCTTGTGACAAGACTACAAATAAGATTTTGTCAAGGCCTTGTGCCAAGACACTAGTTTGTCTCATGATACATATTAATGCATTGAGGAGTTATAGCAGTCTCCACTCATCACTTACTAAGTCAAATGCATTCGTTATATAAAAAGGTTTAAATATAACCTAAACATTCATATTAAAACTAGAATACGAAATGTCAATAATTTATCCATAAACCATGAATGGTATAAAAATAACACATCTATAGTCAAACATATCACAAAACCCTCAATAAAATATGAAATATTTGTATCATAATAAATAAACCTCGATTAAGAATAATATCCCGTAAAGGATGTTGACATAGTTGAAAATGATCAGTAAAAATTTCTGAGAGAAATATCCATTTTTCATGAAATCATTTAAAAGTTATATAAAGGAAGCCATTTAAAAGAAAGTTTTGAATAAAAGTGTCCCATAACACTTTGAAACTTTTGAAAGGAATTAAAATTTTAAAACATTCATGTCCATATAAATAAATCCTTAAAATCATTTTGAAAATATGGACATTAATTAGAAAGGTTTAGAAGAATAAATATTTAAAACATTTAAAATGATGTTTTAGTAAAAATTCTCTTAAAAATAAACCCTTTGAAAACTCTTTTATGAAACATGAATATGGATAATAAATATTTCCCAGTAGATACTTACGTAAAAACAACCTCAGATAATAAAGAGATTGTGAAATTAACCCTTACCTTGCACTTTCCTTTGGTCGAGGGTACGTTAAAACTCATATATAATGATAATAGTATGTTATTAAATTATACCAGAACCATATTCATATTTATTATATCATACGTGATTAATTTATGACTTTATACTACTCATTTAATAATGATTTCCATGTTAAATCAACATTTTGGGTAATAATCGCTTTCTTTATCGTACGTGTTTTAACTTGTTATTTTTGATCATATCATTTAGATAATGATTTAAATAATTCCAGAATATAAACCTTGATTTATATATAATATATATTTATAATATAAATATTTTTAATAGATATATATATGAAATGGAAGGCACTGCTTATGGAGACAGTAGGCCGTACGTACGCATAAATCCTGTTTCCGTTTTCATATCATATTGGACGGAAGTAAGTGAATAAGATATATTTAAGTACAAACACACACACATATCTCTAGTAGAATTATTATTTCATATATTACATAATTATTAATAATATATATTTTTATAATCATCGTTGAATAGTGAAAGTGGGAATGAATCTCATTGCGTCATGGAGACGGTAATCCGTACGTACGCACGAGTGACAATATCATTATATTGATGGTGAAATAATAATTAATTGGATGGTATATCATATATAAAGAATAATTAACATGTTATATATATTATTTACATCATTTATACTAATTATTATACCCATCCAAATAATTAAGTGTTTGAATAACAAACTACACCACGACGTGGAGGCGGTAAGCTGTACGTATGCACGTATGGTGAATTTGTCCTTTAGAGGATGGATAAAATAAAGAATATGGTTGTAACATATTTATAATAACATCAAAGTATTTAGGAGGTACTGGAGTTATTATTTTGGTATGGAAACAACAAAGAAAGAGGAAGTGGAAGATGAAAAGAACTTGAAAGAGTGTGGTGAAATTATTACCTCTTCTTCGGGTGTGTCCTTTTGAGTTGATCAAAAGGGCTCCTTAGGTTGTCTTTATGATCAAAGTAATGACTCTAGTTTAATGTGAGGAAATTTGGGATTAAATTTGGGTAGGTTTTGGCCGAGACAAATGGCTTTGGAGGTGTGATTTTGAGAGAAGGGGAAGTACCCTTTTATAAAAGAGGTGAGGGTCACTTTAGGGAAAGTTTGAAATATTATTTTATAATAAAATAATTTTCGGTTTCTAATGGCTCAAAAATACTTTATTTCTAGGATATGGTGGGTATGAGTCAAAAAACACTCAACCAATAAGTTTTATATAGGTTTAGGTCACCACATTAACCTTATCTTTTAGATTTAACTCTTAGTTAAATATTTTAACTTTTACCGTGTCTTCTTGTATTATTACACTATATGGGTAATAAACTTACTCTAAACTTACAAGAGAACCTAAAGTAGTTCATTAATGACATATATAATATTATTTAATCCCTTTTTCCTAATCGTATATTTTTAGGATTATTATATCAACCAATAATATAGTATTTTAAAAAAAAAATAATTTATGTCAATAATAACATTATTTGGTATTTGTTTTATGTGAAAGTCATCACAACATGATTACTTCGAACAAGATACATCGAATCAACCCTAACATGTCATAGTCACACATAAAATTCGGGTATGTCATAAAAATTTTGAAATTATATTTAGTTTAATATTTATAATACCATTTATTTGATTCTTTCATTAATAAGGTAATTAATGCATCATCACTGTGTCATAAATAAATTTAATTATTTAATGTATAAAATTATAAATAAAATAGAATGATGTAGGAAATCTATTTATATTTCTAATTAATATTTATAGTCGAATTTATCTTATGTATAACCCTATATTAAAAATGTTTTAGTTATAAAACTTTGAATTTAACACATTTAACCCTTCTTTGAATAAAACAATAATAAATTTTCTAATCTAATAAAAGTGGACAAAAGAGGATAATATTTTATTCCTAAAGTTTTTTTGGTCGAATTACACTTATCCAATAGAATTAGGACATGTGTTAGGGTAATTATAATATCATTTTTACCCTTAATTACCCTATTTACTTTTAACCATGGTGAATAAAAGTCAAAAGTTACTATTCACCAAAAATTATTTTCGTCTTATTGAATCACATTTTACTTACTGATGTCAACCGTGTCTCTCTGTTTTTTGAAATTCAACACACAGATGTGGTAAAATTATGTTTTATGCAAATTTGCTAACATGCCTAGAAGATGGGTAAAAGAGGTTAAAAAGTTTAATGAAATTTTATACGTCTAATTTTATTATTAAATGACTCAAATGAATTAAATTGAAATTATATAGGTATTATATATCTATTTTGACTTAAAATAAAAATAAAATAAATAATTATTTAAATAAAAAGTCAGTTTTAAATAATAACGCAGTGTTTTTCACTATTCATCAAAAATTGAATGTATTCAAAAAAATACCAAAAATTTACACTAAGATAATTTTGATATTAAAAATTAAAAAAAGAAGTCTATTTTACCAAATTCAAAACATATAAGTTTCATTTATTAATTTAAAATTAATTTCCATTGTCAAAACTAAAAAGCGGGTTTTTAAAAAAGTAAAAACTATCAAAAGGTTGACATATGTTTATGTAAAATTTAAATACGAAATTACTTATAATGACCTAAATTTTATTAAATGATAAAAATATAATCTAATTATACTTCAAAACCTTTGAAATTCATAATTTAACACTATAAATATTTTTGATTAAAAAAGTTGTTTTCAATTAAAACATTGTATTTTTCACTATTTGTCAAAATATGAAAGTTAGCAGAAAAGTACCAAAAATTTATACAAACTAAATTTTTATGTCCCACTTTTAAATAATAATTTAATTTCATTAAATTTAATATATAAAAGTGTCAAATATTGGTTTTAAAAAGGGTTCTCTATTAAAAGGCGGTAAAATTGTATTTTTTAAAAAATACTTTTTTTATCTGAAAAATTTTTGTTCTTATATTATGTCTATGAAGCACATAATATGGATGTTAAAATTATATATAGTATATAAGATTTAAAATTTAGTTAATACTAATCATAACTTCTTTTTGAACGACTAGTTTGATAAGTTGTGGTGCGCTCAAACTCGGTGTTGCATGTAGCGCAAGCTATTGAATTACTTTAATGAGATAACGTACTATAAAAGCATGGAGTGTTACAATCTTCACTCATTAAATAAATTTCATCCTCTCAATTTGAAATTTTTCTTCAAAAATAAAAGATTAAAAAAAGAAAAAATACCTTTTTGGAAAACCCACATCAGAAATTGAGTAAATAAAATTTAGTCTTAATAAGAGGGGAAGGGAATTATAAGAACTCGGTTCTTATTTTAGAGGTACGGGCTTATTCTTTTCCTTTTCCTTAAGTGTTTTTGAGAAAATATGGAAAATGTGGAAAAATCCTGAATTTTGGAACTACACGCCGTGTACTTTTGGTCGTGTAGGGATGAGTACACGGGGCGTGTAGCCATACCGGAGACGAAGGGTTTAGGAACCGACTACCCGTCGTGTAATGGTACCTTACACGCCGTGTAGTCAGTCGGCAGGCTTGAACAGTAAGGCGGTGGCATCGCTGCCAGTTGGGCGACAGTACACGCCGTGTAATCGAGAGTACATGTCGTGTACCCATGTCGACAGATGAACAGTGTGGCAGTGCCGCCAAATGAACAGTTAAATGAAGGGAGTACACGCCGTGTACTTGGAAGTACACGCCGTGTACTTTGTTTTTTCGGCTTAAAACAGGCAGTAGCCTCCTCATTTGGCAGAAGAGGCACTTGAGCCATTTTGGAGCCAAAGGAGGAGGCCGGATGTTTGAAGATCCACCGGGCGTTCGTCTAGAATCAGATTCGGCTTCAGACAATCTCGTTGGAACCGCACGGGTAAACCCTCTCCTCTCCTGGTACCGTTCTTGACAATTCTTTTCCTAACGTAAATTATTTATGTTTGAATGAGTTTTGTTCTTCATCAGATCTACGCCGTTCTTGGGAATTTATGGAGTCGGCGTTCGAGTATAATGCTCGTAGGAGTATAAGGTAGGTGGCTTGGTGTTATTTTTCCATATATCGTGCGTTTTTGTGCGTTTTTGAGCTACGAACCCATATTGGGGTGTCGTGAGTCTGAGGCCGTGGTTAATTTAACTACCTAGAACTGTATAGGTAATTAAATAAAGATATTAAAATGCTGGTTGGGATCGTTGCTTGGATCCGGAACCACCCCCGGGGTGTGTTTCACTGTTTAGCCGTTTGGCTAGGATACCCAAGGGTATGACTTTAATATAGTAATTATAGAATTGCCTTGAGAGGAATTGCTTGTTTACTGCATTTTGATATGTTGGGCATGGCCCGATTACCAATTTAGCCTGAGGGCGTTGTTGTGATTAGCCTATGGGCACTGCACTATTTAGCCCGAGGGCTGTAGTTATTTCGGCCTGAGGGAAACTTCTTCCGTGCCTGTGGGAAGCTGATTCCGTGCCTGATGGAGACACTACCTACACCTGAGGGAAAATTCTGTTATGCCTGAGGGTAGATTCTTGTTTTGGATACTCGTTACCCGAGGGTAGGAGTTTACGTGTCTGAGGAAACTAGTTGTTTACTAGAAATGCACTGTGGTGATTTCTTATATTAAATGGATTAAAGGGATAATAAAATGTCAATATAACTGGTAATGAGTTACTTTTAAGTACTGCTTACTTATTTGAATTTTACTACTGCAAACTGTTGTTGCTTGATTACACGCAGTTGGGCACGAGCTTTTGGTGGGTGCCTACTGAGATATATTTCTCACACCTTGTTTGGGTCATGCTTTTTGGCCCAAAAAGATTACGTTGCTGCAGGTGTAGATAGGGGCAAGAGTCCCTATACGGGTACTTGACTGTTTCTGTGGAGTAGGAGGGCATGGGACTGAGCCTAGGCTCGCGATGCCGCTGCCAGCTGTTTTTCTTGTTTTGTTGTACTCTGTTTTCTGCTGTACTGTATTGATGTATAACATATTCTGGCTGTTTTCTTAGAACTTGAACATGTAGCATCATCACTTATATACTGTTGGTTATATCCACTGTTGTAGTTATTTCAGTTGTGTATGTTTACTGCTTCAGCTGTTTGTTGTATGTTTATTTTGGTATTCCGCTGCGCTACACTTTCACAAATGAGGGCATAGTTTCCCCACTATCAGACCTGGGCCCTCGCTGCTAGTCGGCAGCCTCTGGCATTTGAGGAAATGCGCTTGAGGTCACGTGGAGAACTGGGTTCGGGGCACCCGTTGCATGGAACCCGAGTCCGGGACGTTACAAAGTGATATCAAAGGAATTCTTTTCTTTTACTTACTATTTGGAGCCGTAGTCAGGGATAGGACGGAACGGTAGTTGGTAATAAGCTGTGCCCGGGCGTAGCTGACCCGTGTATTGGGAAAAGCCAGCCTACCTCATATTTTTCATTATTTTGATTTTGCGATTTTACGGTTGTTATGTTTTCACCGTTGGGTGATGCACTTGGATTGTGCTGTTTATATTTTGTTTGTGGGTTCTATTTAGTTGCAACCCGATGAGATGAGGGTATGTCGTCTCATGCACCATATAGGAACATGCTAGATATCACATGCCATGCATAGTTTCCATGCCATGTAGGTGCATTAGAATTTTCATGTTGTTGTGATAGTTTTTGTGATAATAAAGCATGCTATTGTGATAGCTGCTTGATAAATACCTGCCTTGTGATATGGTATGTTTGTTTGAGCTTGTTTATAGAATGGACGGCAAACTTTGGTTTTTGGGTAGTATGGGCCCCCATTGACCGGAATTTGGTGGATCATTGACTGTTTATTGGTTATAACACAGATAAGATTTCAAACTTTGATTCGTGGGGAGTATGGGCCCTCACAGATCGGAATTTGACACTTAGATGTTGGTTTTTAGTATTTTCTGGGTTCCGGGGAAGTGTCTGAGGCATACTGTCCGCAAAACCCAGAAGACACGCCGTGTAGGACCTCATACACGCCGTGTGTGTTCTTCTATTCAAGAAGAAAAAAATGAGCTTTTTGAGTACACACCGTGTACCCGAGTACATGCCGTTTAGTCTCTCTCCGTATCACAAACCGTGTGGGTGGAGACACGAGGTAGGGAGAGACTTGGGTAAAACACGCCGTGTAGTTCTTATGCACGTCGTGTAGTGTGACCCGGAGTCCGACCGTGTAACTAACAACACGGGTCGGAGAACTACTTGACAGAACATGCCGTGTCAGTTGTAGACATGCCGTGTAGTGTGACCTGGGGACTCGGCCCTGTAACTAACAACACAGGCTAGTGTCACCTCTCCCTTATCACGCTGTGTACCTGTGGGACACACTGTGTAGTCTTGTCCGAGGACAGACCGTGTGGAGTTAGCCATGTGGCTGGGAAACGGGATGGTGTACACGCCGTATGTGGGTGTAAAACGCCATGGAGTGTTAAGCCGAGTAGTCGGCCGTGTCACAGACGACACGGGCAGTTGGAAAATAACACTGTACATGCCGTGTAGATATTATACACGCCGTGTAGTTTTGTTGAATGGAATTTTTGTGGCTTAGCTGTGTAGAAGGACCCGGGTAGGGGAAAGGAAGTCAAGTACACGCCGTGTAGTCAGTGTACACGCCGCATAGTCATTGTACACGCCGTGTAGTCTTATTTTGCAAATTTTGAAACGCCTTCTTCCTCTAGTTCCTTTGTGGTTCCTTCATTTCAGTCTTAATAATCTTGAATCTAAGGTGTGATTTTGACCTTGTAGTGTCATTCTGCCTAGATGACCGCGAGTTGTTCTCCAAGAGAGCGGCAACGATTATACTACAGAGATAGTGGGTCATGGGCTACCAGTTGATCCACCAGCAGAGCCAGATGTAGCACCAGCTGTTATACCGGACACAGGTGCGGAGGCGCAGTTCTGTGAAGGATATTTGCAGTTCATACAGACCTTTCAGGGAGCACCGCAGGCTGCCACATCTATGGCCGAGCTGACGCGTATCTTTCAGCTGCAACATCCACCTACGTTTTCAGAGGATGGAGGACCACAGGCTGCAGAGTCTTAGCTAGGATCGATACAGACTATTTTCGAGCATCTTGAGACGCCTCCAGGGTGGAGGGTCAAGCTCGTGACTTACATGCTGCGTGATTCTGCCAAGAGGTGGTGGGATGTTACCACCCAGTCAGAGCATCACAGGGACATGGCGTGAGAAGATTTTCAGGTAGTCTTCTATGAATTCTTTTTTCCCGAGACACTAAGGGAAGATAGAGCTCGAGAGTTCATGAATCTTCAGCAGGGCGCTATTTCGGTGATAGACTACTCTGCTCGTTTTACAGAGCTTCAGCGTTTTGCACCTGTGCTGGTGGGTGATGAGACGTTAAGAGCCAGACGTTTTGAGGATGGTCTTCGGCATGACATCTGAGCACTGGTAAATATTTTTAGGTTGCCTACTGTACACGCGATTGTGAACCAGGCGCTAATTATAGAGAGGAACCTGTGGGAATCTAGTGGTGTGTGCCCGGGAGGTTCAGCACCAGTGACTGGTATTATTTCTGCTGGCAAGAGGAAGAGACAGATGAAATTCTCTCAGGGTGGCAGTACCAGTTAGAAGAATGCTTCAGGTGGCCAGGTTATGTGCTACCAGTGTAGTAGAGAGGGGCACAAGAGGCCACAGTGTCCACATGACCCAGTGGAGTGCCGAGCTTGCGGCAAGATAGGTCATCTGCAGCACTTTTGCAAGGCGTTTCCACCAGCCAGTGAGAGGGGTTCTGTGCAGACTCCGTGTGCGGGAGCAGGACCAGTGGATTCTTACCAGTCAGGGAACTGGAATACGTCAGGGCGTGCAAGCAGAGATGGTGGTCATGGCCATGGTAGCCAGACACCAGGATCTCAGAGGCAACAGGGCGGGACAGCTCAGGGTAGCCAGGTTGTGTCGCAGGGCTGCGGCACTAGACAGGTATATGCAGTGCAACAGACCCAGCAGGAGCAGGATCCCTGACCTTCTACAGTCAGAGGTATTATTCTAGTAGCTTCTGTCTTGTCTTTAGTACTTTTCGATACGGGTGCTACGCATAGTTTCATATATTCACCCGTTGTGGAGAGCCTTGGGCTTGGTGTTTCTTCTTCTTCTTCTTCTGATATCATGACGCTAGACACTCCGTTGGGGACTAGGATGGCTGGTGTGCGTCAGTGTAAGGAGTTCCCCCTTGAGGTTGGAGGGTGTCACTTCCTTTGGGACCTCTATGTTTTGGAGATGACGAGCTACGACGTTATTCTCGGAATGGACTGGTTGGTTCCCTATCGAGCCTTTATAGACTTCTATCGTCGCAGGGTGCGTTTCACGTCACCAGAGGGAGGAGAGTTTCTATACAAGGGCGAATGGGATGTTCAGGTGAGTCGAGCTGGACCAAAGCATCATGGGCGAGGTGGAGTCCCAGCCCAGATTGCGAGTTTATATCTGGATGACCAGGGGACTTGTCAGACAGATTTCCCTCCAGTTGTCGATCATTTCAGGGATGTCTTCCTGGATGACTTTTTAGGTCTACCTCCAGTGCGTGAGGTGGATTTCTCTATCGAGCTAGTGCCATGAGCAGCACCAGTGTCCATTCCTCCTTATAGGATGGCCACGCCTGAGTTGCAGGAGCTCAAGAGGTAGTTGGAGGAGCTACAGGTGAAGGGTTTTATCCGACCCGGTACTTCTCCTTGGGGTTCTCCGGTCCTTTTTGAGAAAAAGGCAGATGGTACCCTCAGAATTTGTGTGGATTATCGGAAGCTGAACCAGTTTACGGTTAAGAACCGATATCCCTTGCCGAGGATAGATGATCTGTTTGATCAGCTTCGTGGAGCACGAGTGTTCTCAAAGATTGACTTGAGATACGGATATCATCAGCTGCACGTGAGACCATATGATATACCTCTCATAGCTTTCAGGAGTAGGAATGGTCTATATGAGTATACGGTTATGCCGTTCAGACTAACGAACGCGCCATCAGTTTTCATGGCTATGATGAATCGTGTGTTCCATCTGTTTCTTGATTCATTTGTGGTAGTATTCATGGACGACATATTGGTGTACTCTCACACTCGACACGACCATGCCACCCATCTTGAGATCGTATTGAGTACACTGAGAGAGAATCAGCTATATGCTAAGCTCTCGAAGTTCCACTTTTGGATGGACCAGATTCACTTCCTGGGTCATGTTGTCTCTGAAGCAGGAGTTGCAGTAGACCCAGAGAAGGTAAGAGCAGTAGTTTCCTAGGAGCAGCCTAAGAATGTGTTTGAGATATAGAGTTTCTTAGGGCTGGCTGGTTACTACAGATGCTTCATACATGACTTCTCCCGCTTAGCAGTACCGTTGATAGGTCTGACTAAGAAGGGTGTGAAGTTCGTTTGGTCAAAATCTTGCTAGACAGCTTTTCATTACCTAAAGGGAAGGTTGACATCAGCACCGATCCTGATACTCCTAGAGAAGGGGAAGAGCTATACAGTTTACTGTGATGCATCAGGGATTGGGCTGGGAGCCGTTTTGATGCAGGGCGACCGAGTTGTTGCGTACGGGTCTCGGTAGTTGAGGCCACATGAGAGGAATTACCCAACGCATGATCTCGAGTTGGCTACAGTTGTTCATGCGTTGCACTGTTGGAGAAACTATCTGTTGGGAGAGCATTTTGTGGTTTTCACTGACCACAAAATCCTCAAGTATATCTTTACTCAGCGTGACCTGAATCTGAGGCATAGAAGGTGGGATGAGTACCTAAAGTCCTACGATTTTGAGCTTTCCTATACACCTGGTAAGGGTAATGCAGTAGCTGATGCACTGAGCAGGAAGACTCAGATACAGGTAGTGAAGGAGGCTAGTGGTGAGTGGCAGCTTATGGCTTTGTTCTCTGAGATGCATTTGGAGGTGCATGACATTCAGGGGTAGACTTATCTTTCCTCGTTAGCTGTGACTTCTACCCTCCTGGACAGAGTGAGGATGAGGCAGCTATCGGTTTCAAAGGGCCTAGTTCTACGGGAGTCAGTGGAAAGTGAGGACCCTCCTCCCAGTTGGAAGATAAGCGATGATGAGGTTTTGCATTTCTATGGACGTGTATGGGTTCCAGGGGATATATGCGAGGAGCTGATGTGGGAGTTTCATGCTTCATCTTGGGCAGTTCATCCGGGGGTTACCAAGATGTACTGTGACTTGAGGCGTCAGTACTGGTGGCCAGGTATGAAGAGAGTGATAGCTGGTTTTGTTATGAGGTGTTCCACCTGTCAGTAGGTGAAGGCAGGGTTGTTACAACAGTTTCCCATTCTAGAGTGGAAATGGGATGATGTCACAATGGATTTCGTGACGGGTTTTCCGAGGTCACCTCGAGGCAATGATGCCGTGTGGGTTGTCGTGGACAGACTCACGAAGGCGGATCACTTCTTTCCGATCAAGGAGACCTTCGGTGTTGACGAGCTCAGAAGGCTGTATATCCGAGAGATCGTATGTCTTCATGGGGTCCCTCGTTCTATCGTTTCAGATTGGGATGCCCGCTTTACGTCGCGTTTCTGGCAGAGTTTTCAGAGGGTGCTGAGTACACAGGTGCTTCTGAGCACAGCATACCACCCTCAGACAGATGGCCAGTTAGAGCGGACGATACAAGTGCTAGAGGACATGCTGCGAGCATGCGTCCTAGACTTTGGGGGCTCTTGGGAGAAGCATATACCCTTAGTCGAGTTTTCCTATAACAATAGTTTTCAGGAAACTATTAAGATGGCACTATACGAGACTTTATATGATAGGCCATGCCAATAACCTTTGTGCTAGTTAAAGGCAGGTGAGGTAGCTTTACTGGGGCCACAGCTCGTGCAGGAGACATCTGAGCAGGTCCAGTTGATTCGGAAGCGGATGGCTACCGCGCAGTCTCATCGAAAGTCTTATGCTGATCGCCACAAACAACCTTTGGAGTTCATGGTTGGGGATCAGGTTTTCTTGCGTGTTTCACCAAGGCTGGGACACAAACGGATTAGAAGATAGGGTAAGCTTTCACCGAGTTATGTGGGATCATTTGAGATTCTGGAGAGAGTCGGGCTGGTTGCATATCGGTTGTAGTTACCGCAGCGGTACCGAGCCATGTACGGCGTCTTCCACGTGTCTCAGTTGCGTCGCTACCATTCAGACCTGTCTCACACCTTTCAGCCAGAGGAGGTTGAGCTTCATCATGATGCGTCCTTTGAGGAGCATCCGATCCGTATCGCTGATAGGAGCACGGAGGTTCTCCGAGGCCGGTCAGTTCCTCTCGTACGGGTGCTATGGCAGCATGGCCGAGTGCAGGACAAGACCTTGGAGTAGGAGGCCGACGTACGTGCTCAGTGGCCCGAGCTATTCTGAGCTTTCTCTTCGCCACCCTTGGAAGGGAAATTCGGGGACAAATTACTATAAGGGGGGATGTTTGTAAGAACCCGGTTCTTATTTTAGAGGTACAAGCTTCTTCTTTTCCTTTTCCTTATGTGTTTTTGAGAAAATATGGAAAATGGGGAAAAATCTTGAATTTTGGAACTACACACCGTGTACTTTATCCACACGCCGTGTACTTTTGGCCGTGTAGGGATGAGTACATGGGGCATGTAGCCATGATGGAGACGAAGGGTGTAGGAACCGACTACACGCCGTGTAGTGGTACCTTACATGCCGTGTAGTCAGTCGGTAGGCTTTAACAGTAAGGCGGTGGCATCGCCACCAGCTGGGCGACAGTACACACCGTGTACTCGAGAGTACATGCCGTGTACCCATGTTGACGGATGAATAGTGTGGCGGTGCCGCCAAATGAACAGTTAAATGACGGGAGTACACGCCGTGTACTTGGAAGTACAAGCCGTGTACTTTGTTTTTTCAGCTTAAAACAGACAATAGCCTCCTCATTTGGCAGAGGAGGCACTTGAGCCATTTTGGAGCCAAAGGAGGAGGCCAGATCTTTGAAGATCCACCTGGCGTTCGTCTGGAATCTGATTCGGCTTCGAAAAATCTCGTTGGAACCGCACGGGTAAACCCTCTCCTCTCCTGGTACCGTTCTTGCCAATTCTTCTACTAACGTAAATTATTTACGTTTGAATGGGTTTTTTTTCTTTGTCAGATCTATGCCATTCTTGGGCGTTTCTGGAGTCGGCGTTCGGGTATAATGCTCGTAGGCGTATAAGGTAGGTGGCTTGGTGTTATTTTTCCAACTGTCATGCGTTTTTGTGCGTTTTTAAGCTATGAACCCATATTGGGGTATCGTGAGGCTGAGACCGTGGTTAATTTAACTACCTAGAACTGTATAGGTAATTAAATAAAGATATTAAAATGCTGGTTGGGATCATTGCTTGGATCCAGAACCACCCCCGGGGTGTGTTTCACTGTTTAGCCATTTGGCCAGGATACCCGAGGGTATGCCTTTAATGAAGTAATTGTAGAATTTCCTTGAGAGAAATTTCTTGTTTACTGTATTTTGATAAGTTGGGCATGGCCCGATTACCTCTTTAGCCTGAGGGCATTGTTATGATTAGCCTATGGGAACTGCACTGTTTAGCCCGAGGGCTGTAGTTATTTCGGCCTGACGAAAACTTCTTTCGTGCATGTGGGCAGCTGATTCTGTGCCTGAGGGAAACACTACCTATGCCTGAGTGAAAATTATGTTATGCCTGAGGGCAGATTCTTGTTTTGGATACTCGTTACCTGAGGGTAGGAGTTTACGTGTCTGAGGACACTAGTTGTTTACTAGAAATGCACTGCAGTTATTTCTTATATTAAATGGATTAAAGGGATAATAAAATGGCAATATAACTGGTAATGAGTTACTTTTAAGTACTGCTTACTTATTTTCATTTTACTACTGCACACTATTGTTGATTGCTTACACACAGTTGGGCATGGGCTTTTGGTTGGTGCCTACTGAGATATATTTCTCACACCCTGTTTGGGTCACACTTTTCGGCCCAAACAGAGTATGTTGCTGCAGGTGTAGATAGGGGCAAGAGTCCCTATACAGTTACTTGACTATTACTGTGGAGTAGGAGGGCATGGGACCGAGCCTAGGCTCGCGATGCCGCTGCCAGGTGTTTTTCTTATTTTGCTGTACTCTGTTTTCTGCTGTACTGTATTGATGTATAACATGTTCTGGCTGTTTTCTTAGAACTTGAACATGTAGAATCATCACTTATATACTGTTGGTTATATCCACTATTGTAGTTATTTCAGTTGTGTATGTTTACTGCTTTCGCTGTTTGTTTTATGTTTATTTTGGTATTCCGATGCGCTACACTTTGACAAATGAGGGCATAGTTTCCCCACTATCGGACCTGGGCCCTCACTGCTAGTCGGCAGCCTTTGGCGTTTGGGGAAATGCGCTTGAGGTCATGTGTCGAACCGGGCTCGGGGCACCCGTTGCATGGCACCCGGGTCCGGGACGATACAGGAATGAAAAAGTTACCACCGAATTATGATCTCAATTAAGAGAAAATTGGTGGAAATTAGAGGCACATAATTGGAGGAAAAACATAAATATTTATAGGGAGTGATTGAGGTCATAAATAAAAAACAAGTGTGAAATTGAGAGCCTCAAATCCATCAATCTATGATGATTTAAAATATGGTTAGTTCAAAAAAACATAAGGTATTAGTATAACACATTTTTGATTTTAAGATCCCTTCCCTAAAGTTTAAGAATTAATTTATTCATAGAATAAGAGGAAAAAAATATACTTGACAAGTAGTGTTTCATCCTTCAAATAATTCGTACCACAAACTCATATTTCACTCCAAAAGATAATAGAATTCAAAAATATTGTATTTATCCTAATCGTATAGGGTTAAAAAAATAATAAATTTATAATTCATTTTTTAGACTATTCTAAAAAACTACATTATACAAACTAGGAAATCACATACGCCAGTGGTAGGTGATCCACCCTTGTCGGCCTTCAGTTGCGGGTTCAAGTCTTGCGGCCTTGCCGGACGCGACGAGTTGTCACTCGACCTCCGGGTTGTCCTTTTTATGACAATCCAAAAATAATATCAAGAAATCATTTATCCTTAACAATAGAATACAATGTCAAAATTAATCGATTCCAACCTTTAGACTTATCCAAAATACTTCTATCGAAACTCACAGTCCAAAATTTATAAGGAAGGTAAACACAATGAAGATCCTTTTTTACATGTAATAACATGTAAATACGTACATCCTGTATTCTTTTAAAACACTATAACACCCTAAATTACCATAAAACCTTATTTATTACATTAATTCTCTCTTATTCCTTATATAATACTAGATACACTCCTATCTAAAAATTTTATAAGCTCCAAAAATGATGGAATATACAAAGCATTAATCAGTTTCAAGGTAGTCAAGAATATCCAACAAAATTTATCCAAACCAATCATATATTATTCCATAATCACTACCTCAGTATCAGAACCATATTATAGTTTATATTTCTCTCAACCATATATTTTCCAAAAAAATTTAACCTGCTATTAAGTCACTTTTCTTGGTTCCACACAATCTCAAGTCTTTAATGAAATAGTACTGCAGTACAATCCTTTTGTACTCTATAATTATTATAATATGTACATCATTAATACAATACTCAAATGAAATAATAATTTAATAAAAAAATAAGAAATATAATTATTCCCCTTCATCTTTGGTAGTATCATAACTTGATTATTATCTAATAGCAGCATTTGGGGTATACTCCGATGATTTGGACATTGCTTCGCGTAGTGTCCCATATCCTTGCAGATAAATCATTGTACATTTGAAACCATTTTCTTACCCTTGAAATCACATAATTGGTGTCCTTTTTCTCCAAACTTATAACAAACTCCCATTCCCTTCAAGCATTTACCATGGTGATTCTTTCCACAGTAATCACATATGGGAAAATCCTTCTTTCCCCTCTTCCCTTTATCCATCTTTATCACTTAAATCATTTTCTTCTCTTGCTTCCCTTCAATGCTATAGGACTTAGAGAATTATTTACTTATATTATTAACACATGATACTATTTCTTCATATGATGAGAATATTTGGGAGACTATTTCCTTTTTAAATTTTGGCTTAATACCATGAAAGATATGATCCTTCTTAATCTTTCAATCATGCGTATTGCTGGAATTCTCATTCCTTATACTAGGTGACATTTCTAAACAATGGCATACACTAGGTTAGTTTATGAATCACAATTCATAATTATAAACTTGTAAAATACCTAATGCAAATTTAAAATATTATGCATATAATCTATAATCATAAATTTTTTTCTTTGAAGAAGTATTTACTCCTAAATCTTTCATAATGGCTTGTAATGAAAATATGAATTATCCTAAGCATATCCATCAGGAGTTTCGTAACCAAGAGTGCAGCAAGGCCCATTATCATGTACCAGGATATCCCGGGTCAAGCCCGAAACTCCTCGTCAGAGTTTTCACTCCTAGGTACATCTCTGCCAGAGTCGCCTCTACCTGCTCGTATCTAGACATGGATGTATTGCTTGGAAAATACACAAAATCTATACATTAACAAAATTCCTGGAAGTTATTCTATAATAATCCTCAAATTCTATATTAGGGTAATGTTCTCAAATCAGAGTTTATCTAAATCTATTTTCAAGGTTGTTGCTAAACTTCCTCTGATACCAACCATAACACCCTGATCCTGGTTACCCAGAGTTAGTGCATTATTTTGATACATTGGCATGATTACAAGGAATCAAGTCCTGAAGGACCGATCGGTTTAGCAGTCTTGGAAAATAGATTACATATATGAATGTTACATTTCATTATAAAATTTAAACAACAACAACAACATTGTCTCCATTGAACACATTCATATCCCTTAGACTATCCCTGAAGGTCAGTCATAATATACTTCTTTGAATCCTCAGAAAAATAAAACATAGAAAGGGGTGAGTTCAGATGCTCAGTAAGGATAATAATATAGAAAATTTTTTCATAAATAAGCAGAAATATTTAAGGCAATGTATAAAACTAAAACAAAATCCTTTTAAAGTTAAAATTAAATATAATATGGCCAAGATAAATCAATTAATACCATTTACTTATTCAAATAGATATTCTACTAGTCGAATAATCACATTTAATATCAATAGCTCATTTCATAATGATGGAATACATAATTCCAGACTTCATAACCACATAGTCAAGGCCTTGTGCCAAGACTACAGATAAGATTTTGTCATGGTCTTATGCCAAGAAACTAGTTTGTCTCATGATACCTATCAATACATGGAGGATCTATAGCGGGCTCCACTTGTCACTTACTAAGTCCAATGCATTCCTCACATGAAAATGTTTAAACATGCCATAAACATTCATATTAAAACTAGCATAAGAAATGTCAATAATTTATCCATAAACCATGAATGGTATAAAAATAATACATCCACTATCAAACATATCACAAAACCTTAAATACAATATGGAAGATTTGTATCATAATAAATGAACCTTGATCAAGAATAATATCCGGTAAAGGATGTTGACATAGTTGAAAATGATCAGTAAAAATCTCTGAGTGAAATATCCATTTTTCATGAAATCATCTAAAAGTCATATAAAGGAATAAATTTAAAATATAGCTTTGAATCAAAGTGTCCCATACAACTTTGAAACTTTTTAAAGTACTTAACATTTTACAACATTCATATCCATAAAAATAAATCCTTAAAACCATTTTGAAAACATGGAAATTAATGGGAAAGGTTAAGAAGAATAAATCTTTAAAACATTTAAAATGATGTTTTAGTAAAAATTAACTTAAAAATAAACCCTTTGAAAAATATTTTATGAAACATGTATATGGATAATAAATATTTCCCAGTAGATACTTACGTAAAAACAACCTCGGATAATAAAAAGATTGTGAAATTAACCCTTACCTTGTAATTTTCTTTGGTAGAGGGTACGTTTAACCTCCTATATAATGACTATTGTATGTTATTAAATTATACCATAACCATATTCATATATATTATATCATACATGATTAATTTATGACTTTATACTACCCAATTAATAATTATTTCCATGTTAAATTAACATTTTGGGTAATAATCACTTTCTTTATCGTACGTGTTTTAACTTGTTATTTTTGATCATATCATTTAGATAATGATTTAAATACTTTAAGAATATAAAAATTGATTTATATATCATATATATTTAGAATATAAATATTTATAATAGATAGATATATGAAATGGAATGCACTGTTTATGGAGACGGTAGGCCGTACGTACGCATAAACGCTGTTTCTGTTTTCATATCGTATTGAACGGAAGTAAGTGAATAAGATATATGTAAGTACATATATATATATATATATATCTAAAGTAGAATTATTATGTCATATATTACATAGTTATTAATAATATATATTTTTATAATCATCATTGAATGGTGAACGTGGGAATGAATCTCATCGCGTCGTGGAGATGATATTCCGTATGTACGCACGAGCGACAATATCATTATATTGATGATGAAATCATATGTAATTGGATGGTATATCATATATACAGAATAATTAATATGTTATATTTGTTATTTACATCAGTTATACTAATTCTTTTACCCATCCAAATAATGAAGTGTTTGAATAACAAACTACACCACAACGTGGAGACGGTAAGTCGTACGTACGCACGTATGGTGACGTTGTCCTTTAGAGGATGGATAGAATAACAAATATGTTTGTAACATATTTATAATAACATCAAAGTATGTATAATGTAATGTATTTATTATTTTGATATGGAAACAACAAATAAAGTGGAAGTGGAAGAGGAAAAGAACTTGAAAGAGGGTGGTGAAATTATTACCTCTTCTTCGAGTGTTTCCTTCTGAGTTGATCAAAAGGGCTCCTTATGATGGCTTTCTGATCAAATTAAGGACTCTAGGTTGATGTGAGGAAATTTTGTAGGAAATTTTGGTAGGTTTTGTCGGAGACAAATGACTTTGGAGGTGTGATTTTGAGAGAAGGGGAAGTACCCTTTTATAAGAGAGGTGAGGGTCACTTTAGGAAAATTTTGAAATATTATTTTATAATAAAATAATTTTCAGTTTTTAATGGATCCAAAATGCTTTATTTCAAGGATAAGGTGAGGATATGTCTAAAAACACTCAACCAATAGGTTTTAGAAAAGTTTAGGTCACCATATTAAACTTATCTTTTAAATTTAACTCTTAGTTAAATATTTTAACTTTTACCGCGTCTTCTTGTATTATTACACTATATGGTTAATAAACTTACTCTAAAATTTCAAGAGAACCTAAAGTAGTTAATTAATGAAATATATAATATTATTTAAGCCCTTTATTTGAACCTTATATTTTTAGTAATATTATATCAACCAATAATATAGTATTTGTTTTAAAAATTAATTTATGTCAATTTTGACATTATTTGGTATTTGGTTTTTTTGAAAGTCATCACAACTTGATTACTTCGAACAAGATACATTTAATAAAACATAAAATGTTATATTCACCTAGAAAATTCGTGTATTTCAAAAAAACTTTTAAAGTATATTTATTTTAATATTTATAATACCATTTATTTGATTCTTTCATTGATAAGGTAATTACTGCATCATCATTGTGTCATAAATAAATTTAATTATTTAATGTATAAAAATTATAAATAAAATAAAATTATGTAGGAAATCTTTTTATATTTCTAATGAATATTTATAGTTGAATTTGTCTTATGTATAACCCTATATTAATTTTTTTAGTTATAAAACTTTAAATTTAACACCTTTAACTCTTCTTTTAAATAAAATAATAATAAAATTTCTAATCTAATACAAGTGGACCAAAGAGGATCATATTTTATTCCTGAGGTTGTTTTTGGTCTAATTACACTTATCCGATAGAATTAGGACATGTGTTAGGGTAATTATAATACCATTTTTACCCTTAATTACCCTATTTACTTTTAACTGTGGTAAATAAAAGTAAAAAGTTACTATTCACTAAAAATTATTTTCATCTTATTGAACCAAATTTTACTTAATGATGTGAACTATGTTTCTCGGATTTTTGAAATTCAACTAACATAAGTGGTAAAATCATGTTTTATGCAAATCTGCTAACGTTCCTAGAAGGTGGGTAAAAGAGGTTAAAAATTTCAATAAAATCTTATACATCTAATTTGGTTATAAAATGACTCCATTGAATAAAATTGAACTTATATTTTTATTATATATCTATTTTGACTTAAAATAAAAATAAAAAAATTAATTATTTAAATAAAAAGTCAGTTTTAAATAACAACGCAGTGTTTTTCACTATTAATCAAAAATTGAATGTTTTTAGAAAAATACGAAAAATTCACCCTAAGTTAATTTTGATATTCCGAATTCAAAAATTAAGTCTATTTTACCAAATTCAAAACATAGAAGTTGAATTTATTAATTTAAAATTAGTTCCCATTGTCAAAACTAAAAAGTTGGTTTTAAAAAAAGTAAAAACTATCAAAAGATTGACATGTGTTTATGTCAAATTTAAATGTGAAATTACTTATAATTTCCTAAATTGTATTAAATGATAAAAATAAAATTGAATTATACTTAAAAACCTTTCAAATTCATAATTTAACACTATAAATTATTTCGATTAAAAATGTTGTTTTCAATTAAAACATAGTATTTTTCATTATTCGTCAAAATATAAAAGTTATAAAAAAAGTACCAAAAATTTATCCAATCTAAATTTTTTATGTCCCAATTCTAAAGAATAATTTAATTTCATTAAATTTAATATATAAAAGTGTCAAATATTGGTTTTAAAAAGGGTTCGATATTAAAAGGCGGTAAAATTTCAATTTTTGAAAAATACTTTTTTTATCTGAAAAAATTTGTTCTTATATTATGTCTAAGAATCACATAATATGAATGTTAAAATTATATTGAGTATATAAGATTCAAAATGTAGTTAATAATAATAATAAATATTTTTTGAACAACTAGTTTGAGAAGTTGTTGTGTGCTCGAACTCATTGTTGTGTGTAGCGCAAGCTATTGAATTACTTGAATGAGATAACGTACTATGAAATCTTGGGGTGTTACACCAGTGATTGGATACATAGGTTTTCGTACCAACACTGGGTTCCCTGGCCTGAAAGCTGCCCTTGAGATACTTTGACAATGTTTCTCAATATCTGAAGTAAATCCTATTAAGTGGAATACTCCAAACACCATCCCAATGATTGAACCACCTTTGATACCAATCTTTCATGATCTGACCCAATGGGGCATGAGCTGCAACTTCCCTAAGCCCCCTCCACAGGCCAAGGGTTGGCAGAAATCGTCAAAAGGCATAACTAATATGGGAGGCCTTTACCTAAGTATCTATATGCACAAAACCGACCATATAAATAAATAATTCTCGAATAATAGTAATAAAAAGACCCAATATCTATAATATGACCATGCATATGAAAAAACTTTAGGGTGTACAAGTACAACATTGAAAATTGAAAGTAAAGGGAAAGAATACATGCCCAACTAGAAAGATGTCCAAACCTGAACAAACTGATAAAGTAAAAGTTTTGAGAGAGACCAAATCCTGATCTACAAGCTCCGACCACCATACGTGGTCAAATGCACTAGGTATAACTATGCTCCTCTATAGTCACAACTGACCTATCCGTCATCTGCATAAGACATGACACATGCTAGTAAATCCCACGCAGGGGGGAGTATATACATACCTAGTTGGATGCTTGGAAAGTTGAAGGGGGAGTAACAAGAGACATGATAAAAATAGATAGTAGACAACTCAACCCAAAGAAAGATAGTTCAAAACCTAACAACAAGGATAAATACACACACACACACATACATACATAGTTATATACCAAACAAAATAATCCCAAATGAGAGAGAGGGGATCTCCATATCACAACCCATCCTAAGAAAAGAGTGACATCAGTTCAAGAAGTCCATCAAGGATGCCCACTATCTCGATCATCTACCCAGTAGGGAATATCTAAGTCAAGCCATATCTCACTACTATTTCATATAGTCAAGGGGAAATAATCTATAGGCATAGGACCCATTACCTAGTACAATATGTGGAAATAAAATGGTAAATAGATAGAGGACCCATGACCTATCCCCACAAGAGGGTTTCAATCAAGTAAAATAGTAGAGGATCCATGCCCAGTCTCGACTGGAGGTTACCACTCTAGTAATTTTTAGAGGACCCATGCCTTATCCCAGTAGGAGGGTTCCACTCTAGTAGTTAAGTAACCATTACTTGATATAATAGGATGGTTCCACTTGGATAACAGATTGAGGACCCACACCCACCCCAGCTGGAGGGTGACACTCTAGTAGTTGATGACCCATGCTCTCACTCCGTAGAAGGGTTCCACTTAGTGGTTAAGTAGAGAACCCATCACCTATCCCAATAGGAGGGTTCCACTCTAATAGTCAGTAGAGGACCCATGCCCATCCTAGCTATAGGGTACCACTCTAGAAGTCGATTGAGGAACCATGCCCAACACAACAAGAGGGTGCCTCTTTTATCTCTTTGATGATATATACTAATCACTACCACCATTGGGCAATGCCTAAATAAGAATCATGCTTGTAACATCTCATATCATATCTCAAAAGTCACTACAAAGGATACTATATATTCTACATGAAAAAAAACTTAGGCTAGGAACCTCATGAGCTAAAATCCAAGCCCAAATGAAGGAGATACAAGAGGTTAAAGTTTACTTACATGGAAAGAAGAGGTTCATGATTTTTAAGGGGATCCATATGGAATGTGGTCCAACTTCTCTATCCAGATATGTCCTTTCTAGTACATGGATCACTGCTTGTGTAGAACTACATGGTGTTTAGGTGGACTATGCGGTGTCCCCTAGCCATTTGGGGTCTTACCCGTGCTCCTTGGCCACGTCTATGTGCTTCTGCCCATGTCTGTGTACTTCGGCACACAACGTGTGTCTATATGTGCCCACGACTATGTACTCTCGGAGTACATTATGGGTCTCCATAACATGATTCACATGGTGTGTGTGTGTGTGGGGGGGGGGGGTGGGGGTGGGGGTGGGGGGTGGGGGGATGTCCACATGAAATTTAATACTTTTCTTCCCCAAAACCCTATCCAGCACAACCAAGGGGACACTCGCCATCCGTTATTACAAACTACATGAAATGTAGTTAGGATTTTTCTAGAAAATTATATCCATTTCCACAACATCCATATCTGAGTCCTATGCTTCTGATCTCACCTTCAAGCCACCCAAAATCAATGGATGTTGCCTCCGTTCATCGTTTCCAGCCATCTGATGGCCGTAAATTAGTATCTATCAACCATAGAGGTTCGCCACTCACCCCACATGCATCCTTACATCACTGTTCAGTCTTGGATCCCAAATCCATGAGATTCATCACTCATATCCAACAAAACATCTTGATCTTCCCTCCAATCGCCTATTCTTTCATTGTACGTGATTCTACCATGAATTTAGGTGTTCGATCGGGCTTCGTACCACCTGTAAATGTCAATCCATGGACCCATAGCCCAATGGAGAAGAATGTGAATAATAAAAGAGAGAAAATAACAAAAAAGAGTAAAAATAAAAATTATCTTTATCCAAGCATTCCTAGATAATGACCATAATTGGGGATATCCAGGGTGAGAAAACTAAATAAAAAAATTAAATATGTACACAGGTGCATGGAAAGGCTTTTCATTAAAACGTAGATCAAGAATCAATATGAACATTCCCAATCAATTTAATCAACATGGAAAAGATAAAAAAATTGATGAGTCCCACCTACTTTTGGATCATTCATTGTTGAATAATGTGATTTCCAATGAATGAGATAAGTTTTTTTCATTCGCTACGTCGTGATCTACCTCAATTTGGAGTCTCATCACCGTCTGACTTTGATTCCCCAACAGAGGAGAGGAAGAATTCCTACCAATGATCCTAGGAGTATGAAGCTAACCATGGGGATGTTTCCATAATTTTATATTAAAAGGAAAAACACTTTAGGTTAATTTAATTAAATAAATAAATTTAATTATTTATTTAACTCAATGCACTCGCCCACGACTACTTTTATCCGAACGCCCCAGACAGACCTATTTTAGGTCGTACCTAGGAAAAAAATCACTTTCTAAATTCAATCGTGGTCTTGTATTTTTGACAAGAGACTAAATTTTAGAGTTATCCCATTTTAATTAAGAATAGTGCACACATAATATAAAATATATAAAATATATAAAATATTTTTTTATAAAATTAATTCAAATCATGTCGAGCATCACAATCACACAATGTCTCTGCGCCTGACTCTGAATATATATATATATATATATATATTTCAATGTCTTAAAAGGAAAAAATTGTGTCTCTATATTAACCATTAACCTCAACCTTTCCAAGTCACCATATAATTCTCAATCACCAATTTCTATCTTGGAATGACATCCTCACTTCCATTGTAGAACACCAAAAACTACAACAAAATAAACTATCTTTCCCTAAAGAAGCTGTTTCTAATATTCAAACCACTATAATGGTTTCCTAAAAAATGATATAGATGTGGTTTCCACCCCACTACATCTATTTCCACAAGATCCTCAGTTGTCCCTCTTTAGGTTGATTTTTCCCTGAATACCTTTGCCTCATAAGTAGATTCATCATTTCATCACCTATTCATAATTCCATAACACCCAATGACATCACTAAACCATCAAAACTACCACACCGATGTCTAAACATGAATTCTTGATGTGATTCCATGGTAGGATTCCCAATCTTCTCATTCAACCACTATTTAATACCCACGATCACCACACCAAAATTCCCAATTCAGGTCTATCCTCTCATCAACACCCTCCACCATCTAACCAATCCACAAACAAATTTCAGTATTCACACAACAATTTTGACAAAAGGGTTGTACACCTATGACTTATAAGATACTTCGAACTCCAGGAGTATCCTTTTAATCACCTCATTGAACCAAAATATAAAATCTACACTATTTACATCCTCTCTATTACTGACCATAACAATTGGATGTGATCACCCTAATCATTCCCTAGAGATAACACTAAAAACCCTTTACCAAGTACCATGATGGTTATCAACCAACATCATTGGTTTCAAAACAAAAAACCATCTAAATCAATTCATCCAAATATCATGGTACATCCCACTATAAAAATGTACTAAACAAGGATTATTCCATCTAATAGTTACCCCACCATAAGAATATCCTATATAAAACTCACAAAAGTGATCCAACCCATGAAATAATCAAAATTAATATCTAGTGTTTTAATACCTAAACACACCAACTTACACTTGGATACCAGAGACAAAAATATCATCTATCTAAAGATATCACCACACATGATACTCTCTCAAAATAGCTATGATACACCTATCGAACACACATTCCAAAAATCAGATCATCCTGAACTATAATAGAAAACTAAGAAAACCATGTTTAAACATGCACTATTTTATTTCCCATCATTTAACCAGAACAGGTCCACACACACTGTTTCGGGTCAGTTCGAAATGCCCAACGGTTCTTTATCCAACAATACGTGGACCTTCATTCCAAAGGTTGTCATTTGCTGGGTGATTTGGCCAATGACACTTAAGAACTCACATTGGTCGAGAGGATGGGAAGTCGGGCTCATCGCACCCTTTCGGGGGGAATTATTACCTGTTTCGGGACTCTCTTATAGATTTAAGACATATTCATATGTTCGCGAATCTTTGGTTTATACCCAAGAATAGTATCCAATAATTACTCCTGGTTGGAAATGGTTAGCTAAACGCAGGGATTTAGAATCATTTAGGCTTGAGGTTTACCATCCCTCATTGGATTAATGACTCCGAAGAGTTTGGACTCATTGAGACGATACTGGTTTGAAGCATCATAACCAGGCACCCTGGAGTTTATTGTCATCGAGGGGGGGACATATAACGACTTGAGAATTTGGATCTAACCCATGATACAGGATTCCTATGTATCCTCATGAGAGGAATTAGAATCCATGTAGTTCGGTAGTGCAGTTTAACGTCATGCGGGACGGGGGTGAACCGACGTGGATGAGGTCGGAATGACCGGATGGTGGGATTGAACCTCTCAGAGGCTTCCTACGTACTATGCCTTTTCTTGGATCAAAGTCCTCATAGTTCATAGGAGGTGGGGGTCAGGGTTAGTGCTTACTCTAAGCCCACGTGAGTCATGCTCGGTGTGAGAAACAAGAGGCAGTAGAGACCTGAATATCATGTCGCGAAAGGTGTGTCTGTGGGAAGTAGAGTGGGGCTTACGCATGGAGCATCCTAGAGAAATAGAGATTGGGACTTACTCCAGGATGGAGGCCCGATGGTGACAAATCCCAGAGGGAGATGGAAAGGGTACCCCTGTGTCCATCTCCCCTCTTGGTTCTTGGCACCGGGGAAGTACGGAGGTGCATGGGTGTTAACTCCTGCAAGAAAGGCTAGGGGATTACACCAAGGAGGATGACCTGTTTCTCTCAGAAGAGGGGATAATTACCCACCACTAGCATCAAAAGGTAACGAAAATGGGTTCCCCCACTCCTGGAAAGTAAAGAGGTAGAAAGGGGACTCCCAGGCTCGGACCTTGCACTACTGTGGGTATGTGAACCCAGGAGTGTTTTGGGAACCTACCCAAGGGCCAGAGCAACCCCTTTTCTCTCATCTACCATTGTTATGTAAACTCAAAACAGCACGCTGATATGTCTGAAGGTTTCACCATACGGATTTGGTGGCTTTGGTAGGGGCCTTGGCTTGAGGACGATGAATAGGCGAATGAGGGGATTGTGAAGGATCAGGCCAGATTGAAAGGATTTTATCTGAATCAGGGGATGGGAACACTGAAGGAGTTGGTGGGCCACATGGTTGTATGAGGAGTGGCGCCCTTCGCGTAGGGGGGTGCTACGCTACTAGAGAGGCCGTCCGTATACCAGGGTGGTGTGCGGACTGGCAGGCATCCTGTGTACCAGGGTGGTACGTGGCTTTGGGTTTGGCTCGCGTACCAGGTTGATACGTAGAGGAGTCCGCGCGAGCAGTGACGACCAGGGGAGACGCTGGTTGGGGGTTCATCGTTCAGGGCTTCACCTGTGTAGGAGGGTGTTACGTGGTGCATCAGATCGAAAAATGGACATAGACTCCCTGGTCCGCGAGGAGTACATACGCGAAGGGGCCATGACTCATGGTCTTCATTTTCTTTTTATTTTAAGTTCGCAGTTCACCAATTTGTTATGCGTTTTCCTGTTCCTTATTAATTCGCCCCTAGTTTCAAACCTGTTCTGGTTTGCGAATTGGAACTTCATTATTTGCAAAATACTAAGCTCCTTCCTTCGAAATCCTTCCACCCGAATCTGATCGATCCCTCTATTCTACCCCTCGATCTCCTTTTATAGAGTGGGGAAAGAGATGTATCTGTGGTCATGCGGCACCTTTTGCAGAGGCCCATGATTGGAAACCTGGTTTACAGATGACTTGGTCAATCCACAACTTGCGGGGGACATTGAATGCACCTCATCCGCGAACCAAGTCGGTGCTTCGCGGCCGCGTAGGGCTCTGCCTCTGTTCCGTGAACGACAGTGCATGTGGCGTGGGCCGGTCAGCACGCTTCGCGGTTGGGGCGATTCATGACGGTGGACCATTCTGGCACTCGTCCTTCTTCATGCCCGTGGAGGGTTCCCGTCTCTGTTCCGCGAACGATGTTGGTCCGTATAGGGGGGTGGCTCGCTGAACCGGCCGCATACCATCGACGTCGGACCGGTACGCGGACCGACGGGTCCTTTGACAATCTTGAGTATTGGTCACATTTTTGTCCAATTACTTGAGGGAAACTGGGTAGAATCCTTTCACAAGTTAGGGGATTGACATTCTCCTTTGTGGATTCTTCAGGACCCTACAAATGCCCCCCATCAGAATGGGGTCCGATCGGAACGAAGATGAGACTATTACGATGTAGAGTGGTCCTGAAATGTGGATAGTTTGCAGTAGAGGGGTGGAACCGGTAGGGGACCACTCCTATAAATATGAGGGGCCCTTCCCTTGTCTTTTACCGAATTCCACACGAACACAAAGATCTTGCTTTTTATCTTCACGTGATTACTCCTTCGCAAAACTCCTCGTCCGCGAGCCAACTTCTATTTCCACGACCCATTCTTCGTTCATGCCTACCTTCACCCATGAAACAATCTCCCAGCCATGAACTAACACTTTTAATCAATTAAAAAGTATGTTACAACGGGCCGCGTAGGAACTCTCTATGCGGTTTTGATGGTCTGCGAACTGAAATCTTCCAGACTTTGAAAATTTCTTAAGTCTTCTGAACTTAATTATTTAAATCTAGGATCGAGATTCTGTGGAGAAGCCTAGTTCGTAGTTTTCTGTCCAATGATCTGTGGGCCAGAGTACCACAAAATTATTCCACATAGGGTTGGTTCGTGTGATGCAGCCGTCACGAACCACCTTTTGAGGCCTGCTCGTGGACCTCGTCATGAAGGCTCCTCGACGGAGTCCTTTTCTATATACTTGGTATTGTTGTCCAGATTTTATTATTCAGACTAACCATTTGCCTAATTTTTATAATGCAGGGAGAAAATATGGTTCCTCCTCGACCTGCACCCAGGCCTACTGCCGAGCCTCTTCCAATTGGTCCAGGGAGACGTCTAGCTATGATTCATAGAGCTGATAGTGTCAAAGAGGACCCTAGCCATCCAATCATTCCCGACGATGGTGTTTTGAAGGACTTAATCTCCCCCAGACTTCTGGGATATCCAATCTCGAATCTTCTTCTGCTTTATGGTTTCGGCCTTCAAGACGACATCCCTATCCCCTCTGTCTTCTCAGGTCTTCCATCCCCTTGCTTGTCCGTGTTTCCAAAGTGCACTCAAGTGAACCTTTCCCAATCTGGAGTGATGATCTATGATTCTGACCCAAAAGACACTTTTATTTTGAGAGGCTCCATTTGGACTCAAAGTGATCGGTATACTCAAGAATTCTCCCAAGAAACCGTCCTCAAGAGTTACCCCTCCTTGATCAACCTTGCCCGAGTGGATCCCGATGTAGGATGGATTCCCAGGTGGGATCTTCAGTCTGGTGGGATTTTCTCAAATGATTGGGCCTGGGACTTCTGGTTCCATTACCATTTCTGGGAATTTCCTGAGTCACTGGAAGCGGTAAATCTATACTCCGCAGTGTGGGATTCCCAGTTTACTATTTATCCACCATCTTCGATCCTACCTTGACTTGAAAATTATTTTTTATTAAAGAAAACACTTTTGTGGGAAAAGTGGGAAACCATAGGGTCTAGAAAAACACCCAAACAACCCCGAAAAAAAATGGAAAGAAACATGATCTACCTCATTCAAGAAAAAATAACAACCACCATCCCTATGCGGGACACTCGGCCATCCCATGAAAGCATGGTCCCTCTCGATCCTACCTGACTTGCTCAGTCACTGGTGTTAAAGCACTAACACTTTTCAACTTTCCCATGGTGAAGCTGGTATTAGTTTATGGGATATATACCAATTGCGAGGACTTACAATCATTGGCGAGATGTATTATGAGTTTCTGCCCATTCCTGACGCATGGGACGATGTCGAACAAGTGCCTTCGTTGGTGAGGAATCTGCTGGTTATGGCGGAGCGGTCACTGGGTCACCCCTTGCGTGCCCGCTCTCTTATTCCCTATAGTACCTGGATAGGGTTATTTCTGAAGACCACCAGTCCTGTGCCGGAGATCAAGCACCCCAGGACTCATCCTTCTCAACAATCATGGACTATCCTAGGTTCCTAATGGGTGGTTATGGAGGCGGGTGACTATCTTTCATGGGTTTATGAGGTGCACCTCGGTGTGCCACCTATGCTCAGGCTGGCCGGTCTTTTTGCCATGTTTTTGAGCGAGTGACTATTCCCATCTTGGGATATCAACCCCAGTGTCATGGATTGCACCTTGATGATGGCAGCTGAACTGGCGGGAGGTCGCCCGATGAATTTGGAAGTGCCCACTTTGGCTCGTATTTACAAATTACTAAGCCATATACAGGAGGGTGGGTCACGCTATCGTCTGAGTGGGCCATTTCAATTCTTATATGGCTGGGTATAGGATCATTTCCACTTTTATGAGTATCATCATAACATAGTCATCCCGCTTACTACCCTTCGGCCTACCCTTCTTGATATAGTTGGAGTTCATCTGAAGTCCCTCAGCTCTGATGAAGTCGTCAAGCTTCTGAGTGACTTTTCCCAGTTTTATTTCACTCCCTACCTCACTCCTTTTGGTGTCATGGCCGACGACCATAGGGGGAGCTTAGAAGAGCATTATTTCATGATTTCACTATGGGACAGGTTTTTATCCGTGCAGATTGACAAGGTTTCTCTGGGTGATTTATATGACCCATATCGTTTTTCTCACCAATTTGGATGTATGCAACTCCAAGTTTCCCTTCCCCATCCTCAGGCCCGAGGACTACATCCGGCCAATCTCCATCAATGATGGTTGATGTTGATGTTTTAGGGATCTGGAACAAGCATTCCCTTACCTAACATAGAAGCGGCTGCCAGCCTATCCTCAGAATATGTGAGAATGTGGATAAAGCATTATCCAGATGGGGTTTTGGGGAAGGCTATTGGACAATTTCCCAAATCAGGGGTTACTGTGGCTACTGTGCCTACCGCACCTTCCTCACCGGCTTTGAGGGAGGACCGACTGATGGCTCGTAGGTCAAAGAGGCTCAGGGAATATTCCTCTTTCAACCCCTCTGTGGCCAGGGTTCAGACAGATCCAATCCTTTTGGATGTAAATGAGGATGACCCAGTGACTTCGGGTCCCCATGATGTAATTCCCTAAGCTCCAACAGTCGATATGGGACTTACCAGCTTAACTCCCAAGCTTGAACCAGGGCTAGAGGCTTCTGACCCTTGTAATAGACCGAGATTTTACAAAAAAATATTCTTTTAATTTCATTAATGACTTGTGTTGTATTCTACACCAAGATTACCTTGCGCTATATGCAACACCGTATTAGCTTGCAGTATACGCAACACTATTCTTGGATCGTGTTACACACAATTTTGATAATAGTTATTCTATGCAACATTGAGTATATATATATATATATATATATTCAACGTATAAATGAAATATGGTTGGATTATTTTATACGAAACAATGAAGGATTCTTTCACAACATGCAACCCTGACTTGGCTTGCATTACACGCAATCGCGACCTTCCTCGATAGTGTGTGTTGTACGCAATACCGGGTTTTAATAAACAATGATATATTATTATAATATTGTCATGAACTAGCCGTTATGAATATTATTAAATAAATTTTGAATTTTACAACATTATTATTCATCTTACACATTTTCTAGAACATGGTATAAGAAAAAAAAAAAATTTTTCGGGTAAAATAAGTATTTTTCAAAAAATGCAGTTTTTCTGCCTTTTGATGGCGCACCCACTTTAAATATAGTTTTTGACATGTTTATATGTTCAATTTGACAAAATAAAATTCTTCTTTTGAATCAGGATATAAAAATTTACATTAGATAAAGTTTTGATATTTTTCCGATAACTTTCATATTTTAATAAATAGTAAAAACACGCTATATTTTAATTAAAAACAACTTTTTTCATCGTAATATCTTATGTGGTTAAATTATAATATTGAATGGTTTTAAAGTATAAATAGAATATATTTTTACCATTTAATATAATGTATGTCATTATCATTGATTTTACCTTGAATTCGTAGGTTAAATCAATTCAATCTTTTGCAATGTTTTAAAGAATAACCTGTTTTCTTTCGACAACGGGATTAATTTTAATTTAATTTCTGCATCTTTTGTGTATTGAATTTTGAAAAATGGATTCCATATTTGGAATCACTGGGTCCAAATTATTTTAATAAGCTACTTTTTATTTTTGGGCATTGTAAATAGTAACTACGGTAAATTTTATTTACTATAGTTAAAGGTAAATCGGGTAATTAAGGGTAAATATAAGATTATAAAATTACCATAACACTTGGAAAAATCCTATTGGATGGATCAAAGTAGACCCATATAACCTAAGGGTCGGATTATATTCATTTTATGGACTTTTTTCCATGAAAATAATTTAATTATTATTAAAACCAAAGAATGTGACAACATGTCACTTTCTTAAATCTTATAAGTTTAATAATTTTAATTTAGTGATAAAATTCATGAAACTTTGAACATGAATAGTCTTCAGAAATCTAATAAAATTATCTACATCATAGGAATTTATTTAGAATTTTTAGGGATTAAATAATTATCATTTATTATGACACAAAGATGATGCAGTAATTGTCTTATTAATGAAATATTGAAATAATTGATGTTATAAATGCCCAAATAAATGTAATTTGAGACTTTTTATGACTTAAATTAATTTTATAGGTTAATATGACATTTTAGTGTTGATATAAGTAACTTGGTTTGAACTTATCATTCTGTTATGAATTTAATAAAAATCATGTACCAAATAGTGTCAAAATTGACATAAATTAGTTTTTAAAACAAATATTATATTATTAATTGTTATTTAATTCCTAAAAATCTAAGGTTCGGCCAAATGACTTAGATAAGGATATATATATTAATAATAAATAATTTGGGGTTAGTTTGGCTTGTTATGGTAAGTTTATTAACCATATAGTGTAAGAAAACGAAAAGACACGGTAAAAGTTAAATTATTTAACTTAGAGTTAAATCTAATTGATAAGGTTAAAATAATAACCTAAACTTGTCTAAATCCTATTGGATGAGAGTATTTCGACCCATCACCACTTTATATTCAAAATAGGACCCTTTGGAACAATTATAAACCGAATTTGACCTTAATATAAAATAATATTTTGAGATTTTCCTAAGGTGCCCCTCTCCTCCTTTATAAAAGGGCACCTCCTTCCTCTCCTCCTCACACCAATTTGAGCATTCAAGCTCGGAAAAACCCTGAAAAAATCTCTTCTCCACTTCCGTAGTATCATCCTATAGGTCCTGGTCTTCTTCAAAGACCATCCTTAGTTCTTTAAGTGGAGGTTAAGAAAAGGCGCGTCAAAAAGAGGTAATATCCATTACCGATCTTTTTCAATTTCTTTCTTCTTCAACTTGTTCTTCTTTAGTTGTTTCATGATAAAGTAATCACATCAGTATTTCTTATATACTGATATGTTATTATAAATATGAAATAACTCTAATTAACCTTCTATCCATCCTACGGAAAAAGGAAATCATCGCGCGTGCGTACGTACGAAATACCGTCTTCACGCCGTGGTGTAATCTATTTTCCGCCACCACCTTAATTGGATGGGTATAATGGTGTAATTAGTAACTATATATGATTATTATAAAGTGATATTTATACTTAAATAGTATACATACACTTCAACACAAGTTCACGATCATGAGAATGATATCATCGCTCGTGCGTATGTACGGACTACCGTCTCCACGACGCGATGAGATTCATTCTCCATGTTAACCATTTAAGAATGATTATAAAGTATATATAAGCAATAATAATGAAATATATGACATTATAAAGATACTAGATTTATGTATATATGTATGTCATCTACTTACTTCCATTCAATACAATAAGGAAAGGAAAACATCGTTCATGCGTACGTACGGACTACCGTCTCCGTGAACGGTGTGTTTCATTTCATTTATCTATCTATTATATATATATATACTGAATATATATGATATATAAATCATGTTTTATATTCTGGAAGTAAGTAAATCATGATATAAGTAATAATAATGTCAAGAACAACAAGTCCAAACACCTACGATAAATGAAACGATTTTACCCAAAACGCTTCTTTAACATGGAATTTACAAAAGAACAGGTAATATAAAGTCATAAGTGAACCATATATGATATTATAACAATTAATATGATTCTTTAATAAGTTAATGACATTATTTAAATCATTATACAGGAGGTTCGGATACGTACAAAGCATATCGGACATAAGGTAAGGGAAATATCACAATCTCATTTTTATCTGAGATTGTTTATTCGTAAGTATTTACTGGGGTGTATTTTAACATCCACATCCATGTTTCATCAATATGTAATATTATTTCCATCCACCTACAATTGTTTAAATCCATTTTTACCCTTCGGTGAGTTTTTAGTAAAATATATGAAAGGAATCTTTTGTCGTTTTTCGTGCGAGGAACTTTTTGACTTTTCCGAAAAAAGTACGAGAAGAATGTTTTTTTAACTTATACAGCATGAATGGATTTTTAAAAACATTATTTCCAAGAAGCTTCCTTTACAAGTATTCATGTTTATTTTTAATAAACTTCTTTTAGTTTAAAATTGTAAGACATGTTAAGAAAGGAAAATGTTTTTGAAGAAAAAAGGATATTTTCCTCAAGAATGGAGTTCAAGTGTTTTATCAAAATTATTTTCCATCTAAGATAATAAAGGGTTCTGTTTCTATCCCTATTATTACATTTATTTGACTATGTTGTGATGGAATTATTTTTATGAATTCCTTTATCTTATATGAATTGTTTTATGATGTCATGATGTTTAAGATTCCCATTTTTATTACATGGGTTATGCTTTGATGTATGATTTATGATTTTGTGGCACACATAAGAATGGTATAATTATGAGATGGGTGGGACCTATATCTCCCTCCAATGCATTGAGTAAAGATTTTATATCTCATGAGATAGACATGGCTGGAACGGTAGGTTATACCGGTTCAGTGAAACAGGACTGAAACGAGGGTAACTCGGTTCAGAAATGGACTTTGTCCACTAAGATAGTCTTGGCAATGAGTCTTGACTAATAAGATATGATTCTCTATGATTATGTGTGTATGCCACAAAGTTTCATGTTTTAAGTTATGGGATTTCATTTCAATACTAAGATTTATCCCATGTTATGAAATTATGCTCTCTCTTTTTCAGGTTAAGATTTCCAAAATGTTATGTTCTTATGAATATGATGTGATTGATATTTCTTTTGTTTACCCTTACTGAGAATTTGAGCTCACCCTTTTATGTTTTCTTTTCCCCAGGATATAAAGAAAGGTTTTAGGTAAAAAAAGGAAGATCTTTATGGGAGATGTTGAAGATCTTTCACCATGATTAGATGATTACATTCCGAGTTTCCAAAGACACTAAACTATTGCGGTCCTTGTGTGTGTGTTTTTGTTATGTACTAAGTATTCCGCAAAATTAATGTAATGTCCATGTACGTTAGGCTTCGAGTCTCTACAGTTGGTATTAGAGGAGAGGTTTAGTTAACCTTTAGAAACTAGGATGTGAAAATGTTAGTGAGATCCCTAAAGATATTTCTAAGGTATGTCTAGGGATGTCCATAAGGATAAGTATACGTATAGTATACAGTCCTATAACTATGGTAACGATATTAGATTAAACCAAAGATGTTAGATATTGAATTTACTCCCCCTTAATTATGATTTTTGCCTCTCACACTATTCTTTTTGGGTTTTAGAAAAGTGCTGGAAACAAGATGATTCACAATAATGGAGGATATGATGGACAATGGAATGATATTCTTCATGAGAAACCAAATGAAATGGGATTTGGGGGTCCAAACATCATTATTATGCCGAATCAGCAATCTCATAATATGATCAATAAAGTAAAATTTGGTAAGTTTCCTGACTCGGCTAATAAGAGAAAGATGGAGTTTCATGATGATCATAGAGGAAAGAAAGAGGCATCAAGGAGAATGTTTCAAAGGAACTGGAAGATGCTTTGGGTGTGGAAAAGAAGGACACAAAGCCAGTAAGTGCAAAGGAAAAGGTTCAGTTAACACCAGAGATGAGGACAATGGTATTGCTACGACATCAAAAATGGTTAAATGTTTTAAATGTGGAATGTACGGGCATTATGGAAACCAATTCCCTAAGGGAAAGTCTCATGAAGAGAATCAGTATGGTCGTATGGGTAGTATTTATGTTGATTAAGATACTACAAATGATATGTGAGATGAAAGAATTGTTGAAGCTCGATCAATGGTTTAAGAAGGCAGTGGAATGATTGCATGTTTATCAAGTGTAATGTTGTATAAGTAATCTCATGGTACTATGGAATAAAGAGACATCTAAGGATTGTTACATTGTTGTCTTTCCTTGAGTTTTGAAATTGTATGATTAAAGGTACTGGTATCCATGAAAGGTTATTCAGATATTTTTTTAAAGTAGATGATATGCACATAATGAAGGGATAAGGAGAAAATTAAATGTTTGATAGTATTCTTGAGCTCATGACTGATATAAAGAAATAGTTATATCATGGTTTGAGTATATATAATTTTGAGGATTTTGGTATGTGGAAAGAGTTATCTTTTGACAGCACTCATGTTTTCACTAAGATTCAATGGGTATTCATTTTTCAAGAGATTACATGATTTTGGTATTCACATGACTGGAATGTGATGAACAAGATATATGAGGGATAAATGATGGAATTCACGTGATCATTTTCTCTATACTATGAGCTTGGACCGAAGTATTTTAGATAAGCCTAAAGATTGGAATGGATTATGTTGTACATAAGTTAGTATGGTTTAAGGATAAAACTTTTTTGATATTGTTGATGGGATGTTATAGTAATATAAAAAGGACAACCTGCAGGACGGGCGACAACCCATCGCGTCGGACAAGGCTGTGGGAATCGAACCCACAACCGAAGTGCGACTGGCCTTTATCACCTACCACTGACCTACAGGAAGTCCATGTTTAGTAGAAACTAGTTTTATTTTATTATGCGGTATGATATATGAAGTATAGGTTCATTCTTGGAATCATATATGATTAACCTCACCATAGATGGACTTATGTATATTTGATAACTTTTGCTAACCTTTTGTTTGAAACAGATGGAATGACCCATCATTCTATCACATGATCAATTAACACTTCATGAATAACAAATTCAACTTCATTTCTTTAAGAGATGAAGTGGAAATTATTCAAAGTACGAACAATAGTGAGATTGTACCAAAATAAAGTAAGTATTTATTCTAATTCAAATTCTTCAACTTTAGGGAAATGATTTTGAAAACCAAAAATGTTGTCCTAGTGATCTTATATATGATGAATCAGATGGTACCCTAGATCATCACAAATTTATGGCTTTGCGATTGTTGGCTTTTTCATAGCCATGTTCTCTACCACTCTCCATCAGAACTTGATGGTTAGATTTTTCTTCCATATCCATATTTTCACCTATGTTCTCCTATGTGGAAACCTAGTGATGAGTTAATTTGGGTAACCATTACATTTCATACTTTAGTTTTTAAAACCAAGTTTTGGTATTCCTTTTTACGATGTGGGTTTCTATTAAAGAAACTTTTGAGTAGTAAACCATTTATAACCCCAACGAATTTCGAGGGAGAAATTCATTTTAAGGGGGGTAGAATGTAACAACCCGAGATTTTATAAAAAAATATTCTTTTAATTTCATTAATGTCTTGTGTTGTATTCTACACCAAGATTACCTTGCGCTATACGCAACATCGTATTATCTTGCAGTATACGCAACACTATTCTTGGATCGTGTTACACACAATTTTGATAATAGTTATTCTACGCAACATTGAGTATATATATATATATATATATATTCAATTTATAAATGAAATATGGTTGGATTCTGTTATACGAAACAATGATGGATTCTTTCACAACACGCAACCCTGACTTGGCTTGCATTACACGCAATCACGACCTTCCTCGATAGCGTGTGTTGTACGCAATACCAGGTTTTAATAAACAATGATATATTATTATAATATTGTTATAAACTAGCTGTTATGAATAGTATTAAATAAATTTTTAATTTTATAACATTATTATTCATCTTACACATTTTCTAGAACATGGTATAAGAACAAAATAAATTTTCGGGTAAAATAAGCATTTTTCAAAAAATGCAGTTTTGCCGCCTTTTGATGGCGCACCCACTTTAAATATAGTTTTTGACATGTTTATATGTTCAATTTGACAAAATAAATTCTTCTTTTGAATCAGGATATAAAAATTTACATTAGATAAAGTTTTGATATTTTTCCGATAACTTTCATATTTTAATGAATAGTAAAAACACGCTATATTTTAATTAAAAACAACTTTTTTCATCGTAATATCTTATGTGGTTAAATTAAAATATTGAATGGTTTTAAAGTATAAATCGAATATATTTTTACCATTTAATATAATGTATGTCATTAGCATTTATTTTACCTTGAATTCATAGGTTAAATCAATTCAATATTTTGCAATGTTTTAAAGAAAAACCCGTTTTCTTTCGACAACGAGATTAATTTTAATTTAATTTCTGCATCTTTTTTGTATTGAATTTGAAAAAATGGATTACATATTTGGAATAACTGGGTCCAAATTATTTTAATAAGCTACTTTTTAATTTTAGGCATTGTGAATAGTAACTACGGTAAATTTTATTTACTATAGTTAAAGGTAAATCGGGTAATTAAGGGTAAATATAAGATTATAAAATTACCCTAACACTTGGAAAAATCCTATTGGATGGATAAAAGTAGACCCATATAACCTAAGGGTCTGATTAGATTCATTTTATGGACTTTTGTCCATGAAAATAATTTAATTATTATTAAACCAATGAATGTGACAACATGTCACTTTCTTAAATCTTATAAGTATAATAATTTTAATTTAGTGATAAACTTCATGAAACTTCGAACATGAATAGTCTTCAGAAAGATAATAAAATTATATACATCATAGGAATTTATTTAGAATTTTTAGGGATTAAATAATTATCATTTATTATGACACAAAGATGATGTAGTAATTGTCTTATTAATGAAATATTGACATAATTGATGTTATAAATGCACAAATAAATGTAATTTGAGACTTTTTATGACTTAAATTAATTTTATAGGTTAATATAACATGTTATTGTTGATATAAGTAACTTGGTTCGAACTTATCATTCTGTTATAAATTTCATAAAAATCATGTACCAAATAGTGTCAAAATTGACATAAATTAGTTTTTAAAATAAATATTATATTATTAATTGTTATTTAATTCCTAAAAATCTAAGGTTTGGCCAAATGACTTAGATAAGGATATATATATATTAATAATAAACAACTTGGGGTTCGTTTGGCTTGTTATGGTAAGTTTATTAACCATATAGTGTAAGAAAACGAAAAGACACGGTAAAAGTTAAATTATTTAACTTAGAGTTAAATCTAATTGATAAGGTTAAAATAATAACCTAAACTTGTCTAAATCCTATTGGATGAGATTATTTCTAACCATAACTACATTATCTTCAAAATAAGACCCTTTGGAACCATTATAAACCGAATTTGACCTTAATATAAAATAATATTTTGAGATTTTCCTAAGGTGCCCCTCTCCTCCCTTATAAAAGGGCACCTCCTCCCTCTCCTCCTCACACCAATTTGAGCATTCAAGATCGGCCAAACCCTGCCAAAATCTCTTCTCCACTTCCCTAGTATCATCCTAGAGGTCATGGTCTTCTTCAAAGACCATCCTTAGTTCTTTATGTGGAGGTTAAGAAAAGGCACGTCAAAAAGAGGTAATATCCATTACAGATCTTTTTCAATTTCTTTCTTCTTCAACTTCTTCTTATTTAGTTTTTTCATGATAAAGTAATAACATCAGTATTTATTATATACTTATATGTTATTATAAATAAGAAAAAACTCTAATGAACCTTCTATCCATCCTACGGAAAAAGGATATCATCGCGCGTGCGTACGTACGGAATACCGTCTCCACGCTGTGGTGTAATCTATTTTCCGCCACCACATTAATTGGATGGGTATAATGGTGTAATGAGTAACTATATATGATTATTATAAATTGATATTGATACTTAAATAGTATACATACACTTCAACACAAGTTCACGATCATGAGAACGATATCATCGCTCGTGCGTACGTACGGACTACCGTCTCCACGACGCGATGAGATTCATTCTCCATGTTAACCATTTAAGAATGATTATAAAGTATATATAAGAAATAATAATGAAATATATGAAATTATAAAGATACTGTATTTATGTATATATGTATGTCATCTACTTACTTCCATTCAATACAATAAGGAAAGGAAAACATCGTTCATGCGTACGTACGGACTACCGTCTCCATGAATGGTGTGTTTCATTTCATTTATCTATCTATTATATATATATATACTGAATATATATGATATATAAATCATGTTTTATATTCTGGAAGTAATTAAATCATGATATAAGTAATAATAATGTTAAGAACAACAAGTCCAAACACCTACGATAAATGAAACGATTTTACCCAAAACGCTTCTTTAACATGGAATTTACAAAAGAACGGGTAATATAAAGTCATAAGTGAACCATATATGATATCATAACAATGAATATGATTCTATAATAAGTTAATGACATTATTTAAATCATTATACAGGAGGTTCGGATAAGTACAATGCATATCGGACATAAGGTAAGGGAAATATCACAATCTCATTTTTATCTGAGATTGTTTATTCGTAAGTATTTACTTTGGTGTATTTTATCATCCACATCCATGTTTCATCAATATGTAATATTATTTCCATCCACCTACAATTGTATAAATCCATTTTTACCCTTTGGTGAGTTTTTAGTAAAATATATGAAAGGAATCTTTTGTCGTTTTTCGTACGAGGTACTTTTTGACTTTTCTGACAAAAGTACGAGAAGAATGATTTTTTAACTTATACAGCATGAATGGATTTTAAAAAAAATTATTTCCAAGAATCTTCCTTTACAAGTATTCAAGTTTATTTTTAATAAACTTCTTTTAGTTTAAAATTGTAAGACATGTTAAGAAAGGAAAATGTTTTTGAAGAAAAAAAGGATATTTTCCTCAAGAATGGAGTTCAAGTGTTTTATCAAAATTATTTTCCATATAAGATAATAAAGGGTTCTGTTTCTATCCCTATTATTACATTGATTTGACTATGTTGTTATGGAATTATTTTTATGAATTCCTTTATCTTATATGAATTGTTTTATGATGTCATGATGTTTAAGATTCCCATTTTTATTACATGGGTTATGCTATGATGTATGATTTATGATTTTGTGGCACACATAAGAATGGTATCATTATGAGATGGGTGAGACCTATATATCCCTCCAATGCATTGGGTAAAGATTTTATATCTCATGAGATAGACATGGCTGGAACGGTAGGTTATACCGGTTCAGTGAAACAGGACTGAAACGAGGGTGACTCGGTTCAGAAATGGACTTTGTCCACTAAGATAGTCTTGGAAATGAGTCTTGACTAATAAGATATGATTCTCTATGATTATGTGTGTATGCCACAAAGTTTCATGTTTTAAGTTATGGGATTTCATTTCAATACTAAGATTTATCCCATGTTATGAAATTATGCTCTCTCTTTTGCAGGTTAAGATTTCCAAAATGTTATGTTCTTATGAATATGATGTGATTGATATTTCTTTTGTTTACCCTTAATGAGCATTTGAGCTCACCCTTTTATGTTTTCTTTTCCTCAGGATATAAAGAAAGGTTTTAGGTAAAAAAAAGAAAGATATTTATGGGAGATGTTGAAGATCTTTCACAATGATTAGATGATTACATTTCAAGTTTCCAAAGACACTAAACTATTACGGTCCTTGTGTGTGTGTTTTTGTTATGTACTAAGTATTCCTCAAAAGTAATGTAATTTCCATGTACGTCAGGCTTCGAGTCTCTACAACCCTCTAGTCCCGGAGCCATCTTCTAGTGCACACATGTCTGCACTGGCCGCAATGCCAGACTTCATTCCTGTGCTATCTAACGACGATACCAAAGACCCTCGCGTCATGGAAGACCACCAAGCAGTCCGAAGGTGGTCCTGGCCCTGGATTTGTGAAATTCTTGCCAAAAATCCTCTGACTGAAATGGAGACTAAAACTGAAGCCCTTCGGCAACTCTTCCTAGGCCTGGGGTTAGGTGGGTTTGACTATCGACAACTTCATTTTCTCGCCTGCCAAGTAGTCATTGCCCGTGGGAAGCTGCCGCTAGTGAACACAAACTTTCTCACCTCACTACCTCTCATTGAAGGACCCGAGCCCTTAAGGAAGCTATGATTAAGCTCCATCATTTGATAGCATTAGAGGTGAGCTCTCAAGTTTAGGCGACCACCCTATCTACTGAGCTGCACGAATGCAAAGCTCTAGAAGTGATGATGAGGGATCCGTTTTCATCTATGACTGGTAACCTTGAAGCTACTAGGAAAGGGATCAATGATCTCCAAGTGACGATGAGACATACTCGAGCGGTGGATGAAGTTGAGGCTAGGGAGAAGGCCATGCTAGAGCAAACTTGCAATAACCTTCACCGAGCAATTTCCAATCTGATGGAGAGAGTGAGCCAGGCGCCTTTTTGAACGTCAGAGCTATTTTTGTACATTCTTTTTTACCTATTTTGTTGCGGAAAAGGAGAGACTCCGGCTTGTGGAATTCCTCCCCTTTTTTTTATCTAAATTGAATACAATCTGCTTTCGATCTCCCCTTGCTTCAAAATTTTATTTTTACTGGAACAACTGTTGCATAAATAACAACTCACTGAATTAAAGTTAATCATAATTCAGGAAAATGATAAAATAGAAACGAGCTCTAATTTTTTCCTGGACCATGGGATCTAGTGAGCATAGTTTAACTATTGTTAGGGTTTTGTAGAAAGAACCCACAAAATTTTTGTCTTTTTCATTCATAGCCTAATTCTTGCTTGGGCCCATTTGGTGTAGACCTAGCGGGTATAGCCCGACTTTTGATTTGGTCGCCCTTTTCTGGTTTTTGGCCTAACGGGCTTTGCGCCTCTTTTTTGTGAGTGGTTTAAAGTCCCGCCGACAAGACTATCATTACTGATGTTTTAAGTCAAATAGATTTGACCAGATATGGTGGGGTGAGGGCCCTTATAAGGTTTGGTCGATTAAAATATTCCCCAATACCTTTCAGATGCACATGGGGGAAACATGTTTAGATTTGAACAACATGCAAGGCATGTCACAAGGCATGGGAGCCGTATCGGTGTGCAGAGGTAGAAAACACATTGCCTAAGGAAGACTTGTCTTTGTTAGACTGGCCAGGGGAAATCAATATGCATAGCTGCTGGGGGAATGGTATTCATAGTCGTGCAAAAGTGTCCTTAAGTCAATGACTATCCATTTTTGATGGCTTGAGTACTTCATAGAAGTCCGGATTATAGAAACCACCATGGGTGGCTTGAAGAATTATGAAAAACCACCAGGGGTGGCTCGGAAAGGGTATGTGACATATGAAAGGGTTTGGGAACATCTATGTGAATCGGGAATGTGGATGAAGGGTCCTTGTCCTATGAATTTAGTCAGCATAAAGGATGGTTGGAGCTTGGCGCAGGTTAAAGTCATGCAGTTGGGACATTCCTTAAAATGGAACAACTTCTCCTGGTTCTCGGTAATCTCGACAGAGACATTCCAGCATATTTAGGTAGGGTTGAAAAAGAGGTTGGTAAACTGCAGTTTAGAGGGTTTATGAATCTCGGGATGGATATGGGGGTTCAGAGGCCAAGAGGCGTACGGATAAAAGCACTGCATGAGGAAATCTTTCCTTTGGTAGACGAGCCAGGGGAGATAAATATGTAGAGCCGCTGAGGGCATGGTATGCATAGTCATGAAAATGTGTCCTTAGGTCAATATTCTCCCGATAGCCGAGAAACTTCAATGAAGTTGAGATTCGGCACCACCAGGGGTGGCTTACAAGGGTTCAGTTCTTTCTGAGTACAAAATATGGTTTATGAGGAGAGATTGCCTGGATACGGGAGAAACGTCTGGGTTAAATTTCTCAGGAATGGGTGAAGTCATCCCTTCTCATGCTGGTATTATATGGTGGTTTGTACAGATCTAGCTCATGCATTGAGGGACAGAGGAAGACTTCTATTCCTAATTGAACCCATGACAGGTTTCGACCATACAGTTTAACATTATGCAGTAAGGACGGAGGGATTTTTAAATTCCGTGCAGTTTAACGTCATGCGGTGAGGACGAGGAGAATTTTTGATGATGTTGTGTAGTTTAACATCGTGCAGTGAGGACAGAGATGTTGTGCAGTTTAACATCATGCATCGAGGAAATGGGGCATTTTTAAACCTATGAAAATGCTTGTAGTTGGAGGCATTTCCCTGGATGTTTAATGCTTGGTATTTGCAGTTCACGCCAAGCGGCCAAGATATGCTCCGTGCAGTTTTAATCATAATGTGGTAAGGATGTAGTTTCAAAGGCCACTCTTGATTAGAATGTAACTGGGCTCGAATATCCCGGAATTCCCAAGACATGGAGAGGGGTTGAAGGTGTAAATTGCGGCTCCGAGGCTTCTTGAATCAGGAGAGATGATATGGGGGCTCTGAGGCTGGTAAGCGTATGGGGCTAGGAAGAGTATCTCCCGAGGAAATATTTCCTTTGGTATATGGTCTAGGGGCTATCAATATGTAGAGACACTGAGGGAATGGTATGCATATTCACGCAAAGGTGTCCATGGGTTGATAAATTTCCACTTCCGATGGCCATGAATAATTATGAGGATCCGCGATTGACCGGGTCCCGAAGTCTGTCATCTGGTAAGGAAATATCTGGACATGTCGGGGATGTTCATCCTTGGTTTCTGTTAAAACTCTAAGAGTTCACCGTGTCGATTTATCTTGCACATGGGGTGCACCATTACTCCATACAGTTTATTCTCATGCGGTAAGGATGAAGTACTCTTAGTTTAACGGTCGTAGAGTTCAAACCATTGGGTGACTATTTCTACAATTACCCGGAAGGCAACTGAGTTAGGAGGCTCTGGTATACTTTGAACAAGTGTGAGGGAATGAGGGTGTAAAATGTAACTTTGGGGTTTCCCGGATCAGGAGGTTTGGTATGGGGGCTCTGAGGCTGATAAGCATACGAGGCTAGGAAGAGTACCGCCTGAGGAAATCTTACCTTTTCCAGACGGGCCAGGGGATATCAATATGCAGAGCCACTGAGGGCATGGTATGCATAGTCATGAAAAGGTGTCCACATGTCGATAACTTTCCACTTCCTATGGCCATGGATGATTATGAAAATCCAAAATTTCTCACAGTACAGAGTTCATCATATGGGGATAATGGTGTTCAAGATACAAGAAACATCTTCACCACAATTTTCTGTCGAGTCAAAGTAGCCTAGCCCTGAATTGATGTTTGTAGATGAAGATAATCATGTGAACCACTGGAGGATACATAGGCTAACCAGGTAGGGATACCCTGGAAATGTTTGGATGTGAGAGGGGAACGAACTTGTAAACCACTGCTCCATAAATTTTGGATCAGGAGATATGATATGGGGGCCCTGAGGCTGGTAAGAGTACATAGATAGGAAGAGTACCGCCTAAGTAAATATTACCTTTGGTAGACGGGCCAGGGGCTATCAATATGCAGATCTTCTGAGGGCATGGTATGAATAGTCATGCAAAGGTGTCCATGGTTCGATGCCTTTCCACTTTCGATAGCCATGGGTGGTTATGAAAATCCGCAATTATCTGGGTCGCGGAGTCTGATGTATGGAGAGGATGAATCCAAATGCACAAGAATTATTCCCACCTCGTTTCAACGTATATCTTGGGTGGGTCACGATGAATCCTTTGTAGTTTAACGTCGTGCGATAAGGACGAAGTTGAACTGATGTGAAAAGGGGATTCCATGCAGTTTAACGTCATGCGGTAAGGACGAGGGGTATATATGCCTGTGTTTTCTTTTATCGGCATCTGGGTTGAGAGGTAAGATCCCGACGTCACTATGTATCTTGTGAGGGCAGGAATCAAGCCTCACATAGTTCTTTTTAGGGAATACACCCCGTGCGGGTATGGTCAGTACGGGGGAAAAGGGGGTATTTTTAGCTTCACTTGGGGTGGTTGGGCTAGGATGGGGGACCCTGGCGTCGCTACGTACCCTGTGAGGGTAGGAATCAAGCCAAACATAGTACTTTTTTTGAAGATAATACACCCCGTGCAGGTCTGGCCTGTACACGGGGGAAAAAAGGCATTTTAAATCCTTCTTATCCGTGAAGTTTAATGTCAAGCGGTAAGGACGAGGAATACACCCCGTGAAGGTCCGGTCCGTACACAGGGAAGAAGGCATTTTTAATCTTCATTTGGGGATGGATGGGCTAGGATGAAGAATCCTTGCATCGTTACGTATCCTAAAAGGGAAAGAATCAAGCCGTACATAGTTCCTTAAAATCCGTGCAGTTTAACGTAGTGTGGTGATGACGATATACTCTTAGTTTAGGGTCATAGAGTTTGGACTGTTGGGGCTTGGCAGTTTAACGTCCTGCAGCTCGGATGAAAACTGGTTTGGTTATGTGAAATAATTCTTCAGAAATATCACATTCGTAGGAGCGGTGGTGAACTGCCTGTCCATGGAGATTAGGGCATATGCTTCGTTGGAGTAGACCTTGGGTATAACATATGGTCCCTCCCACTTGGGCTCCAGTTTTGGAGGTTTCTTTCCGTGTATCATTGGGGTCTGGAGAACCAATACCAATTCTCATTCCAAGAAAGACCGAAGACGAACCTTCTTATTTAAGGCTCGTGGGATCCGGTTCTGATATACTTCCACATGGTGCAAAGTGTGCAACCTCTTCTCATCTAGCTATTCCAATTCACCTAGCTGTTTTTATTATTGCTCATCTTTGGAAAACTGATCACAAATGGAAACACGGAGCGAGGGAAATTGTAGCTCAATGGGTATGACTGCTTCTGTTCCGTATACTAATGAGTATGGAGTAGCCCGAGTAGAGGTGCAGATTGTAGTTCGATAAGACCACAATGTGTGAAGGAGTTTATCCAGCCATGATTTCTTGTCTTTGTCCACCATTTTCTGGAGAATGTTGGATAGGGTCTTGTTGAAAGCCTCTATCTGTCCGTTGGCCACTGCATGGTAGTGGGATGAGTGGTTAGCCTTGATACCATATTCTTGGAATAGTTTTTCCAATTAAGAAGAGAAAAAATTGGTGCCATTATCCATCAGTATGGAATGAGGGATGCCAAATCTGGTGATGATATTGGCTTTCACAAAGATGAAAATTTTTCTTGCCCCGACTTCCTTGAGGGGTAAAACTTCTTCCCATTTGGAAAAGAAGTCAGTTTCCATGAGGATATAATTTAGTTGTTTGGCCGTGGAGGGAGGATATGGTCCCACGACATCCATTCCCCAGATGGAAAATGGCCAGGAGTACTTGGATTGGGGAAGTAACTCTGGGGGTTGGTGAATGAAGTTGGCAAGAATTTGGAAGGAGTGGAATTTTGCAGTAAAGTGCTCGCAATCTTGTGCCACTGTGGACCAATTGTACCCAAGCCTCTAGACCTGATGGGAAAGCTTAGACCCCGGTTTATGTGCTCCACATACTCCGGCATACACTTCGTTCATTATAGTAGATATTTCTTCTCCATCAATACATCTGAGGAGGATTCCGTCGAGGCCTCGTTTGTAGAGGACCTATTGCTGACCCGTGCCGCCATATAGAGAAAAGTTGATTGCCCTTCCCTGTGTTTGACCTCGTTCAACCCTGTCTGATGGAAGTTCTCCCTGTTGAAGATAGTTTTAAATGGGGGTCATCCAGCCATTGGAAGTAGCATATGGCTCAGGGATAGGACTAACTCCGTTGATTTCTTCCGTCTTAGTCTGAACAAACAGCAAGACCATTCGACGATGAGCAATACTGATAGTTTTTTCATCCTGGTCTGGGTCATCTAGGATTGTGGCTGCATTAGCTAATGCATCGGCCTGGGCATTCTGAGAACAAGGAATATAGGTCAATGTTGGTTCTGTGGATAATTCTGCCATTAACCCTTGTACATGATCAAACAGGGGAACCAACTCCTCCTTTTTAATAGCATAGTCACCATTGACTTTCTTGATGAACAGTTTCGAGTCACCTTTTACCTTATGGTGATGTACTTGTTCCTGGAGTGCGAGCTCCAGGCCTGCAACGAGGGCTTGATAATCCACCTCATTGTTTGTACATCCTTCTAACAAGAGAAAGGAATATAGCAAGACTGCCTTTTCTGGGGACATGAGTATTATCCCCAGACCCACCTTCTTAAATTTGGGATCCTCCATCCTATTCCCTATTGAGCTTTGGGATGCGCTGTCGAAGTACATTTCCCATGTTGGGAACTCCCCTTGAACCAAGAAGGCATTTTCATCAGGTAGCTCGACGTCTGGTGCGGTGGTCCCTATCAAGGGGTGATCTGCCAGAAAATCTGCTAATGCCTGGCCTCTGATGGACTTATGAGGCACAAACCAGATATAAAACTATTGCAGGATGATTTCCCATTAGGATAGGCGCCCGATTAGAATTGGGTAGCTGAGGATGTACTTGAGCGGGTTACTATGCAAGACCAAATGGACTTCATGATGCTGCAGATAATGTCACAATTTTTGAACTGTGAAGACCAAGGCCAAACAACTCTTCTCGATGTTTGAGTATCGAGTTTCAGCGTCGATCATGGTTCGACTAAGGTAATAGAGACCGTTTTCACTACCGACGTCATTTTTCTGTGCTAGGAAGGCCCCCAACGTCCGTTTGAGGGCCGTCACGTATAGGATAAGGGGTCTCCCTTCAACCGGGGGCATGAGCACCAGTGGGCTTAAGAGGTACTTTTTTAGGATATCGAAATCCTGTTGGAAATCATCCATCCATTGGTACGTAACCCCCTTTTTCATTAACCTGGTGAAGTGTAAACATTTACCTGCCAAGTTGGCTATGAACCGCCTGATGTAAGCCAGGTGCCCTTGGAGTCCTCTCAACTTAGTGAGATTGCGGGGAGGTGGTAAAACAAGGATAACCTTTATCTTTTTAGGGTCGACTTTGATGCCATTATGGCGTAAGATGAAGCCAAGTAATATCCCTGAAGTAACCTCGAAGGTGCATTTCAAGGGGTTCATCTTCAGGCTATGTTGTCGAAGTTTGTTGAAGATGATTTCAAGGTTTGATAAGTGATCTGAGCACTGTCTTGATTTGACCACCAAGTCATCCACATAGAATTCGATGAATCTCCATAGGAATGGTTTAAAGATATGATGCATGGCGCGTTGATATGTGGCACCTGCGTTCTTGAGACCGAAGGGCATGACCCTGTAATAGAATACTCCTTGAGGGGCCCTGAAGGTAGTGGATTCTTCATCTTATTGGGCCATCCTGATTTTATTATACCCAGAATAGCCATCCATGAAAGATAGATCCTCATACCCAGCCGTTGCGTCGATTAATAACTCAGTAATTAGGATCGGGAAATCATCTTTTGGGAAATGCTGATTTAGATCTCTAAAATCGATGCAACCATGAATTTTTCCATTCTTTTTCTTTACATGGACAATGTTGGATAGCCAGATGGGGTATTGGACCTCCCGAATAAAGCCTGCTTTGATAATCTTGTCGACTTAAGCCTCTATTTTGGCCACATCTGTGGGGTGCGTCCTTCTGGCGGTTTGTTTATAGCCTCGATGGTCTTTTGGAAGACCTAAGTGGTGCGTTGCCACTTCGGGATCAAGTACCAGAATTTCTGTGTAATTCTAGGAAAAAAAATCCTGATGTTGCTTCAGGAAAGAGGTATATGCCTCGTGCTCCTCAAGAGACATGGCTATACTAATTCGAGTGGGCCTCAAGTCTTCCTCAGTACCCAGGTTTATTTTCCTGAGCTCGTCCATAGTGGTGGAGATACCTTCCTCAAATGTGGGAGGTGCATCCCTGCGATCTTCCTCCTCTTCTTCCCCCACATTCTCATCTTCTTGATCCGACGGGGGGAGAGTTCCTGGTATGGGCTCTTGGGAGTCCGTAGGTGAGGAATCGTGGGCATCTCCACTCAAGTATTCACCCCCAAATTGATGGTTATCATACATTTCTGCATTGTCATGCTCGACCATTATGGCTGAAGTCATGAGGACAACTGAGTGTGTGTCCGGGCTTGAACCCCTACTTTCAACATGGTTGATGGGCAGTACGTAGTCTCCGCCAAGCTTCCTGAGGGGGTCATCAGGAACCATTTCTAGACCATTTGGAGCGGGGATCCAGTTGACACCATCGATCGAAGGAGTCTTCTTCTTTTTCTCATTAAACCCGGTGTCAATATAGTGTGACTCGGAGAGCTCAAAAGGGGACTTGTTAGCGTGCAATGTCCCACTTTGTCCATTTACGCAATAATTGATACACTGGTGGTAGGATGAAGGAATTTCTATGTGTTTATGGAGCCACGACCTCCCCAGCCGGGCATTGAATGCTGTGTTCTGCCAGACCACCAGAAATTCGGAGTAGGCCATAAGGTCGCCAAAATGGGTTTTTAGCTTCATTTATCCCATTGGATTCTGTTCACTCTTGTTATAACCCAAAAAAGTTGTGGCTAAGGGTATTAGATCATCCTCACTATAACCCAACTTACGAAGTGCCCGTAGGGGAAGGAGGTTAGCTCTAGATCCATTATCAATAAAGACTTTCCGAATCTCGACATCATTTAATGTACCAGACACATATAGTGGTTTGATGTGTCCTTGCATGATGGCATCTTCATCCTGATCAGTGAAGTAAATCACTTCATTGCACTCAGTCGGGCTAGTATCCATCCGATAAATCTTGACGGTGACTACCTCGGCTTGAAACTCATGGGGGCTGAGCAAGGCTTCTACAAGCGCCTCCCTAAGATCTGCTGACAAACTTAGGGAATCCAAGATTGACAGTTTGGCTGGTACTGACGCTAGCTGCTTAAGGATATCGTACTTCTACTCCAGCGGCCGATGCTTCTCCATTGGTCGGAGAGTTTTAGTAGGCACTTTAGGAGTTGGAGTATGTGATGAGGATGTACCGGCCGCGGGGTCGGAGGTCAACAGTGTTCCCACGGTCTGGGGTCTTGGCCTGGCCGGTCTGTTTGTGCGTACTAGGCGGCTAGACACTTGTTCCTCCTCTGATGGGTACCATAGAATGATGAGGCCAGAGTGACTACTTGTGGAGGCGGAGAGATACTCTTTCTCTTTCTGAGTCCATTGAAGGTCTCTCTCATGGGTTTCTGTGATATTAACGGTTTGGACTGGGGTAAAAACATAGGGTTGGTTCCGGCCGCGACTGCGCCTCCCCTGACATCCTCTACTTCTACGATTCACCCACCCGACTCCTCGTGTTGGGAACTCGGGTTCATAACCATACCCTTCATTAGGGAACGACTCCATTATATGGAAGATGTTGATGGAACCAAAGATTAGTTCCTCATCCTGTGACAGATCATCCTGGTTGGTTGTCTCTGATGGGGCCGTTTGGCGGGTCGGTGCCCGTGGCGCCAAGTTTGGGGGCATAAAATCTGACAGTGTCGGGGAAAAATTCGGCCTCGTTGTGGGATACTCCTCTTTCTCTTGTCTCCCCCATTTTCGATTATGCCTGGATGACCAGATCATGGAGGGTGGTGAGGCAGATTTTGTTAGCTATATGGCATTAGGGGCTGTTGGTGGCAACACCGGTTGCTGTAGCTGAGCTCAGAGTATGCCCTGAGCTCGATTGACAGTCTTCCGAGTCATCCAGTCATCAAATTTCTGCCCCTTCTTGCTGGTGACTTCCTTACACCCCTCTTCTTTTTCAGATTCGGTGGTAGAAATGTACGCCACATGTGCTGGTGGTGGCCCCAGCTCGACCTGCACGAAGTCTACCATCCTTTGCAGGAGGTCTTTGAAGATGAAGCATTCCTGAATATTGTGCCCCAACATTCGATTGTAGGAACAGTAATTTGGCCTGTCATCACGACCAACTTCTTTGGGATTGCTTGGCTCTGGGAGGTGGAGCAGATTGCAATTCATGGCGGCGGTGAAGTAGCCGTGGGCATGGTCCTCTCGGAACAAGTATGCTTTGTGTTTTTTCCCTCAAACTGGTTCCGATTTGATCCTCTATGATCATCCCGCTTGAGTGGAGGAGACCGTTGATACATAGGGGGCCCTTGAAGATTTGGTGGAGGTCTAAGCGGTGGAGTAGGCATAGGAGATGGCTTGAGCGTGATAGAGGATGCTTCAGCACTAATAGTTCTCTTTGTAGGAGCCTGTGAGGCTATTCGGGACTTCAGATTGGTCCGCTGCAGGGAGTCTTCAATTCTCCGGGCAATGGAAGAGAGATTGCAGAAGCCAATGGTGCACTCCACTAGTATGAGTGGTGTTTGCAGATCATCTCGAAAGTTATCGATGCATATGGAAAGCATATCATCTTGGGGAATTGGCCTGTTCAGATAGTAGGTTAGACCCTTCCATCTGGGGATAAAATCTGAGACCCTCTCGTTCTCCCTCTGTTTGCAATTCATGAGGTTGCTGACTATTGTTTTAGGAAGCGTTGAGCTAAAGTGGAACATGAACTACTGCCAAAGGTCTTCCCAGCTTTTTATTGACTGGGCTGGTAGACTCGTATACCAGATGAAGGCAGATCCTTGCAAGGTCCGCATGAAGCATCTGAGTTTCACTACTTCTTGTCATTCCAGAGTTCCCATCATAGGGTCGCAATAAGACATGTAGTCCATCAAATGCTCTTTCGGATCGCCCGATCCATTGAAAATGAGGAATACAGGGCTCCCAAAATTGGGTGGAGGGGGCCTGTTGCTCACCCAACACTACCCCAAAACTGGGCAAGGCCAACGCCACCCCTTTATCAGCACTAACGAAAAAGGGATGATAAAGGCGGGTACCTTTATTAGCGCTAAAAAAACCACTGATAAAAGTACCCCTTTATCAGCGCTTTTTTAGCACTAATAAAGGTACCCCCTTATGATCTCTTTTTTTAGCGCTGATAAAGGGACCCCCTTTATTAGCGTTTTTTAGTAGTGCTGATAAAGGGGGGGGGGGCTTTATCAGCGTTTTTTTAAAGCGCTGATAAAGGGTTCGACTTCAAAAAAAAAATAATTAAAAATAATATATTAATATATAAATATATCAATATAGTTATATTGATATAAATATAATATATAATTTTTAAATATATTGTAGATAAGTATAAATATACATTTACACTTAATATACTTAATATATAAGATATTTAGTGAAAATGGCTTATAAAAAAATTAAAAAAATATTTTTAATTAATAATTTGCTAATTATTATGGAGTAATAGTCATTTAATATCAATTTGAAGACTAAAAAAAATGAAAAAATGAAAAAAAGATCCAAAATATGTTGAAAACGCAACTCGAACTTCAAACAACCATAACTTTTGATCCGGGTGTCCGTTTGAGCTCTACCACATATCAAATCGAAGCCTGAGATGATCTCTACGTCATTGTGGCCTAAGGGGACCCCAACTAAGGTTTTTTTGAGGACAAAAAAGTCCCATAAGGCCTCCAAAACTGAGCTTTTAGTCGGGGTACCCCTATTTTTTAACATTTTTTGGATTTTCAACCTCTTTTAAGGGGGTATTATTGGCTTTTTTTGGTGGGGAATGAATTTATTCCAAGATATTACATTAATATTGATATTATTTCTTTAAAATTTTATCGTTTTTTATAATGCACTACTATTTATAATCAAATATATTACTATATATACATATTTTTTATATATTCACACCTAAAAATTTAATTTTTTAAATAAATAATTAAACATATTTACATATAAAATATATTAGCTTTATCTAAATAATAATTAATATCCATTTTATTTTAAATACCAACATATTAATATTTATATAACTATATATTAATATAACTATATATATATATTAATATAACTATAAATATATATATTAATATAACTATAAATATATATATAAATATAATTATATATATTAATATAAATATATATTACTAAACCAATAAATATAACTAAATATATATATAAATTAATAGATATATCATAAACAATATAACAAATCAATATAGGGGAGTGGAAAAGTCTTTAGGCACGCATGGGGGAGGTCTCGAGATAAAATCCAGGTGGAGGCAGGGGCGCACACATGGGTGATTTAGAGGTTCTAGTGCTAATAAAGGGTGTATGCAGTGCGTCCGGGCACTGGAGGTGCAGGAAAGTGCTGGTATAGGGGGGGATCAAGTGCTGTAAAAAGCCCCGCCCTGAGATTGGTAGTATTTTTTTTAATTTAATTTTATTTTTTTGGAGTTTTATCAGTGCTAAAAAAAGCGCTGATAAAAGGGTCTTTATCAGTGCTTTTCGGAGCGCTGATAAAGGGGACCCCCCTTTATCTTCGCCAGCATTAACAGCGCTTTTCTAGCGCTGTTAAAGGCCATTTTTAGCACTGATAAAAGCCGTATTTGTAGTAGTGCAATATGGGTAGGGCTTTCAATCTGGCTGTATTGGAGCGCATTGACCTTCCATTACTTCCAATCGAGCTGTTAGTGCCTCGATGGTGTTGGCAAGACCCTGGTTTACATCCTGTTGGGCCCGATCTTGGGAAGGTGTAGCCTGGGGCATTGCTTGAGGATCTTGCTCGGCCGACACCAAGGACGCATATGTCGTTTGTGGCACCTTCGGAGGGTTCAAACGCACTCGCTCCGGTTGCTTCCTGAGTGGAGGGAAGTCTTGGTATTCATCCGAATCCATATTTAGGTAGTTGGATGGGCCGGGTGCCTTATTGGGTGGGAGCCCTGACCACGCTTCATTTTCCAGGGCAAACCTTGGTCTTTGAGGTGCAGTTACTGGGAGTGCAAGGTGTGGCGCTTCTTGGGAAGCACTTTCAATAAAACTGTTCCTCTGGAGTAGCTCGATGTTAATCCGACTCAATTCTTTCATTTCCTCTTCCTTCTGAGCAAATTTCACTTCGAGCGTAAGTGGCTCATTTTTATCGAGAGAAGGGGACAGTTTAAGGGTAACCAGTCCTTTGTTCTTATCCTTGTTGGGAGTTCGCAGGGTAAGTAGAGAAGGGTTATCTAGAGGGGTGAACATATTTAAGGTGACCCTCTGGTTTCGGGTGTGCACACCTGGTGGTTCATTGTGAGTCACAACCTGACTGGAACCATCGTCTGTCGATCCATCTAGATTTGCATCATCTCTAGTGTCACCCGTGGAGTTAACCTCTATGGCGTTAATGGATACATATCACAGGGTGGATGAGATGTCATCTTAAAAATAGAAAGAGGGTATCCTACACCTTCTACTGGTCCTCCCTTTCCTGTCCCGGGATTACTTTCAGGCTCCTTGAAGGAGTGTGACGCAGAGAGTTCTTTGATGCGACCATACGGTACGCGTCCCTCTTGAAGGGGATGATGATTCAAAGGACGAGATAGGGCATGAAAATCCACTTTTGACCATCCTCCCTAGACGAGAAAATACTGATTCTCATGGGGGAGGTTGTTGTTGAGGTGGTAAAAATTCCCCCATCCCTGAGGGATGGGGTTGGCTTTGATCCCGGGACACTGAGTCTATTCCCATTTTTATTGGTCTTACAGGGGAATTTGTTGTTAAAAATGCCCCTAGCCCTATAGGCTGGGGTTGAACCTGGATTATAGCAGTGGATGCTGCTATCGCTACCTTCCTGATCTTGCATGCCCCCATTCGGGGGTGAACTGGATTTGATGTCGTGTTCACCTGTGAATAAATCCCCTCCGGGGAGGCAGACAATGACCACTGATTGGACTCTCTCAGGCGAGAGGCCTATTGTATGCTTTTGGTGGCCTGATTCAGGAGCTATTGAATGGATTCTTCCTGTCGGGACGAAAGCTTATGGGACTTTCTCAAGCCTTATCTCTGTTGGGTGTGTCACCTTTCCTGAACAAGGACCCCACTCGATTTCTACCTTGATGTGATGACTTAGCAAGACATTATGCCGAACGGGTTCTTCTGGGCGGGGAGCAGAGTGAAATGTGGAGCTCCATGTTCACCCTATCCTCTGATATGGACTCCCATCGGAGCGTCACCAATGAGGTGGCACAGCTGGTGCAGTGTACAGAGGCAGGCTATCTCAATGTTTCCTTTATGCCTCTCGGGTTGCTGTTGCCGCGCCGAAGGAAGAGATTCCGGGTCGATGTGACGCAGGAGGTCTCCTATTGTCTTGACATGGTCTACATACCCATCGTAGGGCAGGAAGTTTGATTTCAGCCGGAAGAGGGTTGTCCATATATTTGAGTGAATTTCGTTCAAACATTCTTCTCACAACTTTCTGGGTATGTCGAATTGAGAGGTGGCCGTGGGCCAAAACATAACTGGTACATCATCCCTGACCTGTTGTTTCCTCTGGTGAAACATGTCAGAATACTCATCTACTATTGATTCTTCTACCTAGTTGGCCCAACTGAGGCGCTCACCGATAGTGTGGTTGGAGGCAGTGGGTCTTCTAGGTGTTGAATTATCATGTGGGCGATTCCGAGGTGGTTCAGAAGATGAATGTGGCCCCGAACTATCTCTTGATTGAAGAAGGGTGTCGTTGGTGACTAACTAGGAATCTGACATGTTTGATTCTGTCTTTCTGAGTGCCTAGACGTATGAGGGATTTTCTGTGCTTGATTCGGTAGGGGGAGGACCTTCCTGTCGATATGATACGTTATTGTAGGGAGGTCCTTCGCAATGGCGGCCACAATGGTGAGGACTACCATTAAAACTGTCGTAGGGAGAGAACCTATGAGGTACACCCTGGGGAGGGCTTTCAGAATGTACCACAACGAGGGGAGGGCCTTCTCGTTGATCGGTGTCTAGGTGGGGAGGGCCTCCACTATCCGTGTTGTAGTGGCGAGGGATACCATTACTACTTGACGTCTCACTGCATATAGGACTTTTGCAGTTCATACGCTGGGGAGGACCTCCATGGCATATTGTAGTGAGGGGAGGACCTTTTGGCTGCGTAGCGTTGTTACAGGGAGGGCCTTCGCAACAACTACCATCATGGTGAGGATGACCATCATGGTTTGACATTCGATGTGTATCCTGGGGAGGACCTTCAAGACACACTACGACAAGGGGAGGACCTTCCTGTTGCTTGGGTCTATTGCAGGGAGGACCTTTGCAATGGCGGCTGTGGTGGCAAGGACTACTATCACAGCTGCCGCAATGGCAAGGACTACTATCACAGCTACCGCATGGAGAATGTATATAGGGAACACCCTGGGGAGGGCCTTCAGAATGTACCGCAACGAGGTGAGGGCCATCTCGTTGCTTGACGTCTCTACGGGGAGGACCTCTGTTATCAGGGTGGCGAGGACTACCACTGTGATATGATGTCTGGATGCACGGAGTGTCATTGCAACGTAACCCCTAGGGAGGACCTTCAAGGCAGGCCACAACAAGGGGAGGAACTTCTTGTCGTGATGTGATGTCGCTATGGGGAGGGCCTCCGTAGTTGCGACTATGATAGCGAGGACCACTATCATAATCTGTGGTCCCACTGCACAGAGAGTGTTTGCAGTGTATACCCCCGGGAGGACCTTCATGGTGGACCACAGTGAGTGGAGGGCCTTCTTGCTGCTCGATCTTTTGGACACACAGAGGGATACCATGAATCACATCAAAAGAGAATCTCTCTTGATCGATGGTTATATGCTCGTGAGGGAGGCCCCCACGGGTGTTCTGGGGAGGATCTTCAGAGATGCTGGTAGCGATATTGCGGGGAGGACCTTTGCAACTGCTATTGCCACTCCCATAATATGGTAATGGGTGGATAGGGTTTTGAGCCTTTGATATGTGATTAATGGCATTGTGAACCCCAACTTCCATCAGAGCAGAGTCATGAACCCTCTCTTTATTTTTTGGCTGCCTTCGATGCATTCGGGGTGCTTTCTTGCAGGCAGCGGGGACTGTCTGCTATTGATAACGGCCTTCACCTTTGGGTCCCTTTCTAATTGGGTCCCGTGATGCTGCCGGGATATGCTGACGAACATCTTTACTTTTAGCAGGGATATATGCCTGCTCTAGAGCATCCACCATGATGGAAGAGTGTCCCCCAGTTAGAATGAGTGAAGCTGATCGATCCGATTGCCCTTGTATCGTAGAATATGGCCGACGACCCTCCTAGGTGGAATCAGGGATGCAGATCTAATCCGAGGTGGCTATCTCGTCTCTTATATGGTTGCCTCGATTGGGGAGATGGGCTCATGGACCCGAGTCCTTGCTGTTTCCACTGATGCAATTACATTCTGGAATGTCTACAAGATATGATCTGGGATCGATACCTACTCCTCCATCATTGCTAGGATATGGAGAGAGACATATTTGGATAGAATGGGTATGAAGGCCCATTCCGGTATCGGAGTAGGAATATCCTACTCCAGTCCTCTGGTGGTCAGTGAGTACTGACAATTATCCTGTGTTGGGGCAGGTGAACGAGTCTGCCCCTATATCGGGATATACGGGTTTATCTCTCCGTTTGCCGCCACATTGGGGTGGAGGACTTTACTTGCATCCACAGGGAGCTAAACCTGCATATATTGGTTTCCCACCGTACCGAGTCAGTGGACTTTGTTGTAAGGGAGATGTGCCTGCCTATTAATTACCACTACATTTGGATGGTGGGCTTTGTTTATCACCACCATATCGGGATAGTAGGGATCAGGAGCACCTGCTAGGAGCTGGCCCCTCAGGCGCTGGGTCGCCACCACATCTAGTTGGTGGGATTCACGACCATGGGTAAGTAAAGGTGCTTGCCGGGTAGGTGTTGTCCTGTGTGAGTGATGGGCTTGATGGAGCTCGATGGGGATGTGCACCTGCTCGTATGATCCAGCCATGTCTGGATGGCGGGCTTTGGAGGATCAGACAGGTGCATGTGCCTACGCGCAATACGTCTCCGTGACTGGGCAGCGGAGCTCCTCCTCAGGGACAAGGGTGATGACTAGTCCCTGTTTGTATGTTTTCCACCCTCGTTTGGTGGTCTGAGGGGATGGGGCTCGGATAGTGTGGTCCTATATCCTTGGGGAGAAATCCTCCTTAGCGTGAGGATATTGAGTCGCGACGTAACCGCGATGACATCTTCCGGCAGGGGCCTTTGAGCGGAACACCCTATCATCGGGGATGAAGTCCTCAGCGTCGACCTCATTCACCTCCCTAAGGTAAGGGAGGAACACATTGTCTCGTTCTGGGGATAGACTCCCGAAACGGTTTGAGACGACAACTGGAGCCGTCTGGATCTGCTTTTGCGGCCGCTGCTGGGCAGGAGGCTGACGGGTCTTGACGGATTGTAGGGCGTACATGGCAGCCTCCACCGTCGGGAGAGTACCGTTCAATTGGTACTCTCGGATCAACACATCTGAGACCCAACATTGAAGACACTGAGTCGGTGACGGGGTCCTTTGTTGGTGAGGAAGTCCGGTCATTGCGTAGCTTGAAGAACACACCTATGAGTTCCTTCGTGATGCCATTGGATCGAAGGGAGTTCCGAGTGGTACCTGTAAAATATTTTAACAAATACCAACAGAAAACCCGTCAAAGCATCATCTCATGATCCCATGCATAATTAATGACCTTTATTGTCCCTCCATGTGAGTATAAGGGGGTATAGAGTGGGATTAGGTTAAATTCATCATGCTTGGTTAAAGATTCAAGTCGGGTACACCATTTTTGATTCGGGTCAGTTCGAAATTCCCAACAGTTCTTTATCCGACGATACGTGGACCAACTTTCCAAAGGCATAAATTTGCTGGGTGATTTGGCCAGCGATGCTTAAGAACTCACATTGGTTAAGAGGATGGAACTTCAGGCTCATCGCACTCTTTTGGGGGGAATTATCTCCTGTTCCTGGACTCTCTTACAGATTTAATACATGTTCATATGTTTGCGAATCTTTGGTTTATACCCAAGCATAGTATCCATGGATTAATCATGGATGGAAATGGTCAGCTAAACGCAGGGATTCAGAATCATTTAGTCCTGAGGTTTACCATCCCTCATTGGATTAATGACTCCGAAGAGTTTGGACTCATTGAGACGATACTGGTTTGAAGCCTCATAACTGGGTTCCCTGGAGTTTATCATCATCCAGGGGGAAAGATAATGACTTGAGCATTTGGATCTAACCTGTGATATGGGCTTCCTATGTATCCTCATGAGAGGAATCATAATCCACGTAGTTTGGTAGTGCAGTTTAACGCCATGTGGGACGGGGGTGAACCGACGTGGATGAGGTCGGAATGACTGGATGGTGGGATTGAACCTCATAGAGGCTTCTTACATACCATTCCTTGACATGGATCAAAGTCCTTGTAGTTTGCAAGAGGTGGGGGTCTGGGTTAGTGGTTACTCTAAGCCCATGTGAGTCATGCTCGGTGTGAGAAAAACAAGAGGCAGTAGAGACCTAACTATCACTTCGTGAAAGGTGCGTCTGTGGGAAGCAGAGTGGGGCTTACGCATGGAGCAGCCCAGAGAAATGGGGATTGAGACTTACTGCAAGATGGAGGCCCGATGGTGACAAATCCCAGAGGGAGAGGGAAAGGGTACCCCTTTTTCCATCTCCCTTCTTGATTCTTGGTACCGGGAAAATACAGAGGTGCATGGGTGATACCTCCTGCAAGAAAGGCTAGGGGCTTACACCAAGGAGGCTGACCTGTCGCTCTCATAAGAGGGGAGAATTACCCACTACTGGCGTCGAAAGGTAATGAAAACAGGGTCCCCCACTCTTGGAAAGTGGAGAGGTAGAAAGGGGATTATCGGGCTTGGACCTTGCACTACCGTGGGTATGTAAACCCATGAGTGTTTTGGGAAGCTGCCCAAGGGCCAGGGAAACCCCTTTTCTCTCATCTACGGTGGGTATGTGAACTATAAACGGCATGCTGATACGCCTGAAGGTTGAACCATACGGATCCGGTGGCTTCGATAGGGGCCTTGGCTCGAGGGCGATAAATATTCCAATGACGGGGTTATGAAGGATCAGGCCGGATTGGAAGGATTTTATCTGACTCGGGGGATGGGAACACCGAAGGAGTTAGTGGGCCACATGGGTGTATGAGGAGTGGATCCCTTCGTGTAGGGGGGGGGGGTGCTATGTGGCTGGAGTGTCCATCTGCGTACCAGGGTGGTGCGCGGACTGGCAGGCATCCCGCGTACCAGGGTGGTATGCGGCTTCAGGTTCGGCCTACGTACCAGGTTGGTATACGGCGGAGTCCACATGAGAAATTGCGGCCAAGGGAGACGCTGGTCGAGGGTTCATCGGTCAGGGATTCTTTCACTTAGGAGGGTGTTACGCGATGCGTCAGATCGAAAAAGGGGCATAGACTCCCTGGTCCGGAAGGAGTACATCCGCGGAGGGGCCATGGCTCGTGGTCTTCTTTTTCTTTTTATTTTAAGTTCACGGTTCACTAATTTGTTATGTGGTTTCCAGTTCCTTATTAATTCATTCCCAGTTTCATATCTGTTCTGGTTAGCGAATTGGAACTTTGCTGTTTGCGAAATCCTAAGATCCTTCCTTAGAAATCCTTCCACCCAAATCTGATCGATCCCTCTCTTCTCCCCCTCGATCTCCTTTTATAGAGTGGTAAAAGAGATGTATCTGTGGTCATGCGACACGTTTTGCGGAGGCCCATGATCGGAAACCCGGTTTACGGATGACTTGGTCAATCCGCAACTCGCGGGGCATTGAATGCACCTCATCTGTGAACCAAGTCGGTGCTTCGTGGTCACGCAGGGCTCCGCCTCTATTCCGCGAATGACAGTGTACACGGCGTGGGCCGGTTGGCGCGCTTCGCAACTGGGGCAGTTCGTGATGGTGGACTGGTCTGGCGCCCATCCTGCTTCGCACCCGCGGAGGGTTCCCGCCTCTGTTCTGTGAACGATGTTGGTCCGCAGAGGGGGGCGGCTCACTGAACCCGCCGCGTACCATCAACGTTGGACCGGTACGTAGACCGATGGGTCCTTTGCCAATATTGAGTATTGGTCACATTTTTTTCCAATTCCTTGAGGGAAATTGGGTAGAATACTTCCACAAGTAAGGGGATTCACATTCTCCTTTGCGGATTTTTCAGGACCCTACACACACCAATAACACATGGAGGTCCTAAACAAACATGAACCATAATCCAAGAACATAATTCAAGTATATGATTATATCTTATATAAAACACATAAAATACTATAAAAAAAGTTTATATAGGTATCGATTTCTTATTTAAAGAAAAATAAACTCTAAAAATCACTCAAGTTTTCAAAATTTACATTGACATACAAGGGTTTTACCCAAAAACCGAAATCACAAAAAAATCATAAATAGCCAGTCAGTTTCCTCTAAAAAAATCTTGTTTTTGAAATTCTTTTTGATATCCAATTTCAAAGTCTATGTGAAATAAAATTTATATAATCCATTTTCGATACTTCTTCCAAAATCCTAAAATCTGAAAACATTTCAAAATCATCAGATCTATGACCCATTTTACATAATCTAATTTTCATAACTATTTTACACACACCTCATGTCATCTCATGAGTTTTCTTCTTTAAAACTAGGTTTTTATAAAAAACCAACCATTCCAAAAACCATTTCCCTATAGTGACCAAATAAGAAAAATCATAACTAATAATTAATCAACTAAGACCCTCAAATAATTATTAATATAATCACCCCTTATAATATATTTTGTTAAACCTCAATTATATCATAATTTTATTTAATTAATAATGGATTTTGATGAGGAAATATGTCAAACAACACTTCCAATAGGTTCATGTATCATTCTCTAATCATGACACTATAATGATGCATGAAAAAATCATAGGCTCCTAGCTAAACCCTATAACTCATCCTTTGTATCATCCATACCAAGTCAGAATTATCAATCCAACTCCACACATAATACATCCTAGAGTGCCTAGTCTCAACACTGTACTTCCCTGGGAAACATGGGATTCAATTGATGACATTCTATCCAAGAATGATCTCGATCTATATTGCTAGTCTCGATAATCTAACTCCACATATAACAACAAAAACCCATTCCTAAAACATGCTATGATACTAGTTTGTAATTCCCTAAACAAGACCACCCAAATGACACATTTGCAGGGATTCTACTTGACCTTGGGTGTTCCTCCCCAAGTCCTAGAGGCTTCCGACTAGTGGTGAGGGTATAAAATAGTCATGGGGATATTATTCCCTCTAATATAAATCCTAAAGGTCATTCCTGAATCTATGAAAAATTTAGTATGATCCATTTTTATTACAAAAATTCCAAAAACCTATAAACATAAAACGTGGAGACCCATGAGCCCCGTGGTCAAGAATAAAAATTTGTAAATATATTTATTTAATTCAAAAATGAATAATAGATTAGTAGTATATAGACATGGAATATTCATATAAATAATAAATGGTACACTATCAAGTACATTGTTAATAATAACTAAAGGTAAACTGGCCTCTGTCCCAACACACATAATCATCCCACCAAGTCCTCATCCTCTATAACCCACTTATTGAACCACATGTCAAGCTCTAAGTGATACATGTTCCCTAAGAGATAACATTAATTTATACCCATGTACATTGAAACCCATTCCATTTACACTGATAGGGGGTGAGATTAATGACATGGTAGAAATCCCCAATATATATAGAAAGTGTAGTGATTCCCATGTAATGTACCCAAATGGAAAAATAACATGCAAGAATATCAAACATAAATTTCAAGTCTTTATTGTCAACAAGACCACCTCAGACCCATACTATACCTACTTTAGCTAGTGTTTGATCATATTTGAACATGTAATACCACCTAGGGTGACCATTTCCTACCTTGAAACTTGTAATAACCCTGAACCTAGTATCCTAGATTCAATGCCTCACTTTATTATTTTGGCATAGATACAGGATTCAAATACCAAAGGACCGAACAATTTAGCAGTTTTGGACACCATATTACATATATGAAACCCATTTTACATTTGGAAAATAAAATAAAACATATTACATAACAAAATATAATAAAATAAATCCTTCAAAACTCTTTTGATGATATCTTCTTCAAAACCTGAGGGAAGGAAACAAAATAAAGGTGAGCTTAGATGCTTAGTAAGGGGAAAGTACAATAAAAGATATCATGAATCAATAAGAATGATTAACATATAAAGTTAAATAACTAAGAAAACATTCCATTAATAAATAACTTGAGCATAATATGATAGGAATAAAATATGAACAAAAAATTCTTTATAAATAATCACGTGATAATGAAACTTAACTATGGATATTGTACTAATCAAATAATCACATGGAATATAGATAATTAAATTCATAATAATTGAATTCATAATGTCTGATGTCTAAACTATAATGATCTATCCTCAAGATAGTTACTATGAAGATTAATCATTAAGATAATTACTGCCAAGATCTATCCTGAAGATAATTTAAGTTTGTGGGTATAAACCCATATGATTTGTCCAACTAATTCATTTCATGAGACATCGATGCATCAATGGGATTTTCTATACATGGTCTCCAACTGTCATTACATGTAAAAATTATTCATTATATATAAAATAATTTATTTATTTCAAGAATCAATATGATTTATCAACTAATATCCACATTGAGTAAATGATACATATTTTACATTATTTCCCTAGTTAACCAAATAAAATTCAAAATAAACACCATATAAAAATATGGTATACAACTTATGAAATAATAATATCCATGATAAAAGGAATATGGATATCTAAGATAAATGAAATTTTCAATGATTGATGATCATAAATAAAAAAGGGGTATTATATACACTATATAAAATAAATTAGTTGAATAATATTAAAATATGCCTCATTGAAGTGAAATTGAGATGAAGTCCCTTAAAAAGATCATATCATTAATAAAATTAATTAATTAAGTGTATCTGCTATAACTCCATATAAAAAATTGGAAATAAAACATGAGGAAATAAAAATTATTTTCACACATAACCTTATCATGTCATAATCAATGAAATAGAAGTTTAACCCAATGAATGAAAATTGAGTTAAGAAATCCCACACAAAGTTCGTATCATTATGGTGAGAGTTAATAAATGAATCGATTATGTGTAAAAAACATAGATACACACAAATACACGAGGAAATGCAACATAAATCAATAAAATTAAATTTCACACATAATCTTGGCATAATATAATCAATAAAGTATACATATAACCCAATGAATGGGAATTGAGTTAATAATCCCCTTACCTCATGATTTACTTAAATTGAACATTCTTAAAACTCACGTATAATTGTTTAAATCATGTTATTAATTTATAACAAAACCATATTTATATTTAGGATATAATATATGATTCTATTATATCATCTTATCACCTATTTGTTAATAATATTTTGTTATCTCCCTGGTTTTAGGTGTTAATCGCTTTATTTTCCTATGCATGTTTTGTCATGTAAGACCCATTTATTATGAGTGAGATATAGTTAAATAATATCTAGAATTATATTAAGGTAATAAATTTCATATTTATTCATTATATAAAATTTTATAATCATTATTGAATGTTTAACATGGAAAATTAATTGTATCATGTCGTGGGGACGGTAGGCCGTACATACGCACGTGAAACTATATCATTCCCCTAATTGTTAATTGGAAGGGAAATAGAGTGTATATTATTTTTTCAAGAATAAATATAATTTAAAAATTATCATATATATCCATTATTTACATCATTATAACCATCCAATTAAAATGGTGGCGAAAAACAATTAAACCACAGCGTGGAGACGGTAAGCCGTACGCATGCACACAAAGTGCTTTATTTTTTTAGGATGGATTAAAGGTGGAATACGATTGTCTCATAATCATAATAACAAATAATAATATATATTATACTATATTTATTAATTTATCATGGAAAAAACACATAGAGATAAATTTAAAGAGGAAATAAACTCGAAAGATTCGATAAAAACTATTACCCCTTCATCAACAAACTTCCTTTAATCTCTTCTTATGGGATATAGGGTTAGTCTTTTGGAAGGAAAAAACCACTAGAACTTGGATAAATATTTTTTAAGTTAAATGGGTAGGTATTGGTCGATCTATATAGCTCTATGTGGTGTGAATAATTTAAGGAAGGGGTAACCTTTTATAATAGAAGCGAGGGAAACTTTTGGATTTTCTCAAAATATTAAAATATATTAAGGATATTATAGATCTAAATGTTTTAAAATAGAATATAAATTCCTAGAGGATGAAATTTTAGACCATATATTATCCCCCTGTGTTTAATTAATATTTTTATTATTTTTAAATAATTTAATAAAATAGTAATTCCATAAAATATCTTCATTTTCAATTTTAACATTATTTATTTAATTTGACTTCAAATACATTAAGAAAAAGATGTAATTATAATATAATTCATTAAAAAGACCCTAATATTTCATAAAGATGTACAAAATTATTTTTAAATATTAAATATTTCAAATTAAATCAAAAATAATATTTTAAAAAACATTTATTTTACTTTTCTATTAATTAAATTAATACTATATTAGTGTTGTTTAAGAATTTAAGGTAATTATTTATTCCCTAAAAATTAAAAATAAATTACTATGATGTAGATAAATATCTTATATTTCCAAATACTATTTCTAGTTGAAAAAATAATCTAGATAACACCATATTAGAAATTTTATACTTATTAAAGACAAGAGTATGACATGTTTGGATTTTAATTAAATAAAATACTATAAGGGTCATAACTGCTTCCTAATGAAAGCAATGGTCATAAATATGAACCTTGAATGATTATAGACAAAATTTATTCATAAAATAAAATTTATTCAAGTGTTTTAGTAATTTAATGGTTCTTATCATGTTAATTAAAATCATTTACTAATTTTCCATTAATTAAATAATTATTGCATCATTATTGTGCAATCCTTTAAGGTAATTATTTTTTCCATAAAAATAAAAAATAAGTTAACATGATGAAGTTAAAATTTTTAGCTTTCTTAATACTACTTATGGTCAAACATACATTTTTTATGACCATATATAAAAAAAGTTATACTTATTAAAAACAATAGTGTGACAAGTTTGACATTTCTTAAAATAAAATACTATAAGAGACTTAATGTCAACCAAGTGGCTCTAAAAGGTCTTAAATTTGACCCATGGATGATTTGGTCGAAAATTAATCATAAAATAAAATTTGGATAAGTGTTAGGGTAATTTTATAATCCTTGTCATATTATTTTTACCCTTAATTACTTGATTTACCATTAAATATGGTAATAAAAATTACTAATTTACTATTCATATTATCCAAAAATAAAAGGGACTTATTTATGAAATTTTGAATACCTGATTCAAAATATGGAATCCATTTTTCATAATTCAAAACATTGAAGTGGTAGAATTTAATTTAAAATTAAACTATAAAAATGCAATAAAAAATGGTTTTTTAAACAAATCCTCTATTAAATAAAGATACAGTTTTCAATAAAAATCATATTTTTTAATATTCATTGGAAAATAAATATTTTCAAAAAAATGTAAAAAATTAACCGTAATCTAATTTTGAAATTAAAATTTTAAAAATTAATTTTATTTTTTCAAATATTTTTTTTAAAGTGTCAAAAATTAGTTTTAAAATAAGTACGTCATTAAAAGGTGTAAAACCCATATTTAAAAAAATATAGATTTTTATGCGTAAAAGTGGATTTGTTCTTATCTTATTCCTATAAAATATATTTTATGAATTTAAATACATTAAATTGAATATATAATATATAAATTTAATTAATATAATTAACTAATAGTTATTAATTTAATTTATTAGGATGGAAATCCTTCCAGCACATAAAAAATGGATTTTTTTATAAAAGCATTTCATTTATTTTCAATTGATTTTTTATATTAATTTATAACTAATTGGTCACAAAATAATTATATAAACATGTGTATTTTTTTAAAAATTTAGTTAATACTTTTTATACCTACAATTACATTGACAAGTTGGTTACTATCATATTAAATAGTAACATTAATAATATATTGTAGTTCGCTAAAACAGGGTTGCGTGTGTAATGAAAGCTATCAAAAGAACTTGGTATTGTCTAAAACACAAGCGTAATTAGCGTTGCGTGTACCATAATATAATATCTGTGTTTCATGTAGTTCAAGCTTAACTTGGTGTTGCGTATAAAGAAACTAGAAAAAAAATTAAATTTATTCTAAAAGAAAAATATTGTAAAGTCTTGGGGTGTTACATTCTACCCAACTTAAATAAATTTAGGCCTCACAATTCAAACTTTATATTAGTAATAAAGGGTTTGATATTTGAAAATAATATTTTTAAAAAACCAACATCGTAAAATAATTAATAAAAATTCCCTTTAATAAGAGAGAAAGTGAAGTAAAAATATCACATTACTAGGTTTCTATATAGAAGAACATTGGTGGAAAGTGAAAGCATAGACATAGAAGAGAAAAATAACACTAAAATACTAATGGATATTGATATAGAACATTCATAAAAATAAAGTGGGTGATCCATAAAAGGATAACGACTACAAGGCCATGGACTACATATGTGTAAAAAGGGTCATTGATATCATCAAAAATGACGATAACAGGATAATATTTAATGTCAAGATCCTTTTTCCAATATTGAGGATTTATTTTACAATCTATGAATATAATGAAATATAATTACATGATATGTTTCTATTTTATAATAATAATTTCATCCTTTGGTTGTGATTTGAGCAATTTCAAATTAATCCCTTACTTTAAGAAATAAATATCCAAAAGTGATTTTTTATGCCTGAAGTACTAAAAATCACTTTTAACGGATCATAAGATCTATAAAATAGTGACACATATTTTCATCCATCTCTAACTATTTTATAAATACAAATATAGTTAGAAAAATTTATTCAATATTCAAAAATATTCATATGGTGAAGTAATACATTAATCTTTATAACCTCATCTAGAGTTCAACTTAAACCATTTCAAAAATGGTTGACCTCATGACCCTTCTAAAATATTATGATGAAAAAATTTAAAATTTATTACAAGGTAGTTAGTAGTATCCAATTTAATTTTTCCATATCAATTATCTCTTTGTTATAATATTATTATGTCAACATTAGAAACATAGTAAGGGTTACCTTTCTCTTAACCATGTGTTTTCCAAAAATTTAAACTCTCCACCAAATAACTTTTCATGGTACCGTTCAACATATGATTTAAAATCCATTTGGAAATAGTACTATAATACAATAATTATACATTTAATAATTATTATGATGAGAATATCATGAATAAAATATTTTTAAAACATATTTCATGGATGCAAATACACAAGCATATTAATCACTCAACTTCACTTGTATCAATAACATAATATTGACCTTGATCCCTTAGCTTCTTCTGAGGTATATTCCCTTTATGCTTGGGGAATTTGATTTTATAGTGTCCCATTTAAATAAAGTTGAAACATAGAATAATATTCTTTTCTTTCATCAATTTTTATTATTCTTCTAGGTGACCCTTTTCCCCGCACTTATAATAAACTCCCAATTCATTCAAAAATTTCCCATGGTGATTATTTCCACAGTTATCACATATGGGAAAATCCTTCTTTCATTTATTCCCTTTATCCATGATTTTATATGACACCCTTTTCTTATCTTTCTTCCCATTAAATTTGTAATACTTGGAGAATTATTTCTCTATCTTGATAGAATATAAAACTATTTTATCATATGAAGAAAAAATTTGAGAGACCAGTGCCCTTTGGAGAATTGGATTAAGACCTTAAAATAAATGGTCAATATTGAATTCCATGTTGTGTATAAAATACATAGAATACTTTGATAACCTTGTAAAGGTATATTCATACTCCACAACACATTATTCCTCATTTTTCTTTAAACTGAGGAAATTTCTCTTCATTTCAGTATGTTTCTCACAAGAGAAATAATTTTCAAAGAATGTATGCTTAAAAGATTTATATTCCATGAGTTCTATTTCCTATTCCTCCCTAGTATTCCGGATTAATGAACACCATTGATCAACATCACCATTGAGAAAATACACTATAAGGATAACCTTTTACATTTCAGCATATCCTAAAGCCATAAATATTTTCTCCAAAGGATTAATCCATTGACCAACTTACATTAGATCAGTAAATAATGGGGGAATCTGTCACATAAAATGATTCAAAATCATATAATCTTGATATGTAATAGGTTTCTCCATCCGATCAAGATTATTTCTCATAACATGATTAAGATACCATAATATAGCTATAACTTTCTTAGTTCCAATACTAGCTGTATTAGCTTCCTCAGTAGGGAAATATCTACATTGGTCATGAGTATTAATACCCTTCTTCATTCTGTGTTCCATATCTTAAAAATTGAATATACTTGATTAGATCATAAAATTATGAACTTTTTATAAATCTAAATATTGTGTAACACATAAAATAAATTGAAATATTTACGCATAGATAATTTTATAATCATAAACATGGTTTCTTTAAGATATTCTTATATACTTATCCTCAAAGTATATCAGAGGGTTATTTTACGTAATTTATATTTTCCTAAATCTAGTTCCAAAGGTTTCTATTAAATTTCCTTTGATACCAATTAAAATGACCCCGACCTCAGTAGCCCAGAGTCAGTTCCCTACTTTATTAAATTGGCATAGATACAAGATTTAAATCCGAAAGGACTAATCATTTTAGAAGTTTTGGAAACTAGATTACATACATGAAACCCATTTTACATTGGGAAAATAAAATAATATAAAACATAAAACATAACAAAATCTAATAAATTGCATCCTTAAAAACTCATTTAAAGATCTCTTCTTCAAAACCCAAGGCAAGGAAAAAAAATAAGGGTGAAATAAAATAACCAGTAAGGTTTAAGTATAGTAGAAGCTATCAAGAATCAATAAGAATAATTAACATGACAAGTTAAATAATTGAGAAAAAAATTCAATTAATCAATATCTTGAGCATAATATGGAAGGAATAAAATTTGATCAAATAAATCCATATAAATAATCATGTGATAATGAAACATATCCATGAATATTTTACTAATCGAATAATCACATGGAATATTAATAACTGAATTCATAATGATTTAATTCATAATATAGGATGTCTAAACATTCATGATCTATCCTCAAGATAGTTATTGTCAAGATATATCCTCAAGACTATTAATGCCAAGATCTATTTTCAATAAAGTTTAAGTATATGGGTAGAAACCAATATAATTTGGAAAACTAATTCATTACATGAGACCACCGATACATTGATGGGATTTTCTATATATGGTCCCCATACATTATTTCATGTATAAAGTATTCATTATATATCAAATAATCAATTTAATTCATGAATCAATATGCCTTATCAAAAAATTTATGTATCGAGTAAAAGATACAAATTTTATATTATTTCCCCAGTTAATAAAATCATTTTCAAAGTAAATACCGTATATAAAAATGGTATACAACTTAGGAATTAATCATATATATGATACAATGAATATGGATATTTAAGAGAAATGAAATTTTCAATGATTGATGATCATGAATAAAATAAAGGGGTAATATATACACCATATTAAAGACATTTGGTGCATAATATTAAAATATGCCTCAATGAAGTGAAATTGAGACGAACTCCCTTATAAATATCATATAGTTAATCAAATTAATAAATTATGTGTATCTGCTATAAATCTATATAAAAAAGTGGAAATACAAGATAATGTTTTCAAATGTAATTTCACACATAACCTTAGCATGACATAATCAATAAATTGAAGTTTTAATCAATGAATTATAATTTAGTTAAGAAATCCCTTAAAAAGTTTTTAACACCCAAAGCTTCCATGGTATGCTTCTTTTTAAATAATTCAATAGCTTGTGCTACATGCAACACCGAGTTCGAGCACACCATGACCTATCAAACTAGCCATTTGAAAAATAGTTATGAATACTATTAACCAAAATTTGAATTTTATATATTAAATATAATTTCAACATTTATATAATGTGTTTCTTAGGCACAATATACGAACAAATTCAGTTTTTCAGATAAAAGATGTATTTTTCAAAAAATGCAGTTTTACCACCATTTAAGGGTAAACCATTTTTAAATCAAATATTTTACACTTTTATATATTAAATTTGAAAAAATAAACTTCTTATTTAGAATCCGGACATAAAAATTTAGTTTGGATAAATTTTTAGTGTTTTCTGATAACTTTCATATGTTAATGAATAGTAAAAAATACTGCATTTTAATTCAAAACATCCTTTTCATATAAATTATTTATACAGTTAGATTATATTTTTAATTGGGTTTAAAGTGTAATTATATTATATTTTCATCATTTAACCCAATTATGATCATTGAAATTAATTTTACATTTAAATTGGATATAAACACATGCCAATCTTTTGGTAGTTTTTACTTCTTAAAAACCCACTTTCTGGTTTTGACAACGAGAATTAATTTAAAATTAATTAATTCAACTTCTGTATTTTGAATTTAGATAAGTGGATTCAATATATGGAATTATAAGGTCCAAATAATGTAAATAGGTATCTTTTATTTTAGGAAATTATGAATAGTAACTTCAGTAATTACTTTTATTTACCACGGTTAAAGGGTAAATTAGGTAAATAAGGTTAAAAATAATATTATAATAATATAAACCTACCCTAAAACGTGTCCTAATCTTATTGGATGAGTCATGGGTGACCAAAAAAATCCTTAGGCTGAACTTTTTTCATTTGGAAGCCACTTGGGTGTGATAATGACATGTTATAATAATTAATTTAAAGTAAAGAGAAATATATCATAAACATGTATCTTTTTACTAAAACAATTTTAATATGAGATTATATAACTGATATTTTTGACTATAAATATTAATTATAAATATAATAATATTTATATATCATGTTATTTTATTTATAATTTTTAGATGTTAAATAAATAAATTTATTTATGACACCATGATGAGTAGTGATTACCTTATTAATAAAAAAATCAAATAAATGATATTATAAATATTAAAATAAATATTATTTGAAATATTTTATGACATACATAAATTTTATGGATTAATATGAAATTTTTTGATTGATTTAATTCATTTTTTTAAAATAATCATGTTTTTGATGACTAACAAAAATCAAGTCTTAAATAGTGTCAAAATTGACACAAATGAGATTTTAAGATAAATACTATTCTATTAAATGATATAAAAGTCATAAAAATATAATATTCAAAAAAATAACTTTTATAGTTATAAATTTTTTATAAATTATCCACTTTAGGTTCTTTTTTCATTTAATAGTAACTATATTAACCATGTAGTGTAAAAATACAAGAAGACATGGTAAAAGTTAAACTATTTAACTAAGGGTTAAATATAAAAGATAAGGTTAATTTTATGACATAAACATATATAAAACCTATTTTGTTAGGGAATTTAGACCCATCCTCATATTATACTTGAAATAAATCACTTTGGATCCTTTAGAAACCAAAAATAAATTTATAATAAATTCATATTTCAGGACTTTCTTAAAGTCCCCCCCACATCTCCTATAAAAGGGCACTTATCCTTATCATTTATTCACATATAAAAATACCATTGTCTTGGAAAATACCTGACCAAATATCTTCCCAAATTCCCTCAATTCATCCTATAGGCGAAACTTTGGGCATAAAACCATTTTAATGAGTCCTTTTGTGCAAATCAAAGGAGACACCTGAAGAAGAGGTAATCATTTTATCACCTATTTCAAAGTTCTTTTTCTAATATCTCTTTCTATGTTGTTTCAATACCAAAGTAATAAATAAAGTAACATACATATACTTAGATGCTATTATAATCATGGTACAACCATATTCATCATTTTATCCATCCTATTAATAATAATATCAACATACGTGCATACGTACGACTTAGCATTTCCACATTGTAGTGTAATTTGTTATTCAACATTACATTATTTGGATGGGAATAATGATGATTATAATAAAAATAATTAATTAATATGAAATGATTATGATTCTGTATAATTAATATACCATCCAGTTCCATACCATTTAACCATTAAAGTAATGATATCGTCGTTCGTGCGTACGTATGACCTATCGTCTCCACGACGCGATGAGATTCATTATACCCATTAACCATTCAAAAATGATTATAAAATTAATTTTATGAGTTAATAAAATATTTATGAACTTAATATCATTTTGTATATGAATAAAATATATCTTATTCATAAGAAACATGACTTACATGGAGAAACATGTATAGGAAAACAAAGCAGTTAACACCTGAAACTATGGTAATACTGAAATATTTTTAACAAAACGATATAAGAGGATCATATATGATACCATGAATATATATATGGTTCTTTAATAATTTAGTAACATACGTTAACCCTTATACATGAGGTTAATGCAAACTCTACTAAAGGAAAGTACAACATAAGGGTTAATTTTGTAATCTCATTTTTTTATCCGAGATTGTTTATACATAAGTATCTATTGAGGAATATTTATCGTCCACAATCATGTTTCATAAAAATAAATTTTAAAATATTTTTTCTATTTCTATAAAAATTTTTAAAGTCAATTTTCTCATGTTTTACTTTTTATAAAATGTTTTGAAAGGAATCTTTCCATCACTTTCCAAACAAGGTACTTTATACCCTTTTCGACAAATTAAAGAAAGAATGTTTTTTAACTTTTACAGTGCGAAAAACTATTTTCTACCATCAAGACACCTTAACATTTTGAAGCTTTCCTTACAATATCAAAACGTTATTTTTAATGTAAAATTTTTCTTTTATTATTACACAGGCTTTTAAATTATTACAAAGTAAAAAAGGGATACTTCTCTAAAAGAGTTTTAATGATTATATTAAATTAATTTCATCTATGCCAACATCCTTTGTTGGATTTTTTTCTTAATTGAGGATGATTTATTATGATACAATCTCACATATTGTATTTAAGGTTTTATTATATGTTGAAAATGGATGTGCTATTTTTTATACCATTTAGGGTTTATGGTTAAAGTATTAACATTTTGTATACTAGTTTTAATATGAATATTTATGTTAAGTTTCACGCTTTTTATATGAGGAATGCATTGGACTTAGTAAGTGATGGGTGGGGCCTGCTATATCCCCTCAATGCATCGGTAGGTATAATAAGACAAACTAGTGCCTTGACACAAGGCCTTGATAGAATATTTGTGTAAGGTATTGGCACAAGGCCTTGACGTCGTGGTTATGATGTCTGGAAATATGCATTTCCACGTTATGAGATAAGTTATTGATTTTAAATGTGATTATTAGACTAGTAGAATATCCATGTGAATGTTTAAATATTATTATTTTATTTATTCTTACCATATTTTGCTAAAGATAACATTTTAAAAGGCCTGTGTTTTAGTTTTGTACTATGCTTATTTGTGACAGCTTTCGCTATATTATTTATCCTTTCTAAGCATCTGAGATCACCCATTATGTTTTATTTTCCTAGGATGCCAAGAATTGTTTTATGATAGATATATAGGGTTAATCTAGGGGAATAATGGCATTCTCAAAGGATTATCTATACTCTATTTTATATTATAAATTGTAATGTAAAGTTCATGTATGTAATTTTTTTCCAAGATTACTAAATTGATCATTACTTTGGGATTTTATTCCTTTTAATCATGAAGATTTATTACAATAATATACCGGCTATGAGCTTATAGGGTCAGGGCAATGGAGTTGGTTTTAGAGGGAGTTTAGAAACAACCTTGGAAATATATTTAGAAAACATAGATTAGGGATCATAACAAAAAGATAGACTTTGAGGATAAGTATAGAATAACCCCCTAGAATTTTGGTAAAGTATAAATTATGTAGATATTCCAAGAAATACATCAATTTTTGTCTACTACAAGTAGACTTGGTTCTGTTATAGATGTATCTAGTGGTGAAAACTCTGACAAGGTGTTCCAACCTTGACTCGGGGTAACCTAGTACACGACAATGAGACTTTCTGTGAACCTGGTTTGATACTCCTAGGGGATATGCTTAGGATAATTCATATTTTTTTTTATAAATAATTATAAAGTATTTATGAGTAAATATCTCCTCAAAGAAACCATATTTATAATTATGGATTATATATGAATAAAATTTTCAATTTATGTTAAGTATTTTACTAGTTTAGAAATATGAATTATGGTTCATAACCTAATCTAGTGTAAAACATGGTTTAGAAATGGTGAATAATGGAAGAAATGGAAACCATATCAACACATGTAATACATGTAGGTATTTCCCTCTTATGAAAGATAATTATGGTGGATATGGTGATGCAATTGGTGCTGAACAACTTATAACTATACTAGGATAGCTGACTCAGGTTATGAATAACAACCTTACCCATATGGAGCACCCTGAACCACAATGTAGAAGATAAATGATAGATCGATTCATGAGAAAAAAACATCCAACATTAAATGGGACTACAAATCTATTTGTGGATGAGAAATAAATAAGTTCCTTAGAGAAAATATTTCTTAATTTAGGAAGTAACGAAAGTGAGAAAGTTTTCATGGCAGTTTACCATCTCCCAGGAGATGAAGATCAATGGTGGTCATTAATTCAAAACATGAAGGAGGATAAAGAAGTAGAAAATATAGAATGAATGGAGTTTAAATAACTTTTTCTAGAGAAATAATCTCCTCATGAACCTTGAGTTGATAAGGAAAACAAATTTCTGTGTGTGAGGAAAAAGGTGGATGAGAATGTTGAAATGTATGAGGCAAAATTTACAAGGTTAGCGAGGCATGATATAGACTACATACATAACCCAATAAGTAAGATTGAAAGATTATTTGATGAGTTAAAACTATTCCTTCGAGAGGAACTAGTCTCACAATCTTTCTCATTGTACGAATATATAGTCTCATTCACTATCAAGATGGAAATGGAAATCTCTAAGTCTTATGCCATTAAAGTAAAGAAAGAGAATAAGGGAATGATGGGGAAGATATAGATAAAGGGAAAAATGGAAAGAAGGATTTTCCATTATGTGATAATTAAGGGAATAGACACCCATGTACTTTTTTGAAAGGAATGGGAGTTAGTTAGAAATGTGAAGAAAAATTTCACCAAGCTCATGATTTTAAGGGAAATAAAGAAGCTGTGCAGTGATATAATTGTAAATATATGAGATATTATGAAAATAATTGTCCAAAGTGTCAAGGAAATATATCTCAGAATAAGAAAATGGATCAAGGTCAAGCTTATGCTGTTACTACAGTCAAAGTGGAATAATTAATGTATTTGTGTTTTGGATTCAAGAAATATATTCTAGTTATAAGAAGAATGTGATATATATAAGTATTGTATTGCATTACTTTTTTGTTTTCATAATGTTTTTAATATGATGAATGTAATCATATATTCAATATGTGACAATAAGAGAAACATTACATTGTTTGGGGAATCTGATGTTACAATTGATTTTATAAATTTAGAGACCTTTTAGAAAGATTTTGGATAGACGTATTTTGGATAAATGTAAAGGTTCAAATGGATTAAGTTGAACTTTGGATAGTATTTTTTATGGTTAAAACATTTATTAAGATTATTTTTGGAATGCTATAATAATATAGTTATAAGAAAAGGATAACCCATTGGTCGGACAATAACCCATCACGTCCGAAAAGGTTGTAAGACTTGAATCCAAAACCGAAGGGTGATAAGGTTACATCACCTACCAGTGGCCTATGAAATTTCTTGGTTTGTATAATGTAGTTTTATTTTATTTAAATGACATTATAGATGATGTATAAGTTCATTTTTGGAACCCTATATGATTATGATAAATCAAATTTTATTATCTTTTGGAGAGAAAGGTGAGTTTGTGGTATAAATTAATTAATGGAGAAAAATATACTTGTTAAGTAAGTGTGTTTAATTATGTTCTTAATTTATTAATTAAATGAATTCTTCAACTCTAGGGAAAATATAATATTTTTTTCCTAGTACGTTTTTTGTGATGAATCAAATGGTCCCTGGATCATCAAAGATTTATACCTTTGTAGTCGTGAACCTTTTCCAAATCATGCTCTCTATCACTCTCTATCAAAACTTGATGGTTACATTTTCTTTCATGTCTATGTTTTACTACATGGAAACCTTTCATGCGTTGTATCTGATAACCTTCTTACTTCCCTTTCTTTATTTTAAAATGGAAGGTTTATTGAACATTTTTCAGATGTGGGATTGAAATAAAGGGATTTTGAATTATCAAACATTATTTAACGAACCCAAATTCGAAAATTGTGAGTACAAAATTTATTGAAGTAGGGGATAATGTAACACCCCATGCTTCCACAATATGATTCTTTTTAAATAATTCAATAGTTTTTGCTACACGCAACACCGTGTTCGAGCACACCACAACCAATCAAACTAGCCGTTTGAAAAGCAGTTATGAATAGTATTAACAAAATTTTGTTTTTTCTATATTACATATAATTTTAAAAATCAAATTATCTATTTCTTAGATATAATATAAGAACAAATTCAATTTTTTAGATAAAAGAAGTATTTTTCAAAAAATGCAGTTTTACCACATTTTAATGAAAAACCATTTTTAAATCCAATATTAAAACTTTTATATATTAAATTTTACAGAATAAACTTCTTATTTATAAGTGGGACATAAAAATTTAGTTTGGATAAATATTTGGTGTCCTTCTGATAACTTTCATATTTTAATGAATAATAAAAAATACTACATTTTAATTCAAAACTACTTTTTCATATAAATTATTTATATAGTTAGTTTATATTTTTAATTGGTTTTAAAGTGTAATTGTATTATGTGTTTATCATTTAATACAATTTTCATAATTGGAATTAATTTCACACATAAATTGGATATAAACACATGTCACTCTTTTGATAGTTTTTACTTCTTAAAAACCCTTTTTCTAGTTTTGACAACGAGAATTTATTTTAAATTAATTAATGAAACATATATGTTTTTAATTTGAAAAAATTGATAACATATTTGAAATCAAAAGTTCAAAATTATTTAAATTGGTATCTTTTATTTTTTGGCATTATGAATAGTAACTTCAGTAATTATTTTTAATTACCACGGTTAAAGGGTAAATTAGGTAAATAAGGGTTAAAATAATATTATAATAATATAAAACTACCCTTAAACATGTTACAATACTATTGTATGAGTCATAGGAGACCCAAAAAATACTTAGGATGAACGTTTGGAATTTGGGAGGCACTTGGGTGTGATAATGACATGTTATAATAATTAATTTAAAGTAAAGAGAAATATAACATAAACATGTATCTTTTTACTAAAAAAATTTTAATGTGGGGTTATATAACTGATATTTTTGACTATAAATAGTAATTATAAATATAATAATATTTCCTAAATCATTTTATTTTATTTATACTTTTTATACATTAAATAAACAAATTTATTTATGACACAGTGATGATGCAATAATTACCTTATTAATAAAAAAACCAAATACATGATGTTATAAATATTAAAATGAATATTATTTCAAATATTTGATTCCTTAAAAGAATTTTATAGATAAATATGACATGTTATTATTTATTTAATTCATTTTATTAAAAATAATCAAGTTGTTACAACTTTAACAAAAATCAAGTATTAAATAGTGTCAAAATTGACACAAATGAGATTTTAAAATAAATACTATTCTATTAAATGATATTAAAGTCATAAAAATATAATATTCAGAAAAATAACTTTTATAGTGATAAAATTCTACAAATTATACACTTTAGGTTCTCTTTTCATTTTATAGTGACTATATTAACCATGTAGTGTAGAAATACAAGAAGACATGGTAAAAGTTAAACTATTTAACTAAGGGTTAAATCTAAAATATAAGGTTAATTTAATGACCTAAACATGTATTAAACTTATTTTATGAGATTATTTATACCCATAATCATATTATAATTTAAATAAATCACTTTTGATCTATTATAAACCGAAAATCAATTTATAATAAATTAATATTTCAAGACTTTCCTAAAGTGTCCCTCACCTCCCCTATAAAAGGGCACTTCTCCTTATCTTTTATTCACACCTAAAATTCCTTTTTTATTATCCAATACAAACCCATATCTCCTAAAAAATTCCCTCAATTTATCCTAGAGGACATAAATTGGTTAGAAAACCAGCATAAGGAGTCCTTTTGTGCAAATCAAAAGGAGACACCTGAAGAAGAGGTAATTGTTTTATCACCTCTTTCAAATTTCTTTTTCTACTTCCTATTTCTATGCTATTTCCATAATAAATTAATAAATCTGGTATTAGATATATAATTTTATATTATTATAATCATGTTATAACTATATTCATCATTTTATCTATCCTAAGAATAATAATATAACCACGTGTGCGTACATACGACTTACCATCTCCACACTGTGGTGTAATTTATTATTCAACATTACATTATTTGGATGGGTATAATAGTGAGTATAATAGAAATAAAAATTTAATATGATATGATTATGATTCCTTATAATTAATATAACTTCTAGTTCCATACGATTTAACCATTAAAGGAATGATATCGTCGCTCGTGCGTATGTACGACCTACCGTCTCCACGACGCGATGAGATTCATTCTCCACATTAACCATTCAAGAATGATTATAAAATTAATTTGATGAGTAAATGTAATATTTATGAACTTAATATCATTATTTATATAAATAAAATATATCCTATTCATAATTAATATGAATTACAGGATGAAACATGTATAGGAAAATGAAGTAGTTAACACCCAAAACATTGGTAATACTGAAATATTGTTAACAAAACGATATCATAGGATCATATATGATATCATAAATATGGATATAGTTATTTTATAATTTAATAACATACTATAATCATTATATACAAGGTTAAATCATCCTCAACTAAAAGAAACTACATGGTAAGGGTTAATTTCGCAATCTCATTTTTTTATCCGAGAATGTTTATACATAAGTATCTATTGGGAAATATTTATCATCTACATCCATGTTTCATAAAAATAAATTTTAATTTTTTTATTATTTACATACAATTTTCTAAATTCATTTTTCCAATGTTTGACTTTTTATAAAACGTTTTGAAAGGAATATTTTTATCGCTTTCCAAATAAGGTACTTTATGCCCTTTTCAACAAACTAAGGAAAGAATGTTTTTTAACTCATAAAGCGTGAGTGGATATTTTCTTCCATTATGAAACCTTAACATTTTGAAGCTTTCCTTAAGATATTATGAGGTTATTTTTAAAGGAAATGTTTTCTTTTATAATTAATTTTTTTTAAATGATTGCTAAGTAAAAAATGGATACTTCTCTAAAAGAGTTTTAATGATTCTATTAGATTAATTTAATCTATTTTAACATCCTTTGTTGGATTTTATGCTTAATTGAGGTTGATTTATTATGATAAAATCTACCATGTTGTAATTAAGGTTTTATGATATGTTGACTGTGGATGTGCTATTTTTCATGCCATTCATGGTTTATGGTTAAAGTATTAACATTTTGTATGATAGTTTTAATTTGATTGTTTATGTTATGTTTCAACCTTTTCATGTGAGGAATGCATTGGAATTAGTAAGTGATGGGTGGGGCCCTCTAAAGCCCCTCGATGCATTAGTAGGTCTAATGAGACAAACTTGTGTTTGGAACAAGGATTTGATAGAATATTTGTGTATAGTCTTGGAATGAGGCCTTGACGTAGTGGTTATGATGTCCAAAATTATGAATTCCCTCATTATGAGATTAGTTATTAATTTTACATGTGATTATTCAACTAGTATAATATCTATGTGAATGTATAAATGATATTATTTTATTTATTCTTGCCATATTTTTTCTGAATATAATGTTTTAAAAGGCATGTGTTCTAGTTTTGTACCTTTCCTTAAAATTTTATACTTATTTGTGATAGCTTTTGCTATATTGTTTATCCTTTCTGAGTATCTGAGCTCACCCATTTCTTAGGTTTTATTTTCCCAGTATGGCAAGAATTTTTTATGATTGATATGCATGGTTAATATAGGGGAATAATAGAGTTCTCAAAGGATTATATATGATTTATTTTATGTTGTAAATTGCAATGTAAAGTTCATATATGTAATCTATTTTCCAAGACAGCTAAATTGATCAGTCCTTTGGGATTTTATTCCTTGTAATCATTCCAATGTATTAAAATAATACACCGACTATGGGATTTTGGGGTTAAGGAGTTACAATGTTTTTATCATTATGGTGAGAGTTAACCAACGAATTTATTATGTGTAAAAATGTATATCCACACAAATACAAGAGGAAATATAACGTACACCAATAAAAGGAAATTTCATAAATAATATCGGCATAATATAATCAACAAAGTAGATATATAACCCAATGAATTGAAATTGAGTTAAAAAACCACTTACCTCATGCTTTCCTTTAATTAAAATTGATTTAACTTCCTTTATAATATTTTAAAGAATGTTATTAATTTATTATAGAAGAATATTCATATTTATGATATCATATACGATCCTCTTATATCATCTTATCACCCATTTGTTAATAATATTTATTTATCTCCCTTGTTTTGGGTGTTAATATCTTTATTTTTCTTTGCATGTTTGGGCATATAAGTCCTGGTTCTTGTACATAGGATATAGTTACATCATATATAGAATAAATAAAGTTCATATGTGTCATATTTATTCATTATATACATTTTTAAAATAATTCTTAAATGTTTAATATGGAAAATGAATCACATCATGTCGTAGAGATGGTAGGCTGTATGTTTTCATGAGCGATCATATCATTCCCTTACTTGTGAATGAGTGTGGAAATGGATGATATATTAATTTTTAAAAAATAAATATCATTCTATAAGTATCATATATATCCATTATTTATATCATTATAACCATCCAATTAAAATGGTGTTCAAAAACAAATTACACCACAGTGTGGTGATGGTAAGCCGTACGTACACATACATGATGCCTTTATTTTTCATAGGATGGATAAAAGGTGGCATATGGTTGTACCATAATAATAATAACATATTATAATATTTATGATAGTAGATTTATTACTTTATCATGGAAACAACACATAATGAATTAGTGGAATAAGAAATAAACTTGAAAGAGTTGATAAAGATGATTAACTCTTCATCAGTGGGTTCCTTTAATATCTTCTTAGGGAATATAGGATTGGTCTTTAGAAAGGAAAAATACCTAGAAATTTGATAAATATGTTGAGAAGATAAATGGTTAGGGATTGGTCAAGTTATATGGCTTAATGTGGTATAAAAAAGTGAAGGAAGTGGTTTCCTTTTATAATTTAAGCGAGGGGAACTTTCATAATTTCTCAAAATGTTAAAATATATTACGGTTATTCTAGATAAAATTGTAACAAACTAACCCAAATAAACTCTAAAAATAGTACCCAACCCAATATGCAACATATCCAAAGGGAATTATCAATCCCCATAGGCTGGAGACAAGCACCCAAGCATCAAACAATAAACATAGGGGACAAATTTTCCCAACCTGGAGCAACAACATGGCACATACATACAACCGAGACAACAAAGAAAAAGATGAATATATTCCATAACAGAAATAAAATAGAAAAAACCAAACAACTCAAGAGTATAATAAATCTTCAAGTACAATTATAAGCACAAAGGACAACCAAAATAATAAAATCAACTACTCCATGTGATAGCATGTGAAAACATGAACCATCTCATCATCCAGCTACCCAAACCCAGCTGACAAAAAACCCTATTACCTTACAGTTGAGCCTTGCCTTTCCCAGTATTGAAAGACATAAAATTTTCTTTAAACCTCCTAAGAAGTGAAAATGGTTTGAGATAAAAGGCTTGATAGGATCCCGCCTAGGTGTTCCATAAAATGCCTTTATAAAATAATCAAAGTATGATCATTTAAAATTAAACATGGAATGATAAGAAGTAAAGTAGTTATATCAAATCATGGTAAATATTACCCCTTTTAAAACTATTCCAAAACAAAAATAGGTATATAAATTTCAAGAAGAAATTTTAATTTATCATTCAGTAAAATCCAATGCATGCATATCATAACCAAAATAGTATAAATCCAAGCATAGGTAAATCATGCCAAGAAACTCAACAGGTGAGGCTAGTATACTACTCATACCACAACAAATGACTAGTGCAAAAAAAATCCCTGAAACACAGGCCTAAGGGGTATAAGAACACCCCATGAGTGAACCCCCCTACAACATCAAGAACAAGTCCCTATAATGATAGGCCTTGTGAGAAAACAAAATCCCCATGAGCTAAAACCCAATGGTCATATGGAAAATAGACCTAAGATAAACCTTCAACCTATATACATAAGGTTTCCTATGTTATTCATTTCATAAATCATTTTAATTCTTTGAAAATACTATTTTTTTTCATTTACCAATAACCTAATAAAAACCACTTTTTTATCACAGATTCATTCACACACACAAAAAAATCATGAAAAATTTATTTATAAACTAATTTATAAAAATAGGGACAAGAAAGTTCATCAAAACATGATAGATATGGAACCACCTACTTCAAAACTTCTCACAAAGTCCTATGAATGATCCACCAACAAGAAGATCACAACAACAATAATGGAGTCCCTAGAATCAAACAACACATCTTAGAATTTATCTAATTAAAAAAAGGGTAGGTGGAGAAGAGGAAAAAACACATACCTAAAAAATTAAAACCCTACACACCACAAAAAATGAAATAAATGACCCTCAAAACAGTATAGAATAATGGATCTAGAAGAAAACAAGGAGAAACATCATCACAGGTCAATAGATTCGATAACACAACCCAACGGTACTACCATGATAAAATGAATGAAGCAGAAAGAATCACTTTCTTGGAAAGATGAAAACAAACTTCCCCAATGATTAAATGTAAAAAAAATCATTATGGATTAAATAGAGTCTCCAAAAATCACTGGATAATCCTTTTAAATCAAGATACAAAGGATCTTTGTAATAATGAAATGATATATCATTCGTATGACACCCTAAAAAGAATTTCTCATGAAACGTACATGGTGTTTAATCCCTTTACACATTGTATAATCCATTATGACCACATACAAAAAAAAAACCCATCACCTTTTAATTAAAAACCGACCTTTTAACATTACATGCCATGTAACCATTACACGACCTATAATCCTTTCATGCTATGTTTAGATTTCATGATTTTTTTTGGAGACCATGTATATGTCGTGTAACCTCTTTAGACAATGTGTAATATACCATCAAATAGCAGAAAACTCTATATTCTTACTAAAAAACCCCAAACCAACTCAGAAATTCTACAAAATCATAGAGAACCCTTCAAATATATTACACGTTTATACCCAGATTTCATTAATTACAACCAACATCCATCCCCAAACTTTAAGTCGTTTTCCCCAACAGATGTTCTCCATCCTCGGGAGTCCCAAGATTCACCCAATCAAAGATGAAAAACAAGAAAAGAGAAGGGGAATACTTGAAAGTAGGTAACAGGATGTTACAGACTCCCCACTATAAGACTTTATATCCTTGGTAAGTGATGTGTAAGAATAAAACCTAGTAAAGAGGTGAGGCTATTATTCCCTCATCAATGGATCACACACCCAAGTCTCATGATAATATGATATGTGCTACCATAACACTTTGACCAATGAAATCAACTTCCACATCATGAATTCCTTTCAAATTAACCAAAAATTCCAACTGATAAGTAACCTACCCAAGCCCCTTAGTGATCTCAAACAGTCCCACATACTTGAAGAAAACTTTTTCTATTTTCCAAGCCGGCGGTGACCCAACAGAGGAGGAAATTTAAAGAAAATCCAATCACCTATAGAAAACTTCAAAGATGATGTTGTTGATCCAATTAATATTTCTATCAACTTTTTTTTGTGACCAAATGCCGACGTATATCCTAAATTCTTGTAGGCATATCCCAAACCAAACTCAGTGCCACTAGAGAAGATTCTCCCTCCTCTTCCAAATAGAGAGTTGACCTACATAGATGACCATAAAAAGTATCAAAATGATCTATTATAATTGGTGAATGATAATTATTGTTATAAGAAAACTAATCTAGTCCCAGATGGTTATCCCATGATCCAACAAAATCCATGGCACATGCATGAAGCCTATCCTATAAGATCTGAATAACATGATTCATTTAACCATCTATCTGTTGATGTTAGGATGTACTCAACTTGATATGAGTCCCCATGTCCTCTTAGATACTTCTCCAGAACCTCAAAGTAAACCTAAGATACCTATCTTACGTAATGGAATAAAGAACCCCATGTGACATCAGAACTTCCTACACATACAACTTATCCAGATCTTTAAATTTAGTGATGTCCCTAATTAGAATGAAATGAGATGACTTTTTCAATCGATCAATAAACACCCATATAGAATTCCTCCCTCAGGGAGTCCTTGGTAACTCAACAATAAAGTCCATGGATACCTAGTTCCATGTCCCAACTAGCATCAGAAGTGGATGAAGAAAACTATGATGTTTCAGATTCTTTGCCTTAATCCATTAGAAAGTGTAACAATAGGACACATAATCAGAAATGTAACACTTTACAACTAGCCAACAGAACCACCATCTCATATCATAATACATCCTCACAGCACCTGGATTAATATCCCATGAAGAACTATGATAATCAGAAAAAACTAAACTCCTCACAGTTGCTGGGATGAAAAACCAATCCCCAAAACTGAGAATACCACATGAAGAGAGTGACCAACCAGAAACAGTCTCCACACCATGTAGGATTTCTAAAATTCCTCTTAACTCTTCATTATACTTATAATTTTTCATAATAGACTCGAGGAGAGATGATGATAACTGAACACTGGTCAGAATGACACTTGAAACATTCTCCTGATCATCCAGATGCAACTAAGAAAAAAGATACCAGAATTTTACTTCTTAAATCCATAATTTTCATTTCAAAATATTTCCATACAAATTTTTACTCTTTATGATTTACAAAAAAAAACTTATATGGTGCTCATTCTAGTGCTTGGATCTAGAGTAAACCAAAATATCATCCATGAAGACTACCAAAAAAGTGTCAAGATACTGATGGAATATATGATTCATTAAATCCATGAAAATTACAAGAGTGTTAGTCAGACCAAACATTATCAAAAGATATTCATAATGGACATTCCCACTTATGAAAACCGTTTTTGTTATATCACACTCCCAAACTATGAGCTGATGATAACCCTACTGAAGATCAATCTTCGAAACCCAATTTATACCTTTAATTGATCAAAAAAATCATAAACACAAGGAAAAAGATACTTGTTTTTGACTATTACCTAGTCCAACCTCCTATAGTCCACACATAACCAGAGTGAGCCATCTACTTTCTTAGAAAAGAGAACTAGGGATGCATAAGGAGAAACACTAGGGTGAAAAAAACTCTTTTTCACCAGGTCATCAAACTTAACCTTGAGCTATTTCAACTCTATTGGTGCCATATGATAAGAAATTATCAATATTGGCTGTGTTCTTAGAACCAAATCAATTTGAGACTCTACACATCTCTCTGGAAGAATCCTAAAGAAATATACTAAAAAACATCATGAAAACCCTAAACAAGAGTTGGGAGATCAATGATAGAAGTATCATCATCAAACTCAACTAAAAAAGGAGACAAAAAACTCCCGATCTCTGAGTGGAAAGGTCCTTCATGGAAGACCTCAGATCCCACTATCCCTAGAGCACCCATGAGTTCCTTTTAGTCATAATAAACAAGACATTCTGATTATGATAATCAACCTCAACAAGATGAGAAACAAGACAATCCCTTTCGATGATGATATCAAAATGATCTAGAGAGAGAACACGAAAAAACCAAACAAGCTTAATATCAATTATCGATAGTGCCCAAGAAGGACATAAAACCCCCTTCTCTTTCCTCTTTCCAAGAGGTGTTTCTAATTCCATAATAAAGTACATGAGTTCCATTGGAAGGTTAATAATATCCAAAAAATAGCTAGATATAAATGAGTGGGAGCACCGGTATAAAATAAAGAAATCATTACTGAGGATGCAATAAAGATGTCACCTCTCACTGTCACTAAAACCATATCTATATCCACTGGAAAATCATCTAATGCATATAGTTGTTTCACTCCTAAGGCATGTGGTAGGACCGATGTAGTCTTTGAAGAATATTATTTCACCACAGTAGCCTTTGGAGCTGATGATCCTTGACCATATCAAGGCATAAAAAAATCCTGATTGAAACACTATAGATGACCATAACATCCACAACTATTACACATCTTAGCAGGTTAAGGGAAAGAACACCGCATGTGTCTAACCTTTCCACACTGAAAGGAAGTCATAGGAACACCAAAAGCTATAACTAGAGGTGCTGAAGAGACTTACTATTGAGAACCACCTCCACTGCTCCTGCGATGATCCCACCACTTCTTTTTTTCCCCAGTGCACCACTGAAGACACCACTAGGTGAAAGAGAATGGGTGTAACATCCAACCTTACCCATCATATTCATCTCTTCCATTATATACCTATACATTATCTTTGTATAGGTCAAAATATTCAACATAAATACCTATGATCTAATATTTGGTTGTAAAACGTATAGGTAATTCTGAGCCTTCAGCTGATCATTCTTTACAACTTATGGTGCAAAATGAACCAACTCAACAAACTAATTGGTGTATGCCAACACTGCATGATCTCTATACTCTACAGAGGGAAACATTAGATACTTCATTATCATAATCCACTATAGAAAAAATATTTGGAAGAAGAGGGTCTTGAAACCATTCTAGTCTAAACCCACATGTTTATCAGTTATGTACCATGGAATCACACCAATGCTTTCTAGGAACCTCAAGTATGAACTCTACACACTTTACATTGATACTCTCAAGTGTTTCTAGGAAGTAAAGGATCTCATAGATCTTTTCTATACAATCCTACACCTCTTGAGGTTCATTAATACCTATAAAGGACAATGGATTCTCATGCAATAACTCCTATGATCAATCCATATCTACTCTATATCCTGATGGTGCCTCAAAAACTATGTTTTGAACATGTGGAACATTCTGGTCAATATCATGAACTACAAACATGATATCCTTGATTAAATTCATATCCATCAGAGGATTCCCTTTAGGGGAATCATCTTCACCCTCCTAAGGAACTCACAGAACACATCTTAGAGTCATACTACTGCACAATGAGAAAAATAAATGATTATACAATAGAAGATTCTCAATTCAAACTAGAAATACCATTTTCAAAAACTGATATTAACACCAAGAACTAAAAATAGGAGACAGAAATCCCAACATACGATTGAAACTTGAGTCTCATCATGGCCAGAGTTGGCTAGACACTCGCCAAAACATACCTCTCAAGTATCAAAAATCATATCTCTATTATAACAAACATCCCAAGACAAAGACTGTTGAAAATAGAATAATATTTATACCAAAATATAATGAACTGACCTGAATACCCTATCAAATTGGTACCTAACCTGATACACCACATTCTTGAAGGGTGTTCCTGATCCCCATGGACTGGAGACTAGCACCCGAGGATCGAACAACAAACAGAGGGAACAATTTCTCCCAACCTAAATCAATAACATGACACATACATAAAACTGATACATCAGTGGAAAAGATAAATATATTCCACAATAAAAAGAAAATATTGGAAACCAAACAACTCAATAGTAGAACAAAAATCTGTGTACAAGTCTAACCACAAAGACCACCAAAATAGAAAAAAATACTCTATGTGATAACATGGGAAATCCCACACCATCTCACCATCTGGATACCCAAACCCAGCTGATATAAAATCTTTCCACCTCACTACGACACCTTTCCTTTCTCTACATCGAAAGACATGTAACAGTCTATGCACCACCGAAGAAGTGTGTATGGTGTGATCTAACTAGCTCAGTAGGATCCGAAACAGGTGTTCTATAACAGGTATCTATACAATAATCCAAGTATTATCATTTAAAATAAAATATGGAATAGTAATCAGTAAAGTAGTTATATCAAAGAATGGAACATATTTTCCTTTTTACAAAAATTCAAAAAAATGTAGGTATATCAGTATCAAGCATAATTTTCCATTTATAATTTAGAAAAATAAAAATCATGCATATCATATCCAAAATAGTATAAATCGAAGCACAGTTAAATAAAACCAAGGAACTCAACTGGTCAGGCTAGGAGACTACTCATACCACAATAAATGAAAAGTGCATAATAAGTCCCTAGAACATAGGGCTAAGGAGTATAAAAACAACCCATTAGTGAACCCACCGACAATATCAAGAAAAAGTCCCTAAAATGACAGGCCTAGGGAGAAGAGAAAATCCCCATGAGCTAACCTCTAAACAGTAATATAGACGATAACGCAAAGCTAAACCTTCCACCTATATACCCAAATCTTCCCATGTGCTGCATTTCATAAATAATTTCAATGTTTTAAAAATAACCCTTTTTTCAATTTACCAAAAACCAGGGAAAAACCATTTTTTATCAAAAATTAATTTACACACACAAAACAATCATGCCATATTTATTAATAAATCAATTTATAAAAAATTAGTAGCATATTTCATCGACACAGGATAGAGATGGAACAAAATACCTCAAAAATTGGGGTCACACATTACCACAAAGGATCCAATGATAATAAGATAAAAACTACAAAAAAGGAGTCTATAAAATCAAACTAAACATCTTAGAATTGATCCAATTCAAAAAAGGGGTCAGTGGTGAAGAGGAAAAAACACAAACCTTAAGAATGCACACCATCCACACTATAACCAAAGAAATAAACTGACCTCCTAAGAATATTTGACAACAGATCTAGAAGAAAACAAGAAGAAACATCATCATGGGTCAAAATATCTAATATCAAAACCCAACGGTGCTACCTCAATCAAAGAAACAAAGGAACAAAAGGTTCACTTTCTCAGAGAGATGCAAACCAACCACCCTAATTATAAAATGCCGAATTAATCAATCTGGATTGAATGAAGACTCTAAAAATCATCAGAGTAGCCTTGTAGGTCAAGAGAAAAAGGATGCATGGAATAATGAAATGAAATATCATTCACCCTAAAAAGTATTGCCTGTGATAATTACACAACATTTAATCCCTTTACACATCGTGTAATCCATTGGGATCACATATGCTAAAAAAACTATCACTTTTTAATTAAAAATAACCTTATAACATTACACATCATGTAACCATTACATGATGTGTAATTATTTTCATGTTGTGTACACATTTCATGACTAGTTTCTAGCGACCAATCACATGTTGTGTAACCTCTTTGCATACCGTGTAATATCCTAACACACAATAGAAAAATATAGATTCTAACATGAAAACATATCAAACCAACTCGGGCACTCTCTGAACTCGGGGAGAATCCCACAAATCTATAACATTTTTATACCTGGATTTAATAAATTAAAATGAATATCCATCCCAATAATTTAAGTCAATTTTCCTAATAAATTCTCTCCATCCTCAGAATTCCCAAGACACACCCAATCAAATAGGAAAAACAAGCAAAAAGAAGGGGATTACATGAAATTGGGTACTGTGATGTTACAAAAATGTTTTCAAATAGCCTATAAATACACAGGGGATGAAATTTTATGCCATATATTATCCCATGGTTCTTCTATAATATTTTTATAATTTTATAATAATTTAATAAAATGTTAATTCCATAAAATATAATTATTTTTAAATTTGAAACTTTTCATTTAATTTGACTTCAAATAAATTAAAAAAGGGGAAATTCCAATATAATGCATTAAAACCTCTATAATATGTCATAAATATATAAAAAATTTGTTTTACACATTAACTCTTTCAAATTATATAAAAATTAATTTTTCTAAACATATTTATTTTATTTTTATGTTAATTAAATTAATACTATATTAGTGTTGTGTAAGAATTTAAAGTAATTATTTATTCACTAAAATTTAAAATTAAATTACTATGATGTAGATAATTCTATTATATTTCAAAATAATATTTATATTCATACAAATATTTTGGATAAAACCATATTATAATTATTATACTTATTAAAAACAAGAGTATGGAATGTTTGACTTTTAATTAAATAAAATACTATAAGGGTACTAACCACTTCCTAATGAAAAAATGGTCTTAAATATGAAAATTTAATGATTATGGAAGAAATTTACAGATCCAATAAAATTTAGTCAATTTTTTTTAATTAAATTGTTCTTATCATTTTCATTAAAGTCATTTTATTGATTTTTCTATAAATTAAATTGTTATTGAATCATTGTTGTGAAAGACTTTAAGGTAATTATTTCTTCCCTAAGAATTAAAAATAAGTTACCATGATGAAGATAAATATTTTTCCTTTCATAAGACTATTTATGGATGAACATATATTCTAGATAACCATATATAAAAAATGTTATACTTATTTAAAACAAGAGAGTGATAAGTTTGACTTTTCTTAAAATAAAATAATATAAGGGACATAATGTCAACCAAGTGGATCCAAAAGGTCTTAAAATAAAATCATGGATTATTTTCATCACAAATTACTCATACAGTAAAATTTGGACCTGTTTTAGGGTAATTTTATAATCCTTATCATATTATTTTTACCCTTAATTACCCAATTTACCCTTAACTGTGGTAATAGAAATGTTTTTATACCAAATTCAATCATGAAATTTATTCCAATGAACTTAATTAGATAATTAGAAACATAATATATCTAATTTTACTTTTAAATCAACATAAAATATAAATTTTAAATGGTTTAAATATAAATACAGTTTCAATAAAAATTAGTATTTTACACTATTCACTGGAAAATAATTTTTTTTAAAAAAATACCGAAAATTCACCCTAAGATAATTTTTAAATTAATATTTTAAAAATAATTTTTTTTTTCAAATATAATATATAAAAGTGTTAAAATTTATTTTTAAAACAAGTACACCATTATAAAGCGGCAAAAAAAACTTTTAGAAAAATATAAATTTTTATGCATAAAATTGGATTTGTTCATATCTTATGCCTATCAAATATATTTGATGAATTTAATTTTTTTATTAAATATATAATATATAAATTTTATTAACATCATTCACTAAAATTAATTAATTTAATTTATAAGTATGAAACTGTTTTGGGCACATAAAAAATAGATTCTTTATAAAAACATTTCCTTTTTATTCAATTGGTTTTTTTATATTTGTTTCTAATTAATTGGTCACTAAATAATTATATAAACACATATAAAATAAATTCCCAAGTATAGTTAATCATTTTTACACCTTCCATTACAATGGTTAGTTGATAACTATCATATTAAATAACATCATTAATAGTACACTGTAGTTTGGTAAAACTCAGTCTTGAGTGGAAGACAAGCTATTAAAGGTACTCAGTACTATGTGTAACACAATCTAACATAGTGTTTCATGTATCATAAGTTAATCTCAGTGTTTTATACAGTGAAATATTAAATTTTTGTTGCGTATAAAGTAATATAGCAACAAAATTAAATTTATTCTAAAAGGAAAATATCGTAAAGTCTCGGGCTGTTACAAAACTGATACCTATTATCATACCTACTTCACCAAGTACTAGAATATATCTGATCACAGTAACCCATATCATCTCAATATGAATCTAAGGATCATTTTGAAGGTATTATAAACTGATATCATAATTAATATGAGTTTCATCTCTACGGTATTCCAAATCATAGCATGTCCGAATCCAAGGAGATTTTCCAAAAAATTCCAAACTGTAGCACATTTGAATCCAAGGAGAATGTTCAAGGAATTAAAAAATGATATCGAGAAAAAAAGTTTAATATGAGGAAAAACATCCAAGGAATCCAATGTATCTATATACATATCAATGGAAAGATTATCTCATCTGAATAATCTCACATAATACATCACAATAGGTTCATCCATTTACCAAAACCCATATCACATAATAGAGGTTGAAATCTCAGGTGAACGACTTATCATCATCTCATCCATAACCATTTCACACCAAAGATTATACTATAACAAAAAAATGTATTAATCACCACCAATATATTACATGAACCCTATCTAGGGTAAAAATTATACCAAGGAACCTGCCAATGGCCCCCTATGTCAAACTGTTGTACATACACCCAACATGGGTTACTATATTACACGTACATCCCTTAACCTCTACCCATAATTCCGGTCCTAACATCCCTAAATGTTCTTCAAGGACCTGAAAAACCATTTATACCCTTTAAGGTGTTTATCACATCCACCTGGATCAATCCTTCACTTTGATACCAAAAATAAATCCTTATCATCCAACACACATAACATGCATCGTAATGTAACAAAAAGAACACAAATAAATAACAACATTGGGCACATACAAATGCACTCATGATTCATAAAATATGGAATCAACATCACAATTTCAAATAAACCAAAACCATATCAAAACCTTCTGAATTTCAAATGAAAACATAGTCAAATACCTTTTTAAACCATTTAAAAATGGAATTACAAGTAGTCCTGCTCACACTAGTCCTTTTTCCAAAATAAGATCAAAAAATTATTTAGAAAATTCAAATTCCATTTCAAAATTTTTTATCAAATAACTCATTTTCCATTGAAAATCAACTTGAACCAATACTATTTTTTAAAATAACATTTAAAAAATTAAATCTTTTTTTTTCTTACAAAAAACCAAAAAAATGTCGCCAAATAACCCATAAATATAGACATTAGATCTCATTCAACCAAGGTTCCACCATTGAACCATTTAGCAAGATATTGAATTCATGTTGACTACTAGGATAATTTGATCCCTTAAAAACCTTTTGGTGAAATAAAAATTTTATTCATCATGAAAAAATATATAATAATGTTGGCACAAAAACATATAATAATCAGCTTAGAAATAGACTTCATAAATTCAAGGCCACCTACTTTGACCGATGCCTTTTTCCATTAATCCACTGCTTGACCATCATACCTAGGATCATCCAAGTCAAATATACCATCACCCATTATCAAAAGAGTTTAAATCAATTATAAAAATTTAAAATTAATTATTTAAATCCATTTAAAAATTTATTTCCAATTAAAAATTTAATTCAATTAGGAAAAATTCCTCAATTATTAACTGGTGACATAGTTACACAAAAACCACAACCAACCCCCCATAGAAGGTATATGATATACTCCAAATATTATATCAAAAAATAACCAACAATCTCAACTTGTTCAATAATTTATTTAATTTAATTTAAATAAAAATATAGAAAAATAAATTGAGTGATGTACCATCACCAAAAAAGTGTGTGACGATACAGAACCATCCTCTCAGGACATCCTCTAATGAATAGACACAAAATAACCATCATATGAGGGTGATTACATCATAATTTTGTGGTAACATCTCTCAAAACGCTATAAAATAATTCCCAAATCAAAGGAAGATCCAAGACAAAGAATGGGAGGGGGGATCTCCCCTCGAATCATCAATGAAACACAACCACAAACCACAAAAAATCATGGGTAATAAAAGGAGACAATAATAGAAATACTCTTAGGTTATCGATGTGTGAGTGAGTAATAGAAAAGGGGGAATGATACCTTAATAATTTAAGAGGGATAAATGAGAACTTTACTAAATTTTTATACTAATGTTGGTCAAAACAATATGCACTATGACTTTCCCTATGCGGTGGTGTGCTCCTAGGTGCCCCTTAGGGAGATCTATATATGGAGGACCATGGAATAGGCCACTTCCCCACTTCCCATTTTATAAAATCCCTCTACCAAACCCCCAAAATATAGGCATACCAAAAAACATGCACCGCGATGTAGTGGTCACCATGGCCTTGTAAAAACACCCTCTAGGGATTTACTAAGGTGTGTGGGACCCTAATTTTGTCCCTAGGTGCCTTATTCTCCCAATAATCTACCATGACAACCCAAATATCCAAGGGGGAAACACTCATTTTTTATTTATTCATTTGACACTCCTTAGAGCCACATGAATCTCCACAGTATACATCACCTAGTGGTCAGCTAAAACTACTATACCAGGGGCACCACATCATAGGAGAGGGTGTGGGGCACCTACATGCTCCTCCCAAGAATTCCAAATCCACTCCTAGGATACTTATAACACTTATTAAACATCACATGGATCATTCTACATCCCAAAACATGTTCAAATGATTTCCAAACATCCATAATCCCAATCTGATATTCGATTCTCAAAACAACCCCTGCTAAAATAAAAAATTCATATTTCTCCTAAAATTCATTACTCAAAAAGACCTAGGGTTTTAAATTCTTGTGATGTTATTCTAGTTTTAATGGGGGGTTATGTTATAGATTCCAAAAAACATGGAATGTAGATATTTATAATGAATAAAATGATGTGTAATGGGATAGATTTAAATAAGTAGTGGGATGGAATTTAATAAGAAGTGTGAAATTAATGAAATTTTAATGACTCAAATAAATGGGTAATAATTAAGATAAATATGGATGGTGGTTAATTAATGGTTTTAAATTAAATATGGATAAATTAATATCATAATAAATTTAAATAGGTTTTTAATGGAAAATATTAAAATGAGTAATTACATGATTAAATGGGAAGATGATGTTGTATTGTATGGTTGTGGTTTGGTTAGTGTGGCTAGTTTGTTTGATGTATAGTTTTTTTATATTTATTAAATATAGTGGTTAAAATGTGGTAATTGTGATGGGTTTTTATAGATTTTCTAGGGTATACACACTTTGTCTTGGTATGTGTGTGGCTATGATATACGTTGTACGTTCCTATGATTTTGTACGCACCCCACCCACGAAAACTTAATACACTGACACTCAAATGTTTTGGGTTCAAGGTGTTTTACCAAATATCTAGGTTGCAGAGGTAATATATGGTTGACTACTCCATCTTCTCTACTCTCTCTTATAGGAATATTATCATTTATAATGGCTTGATTTTATGATTCATGGGTTGGGATGGCTAGTGGATAGAGTGGAATTGATGTGATGTGGTGATGATGTGATTATTATGGGACGATGATGTTATAGATAATGTGACACATGGTGAGGGTCATGCATGGTGGTAGGATGGAACATGGTTTATATAATTCATGATCATGACACCCTATTATATTGAGGATTTTATGTGGCTTTATGATGTAATGTTATGTAGTTCCGGTAAGTGGTATGATGTGGTGTGTGGTATGTGTTGGTAATGATGACATGATTATGATTATAATGTGATGTGTGGGTATATTAAAGTGATAAAATCATCTAGATGATTTATATTATGTAGTGATAATGATAAACTGAAGGGGAAGTTGTTTTGGTGTCCCTTATATTTTCCCGGAGGCAAATGTATTATAGTTTCATAATGGAGGGGGGATATAAGTCATAAAACAAACACTTTTTTTCATGCAATATTATGTGAATCATCCATAAGTAAACATATAGAAAATATCAGATTAAAAATGAATCATATACACACTTGGAAATAAATTTTTATATGTTAATCATCCTAACTAACAAAAGTAATATAATCAAAAATTGAAGAAATTGATGTAAGAATACAATGTTTAATTTTAGATCACAATCTGAAAAATCCTATAAATGATTTATTTACCAACCTATTCCAACTCATATGAACTCTTCACATTTATCCCAAATAGATATGAGTTTCATTATCCAAAAACAACTTATATAATATCCAACAAAGAACTATGTCATCATATCCCATCAGAAGGTACATGTTCCACACTAGTAAATTCATTGATTGAATTGTTGACATTGGGAAGATTTATTTCATAGAATATCTTCAAAAAAAATGATCAAAAAAATTTCTAATGCAATAAATATTTGAACAAAACATTATAAAGAAATTAGATTCAACACCCAAAATCTCATTGATCTCAATAATTGGAATTAGCAGATTTCATGAAAAAATATCATCAATCATGAAGATCGGATGTAGAACAATTATAAAAGAAAAAAAAGATATTTTATAATTAAGTTCCTTCCAATATAATCTATATTAAAAACCCACTAAAAATTCTACAATCATAATCACTCATGGAAATTATATGATTCATGATTTAAAATGAAATAAACTTTCATTAGTTTTTAACTGTCATCTGTTCGTCGATGTCTTCAATCCAATTTATAGATATCAGTGTAACTAACTCTAATGGTAACACCCTCAAACTTTAGGTATAGTTATAATAAAATACGAATTCTCTCACCTTCTTTTGATGATATAAACTCATTGATTCTTATAAATGTTTTGAAAATAAAATGGATATTTTTAGTTTCTTAGAACTTAGAAAAGAAAAAGATATCTCTTCATCCTAATATAACATACAAAATTATAATCATAGCATGGAAAATAAATTATGTTTATTTTTTATTTTCAAAATAAAGGATTCATAAGATTCATTTTACTTAGCAATCTCCCCCTTTCTTATAATCTCAATACACACATAAATATTGAAAAAATGGTATGATAGATTTAAATTTAAATTTAAAACATCCTGTGATGTCCAATAATCCTTCCTTATAATATAAAATATGTGAAACTAAAATAAATATTTTAAGAAATAGAAATTTTTAATAACAAAAAATATATCCATCAATAATAAACTCTTCCCCTTAGAAAAAAACAAATAAAAGAAAACCAAGGAAAGTAAAACTTACCGTGTCTTCTCAAATTTCTATAATTTCCACCCCTTTTGATTTTCAAATAGTTTATAGAGAACATTAATAGATAATTACATAATAATAAGATATGATGAAGCTTAAAAATATATAAGTAAAACAAAAATTTCTTACAACTTATTTAAATTTCATCCCCTTTTGAGATATGAAATTAGTACATATAACTGATATTCTCTTCCATAAATTTAGATATATCCCAATGGGAAATACTTATACCCTTTAATTGAGCATCATAAATAGAAAAAACTCCCATTTTGATTTAATGAAATGTAAGAAATAAAGTTAATTATAAAATAAATAGATAGTAAAATTCAAATGAATTACTCTTCCAAAAGTAATCATCAGATGTGTATGGATGATATTCTTCCATTGATGACTTCTTCAAAAGATATTTTTAAAGATTTATCTTTTCCTACATAGAATAACTTTTGTTAAAGTAAATATTCACATGAAAGGATTAAAAATAAACTCTCCCTTTACCAAGTGTTAATTTGAACAAGAAACAAAATCTCTCACAGTTAGAATGTTTTTTTGTAAAATTAAATACTAGAAAATTATTTTCAAATGTAAGTGTACCCTCACAGATATATAAAATAAATCCCAATAATTAATACGTGTAATGAAAACACAATTTAACTATAGAAAAAGTTAATATAATTAAAATATATTGGGGTACATCATGAATAAATTCATAGATAAATTTCATAATGTAAAAGGCACTTTCTATAGGATAACTACCATTAATTTTAATAATTTATGTAAATTACATAACATTTAGTATTAAAAAAACATGTGCCTATTTCAATGTTAATATATTTCTATATATAATGGGAATGTCCTACCCCTTTCTCAAAGAATAATTCAATATCAAGAGACTGTGAAACTAGGAATTTAATTTGTAATAATTTAATATTGATCATACCCTTCTTCTTTTTAATATATTCAAATCTATTGGATTTTAAAGGTGTAATTAAAATATCAATAATATGATTTTTTTTTGTAAAATGAGAATAATACATACTTTTTTATGTGTGTTCCTAAAGTAAGTGATGACATATATCGATGTGTTTACCTCTTTAATTATTTTGTAGTTTCATAGACAAAGAGATAGAACTGGTGATGTCATAATGAGTCATAGTTTGAGTAAAAATCAATCTCAAATCAATGAGTTTGTATTTTATCTATAATAATTGAGTGAAAAAACACCTAACTTCCATACATTCAAAATAAAAAGTAGAAGGTGAACCAAAATGTTGATTCATGTTTTAGAATGAAATAAAATCTTATCCAGGGAAATTATTATTTTTGGAAGCACTCCTTTAATCCACTCTATAACCTCTAAAATTACTATAAAAAAATTATTAATGTAAAATTTGATACAAAAGTATAAAATAGTCTAATTTATAACATTTTATTAAGGTTCCATACTATCTATTTAACTACCTCAAGATTGGATTCATTCAGATTGTCTTCAAATATCAAACTCACAATCACACTGAAAATATAAATTTTGGCCAAACATCTATCCTGAAAATTAAGCTTATGATCATATTTATAAATAATTTTTGATTAAACAATTTCTAGGATTCATCAAGATAAACTTTACAGGAGGTATCTACAAGAGTACTAATATTTAAATAATTTTAAAAACAAAAATGTTTAAGTAAATATCTGATATAATTATGCTGAGTTGAAATGGTTTCTTCTGATATCAAAGTTATTTGGAATCTATGAATGTAGTTATATTCACCCACGTATGATCATATCTTTTTTAGGAATGCTTCTCTTTATGTTTTTTCTTGAACCTCTTTGAGTTGTGTTAAACCATTCTAAACTTGGTTATTAAGCCCCATTATTGAATTTCATCAAGTTTTTATAGGTTTTAAAGGACTCAAGAAGCTGAAATTGTTGGAGTATAGACGTGTCTTGTTGTTTTGGAGATATTTCATATCAACTAGCTACATAGTGGTGTTAGCCCAGTCTGGGATTAAGATGATCATAATTACATTTCAACACCCAAAACCTCTTTTAATTACCTCTTAATCACTTATTTGACCCTAAAATGATATTTATGAATTGTGAAGGATCTATAAGGCTCTTGGGTATTCATAAACACCTTTGGTTATTTGATCCATTCTTATATCCAGTGATCCAAAATCGATAAGTTTTTCATGGAATTGGTGTTTTCCTCTTATATCATTCTTGGAACCCCTTCTTCCAACCTTGAAGGAATGTGTCAATCACTATCCATAGGTGATAAAAGTGTTTCATATTGATCTAGTGTTTGATCTCATTCGATTTATTCTTATTTGTTTGATGTGGGTGGTCTAGAACAACTCCTTAAAGTCTGTATTGATTTTATAGTATGTGCAATAAGTGTGATCATGCTAGTAAATCATGTGTGATACCTAACCTAATTGGTAAACCATTTAATTTGATTAATACATATTCTTAGGCCTCCATATGACCCCAATGGGTCCTTGGGAGTTGATACCAAGAATTAAGGCCACCCAATAGGTGTGCCAAGCTTTGACCATAGGTTGGAACATAGAGTGAGTCAACCTCAAGACCTATGATGAATTAGGTATTGCTATTGGATTTGTCTTAACAATGATAATTAGATTAATATATGAATTTATATAATTTCATTGATTAATAATCACTTGGATTGAAAGTGGTTACTTTACATGAAATCAGAATTGGAATAATTTAATGATGGAATAGAGACATAATTACATATAAAACATTATTGTGGGATAAAAATAATGTGAATGGAATTGTTACAATTATTATTATAATCGGTAACATGGTATATAAATAGATTTTGACTTTTCTTTTTAACGTTTTCATGAAATGGTAAATGGAAACTAAGCATGAATGAGTTATAAATGAGAAACTTGTCATAAAATAATAAATGGCTTGTTATTTGGTAAATTGTTGAATTAACCAATATGAAAAATGAAAATATGTTTGGCATGCTTAGTTGTTGGTATAATAATTAGATTTCTTGAATTTATGTCATTTTTATCTCTCTTGATTATGTTTTATTCCTGAGGGATAGGTACATGGTTACATACTTCCCGAGGACTAGATGCATGGTAACGTACCTCATGAGGTCTAGATTCATGGTTACATACTTCTTGTAGGATAGATGCATGGGTACCTAATGACCAAGGGATAGATGCATGGGTATGTACTACTTGGGGGATAGATTCATGGTTACTTGAATCTTGAGGGATATGTTCATGGTTACAAACCATCCAAGGTCTAGATACATGAATACCTGATGGTTGATGGAGATGTGTGTGTATATATATATATTTTAATGCTAAGGGTGATATTCTTGGTTAATTGGTTTCGTGAGGTCAAGACACATTGGTTCTTAATTCATGACATGGGAGATCCATCCTTGATATGGGATTCCGGTAGTGATATGGGTGACTGATCCAAGGTATGAGAATACACCACTTGAAAGAGATGTCCAACATCATGCCAAAGAAGGATTGGTTGACACCCAGGTATCAACCCAAATCTTGAGGTTTGGCGGTTTAATTAATGTTTTGTATTAATTTATGAATGAATTCCATTTTTACCATACTATTTCATACAATATTTATTTAGAAAGGATTTTTTATACACCATGGGTGTTGACCTATTGAGTTGTACTTACACACTATTTTAGTGTCATTTGGTACTTGAGTGGACTTCATGAATATGAGAAATGGGGATTATAATTGACTCTTTTCTTTACTAGATGGGATTGAAGCATATAGATGGGTCCAGACATGGGGTTCGTGACCGAGGTTTTTAGAGTATTTATTTTGGAATATATTTTTAGTTTACTTGTATGACCTTCAACACATTATTTAGTTCAGAATATAGTATGACATTCCCTAGTTTATTAATATTGTATATACTATTTTTTATTTATATGTCATCTACTTGAGTTGTATGTCATGTTTTATTTATCTTATTTCCATGGTATTTTCTACTTTTTTTTAGAGGGTATATTATCCCCATTATATTTCTTATACCCTTACTACTAGTTAGTAGCCTTTGACAAATGAGAAGGTGTGTTGGTGGTCATGTAACTACCTATCCTGATCACATGCGAGAGTACCTAGTTGGGGATGTTATAAAGTGGTATCAGAGCTCAAAAATTTTCTATTTCTTTAAATTTTTGGGAAGGTATATATGAGACAAGTCTATTTCAGGGAATGGAAATGAGATCATGTATGAGAGTATCTAACCCATGTGTTGGAAAAAACCAGGTTCATTAGGATGATATTAATGTTATTTATGTTATCTTATTATAATTTTGATGTTATTCTACATTAGGCGATCCACTTGTTGTGTAATGTTACTGATTATGATATTTTACTCATGGGACGATATGACATGAGGTGTGTATACAGGTATAATGGTAGTCATGTAGGGAAATATGTTGGCATACATTGTTCATTCTAGTGATATATTTATCTCATGTTACATATCTACCTATCTTAATTGTGAAATGTAATACCTTGATATATCTAATGAAAAAGTAATAAATGAAATTATTATAACATGTCAATTCAATTGTTAAGAAAAGTTATAGAGTGACCTTATGTTAATGGTTTTATGTTGATATATTGAACCCATAAGTTTTATATTATTATATTTCCTTTGATATGAGGAGTGTTTGACCCTTTAAGATCCTAGTTGGTTAGACCTAGGAAAATTAGAGCATGGGTGGATTCCTAATGAATTGAACTGACACTCGTGTGTCGTGTAGTGAATTGTAAATATCTATAATAAGGAGATTAAATTTCTAAAGAGGAGTGCTATGAGTTATCATGTTGGTGGTGATGGAACCTTGTTTTATAGAAAAATGAAAAGGGAAATTGATTATAAGCATAGAGGTCCATGAATCATGGTTAAATACCTCTTTTAGAGTAAATAGTGGAGTTATTATTTCTGGATGGGAATCCTTGTTATGTGAGCGATCATGTAGGGGTTGTGTGAGGTTGTTTGAAATAAGGGTATTAGGGTGATGAGATAACCATTGGTAATTCTTATGGTTATATAGATGAAACCAAAAATCAAGTGATGGCAGTTTATTAATGAATTTGGTTCAGAGATACCCTTTGAGTTAACAACCCGTGTTTGGTGTGAGGCTTGTAGGGATTGACATCCCAAAGGTTATTATGTGAAGAGGTCTCCATGGTGGAAGAATACATCAACATTGTGTCATGGTACCATTGTGTGGTCAACCCAAGATTTTCATTTGATGGAAATATCGTGGTTCAGTTTAGATACTTGTGTGAGGGGATCATACCATCTGGGTTATAAGTCTTTACCCACACTTAGGATGTTAGAGAAAAATTTTAAATAAAAAATGGATCATAGAATATAGTGAACTGAATTATGGGTATCCAGATGTGAGTAGAACATGGTCCTTTCTTAATAATTAAGTATGAATGGATTGTCCAGGTTAGTCTTTTCATTCAAAAATTTAATATTCTGGCACATGATAGGCTGATGTAAGAAATTCAAGGAAATAATAAGGATATACTATAATGGGGAGCATGAACTTGGTCACATGTTAAAGGACCTTTTTTATGGGAAGGGTGATGTACTGTATAAGAATGACCATAGAATGATCATGGTGGACTACCTTAAAGATGTATTTCTTGAATAATTCTCTAAATTAATGCAAGTGAGGGAGATAGAGTTCACTATTGAGTTGGTGTTAGGATCCAAACTAGTTTCTATCCCACCATATAGGATAGAACCAACAGATATTTGGTATTTAATTGTATAATTTGAAGATTTGGAAGCTAATGGATTTATACAGCCTAATACTTCACTGTGGGATTCTCCTATGATTTTTACTAATAAGGTTGATGGGAATTTTATCTTATATATGGATTATCATAGACAAGACCATATTCCCATAAAGAACTAGTATCCCATTATACACACAAAATATATCTTTGACCGTATGAGAAATGCATCAATTTTCTCTAAGTTTGACTTGAGTTTAGGGTACCATCAGTTGAGGGTGATACCTTTATACATACTCGAACTAACTTAATGAGTAGTTGTGGCTTATATAATTTTGTGGATATGCCATTTCATTTGATGAATGATCCTACGATATTCGTGGCCCTAATGTATTAGACCTTCCATGTGTATCTGGATCAATTTTTGGTGGATTTTTTGATGATATCTTGTTATACTCACTATCAAGATATGATTATGACCAACATCTTGGCACAATCCTCAGTAAACTGATAGAGAATTAACTATATGAAATTATATCTAAGTAGAATTTATTGATTGATAAATTTCACTTCTTTAGTCATGTTATCTCAGAGTATACAGTGCTATTAGACCTAGAGAAGGTGGAATCCATGGTATCCTATGAATGGACCAAGAATATCTTTGAGATTCAAATCTTCCTCGGTCTAGTGGGCTAGTACTATCATTTTATCCAAGACTTCTCCTGTTTGGAAGCATCAATGTATGGTATGACCAAGAAAGTGGTGAAATTTATTTATTTATATTATTGTGAGAGGGTTTTATAGGACTTGAAGAGTAGGTTGACCACATAACTAATATTTACCTTACCTGAGATGGGTAAGAAGTATACTATGTATTGTGATGCATTAGGATTCAAACGTAGAGAAGATATGGTGTTGGAAGAGCCTAAGTACATCTTCTCACAGTAGGACCTAAACCATCAGAAGAGGAGGTGGGTTCAGTATCTGTAGTCTTTTGAATTTGATTTAGAATATAATATTCTAAAGGAAAAAATTGTTCATATTCCTTGAGTATAAACATGTAGTTTGAGGAAGTTTTGGTGTCTTTTGATGAGTGTCAGATGATGGAACTTCTTGCTAATATGCATCTGGATGTTTGGGAGCCCAATGAAAGAGTGGATTAGACTTTGATATCCATTGTTCCTATGATCATACATCAGATCAAGAGAGGGAAATTATCTAATTTACAGGTCTTATATATAATGTAAACAATATATGGTAGGGATCCACCATTAGGTTGGTTTCTAGCTAGTGATATTAGTCTTATTCTCCATCAAATTATTTGAGTTTCTATAGGCTTACGTGAGGAGATGATGAGGGAATTACATGCTTTTAAATGGGATATAAATTTTGAGATATCAAAGATGTATGGGGATATACTTAGGTAATACTGGTGTCTAGGGAATAAGAAATATATAACAGGCTTTGTGGAATGATGTTTCACCTACTAGCAGGTGTAGGGAATGCACAATAGGCATACTAAGTGACTATGGCCTCTTTTCATTCTAGGATGAAACTGGGATGATGTCACTATGGAATTTATAATTGTTTTACTAAAGAAACATCATAAAAATGATGTAGTATGGGTGATTGTTGATTAACTAATGAAAGTATAACACTTCTTGCTAACCAGGTAGACCTTCATAGTTGTCGATCTGGGTCATCTCTATGTGATGGACATAGTTTGATTATATAGTGTTATGTGGAGTATCATTTATGATTGAGACCCCTATTTCATGTTATGGTTTTGGAAGGGACTTCAAAAGGATTTGGGGACCCATGTTTTTTTAATTATAGCCTACCATCTTTAGATTTATGGTCAATATGAACCGATGATTTAGATTTTATAGGATATGTTATGAGCCTATGTTTTGGGATTCAATGGTTCTTGGGTGTAACATTTGGTAATCATGGAGTTTTCTTATATAAATATCTTCCCTGTATTGATCTAAATAGATATTTTCTAGGATTTTTATGGAAGGCTGTTCTATTCACCTTTATGTTGGTTAGAGGTAGGAAGGTTAGCTATTGTTGGACCTAGTATCATTTATATGATGTCTGTGCAGGTTTAGATGATCAAGAAGCTATTGGTAACCATGTATAGCAGAAAAAATCATACGTTGACTATTGAATATGACCTATGAAGTACATGTTTGGTTAGTAGTGTTTTCTTTGGGTGTCTCCCGGGATGGGAAAATAAAGTATCCAGAAGTAGGTAAATCTAGTGCCTAGGTTTATTGGACCATTTGAGATAGCGAATAGGGTCGGTACAATGACATACTAGTTTTCCCTTCCATAACATTGTAGTACCATGAAAAAATGATTTTCATGTCATAAATTTAGAGATATCAACTCAGCCCCTCTCATGTGATAGATTTTGATAATGTTGATCTTGATGTTGATGCATCCTTTGAAGATAATCTGATCTGTATCATTCACCATAGTGAGAGGAATCGTTGTGGAAAGATCGTTCCTTTAATATAAGTCCAGTGGAAACATGGGTGTGTTCAATAAGAGACACAGGATCAAGAGTCTGATATACCAACACAGTGCCTTGAGTTTTTCATTGATACCCCACAATGATTCTTAAGATCATAGCTCATGGATGAGCTGTTATGTGTTGGGATAGGTTGTAAGATCCTCTCTTTTTTTAGGCAATCTTCTCTTTAAGTTTTTAGATAAAGCTATTTTAGTTGTGTTAAACTAATCTAAAATTAGTGATTTATCCCTTTTATTAAATTTAAACAATGTTTTATTGGTATTATGGGACTCATTATTCCAAACTAATAGGATTATGGAGGTAGTTTTTAGTTCTGGATATGCTAAAGAGCCACCGGTTAGTTGATGTTCTCAACCGGAATTCCGGTTTTCTATACAATATCTTGGTAAAGATATTGGAGTCCCACCAGACATAAAATGGTATTTAGATAAATTGGGTCTCTTATAGGTGGTCCACCAGCTATCCGGTGGGTTTAATAGCCATTTAGGCACGAGAGAGGAAACCTTCGGCTAGCTGGTGGTGTCAAGTTGGGATGGGATTACAAGGGAAAACATCATATTTCTTCCCATGAAACCTATTTTAATAACCTATTAATCCCTAATTTTAACCTAAATTTGGATTTATTAATTTTTAAGGCTATCCATGGATCTTAAGGCTTCTGCAACACCCTTACCTTGTTATTTGATCTTCTCTTCTCTTCAGTAATCCAAAATTGGTAATTTATTCTTAGAATTGATGCTTTTCTCTTATTTCCTACTTGTATCCCATTACTACAGCCTTGAAAATATGTTCCAATTTCTATCCATAAGAAATCAATGTGTTTCACATTGTTATTAAATTCGATCTCATTATAGTTATTCTTCCTTGTTTGGGGTGATTATTCTAGAACAAATCCCTGATGTTTGGTTTGATTTTATAGTTTCTGAAATATGTGTGATCATTCTAGTATTCCATGAATATGAATTAACCTAATTGGCAACTCATTGAATTTTATGATTGTATATGATCAAGAATCTCTCAGACCCTAGTGGGTCCTTTTGTGTCGAGACTATAACTTTCAACCACCTAAGAGGTGTTCCAACCCTTGACTATAGGCTATAACTTAGAGTGATAGAACAAAGATCCCCATGATGAATCAATAATTTATATTGTATTTGGTTTAATTAGTATAATTGGATTCACATGTTAATGTATTAATTTTCTTGATTAATAATCACTTGTATTGAAAGTGGAATTATCATAAGGTAATGATAGAATATGGAAAAAATGACATTTAAAATAGTTTTGTGGCATAAAAAGAATGTGATAGGAATTTTTACAATTATTATGATAATTGGTAAATTGGAATGTAAATGGATTTTGGTTTGTATTTATAAATTTATCATGAAATAGTAGATTGAAACTAAGCGTGAATGACTTTTAAATGATAAACTTGGCATAATAGTATAAATGGTTGGTTAATCGATAAATTTATGAATAAACTAATCTGAAATTTGACAACATGTTTGGAATGTTTTCTGGTTGGTATGATAATTAGATTTCATGGATTTATGTCACGTTATGAATCTTGATTATGTATAATAACTGAGGGATAGGTGCATGGTTAAATGTCACCTGAGGTTTAGATGCATGGTAATACACCGCCTGAGGGCTAGATGCATGGTTTCATACTGCCCGAGGGCTAGATTCATGGGTACATACTATTTGAGCACTAGATGCATGGGTATATATGGACTAAGGGATATATGATCTATCACATTATGTCTAAAGTATAGGTGCATGGTTACATACTTACTGAGGGAAAGATGCATGGTTACCTGATGCATGAGGGTGAGTAGTATGCAAATATATATATATATATATATATAATCACTGAGGGTGATAATCTTGGTTAATTGGTTTCCTGAGGGAAAGACACACTGGTTCTTAATTCATGATATGGGTGATTCATCCTTGAAAGGGGAGTCTTCTAGTGATATATGTGATTATTCCTAGGTAGGATAATCCACCACTTGATTGAGATATATGACATTATACTAATGCAGGTTTGGCTGACCCCATGGGTGTCAAATTGAAGCTCAAGGGCCAACGAGTTAGTTAATGTTATGTATTAATTTATGTATTAATTACCTTATTTATAGTGCTATTTTATGCACTATTTATTTATAATGGATTGTTTAGACACCATGGGTATCATCCTAAGGAATTGTACTCACACCCTATTTGGGTGCAATTTAATACATGAGTAGACTTTATAGATGTAGGTATAGAAAAGGGAAAGAGGAACTATGATTGGTTTTAAGATTTACTAGATCAGATTGGTGCATAGAGACAGTACCATAAATGGGGTTTAGGATCAGAGTTTTTAGACTCTTTATTTTGGATTCTATTTTTAGTTTACTTTTATAACCTTTATCATATCATTTAGTTTGAGATATAGTATGAAATGTTATGGTTTGTTAGTATTATTTTGATTATTTGGTATTCATATGTCATATTCTTGAGTTTTTTTCATGATTTATTTATCTTATTTATATGTTACTTTTTAGATTTTTCAAGAGAATATAGTCTCTCAACTATATTCCTTAGACATTCACTTCTAGTTAGCGGCCTTTGGTGTATGGGGAGGCATGATTGAGGTCATATAACTACCCGCATCTGTCACATGATGGAGTATCAGGTTGAGGACATCACAAACCATCATACTCAGTTAAAATTCACATTATAATATTATATAAAAACTACATTAAAATGTTTTTTGGGTTGAACTAAAAATAATTTTATCAATATAGATTTGTTTAATGATGATGTTGTAAAATCATTCTTGATAAAATATGATAGATATGTCATTCCATTGAATTTTTTTATTTTGATGTAAGAATCTGGATAATTTATCATACTAGGGTCTAGGAAATTTTTTAGATCAATAGTGTGACTTAGTAAGTTTAAATATAATTTCTATAAAATTAACATCTTTATAACTAGAAGGATTTTTACATAAAAATACTCTATAACATATCCAATAGGGAATGAACTCTTGATATATATTTGAAAAATAGTAATTTTAAGAAGAGATATTTAGGATAATAGAATTCATATGGATTGAAGTATATCTAGAAGAGATGGATTTTCTCTATAATCTATTCCCTCATCTTGATTATACTTATTGGAAACTATTCTAGAATTATTCCAAATAATAGGTCTATTCTAATCAAACATTTCTTAGAATTACCATTTGACTCTTATAACTTGAAGATCATTTGGGAATTCAACAAAGTCCAAACATTATTTCATTTAAATTTATTTAGGTATTCTTTCATTGAGATTATATAAAATTCATCACCCAAGGCATCATATTCCATTTCAGGTTCAAGTTGAGATAAAAATGAAATACATCCATATTCATTTTTTATGTAACATCTAGTTCTAACCAGTTGATGTATATCTCAAATGATAATATCAATAGGATGATTCCTTATGATTGAATATTTTCTAGGTCAAAAGGATGAATATTACTGATATAAAGTTAGTTTAACTTATATTAGAGTATATTTCAATATGTTAATTTCTAATTGATGTGGTTCAACTTCTAATAATAAAACAAAAGGGGTTTTAAAAACACAATCCATATTAATCATGTAATTCAGATATTTTGTCTTCATAAAAGGATCAGTCTCATCAAACATAACATCTATAGATTATTAAAAGGTACATGTTTATCTATTGAAAACACAATAAGCCTTAATAGTGATGTAATACCCATGATAAAACAATCAATAACCTTTAAATATAATTTATTTATATTATTTTTAGTATTGAAGGTGAATAATTTGCATTCTAAAACACTAAAGTAACCATGATTTGGCTTCCAACCATTCCAGAATTCACAAGAAATTTTATTTAAAATAGGATTAATTAAGTCTTAGTTAATAGTATAACAATAATTACTAAAGTATTATACCCAAAAACACTTAGTAAAATAATATTCACATAATAGATTCTAGAAAATTTCAAGAATAGTTCTATTACAACTTTAAAAAAGACTATTTTTTGTGTATTTCATACTTATAATAAATTATGAGTAATTCCTTATTCAATAAAAAATGTTTCAAAAAAATAATTAAAAAACTATTTTCCATGATCCCTTAGGATATTGAAAATTGATAAGTTTTAAAAATTTTAAACAGAAGGAAAAAACATTGTTAAATACAGGAGTACTTCAATTTTTAGTGTTAGAAAATAAACCCATGTATACTTGGTATAATCATCAATAAGGATATACCCATAGTGATTGAATTCAATATTTCTAGTTTATATAGGACCAAAAAGATTCATGTACACTAAATTTAAGGGTTCAGAAGTTGATATTTCTTCAGTAAGGTTAAAAATTACGATTATTTCATACCATATTCACAAGGTTCACAAGATCTTGAATAATTAAACTTATATTCTAGCAGATCCCTCAGGATTGATATCCTTAAATATTTAAATTGGATCTTAAATTTTTATCATCTTAACCTCTTATACCAAATTTAAGTCTTATCCACAATAAGTCATGATAGGTTTCCACTACTAAGTCCCTATAGGTTAATAATGTACACATTATTATTCCTATAAATAGATAACATGTGAACCTATTCTGAATATATGATGGTATATTTATCATTCCCAATTCTCACTTTGTAACCTTTATCAAATAATTAGCTAATGGTAATAAGGTTTTTATTATATAGTAAAAAACAAATTTCATTATAAATTAATTATTTACAATGAAAAAAACATTACCAAAACAAATAATTTGTCACGACCCACCTTCACCAAGATGAGGGAAGGGACAACAGATTGCCAGTCCCTTCCTTCTTCAAGTTTAAGGAGAGATAATGACCCCCGAGACCCGCCTTCGATAGGTCCCGGAGTGGCAACTAGCACCAAGGGTATAAAATCATGCACTAAATGGACGACATTAACCCTTTTTTTCTTTAAATAGGATTAGGAGATAATATAGTACATCCCATAACACCAAAACTGAAAGTACAAGTATGGATGAAAGTAAACCATTCCCATATGCATGTTCAAAGGTAAAAGGTACAAGACACAAAACTCCAAAGGTAAAAAGATACCAAGAAAAGGAAATCAAAAACAGCAATTTCCCCAAAGGTCTGAGCTAGTATGGTCCCGCATGATCCCTGAAGTCCTCCTGGAAACCTGAAAGCAGTTTTATATACGTAGGGAGAGTATACAAGTATACTCAGTAGGGAAAACCAAAGACTCTCATTCAAAAGTGAGGAGACATTCTAATGTTCTGTGAAGAAATAGACAACCAAACACCCAACAAGGAAAAGCTATCCACCCAAACCTCACCAAGGCACGCTCCCCAAATAACGCAATTCAAGCAACGTATAGTAATAGCATATAGATATTTGGGTACCCCACCCCACTTTCCCACTGGTTATTGAAGACATCCTACGCATCGAACCAATCCTGCCATTCTTACCGCAGTCCCATTGCCACACCCCGTCCGCACACACCTGGGCCATATCCTCACGCAGTCCCATTACCAAACCCCGCCTGCAGACACTTGGGCCACAACCGCACATCCCGCTCGCACAAACCTGGGCCACAACCACCATGCGTAACCACACCCACAAACACCAGGGTCCGAACAACTACTTCTACGCCCGAAGACACCTAGTCCAGAAAACTACTGTCACGCCCAAAGACACCTAGGCCTCATCCCGAAGAAACTTGGGAAACAAACTACCAGAAAACACCTGGGTCGACCATCAAAACTACCCTACCCGAAGATTCTTGGGCTAATAATGGACTTCAGGCCATCACAACCTCCCCGAAGAGTCTTGGGATTTTCGGGAAAGGGAGCAGAAAAGGAGATAATAACCAGCCACTCATAAGAGTGTTGGAAAAAACACCCTCCCCCATGAAATGGGAGTGTTCGTCACTTAATTTCTCAACTTGGGTGGGGCGCGAATAAGAAACATAAAAAAATACAAGTATATACATAAATAAACAAGCACCCAACCCAACCTAGGGTTCCGAAACCAGCCTAAGCACAAACACCGCATTACTATTAATTCATGAAAGGTATACCACCCACATCCAGGTCAAAATCCATCCCATAACCAATTTTTCCATTTAACCCATTCTTGTTTTCAAGTTCAAGTGATCCCATTTAGATGAAAACTACACTACTGGGAAACTAACATGCACGACTACCAACCAGATAAGGGAAACAAGCAAACAAAAATTTAAGAATTCGCACCCAGTTTCACAACAACTAGGGATCAAGTGAGATCCCTCGAAGTATTGGAAACAAAACAAACCCCGAGACATAGCCCCATGTCCCCAAAAATCTAGGTGCCAATGGTTTCTCAACAACAGAGGATCCCACCCGAATTTGTGTCATAGCAGAGCAAGCACACAACCTCAGATTCACAACCAGCGAAAGTATAACAACAGGGGATCCCATCCCCACCCATATCACCCCAACAATCTAATCCCCCATTCAAGAAAACCATAAAGTCACCCGCAATCGGCCCGTGAAAGAAAACAACCAAACCACTACCACCAACACAAGGTAGACCCTTGCAGGTATTTTCAGTTTTTAAAGATTTAACACACTCCATGGTTTCAATTCCACTGGTCTTTAACCAGAATTATCACAGAAAAGGGTTGATCCTAGTGCTTTCAATTTATTTAACTGAGTATACGTAATTAACCAATTCCATGTTACGTTTGTTTAAAACATCCAAGAGCACCGGGGTTCATTAGTGCATAGAGAAAGACCACCAATGAACATGATTTTCAGTGGGTATAGGCCTGTATAATTCACAACACATATCAACATAAAAGAGTACATAAGAAAATTGATCACACCCCCTTTACTTCTTTAGAGGTTCGTTCATTATCTTTATTAAGTTCGATTTCATCAATTTCCATAGAGTCAAAAGCATACCCACCCCACATGATACACATCAAGGAGAGACGAAGGAGAAAATACCTACTTTATTGATCAAGGATCGACATTTTTCTCCACGCACCAATAACAGGGGATGCACGATTTGCAGGGGAGGGATTTTGGGAACTCCAAGGACGAGCAGAAGACTCGAGCGCAGGCGCACCATGAATCTCAGGAGGGGGGGGAGGGGGACTCCAAGGGAACCAGGGAGGAGAAGAGGAGTCGGCCAAAAGGAAGAAGAGAAATAAGAAATTCCTCTGAGATATATATAGATAAAATCCCGTTGTTACGGGATATGGGGATTTTGAACGCCTTGAAACGGATCGTGGTTTCCCACGTGGTTTGGACAGTTACACATGATGGTATTAAGTTGTTATTTAATATCCCCAATCGGGGATATTTCTCAGAATTTTTAGGCATTAATTATGGGCTTTAATAAGGGTAAAAGAATTAATTTACTACGGGAGCGGAAAGGTTGGGAACTGGAAAAGAACGGAGAGGAAACGGTGCCACCGTCATGGTGTCACCCTCACGGTGTCACCATCGAGGTGTCACCGTCTCAGTGCCACTATCCCCTTGTCACCCTCACGGTTCCACCGTCACAGTGTCACCCTCACGGTGCCACCGTCACGGTTGCTCTGTGATCGGTGCCACCATCCCGGTGCCACCGTGACTGGTGCCACCGCGACCTGTGCTACCGTCACGGTGCCACTATTTTGGTGGAGCCTCACCTTTAGCAAAGTAATGGGCCAAGAGGGTCTGGGCCATTACATTAGATATCTCTCAAACTATTCTTTACCTCGAGAATAAAAACAAACCATAAGAGAAGAGAGGGTCCGAACAACCACCTTGAAAGATACCTCTCAGGAGTGAACCTCATCGTTATTTAGAAACAGATCCCTCTCAAGAACCAAGAAACATACCAGGGTCAAATTGCCCAGTCATATGGGTTGGGGAGTCTCTTCCCCCATGTCAACATACTATCCGCTTTGGGCGGCACTGACTCGCCCGCACAAGTTTAATCACATCCACCTTAATGCGTCTTGATTGAGGATCAGGTCCTCCCCTCCCCATATCCAGGACTTTTCAAACACATTCCGAGAATAAGGAAAACCACACATTCCTCAGTCAACAAGGTGAAGCGTTTCATCAGAAACAAGTATAAACAGAATAACACAAAACTCAGAACAACTCTGGGTACTGGGCACGCATTTGTGCTTCCCGTTCCCAGGTACTCTCCTCAAGCCCACCATGCTTCCACAACACTCTAACCAAAGTAATGGTTTTCCCACGAAGCACCTTCTCTTCATGATCCTCGATCCTCACTGGTCTTTCCACAAAGGTCACGTCGTCCTCGATATATATCTCCCCCAAGATGAGGATGTGTGAATAGTCGTGTAGATACCGACGGAGCTGGGACACATGGAAAACATCATGTATCGTCAGTAGCGGCAGTGGTAGCGCTAACTGATAAGCCACTTCACTGACCCGCCGCAACACTTCGAAGGGTCTGATGAATCTGGGAGAAAGCTTACCCCCTCTTCCGTACCTCCGTTGTCCACGCCGAGGGGAGACCTTCAAGAACACATGGTATCGAACCTCAAACTCCAAGGGCCTCCTCCTGCTATCGGCATACGACTTCTGTCAGTCCTGGTCTGCCTTAATCCTTTCCTGTATAACCTGAACCTTCTCTATCGTGCCCGACACCAACTGTAGAGACCCGAAGCTTGACATACATGGACATTACATTAATTTTTCGGAATACTTAGTACATTACAAAAACACACACACAAGGACCGTAATAGTTTAGTGTCTTTGGAAACTCGGAATGTAATCATCTAATCATGGTGAAAGATCTTCAACATCTCCCATAAAGATCTTCCTTTTTTTTCTTACCTAAAACCTTTCTTTATATCCTGGGGAAAAGAAAACATAAAAGGGTGAGATCAAATGATCAGTAAGGGTAAACAAAATAAATATCAATCACATCATATTTATAAGAACATATCTTTTGGAAATCTTAACCTGCAAAAGAGATCATAATTTCATAACATGGGACAAATCATATTAGTGAAATGTAATCCCAATAATCAAAACTTAAAACATGAAACTTTGTGGCATACACACATAATCATAGAGAATCATTTCTTGTTAGTCAAGACTCATTTCCAAGACTATATTAGTGGACAAAGTCCCTTTCTGAACCGATTCACCCTCGTTTCAGTCCTGTTTCACTGAACCGGTATGACCTACCGTTCCAGCCATGTCTATCTCATGAGATATAAAATCTTTACCCAATGAATTGGAGGGAGATATAGGTCCCACCCATCTCATAATGATACCATTCTTATGTGTGCCACAAAATCATAAACCTTACATCATAGCATAACCCATGTGATAAAAATGGGAATCTTAAACATCATGACTTCATAAAACAATTCATATAAGATAAAGGAATTCATAAAAATATTTCCATCACAAAATAATCAAATCAATATAATAATAGGGATAGAAACAGAACCCTATATTATCTTAGATGGAAAATAATTTTGATAAAACACTTGAACTCCATTCTTGAGGAAAATATCCTTTCTACTTCAAAAAATTTTTCCTTTCTTAACATGTATTACAATTTTAATATAAAAGAAGTTGATTAAAAATAAACTTGAAAACTTGTAAGGGAAGCTTCTTGGAAATGTTTTAAAAATCCATTCATTCCATATAAGTTAAAAAAACATTCTCCTCGTACTTTTGTCGGAAAAGTCAAAAAAATACCTCGTACGAAAAACGACAAAAGATTCCTTTCATATCTTTTACTAAAAACTTACCGAAGGGTAAAATTGGATTTAAACAATTGTATGTGGATGGAAATAATATTACATATTGAGGAAACATGGATTTGGATGATAAAATACACCCCAGTAAATACCAAAGTATAAACAATCTCGGATAAAAATGAGATTGTGATATTTCCCTTACCTTAAGTCCGATTTGCTTCATAAGTGTATGAAACTCTTGTATAATTATTTAAATAATGTCATTAACTTATTACATAATCATATTCATTGTTATGATATCATATATGGTTCACTTATGACTTTATATTACCCGTTCTTTTGTAAATTCCATGTTAAAGAAGCGTTTTGGGTAAAATCGTTTCATTTATCGTAGGTGTTTGGACTTGTTGTTCTTGACATTATCTTACTTCCAGAATATAAAACATGATTTATATATCATATATATTCATTATATATATATATATATAATAGATAGATAAATGAAATGAAACACACCATTCATGGAGACGGTAGTCCGTACGTACGCATGAACGCTGTTTTCGTTTCCTTATTGTCTTGAATGGAGGTAAGTAGATGACATACATATATAAATAAATCCAGTAGCTTTATAATGTCATATATTTCATTATTATTTCTTATATATACTTTATAATCATTCTTAAATGGTTAGCATGGAGAATGAATCTCATCGCGTCGTGGAGACGGTAGTCCGTACGTACGCACGAGCGATGATATCGTTCTCATGATCGTGAACTTGTGTTGAAGTGTATGTATACTATTTCAATATCAATATCACTTTATAATAATCATATATAGTTACTAATTACACCATTATACCCATCCAATTAAGGTGGTGGCGGAAAATAGATTACACCACGGCGTGGAGACGGTATTCCGTACGTACGCACACGCGGTGATTTCCTTTTTCCGTAGGATGGATAGAAGGTTAATTAGAGTTGTTTCATATTTAGAATAACATATAAGTATATAAGAAATACTGATGTTATAACTTTATCATGAAACAACTAAATAAGAATAAGTTGAAGAAGAAAGAAATTGAAAAAGATCGGTAATGGATATTACCTCTTTTTGACGCGCCTTTTATTAACCTCCACTTAAAGAACTAAGGATGGTCTTTGCAGAAGACCAGGACCTCTAGGATGATACTAGGGAAGTGGAGAAGAGATTTTGGCAGGGGTTGGAAGAGCTTGAATTCTCAAATTGGTGTGAGAAGGAGAGGGAGGAGGTGCCCTTTTATAAGGGAGGAGAGGGGCACCTTTGGGAAAACTAAAAATATTATTTTATTATAAAGTCAAGTTCGGTTTTAAATAGCTCCAAATTGATATATTTCGAATATAAGGTGGGGATGGGTCTACATCCTCTCATCCAATAGGATTTAGGTTATTATTTTAACCTTATCAATTAGATTTAACTCTAAGTTAAATAATTTAACTTTTATCATGTCTTTTTGTTTTCTCACACTATATGGTTAATAAACTTACTATATCAAGCCAAACGAACCCCAAGTTGTTTATTATTAATATATATAACGTTATCTAAGTCATTATTTAGAACCTTAGATTTTTAGGAATAAAATAACAATTAATAATATAATATTTGTTTTAAAAAATAATTTATGTCAATTTTGACACTATTTGGTACATGATTTTTATGAAATTTATAACAGAATGCTAAGTTTTAACCAAGGTACTTAAATAAACAATAACATGTCATATTAACCTATAAAATTAATTTAAGTCATAAAAAGTCTCAAATTACATTTATTTGTGCATTTATAACATTAATTATGTCAATATTTCATTAATAAGACAATTACTGCATCATCTTTGTGTCATAATAAATGATAATTATTTAATCCTTAAAAATTATAAATAAATTTCTATGATGTAGATAATTGTATTATATTTTTGGATACTATTCATGTTCGAGGTTTCATGAAGTTTATCACTAAATTAAAATTATTATACTTATTAGATTTAAGAAAGTGACATGTTGTCACATTCTTTGGTTTTAATAATAATTAAATTATTTTCATGGAAAAAAGTCCATAAAATGAATCTAATCCGACCCTTATGTTATATGGGTCTACTTTTAGCCATCCAATAGGATTTTTCCAAGTGTTAGGGTAATTTTATAATCTTATATTTACCCTTAATTACCCGATTTACCTTTAAATATAGTAAATAAAATTTACCGTAGTTACTATTCACAATGCCCAAAAATAAAAAGTAGCTTATTAACATAATTTGTACCCACTGATTCCAAATATGGAATCCATTTTTCCAAATTCAATACAAAAAAGATGTAGAAATTAAATTAAAATTAATCCCGTTGTCGAAAGAAAACGGGTTTTTTCTTTAAAACATTGCAAAAGATTGAATTGTTTTAACCTACGAATTCAAGGTAAAATAAATGCTAATGACATACATTATATTAAATGGTAAAAATATATTCTATTTATACTTTAAAACCATTAAATATTATAATTTAACCACATAATATATTACGATGAAAAAAGTTGTTTTTAATTAAAATATAGCGTGTTTTTACTATTCATTAAAATATGAAAGTTATCGGAAAAATATCAAAACTTTATCTAATGTAAATTTTTATATCCTAATTCAAAAGAAGAATTTTATTTTGTCAAATTGAACTTATAAACATGTAAAAAACTATATTTAAAGAGGGTGCGCCATCAAAAGGCGACAAAACTGCATTTTTTGAAAAATACTTATTTTACCCGAAAAATTTATTTTGTTCTTATACCATGTTCTAGAAAATGTGTAAGATGAATAATAATGTTATAAAATTAAAAATTTAGTTAATACTATTAATAACGGCTAGTTCATGACAATATTATAATAATATATCATTATTTATTAAAACCCGGTATTACGTACAACACACGCTATCGAGGAAGGTCGCGATTGCGTGTAATGCAAGCCAAGTCAGGGTTGCATGTTGTGAAATAATCCTTTGTTGTTTCGTATAATAGAATCCAACCATATTTCATTTATACATTGAATATATATATATATACATACTCAATGTTGCGTAGAATCACTATTATCAAAATTGTGTGTAACACGATCCAAGAATAGTGTTGCGTATACTGCAAGATAATACGGTGTTGTGTATAGCGCAAGGTAATCTTGGTGTAGAATACAACAAAAGACATTAATGAAATTAAAAGAATATTTTTCATAAAATCTCGGGGTGTTACATTCTACCCCCCTTAAAATGAATTTCGCCCTCGAAATTCGTCGGGGTTATAAATGGTTTACTACTCAAAAGTTTGTTTAATAGAAACTCACATCGTAAAAAGGAATACCAAAACCAATCTTTAAAAACAAAAGTATGAAATGTAACGGTTACCCAAATAAACTAATCACTAGGTTTCCACATAGGTGAAAATATAGATATGGAAGAGAAATCTAACCATCATGTTCTGATGGAGAGTGGTAGAGAACATGGCTATGGAAAATCCAGCAATCACAATGCCATAAATTTGTGACGATCTAAGGTACCATATAATTCATCAGATATAAGAGCACTAGGAAATTTTTTTTGGTTTTCAAGATCATTTCCCTAAAGTTGATGAAATTGGAATTAGAAGAAATACTTTTGTTATTTTGGTATAGTCTCACCGTTGGTCGTTCTTTGGACAATTTCCACTTCATCTCTTAAAGAAATGAAGTTGAATTTGTTATTCGTGATGTGTTAGCAGATCATGTGATAGAATGATGGGTCATTCCATCTGTCTCAAACAAAAGGTTATAAAAGTTATAAAAAAATACATAAGTCCATATATAGTGAGATTAATCATATATGGTTCCTAAAATGGACTTATACTTCATATGTCATACTACTTAATATAATAAAACTAGTTTCTACTAAACAGGGACTTCCTGTAGGACATTGGTATGTGATAAAGGCCAGTCGCACTTCGGTTGTGGGTTCGATTCCCACGGCCTTGTCCGACGCGATGGGCTGTCGCCCGTCCTGCAGGTTGTCCTTTTTCTAAAACTATATTACTATAACATCCCATCAATAATATCGAAAAAACTTTTATCCTTAAACAATACTAACTTATGTCCAACATAGTCCATTCCAATCTTTAGGCTTATCCATAATACTGCAGTTCACTCTCATAATATAGTGAAAATGATTACCATAGATTTAATACCATCGTTGATCCCCATATATCATAAGATATGTCTTGTTGGTCACATTCCAAACATTCAAAGGCCTTAATCATGTGTTCTCTTTAATACCCATTGAACCTTAGTGAAAACATAAATGCAGTTAAAAGTTAACACTTTCCACATACCAAAATCCTCAAAATTCTATATACTCAAACCATGATATCACTTAGCCCTTATATCAATCATGAGCTCATGAATACTGTCAAATATCTCATTTTCTCATTTTCCCTTCATTATGCGCATATCATCTTTTCTCCAAAAATATCTCAATCACTTTCCATGGTGACCAGTACCATAAAATTATTGAAGACCACAATAGACCAATACATAAATATTCCAATACTCAACATTATTTTGGAATCCCATTACATAAACACTTAATCATTCCACCACATCGTTGTCATATTCAACATCGCCCATGGTGATCGCATGTGACCTCCCTTTGTCCTTTACCTTAAGTGGTTGCTCATGTCGATCATCACTAACCCTTGTATTAGGGCATTTATTTGCATAATGCCCCATTTCCTTGCACTTGAAGCATTGAAGTGTTGGTGGTGCGTTATATGTAGTGTTTTCTTTATTCACATCATTAGAAACCCTTTTTCCATTACTTCAACACTCAGCTTCTCGATGACCTTCTTTTCCACACTTAAAACATTTTCTAGTCCCTTTAAGACAATCTCCACCATGCTTCTTTCCACACTTTGTGCATAAGGAAACATTCATCTTCTTTTCACCATTATTCTGAGATTTCTCCTTGAACTCCATCTTTCGTTTCTTGTCAAAACCATAAGATGGATATGTAACACAAACTTCCATTTATACCTTGATAGCAAAACGCACAATTTCTTCATAGCTACTGAAGTCTCTTATAGCTAATGCCCTTTGAAGACTTGGTTTTAAGCCACTGAAAAATCGATCAACTTTACTTTCAGGCGGGATGATAATTCCAGATGCATACCTTGCAAGTCTTGTCAAATTCGCTTCGTATATACCAACAGATTCATCATCCTTCTGCTTCAGCTCAAGAAATTACTTTTCCATCTTTTTTCGAAGAATACGAGGGAAGTACTTACTGAAAAACAAGTTCTTGAACTCGTCCCATTCCATGGACTCAATTTCATCTCTTGGCCTCGTATTCTTGATAAGATTCCACCATTGATCAGCTTTACCTTCCAAACGATATACTGCTAAGATGACTTTATCATGTTCAGAACATTGAAGAACTGAAAATATCTTTTCAGTGGTACTTATCCATTTTTCAGCAACAAGTGGATCAGAAGACCCACTGAAATAAGGTGGGCGTTGCCTCATGAAGGACTCAATAGAATATTGTTCCCTTCTCTGCTCATTTGGAAGTCCATAATGATTCATAGCTTGTGTAAGTATAGCAATAAGATTTTGCACTCCATCTCCCATAACATTTGTTTGTTCAGGAGGACAATCATTGCATTGTCCACTACAGTGATCAACACGGTTCCTTCGGGTTCCAGCCATCGTCTAAAACCCAAAAAGAATAGTGTGATAGGAAAAAATCATGCTAGGGAAAACAACATAATAAAGGGAAAGTATCCTCAATATCTATCATCTTAGGTTAAATTCTATGATCGTTACCGTAGTTCTAGGACTGTATCCTATACGTATACCTATCCTTAGGGACATCCCTAGACATACCTTAGAAATATCTCTAGGGATCTCACTAACGTTTTCGCATCCTAGTTTCCAAAGGTTGACTAAACCTTTCCTTTGATACCAACTGTAGAGACCCGAAGCTTGACATACATGGACATTACATTACTTTTTTGGAATATTTAGTACATTACAAAAACACACACACAAGGACCGTAATAGTTTAGTGTCTTTGAAAACTCGGAATGTAATCATCTAATCATGGTGAAAGATCTTCAACATCTCCCATAAAGATCTTCCTTTTTTTCTTACCTAAAACCTTTCTTTATATCCTGGGGAAACGAAAACATAAAAGGGTGAGCTCAAATGCTCAGTAAGGGTAAACAAAAGAAATATCAATCACATCATATTTATAAGAACATATCTTTTGGAAATCTTAACCTGCAAAAGAGATCATAATTTCATAACATGGGATAAATCATAGTAGTGAAATGTAATCCCAATAGTAATAACTTAAAACATGAAACTCTGTGGCATACACACATAATCATAGAGAATAATTTCTTGTTAGTCAAGACTCATTGCCAAGACTATCTTAGTGGATAAAGTCCCTTTCTGAACCAAGTCACCCGCGTTTCAGTCCTGTTTCACTGAACCGGTATAACCTACCATTCCAGCCATGTCTATCTCATGAGATATAAAATCTTTACCCAATGCATTGGAGGGAGATATAGGTCCCACCCATCTCATAATGATACCATTCTTATGTGTTCCACAAAATCATAAACCATACATCATAGCATAACCCATGTGATAAAAATGGGAATCTTAAACATCATGACTTCATAAAACAATTCATATAAGATAAAGGAATTCATAAAAATATTTCCATCACAAAATAATCAAATCAATATAATAATAGGGATAGAAACAGAACCCTATATTATCTTAGATGGAAAATAATTTTTATAAAACACTTGAACTCCATTCTTGAGGAAAATATCCTTTCTACATAAAAAACACTTTCCTTTGTTAACATGTATTAGAATTTTAAACTAAAATAATTTGTTTAAAAATAAACTTGAAAACTTGTAAGGGAAGCTTCTTTAAATGTTATGAAAATCCATTCATGCCGTATAAGTTAAAAAACATTCTCCTTGTACTTTTTTCGGAAAAGTCAAAAAAATACCTCGTACGAAAAACGAAAAAAGATTCCTTTCATATCTTTTACTAAAAACTTACCGAAGGGTAAAATTGGACTTAAACAATTGTATGTGGATGGAAATAATATTACATATTGAGGAAACATGGATTTGGATGATAAAATACACCCCAGTAAATACCAAAGTATAAACAATCTCAGATAAAAATGAGATTGTGATATTTCCCTTACCTTAAGTCTGATTTGCTTCGTAAGTGTCCGAACCTCCTGTATAATGATTTAAATAATGTCATTAACTTATTACAGAATCATATTCATTGTTATGATATCATATATGGTTCACTTATGAATTTATATTACCCGTTCTTTTGTAAATTCCATGTTAAAGAAGCGTTTTGGGTAAAATCGTTTCATTTATCATAGGTGTTTGGACTTGTTGTTCTTGACATTATCTTACTTCCAGAATATAAAACATTATTTATATATCATATATATTCAGTATATATATATATATATATATATATATAATATATAGATAAATGAAATGAAACACACCGTTCATGGAGACGGTAGTCCGTACGTACGTACGCATGAACGCTGTTTTCATTTCCTTATTGTCTTGAATGGAAGTAAGTAGATGACATACATATATAAATAAATCCAGTAGGTTTATAATGTCATATATTTCATTATTATTTCTTATATATACTTTATAATCATTCTTAAATGGTTAGCATGGAGAATGAATCTCATCGCGTCGTGGAGACGGTAGTCCGTACGTACGCACGAGCGATGATATCGTTCTCATGATCGTGAACTTGTGTTGAAGTGTATGTATACTATTTCAGTATTAATATAACTTTATAATAATCATATATAGTTACTCATTACACCATTATACCCATCCAATTAAGGTGGTGGCGGAAAATAGATTACACCACGGCGTGGAGACGGTATTCCGTACGTACGCACGCGTGGTGATTTCCTTTTTCCGTAGGATGGATAGAAGGTTAATTAGAGTTGTTTCATATTTATAATAACATATCAGTATATAAGAAATACTGATGTTATTACTTTATCATGAAAAAACTAAAGAAGAAGAAGTTGAAGAAGAAAGAAATTGAAAAAGATCAGTAATGGATATTACCTTTTTTTGACGCGCCTTTTCTTAACCTCCACTTAAAGAACTAAAGATGGTCTTTTAAGAATACCAGGACCTCTAGGATGATACAAGGTAAGTGGAGAAGAGATTTTTTAAGGGTTTGTCTGAGATTGAATGCTCAAATTGGTGTGAGAAGGAGAGGGAGGAGGTGCCCTTTTATAAGGGAGGAGAGGGGCACCTTTGGGAAAACTAAAAATATTATTTTATTATAAAGTCAAGTCCGGTTTTAAATAGATCCAAGTTGATATATTTATAAGCTAAGGTAGGGATGGGTCGAAATACTTTCATCCAATAGGATTTAGGTTATTATTTTAACCTTATCAATTAGATTTAACTCTAAGTCAAATAATTTAACTTTTACCGTGTCTTTTTGTTTTCTCACACTATATGGTTAATAAACATACTATATCAAGACAAAAGAACCCCAAGTTGTTTATTATTAATATATATAACCTTATATAAGTCATTTGGCCTAACCTTAGATTTTTAGGAATAAAATAACAATTAATAATATAATATTTGTTTTAAAAAACAATTTATGTCAATTTTAACACTATTTGGTACATGATTTTTATGAAATTCATAAAAAAATGATAAGTTCGAACCAAGTTACTTAAATCAACAATAACATGTCATATTAAACTAGAAAATTAATTTAAGTCATAAAAAGTCTCAAATTACATTTATTTTGGCATTTATAACATTAATTATGTCAATATTTCATTAATAAGACAATTACTGCATCATCATTGTGTCATAATAAATGATACTTATTTAATCCCTAAAAATTATAAATAAATTTCTATGATGTAGATAATTGTATTAGATTTCTGGAAACTATTCATGTTCGAAGTTTCATGAAGATTATCACTAAATTAAAATTATTATACTTATAAGATTTAAGAAAGTGACATGTTGTCACATTCTTTGGTTTTAATAATAATTAAATTATTTTCATGGAAAAAAGTCCATAAAATGAATCTAATACGACCCTTAGGTTATATGGGTCTACTTTTAGCCATCCAATAGGATTTTTCCAAGTGTTAGGGTAATTTTATAATCTTATATTTACCCTTAATTACCCGATTTACCTTTAACTATAGTAAATAAATTTTACCGTAGTTACTATTCACAATGGCCAAAAATAAAAAGTAGCTTATTAACATAATTTGGACCCACTGATTCCAAATATGGAATCCATTTTTCCAAATTCAATACACAAAAGATGCAGAAATTAAATTAAAATTAATCCCGTTGTCGAAAGAAAACGAGTTTTTTCTTTAAAACATTGCAAAAGATTGAATTGTTTTAACCTACGAATTCAAGGTAAAATCAATGCTAATGACATAAATTATATAAAATGATAAAAATATATTCTATTTATACTTTAAAATCATTAAATATTATAATTTAACCACATAATAAATTACAATGAAAAAAGTTGTTTTTAATTAAAATATAGCGTGTTTTTACTATTCATTAAAATATGAAAGTTATAGGAAAAATATCAAAACTTTATCTAATGTAAATTTTTATATCCTAATTCAAAAGAAGAATTTTATTTTGTCAAATTGAACATATAAACATGTCAAAAACTATATTTAAAGTGGGTGTTCCATCAAAAGGCGGCAAAACTGCATTTTTTGAAAAATACTTATTTTACCCGAAAAATTTATTTTGTTCTTATACCATGTTCTAGAAAATGTGTAAGATGAATAATAATGTTATAAAATTAAAAATTTAGTTAATAATATTCATAACGGCTAGTTCATGACAATATTATAATAATATATCATTGTTTATTAAAACCCGGTATTACGTACAACACACGCTATCGAGGAAGGTTGCGATTGTGTGTAATGCAAGCCAAGTCAGGGTTGCGTGTTGTGAAAGAATCCTTCGTTGTTTCGTATAACATAATCCAAACATATTTCATTTATACATTGAATATATATATATATACATACTCAATGTTTCATAGAATAAGTATTATCAAAATTGTGTGTAACACGATCCAAGAATAGTGTTGCGTATACTGCAAGCTAATACGGTGTTGCGTATAGCGCAAGGTAATCTTGGTGTAGAATACAACACAAGACATTAATGAAATTAAAAGAATATTTTTCATAAAATCTCAGGGTGTTACACCATCTCTGGGCAAGAAACGCTCATTTCCCCAACCTCAGTCCAGCACACCGGTGAGCGAAACGACCTTCCGTATAGGGCTTCAAACGGAGCCATTCCAATGGTAGATTGATAGTTGTTATTGTAGGAAAACTCTACCAGAGGCAAGTGTCTCAACCACGACCCCCCTGAGTCAAGAACACATGACCGGAACATATCCTCCAAGGTCTAGATGGTGCGCTCTGTCTGTCCATCTGTCTGGGGATGGAAGGTAGTGCTAAGGCGTAGCTGGGTGTCAAAATTATGCTACAATCCTCTCCAGACTCGTGAGGTGAAACATGAATCCCTATCTGAGATTATAGATCTTGTAACTCCATGCAACCGCACCACCTCATCCACATACCTTCATGCTAAGGCATCCACTTCACCCGTCTCCTTAATTTCCAGAAAGTGAGCCGACTTCGTCAACCGGTCCACCAATACCCAGATAGCATCGCAACCTCCATGAGCCATAGGTAGTCCCATGACTAAATCCATCGATATGTCATCCCACTTCCACTCGGGGACATCCAGAGGCTGCAACAAACCTCCTAGAACCTGGTGTTCAGCCTTCACCTGCTGACACACCAAGAATTTGGCCACGAACTCTCCCACCACCCGCTTCACCCCGGGCAACCAGAACTGACCTCTCATGCTTCGGTACATCTTGGAAACTCTCAGGTGCACTACTAGGGGTGAGTTGTGTAACTCACTAAGAACTCTCTCGCGCATCAACTCTGGAGCAAATAGCTTTCCTCAAAAAAGCACCCGATTCTGACCATCCTCCGTCCACCCTTTCGGAGCATCCCCTTGGTTAACCTGGTCATGCATCACCTCATTCTTTGAGTCTCCCCATTGGGACTCCTCTACCTACCGAAATAGAGAAGATTTCACTTTCATCTGATACAACCAACCTCTTCCACCTTCCATCCTTGCATCTAGGTGCAGGGCAGCCAACTCCTCCATTGCCTTCCAAGCATCTGCCGACTCCCAGACCACATCCTTTTGTGATTTTCTGCTCAAGGCATCGGCCACCAAATTCCCATTTCCTGAGGTGTAGGAAACCTCGAAGTTGTAGTCCTGAAGGAACTCCATCCACCTCTGCTACCGCGAGTTCAGGTGCTGTTGATAGAAGATATACTTCAAGCTCTTGTGGTCCATGAAGACTACAAAGTGCTCCCCGACAAGGTAATGCCACCACAAGTTTAGTGCGAACACGACCGCTGCAAGCTCTAGGTCTTGGGTGGTATAGTTACGCTCATGGGGACGTAACTCCCTAGACCTATAGGAGATCACCCCTTTCCGCTGCATCAGCACATATCCGAGGCCTTTCCCTAAAGCATCACAGAACACCTCATACGCCGCCCCTTCTTCTGGAAACCTCAGCACTGGGTAACTTACCAAATTTCCCTTTAGATAACTGAAGGCCGCCTCACACTTCCCATTCCACACGAAAGCCTGGTCCTTCTTGGTCAAGGCTGTCAAAGGTGCAGCAACTCTGGAGAAGTTGGGCACAAACCTACGGTAGTAACCTGCCAGCCCGAGGAAACTATAAACCTCTGCCACATTCTTGGGTACTGCCCAAGAAAAAACCGCCTCGACCTTCGATGGGTCCACTAGTATCCCCTACTCAGACACCACGTTCCCAAGGAAATGCACTTCTCGCGTCCAGAACTTGCACTTGGACAGTTTCCCATAGAGATGGTGCCATCAGAGGACCTCTAAAACTGTCCTCAGGTGCTCTGCATGATCCCCCTTTGATCTTGAGTAGATCGGAATGTCTTCAATAAACATGACCACGAACCGGTCCAGATATTCCCGAAATATGGAGTTCATGATCCCCATGAACACAACTGGTGCGTTCGTAATGCCGAACAACATGACTACAAACTCGAAGTGCCCATATCTGCACCTAAAGGCAGTGTTCGAGATGTCACCCTCCTTCACCCTCACTTAGTGATATCCAGACCACAGATCTATCTTTGAGAACCAATATGCTGCCCTCAGCTGGTCGAAGAGATCATCTATCCTCGGAAGTGGGTAGCGATTATTGACCATCACCTGATTCAGTCTCCTGTAGTCTATGCATAGCCTTAGACCACCATCTGCCTTCTTCGCAAACAACACAGGAGCACCCCATGGTGACACACTTGGCCAAACAAAACCCTTCTTCATCAGATCAGCAATCTGGATCCGTAACTCCCACAGCTCAGAAGGTTCCATCCGATAGGGATCCATCAAAATCGGACGAGCACCAGGTTGGAAGTCTATCCCGAACTCAACATCACATCGAGGGGTTAGAGTCGCCACCTTATCTGGAAATACGTCCATAAAATCACTGATAATTTCTGGGACTTCCACCATTTCTGCATCTACTGACTCCACCGATAGTTCATCCAACAAGGAAAGGAGGGGTTCCTCTCACCTGCTGCTTCTCTAACAACCCCGCTCACTGACGAAAGTTACACATTGACCGCCCAATTCTAATAAAAACAACCCTTCCTCGTAAGAAGTCAATGATGGAACACATAGAGAACAACCATTCAATTACTAGGATGAAATCATATGGATGTATCTGCAACAATAGCAGATCCCTGATAGACTGATGCAGCCCTATCATCAGTCTACACCCTCAGCAAACATAAGATAAGTTGGTATGACCTCCGACTGGTGTGCTCAGCTCTAGGGGCGATGAAAGTCTCTCGACATCTAAACCCAAAGCACGGGCCAGACCGGGTGTAAGAAAGGAGTGAGAAGCTTCGGTATCGAACAAGGCATAAGCAAGAGTACTAAACAAGCTGATTGTACCTCGAACGACCTCTGGCCCTGCTGGAACTGCTACCTCTGTGGCGTGCAACTGCCCAAACCTAGCTCCTCTGCCTCTCTGCTGTCGGCCACCTCCCCGACCAAACCCTGGTCGAGGTCCCTGAGGAGTGCCCAGAGGTCGGCCTCCTCCTGCAACGTCTGCCCTTAGAGGGGTGGGAGCCTGCTGCCCCTGCTGCTACTGCTGAAAGGGCCTGGCTGGAAACTGCTGTAGCTGAGGTGGGGGCTGAACCTGCCCACCCCCGCTGTACTGCACTCTGTCCGGGCATTGATTCAAAAGTTTTCCATGGCTCCCACACACGAACACCTCAGTCCTAGGCCTGAAAGAAAAGGGAGAGGATTGGGGGATCAGAACTGGAACTGCTGAGGCCTGCTTCCTATTGGTCGAAACCTAGAGGTTCCTGATGCCGGAGGCCTGCTGATGACGACCTTCCCCTTCGACGGGCCCAACTAGATCCCCTCTCATGACACACCTCCCAGTGTGTGTATCCTCTCCACCACTTCAGCCTTCTTCTACACCTCCTGGTATGTTGGTAAGGAAAAGGGAACAACAACATACTGAAGAGAAGGTCGGAGTGCCTCCTCTAGAATTCTCGCCCGAGACTCCTCATCCGGAAAGAGGTCCAGAGAAAAGAGAAGGAGATCCTTGAACTTGATCCCCAACTCTCTCACTGACATACTCCACTGCTCGAGGGAGAGTAGCTCATGTCTCTTCTCAGCCTTCATCGTGGAAGAGAGGAATTTCGCCCTAAACTACTTCTTGAAGTCAGCCCATGTAACCTCAGTCTCCCTCCTCCCTCCAAGATAAAGCGCCCACCACTGACGTGCTGATCCCCACATCTGGATGATGTCTAGGGGAACCCAGTACTCTGTCGGTGCCCAAATCAAGCCGAAAGCTATCACTAGCTCCTCGAGTCAGCTCTTCGTCACCACTTCTGAGATGCTTCCCTCATACTTCCCAAGGGTCTATCACTGAAAGGATCAAAGTGTCTTCTGACACTGGTTATCCTCCTCCTCCCGGCCGATCCTCTGTCAATCGGCCAAGTCAACCTCCTGGGCCTCGATCGTCCATACTACTCGTGGTCGCCTCCCATGAGCCATAGCTGCAAGGTAAACAAGGAATGCCTAATCCCGAGTAGTGTAGAATAGTGTTCTTAAATTTTCATAGACTTCTTTATTTATTTTTAATCCACAAGACACCTATGAAACACAAGAACACAAGTCATTATAATGCATGTACCTTTCCTAGGATCTCTACCCTGCAATCAGTGTGGGCTCACTTGGTCATTTGGTAGGTCCAGAGTCCTTGAATCGGATCACAGGGGCCCTAAAACCCCATGTCCTAACCGGTCTTCCCTGGACTAATTTTTGCACCAAGGTCACCCAACACCGTTTCCCTACCATCCCATGCAATCCTCATTGTTCCTAACTCTAGACTCCATTCTATCTCTGAATCCCTGCCCCTCTGATACCATTCTGTCACGACCTGCCTTCACTAAGATGAGGGAAGAGATAACAGATTTACAGACCCTTCCTTCTTCAAGTTGAAGGAGAGATAATGACCCCCCGAGACCCGTCTTCGATAGGTCCTGGAGTGGTGAATAGCACCAAGGGTATAAAATCACGCACTAAATGGAAGGCATTACCTTTTTTTTTCTTTTAATAGGATTGGGAGATAAGATAGTAAATCCCACAACTCCAAAACTGAAAGTACAAGTACGGATGAAAGTGAACCATTCCCATATTCATGTTCAAAGGTAAAAGGTACAAGCCACAAAATTCCAAAGGTAAAAAGATACCAAGAAAAGGAAATCAACAACAACCATTTCCCAAAAGGTTCGAGCTAGTATGGTCCCACACAATCCCTGATGTCCTCCTGGAAACCTGAAAGAAGTTTTATATACATAGGGCGAGCATACAAGTATACTCAGTAGGGAAAACCAAAGATTATCGTTCACAAGTGAGGAGACATTCTAATGTCCCGTGGAAAAAGAGACAACCAAACACCCAACAAGGAAAAGCTATCCACCCAAACCTCACCAAGGCACACTCCCCAAATAACGCAAGTCAAGTAACATATAGTAATAGCACATCGATATTTGGGTACCCTGTGCTACTTTACCACTGGTTATTGAAGACATCCTATGAATCAAACCAATCCCTCCATTCTTACCGGAGCCCCACTGCCACACCCCACCCGCACACACCTAGGCCATATCCTCACGTAGTCCCACTGCCAAACCCCGCCTGCACACACCTGGGCCATAACCGCACATCTTGCCCGCAGACACCTGGGCCACAACCACCACGTGTAACCACACCCGCAAACACCTAGGTCAGAACAACTAATACTATGCCCGAAGACACCTGGGCCAAAAAACTATTTTCATGCCCGAAGACACCTGGGAATCATCCCGAAGACACTTGGGAAACAACCTACCCGCAAACACCTAGGCCGACCATCACAACTACCCTGCCCAAAGATTCTTGGGCTAATAATGGACTTTAGGCCATCACAACCTGCCCGAAGAGTCTTGGACTATTTAGGAAAGGGAGCAAAAAATGAGCTAATAACCAACCACTCATAAGAGTGTTGGAAAAAACACCCTCCCCCATGAAATGGGAGTGTTCAGCACTTAAGTGCTCAACTTGGGTGGGGCACGAATAATAAACACAAAAAAACTACAAGTATATAAAAAAAATAAACAAGAACTCAACCCAACCTAGGGTTCTGAAACCAGCCTAAGCACAAACACCGAATTACTATTCATTCATGAAAGTTATACCACCCAGATCCAGGTCACAATCCATCCTAGAACCAATTTTCCCATTTAACCCATTCTTGTTTTCATGTTCAAGTGATTCCATTTAGATGAAAACTACACTACTGGGCAACTAACAGGCACAAATACCAGCCAGAGAAGGGAAACAACCAAACGGTAGTTTAAGCATTCGTACCCAGTTTCACAAAAACTTGGGATCAAGTGAGATCCCTCAAAGTACTGGAAACAAAAAAAACCCGAGGGACATCCCCATGTACCCAAAAATCTAGGAGCCAATGGTTTCTCAACAATAGAGGATCCCACCCGAATTCCTGTCAGAGCAGTGCAACCACACAACCTCAGATTCAGAACCAGTGAATGTATAACAACAGGGGATCCCATCACCACCCATATCACCCCAACAATCAAATCCCCCATCCAAGAAAACCATAAAGTCACCCGCAATAGGCCCCTGAAAGAAAACAACAAAACCACTACCACCAACACAAGGCAAACCCTTGTAGGTATTTTCAAATTTAAAATATTTAACACACTCCATTATTTCAATTCCACTGGTCTTTAACTGGAGTTATCATAGAAAAGGGTTGATCCTGGTGCTTTCAATTTATTTAACCGAGTATATGTAATTAAAAAATTCCATGTTACGTTTGTCTAAAACATCCAGGAGCACTGGGGTTCATTAGTGCACAGAGAAAGAACACCAACGCCCATGATTTTCAGTGATCATAGGCCCGTATAATTCACAACACATATCAACATAAAATAGTACAACATAACATCAATCACACCCCCTTTCCTTCTTTAGAGGTCCGTTCATTATCTTGATTAAGTTTGGTTTCATAAATTTCCACAGAGACAAAAGCATTCCCACCACGCATGATACACATCAAGAAGAGACGAAGGAGAACATCCCTACTTGATTGATCAAGGATCGACGTTTTTCTCCACGCGCCAAGAACATGGGAAGCGCGATTTGCAGGGGAGGGATATCGGGAACTCCAAGGACGAGCACACCAGGCGTACCACGAGTCTCAGGAGGGGGGGGGGGACTCTAGGCGCACCAGGGAGGAGAAGAGGAGTTGGCCAAAACGAAGAAGAGAAAGAAGAACTTCCTCTATGATATATATATATATATAAAATCCCATTGTTACGAGATATGGGGATTTTGAATGCCTTGAAAGCCGGATCGTGGTTTCCCATGTGGTTTGGGCAGTTACACACGATGGTATTAAGTTTTTATTTAATATCCCCCATCGGGGATATTTCTCGGGATTTTTAGGCATTAATTATGGGATTTAGTAAGTGTAAAAGATTTAATTTACAACGGGAGAGGAATAATCGGGAACTGCAAAAGAACGAAGAGGACACGGTGCCACCATCATGGTTACATCCTCACAGTGTCACCGACGCGGTGCACCCTCTCGGTATCACCATCACGGTGTCACCCTCTCAGTTCCACCGTCACTGTGTCACCCGCATGGTGCCACCGTCACGGTTCCACCGTGACTGGTACCACCGTCACGGTGCCATCGTGACCGGTGCCACTACCACCGTGCCACCGTGAACGGTGCTACCGTGACCGGTGCTACCATCCCGGCGCCACTATTTTGGTGGAGCCTCACTTTTGGAAAAGTAATGGTCTAGGAGGGTCTGGGCCATTACATAATTTTCTATAGCACATTTTCTAAAAAAGAAACATTTCCATGTTTCACTTTTTATAGGACCCAGATGATGGAAATGTCTCCAATCATGTTTTGAGAACAACTGATTTCCTTGTTCCAAGCATATTTTATTTTGGTACTCAACCTTACTTAATGGAAAAATCAAGGATAATTTTTGTACACAAACATTCATGGGTACATTAATATTAGAAAGAAAAACTATAGTATTTTACATATGTATAACCCTCCAATATTGATTTTTTATGAGATATTTCAAAATAAAATTGCTATGAGTTCCAAATGACTTAACCTTTTTAAATGAACAAACCTATTTTTAGTGATATTATCATAGACATTTTGTACACAAGGATACACTTTTCCAAATAAAATAATTTTTGGGATATAAATCTCTATTCATAGAATTAAATTCTTAAAGAATTAAAAGTTTATAGTATCAAAAGTTTGGGAATCAGATTCACATGTATCACAAAATTCTATTATGGTCATATGGCTTGGCTCGATGTGAAAGAAGCAACAATTATTCTCTTCAATGGAATTTGTTCTATCAGAAGTTCATACTTTCAATGAAAACAAGGGTGGTCCATAATGTTGGTGAATCTTATAGAAGGAATTTTTTTGGAAAGAATAATATAGAAGTTTTCATAAGATAGTGGTTTATGTCAACAGTGTCATGATGCATCATTAGTGAAATTCCATTTGGAGGCATATCCATGAATATGGGAAATTCATGTGACCTGGACAATTAGAAAATTTTCCTATAAAAGGAAGTAGGGATTGACACTAAAAAATGGAAAAGACCTAACATGGAACAATGCATCAATGTTTTATAGAGTGTTAATAATTCTATTATGAAATACTACTCATGGTGTTTTTTAGTTGATTGTAATAATTATACTTTTTATATATCAAAGAAGTCACATTGGTTCCTCTTTTTCATGTTGGTCAAAAGTCTAAATCACATTATCTTCTACTATTTTCATTTACTACTTCATATAATTCATTTCCATGTATTACAATTGTTTTTATTTCCATTACATATGTGTTTTCTGTTGAAGTGTGTGTGTGTGGTCCATTTTTTGCGATGGAAAGGGTGAAGTGGATTCCTACTTCCGATACACTTAATTGAAGGGGGAAATTAGAGTTCCAAGTGTTTGGTTTTCCACTACATTGATCTATGTGTGAACTTCCAGTGGATCTATCTATCATACTTCTGGTGGAATTTTTGTAGTATAAGTGATTAGATTTTCATGCAACCATTTCTCCCCCAAAAAGTGGTATCAAAGGTAAGAATATGAGCTCATGGTTTACACACCGATAGTAGTAAAGTCACGGAATCTAATTAAAGGAGGATCCAAATCAATAAATTTGATGTAACATATTCTAGATTTTATTGAATGAGTCTTGAAGACCATTTGATTATAAATACTTGGAAGTTCCATTATCCGTGGGTAAATTTGTTGCTAATAGTGAATGAAGAATGAGAATGATTGGATATGAATGCATTTGAATTTGTAATAATGTATCTCGTTTGGAATGATGTGTTCAACATTTGAGAAAATAATATAATAATGGATGTTCTAAAGGTGTTGTCTTACATGTATGAAAAATTATGGATCCTAAACAAGGTTTTCATGCTGCAATAGTTGTTAAAATTGAGGTTATTGGAAGGAATACCATCGATAGACCATGTGAATGACTTCAACAGGATTGATGGGTAGATCCCATTTGTAAAGGTAAAATTTTTATGATTATTTATGGTAACTTATTCTCTTATCTTCAATTTTATAGAGTTAGGATGCAATAGTTATTATAGTTAGTAACTCCAGTAGAAAATAAGATCTAGTGTTTAATGATTTCACTAATCTGATACTCAATGAAAAATTTTAGTGATGGAAATTTCAGGAACCTTACAGTAGTAAACTTGAAAAATCCATGGAAGTGGTAGGTCACCCCATCAAAAGTTTATTTATCTAAATAAATAAATAGAATAAAATTATCAATAGAAGAGCTGAGGAAAATCGGCTGGTCTTTGTCCAATTTTATGGAAATCCATGAAGAAAGGAAAAATCAAGAAATATTGAACAAATTTTCAAGGTTTAAATTATAAATTAGTCAACCATCATAATTTTAGATTCTATAAATGAAACTAAAGTTAATAATGACCTGTGTCTGAGTGAGAACACACTGGTAGAAGCTTTGGTGGTTGACTCTGGAGCATCTATCCATTCAGCAGGAGATCAAAGATGTATGAAAAACTATGTATATAGGAATGTTTTAAAATCCTATAAAGTGGATAGTTAAGACATGGAATTTTTTGGGAAGGGTATGTTAGCATCATATTAATGAATATAGGATTATTGAAACTATCAGATGTTTTCCCCATATCTAACCTTGGGATGAATTTTATTTATGTTGGGAAATTGAATGGTATTCGCTGTGGAACTGGCTTTACAAATAAGGAATGGAGGGTTACCCAAGGATCCATGGTTATTATAAAATTTTTAAAGGATGATACCCTATACATGACTAAAAATTCATATGGGAGTATAGTGATTATATGTTCTGCTTTTGAAAATCCATGAGTATGACACTGCATGTTGGACAGCCCCAGTGAGAAGAAAATAAAGTTAATAAAGGAAAAATAAATAATGAAACTTGATCATATATAAAATTTTAAAGTATAAAAGTTGTGTGATAGGAAATCATAATAACGTGTCTTTAAAATTAGGTGGCTAGAATCCCATGAATCAGAAGTTGGAGCTTGTACACTCAAATGTTTGGGGACCTAACCCTATTTAATCCTATGGTGGTTGACTTATTCTAAAATTCAATGATTATTCTATAAGGAAAGTATGTATTTACTTTCTAAATCATAATTCTAATGTATTTTAATTTTTTATTTAGTGGGAACCACTAGAAGAAACGGAATTGGTTATAAGTTTAAGTGCATCTAAACTGAAAATAGTGGTGAGTTTACTAGATGCAAATTTTATAACATCTGTAAGAAGGAAAGGATAAGGCATGATAAGTCAGTGCCCAAAAATCAAAAAGTATAATAGAGTAGATGAAATAATGGATTGTAATTTTATAGATAAATACAGGAGCATTAAGTTTCACTTGAGAATGTCTAAGGTAATTTGGGAAATGGCACTCAAATCGATGGATTATATCACTGATAGTACTCCAATATCAATAGTTTGTATGGATGGAATACATGGATCCATGGATTCAGATGTATTTTTCATTTTATTTTTTCGGGTTGATTTCACTATTTTTGGTTTTGAATATGCTTCTTTTGATTATGTTGGGGAGTTTATTTCCTTTGTTGGCCGCTTTGGTTGGGGATGACGGCGACCTGGTTTCTGGTTCTCGGCATAAGTGTTAATGAGGGTTTCTTACACAATGACGACGACGAAGGACACCAGTAAAAATCACCGGAGACTCAGTTGTTTCCGAATCGCAGCCGTCTCGGGTGTGTTTCGAGGCTGGTCATGGTTCGAGGTGTTGCAGGGTTCGAGGGATCCCGAGATTTGAGGCCGACGTGTGGGTTTGTGTCCTGAGGCATGGGGTTTGGTTTTCTCAAATTTTGAATTCTCCTGTTGTGGTTATTTGTATTCTGGTTTGTGGTTTGTTTGTTAGATTACCGGTTTCCCATAAACCGACTTTTTAGAAAATGAAAAAATAGATTGCTGGCAAGTTTAGAATACACTAATACAAAAAGTCCTTTAACAACACCTAAAAAAATCCATTATCAGCGCTAAAAAATCACTGATAATAGAAGCATGGTTAAAATCTTGAAACATTTATCAGTGTTTTTTAGCACTAATAAAGGCAATGCTGTTAAAGGGGGTAATTTTTTTCCAGACACCTATGCGCCCAACCCCTTTATCCGTGCTTTCGTAATCCCTTTAATAGTGCTCCACACCCCCTTTATCAGTACTTTTCACCCCACCACCCCTTTTTGAATTCCCATCCGCATGCGTGCCAGCCTTTATATAAACCGTACACCTCTCATTCAAAGATGGAATGCCTTTTCCACTAAACCATGTTTTTTTCTGCCTGTTTAATGATATTTATGTTTATATATATACATATATATATATATTTACATATATTTATATAATTATTTTTAAATTCCTTTATACAATATATGTTTGTGTGTGACGTATATTATATTTATTTAAATATATTACATATTATATTCATTTACATATATTAGATTATAATATATATGTATGTTTATTAATACAAACACCTTTGTATATATAAACATTATAAATATATTTTTATTAGGTACAAAATGGTTATATATTGTTTTAAATACATTTTTAGAATATGTATTTATATATATATTATAATATAAAATTTTACATAAATATGTTGATATATGTATTTTTATGAGTGATTCATTATTAGTAAATATAATTAAACATTCATATATTTAATTATAAATAAAATTACGTTTTAAAAAAAGATAAAATTTAAAAACCATAATATCAATATGATTGTAAGTCCTAGGAATAAATTCAGTATCCAGTGAAAAATGAAAAAATGACCTCTTTAAACAAGGTTAAAAATCTATTCAATGTTAAAAAATCAAGGTACCCTGACTAAAAATCTATTTTTGGAGGCCTTATAGGCCTTTTTTGGACTTGAAAAATGTGAAAAAGGTTTATCTATTCCATCTAGGGTGTAGAGCTTATCACATGATTTGATTTGATTTGTATTAGTTCCCAAATGGACATCAAGATCAAAAGTTATGGCCATTTGAAGTTTGAGTTACGTTTTCAACTTATTTTAGTTATTTTCTTTTTAATTTTTTGTTTTTATCTTCAAATTGATATTAAATGACTATTACTGAATAATGATAAGAAAATTATTAATTAAAAATATTTTTTAGTTATTTTATAATCTATTTTCACTAAATATCTTATATATTAAGTGTAAATGCATATTTACTTTATCTAAAACATATTTCAAAAAATATATATTATATTTATATATTAATATATTTTTTAATGAAAAATATATTTTTTAAGTATAATTTTCTCAACACTTTCTTACAATCACTGAGAAAAGACCCCATTTGTAAGTTTTTTTATAAAAGTGCTGAAATAGGGTGGGCCTTTATCAGCACTTGTAAAAAATCACTAATAAAGGCGAGTCATTAATACTTCTCTTTTTAGTGCTAATAAAGGGGGGTATTTAACATCATTTTTAACTAGATCTGTTAAGTCCCTAGTGCTTGTTAAATCCATTTTTGTAGTATATATACATATAAAATATAAGGACAGTGAAAAAATTGAATCTAAATTCAAAATACCTTCTTTGGATATGGAGATGAAAATTTAAGATATCATTTGTGGGATGGTGAAAGGTAAAAATCATCAAAATTAGGTATATTTTATTTGATGGGAATGTTTTCTAAAAAGTAAAAAACTTTTTGCAGTAGGAAGTTGAAAGAGAATCAATTGATAAAATCCTAGTTGATCAGAGTACTGTAAGTTGGAAAAACTAGAGAGCTCATATAGTTACTAAAATAATCGAATGTTTAGATATAAGACCTTAAGAATTTACAGAAATTTCAAGAGTAGTTTGAGATCGATTTGGATTTCCATACGTACATTTTATGAATGTATTTGTACCTATAGTTTAGGTACCAGCATAAAGAGAACATTTGAGGAGCTTAGAGAAGCATCTTTAGTGGTGGAGATCATCTAGAATCAAAGGACCAGTTCAGAGGTTTATACATAATTTAAACTTTCTACACCTAATGGATATAGGATAACCTAAAAATATGCAGGAGGAATCTTTTATTGGCGACTCTAAATAGTGATAGTAAACCATGAATGATAATATGGATTCATTAAAGTTAATTGAAACTTGGTAGATGGATGAACCACAAGAGGGTAAAAGGTAACTTGAGAATAAGTGGGTTTTATAGATCAAGGAAGAAACCCATGTCAAGAATAAGTGAAAAGAATTAATGATAGTGAAAGGGTTTTTATAGAAGGAAGGAGTAAATTTTGTGAAAATATTTTCACTGGTAGTTAAACATTATACCGTCAGAATTGTGCTAATTATGGTTGCATCAGAAGATGTATATCTAGAGTAGATAGATATACAAATAGATTTCCTTCATGGTTATTTGAAGGATGAGATTTACATGTAATAACCAATAGGTTTGTTGGATGTTGATTATAAAAATTTGGTATTTAAAATGAATAAAATCTAGTATGGATTAAATTTATCATTGTGGTAGTAGAATCATAAATCTGATGAGTGTATATGAAAAAATGATTCAATAGGTTTAATGATGATCATTTTTATTATTGAAAGAAATGGGATGATGGGACTTTCATCATTTTTATGGTGTATGTCGATGAAATTTTACTAGTTGGATTTAATTTTCAAAAGATTTGGAAATTAAAAAATAAGTTATCTTGAAGTTTGGTGATAAAAGATATTAGGCAAACAAGGAAGGTACCGAGGATGAGGATACAAAGAAATAGAAAGACCATAACTTTGGTTATATCTCAGAAGAAGTATCTCTAGAAAACCATTGAAAGGTTTGTCATGGATGAATTCAAAATAGTAACTACCCATATTTATGGACACTTTAAACTATCCAAGGTATAAAAACCTACAATATAAGATAAGAAATGGTATATGGGGAAAGTTCTTTATGATTCATCTATCAGAATTTTAATGTATTATATGATTTGTACTTAACTAGATATTAAATTTTTAGTGGGAGTTATAAAAATGTTCATTTAAAACCCTATAAAGGAACATTGCGAGACCATTAAATGAATCCTTCAGTATTTGAAATGATTATAAGATCAAAATATTTGATTTAGGGAGGAATATCCATTACAAGGCATTATTGATGATGAAATTATTGGAAATTCCAATATATTAAAGAACATAACTTTATTTTTATTTACTTATTAGGAAAAAATAATCAATTCAATTTTGTGACTTTAGAATATTTTCACTCTAATTTCAATTAAAGTAGATTATGTAGAGGAAAAAAAGTTAGTAATAAGACTATTTGGTTGAAGAAATTACTGAAGGAATTAATATGAAGTTAGGAAGGAAGGATTCTTAAACGTGATAGCCAAAGGGCAACCAAGTTGGCTAAAAATACAATATTCTATTAAAGGAAAAAGAACATTGGATTGAAGTAGCACTTCATCATAAATATTCTATTAGAGAATGTTTTAGATATCTATAAGATCACTGGTAGAAAAATATGGCATACATGTTCCCCAAAAATTTAGCTCAATAAAGTCTGAGGCGATATCATGCCTCATTGGGGAATGGGTGAATAGAATAAGGAAAAGGTGGAGGAAAAATGTTACTGTTCAGGAGGGTTTTAGAGGATTTCCCTTGAATAAGTCTTCAAGTGGGAAATTGTTGGGATGTGAATATTTTTTGATAGAATTATATGTCCAAAGTATCAGAAGTTCAGAGGAATTTAGGTTTGGGAATATGATTCATGTATATAAGAAATTTGTTCAAAGGTAGATGGATGGGCTCTGTGTGTAGGTAGAGACAATTCTTATCTTTAGTGGAAGTTGGGGCAATAGAAGTTTTTTACTTATGATTTCAACACGGTTGGTCCATAATATTGGCGAATCTTCTAGGAGTAATTCTCTATGAATAATAATATAATTTTTTTACTAGAGTAAGTAGTTAATGTCAATATTCTCATAGGTTATCACCAATTACATTCAATTTGGAAGAATATCTATGAATATAGGAATGTGGAATGACCTGAAAAATTATAAATGTTTCCTCTAAAATGAATTGGGGACTGGACATGAGAAATAGACAATACATGACATAGAAGAGTTCGTCATCTTTTTATAGAGTGTTAATAATTATATAATTAAATGTTACTAATAATATTTTTCCATTGATTTTAATTTTTTTACTTATGATATATCAAGTAATTAAAAGAGGTTCCTCCCAATAAACTGGGAAATAATTGTGAATGACATTAAATTATACTATGTTCATTTAATACTTTACATACTTGAGTTTCTTGTATTACACTTTTCTGTATTTCTGTTTTATCCATGATTTATTTATAGGTGTATGTATGAGGTTGACTTTGTGTGGTGGGAATAGATTAGCGACTTTATACTTTCAAAAAACATAGTTGAAGTGGGAAAGTGGAGTTCTGGAGGTTTGGTTTTCCGCTGTGCTAATCTACATGGGAAATTTCAGTGGATCTATCAATTATATGCCTAGTAGTATATGTGATTAGTTTTTCATTTTATAATTACTCCCCCAATAATATTTTGTTTGGAAATGTGACATTATAGTAGTAAATCCTATTCCAAATGATGTATTTTTAGGTTTTAATTATCTAAGATATTATCAAATTTATCCCTATATGAAATAAAATATGACAAAATTTTCTTTAAATTATATATCTCAAAAACTAGTTTCAAAACAATGTTATGATCATCATGATTTTATATAGTAATAAATTTAGAATCTAACTCTGAAATAATCTTAGAAATATGCCCATTCTCAATAGCATGTTCTTCCTTATCCAAATCATTTTCTTTTTGAAACATTTCACTTTTCATCTCTAGGAAAGTAAAATATCTATCCATTTCTTCAAAATATGGAATATCATCTTCATTATCCAAATAAAGGGGTAGGTAAAATCTAAATACAATGTGCTAAGATAGTCCTCGTTTACTTTTCCCATGAAACATATTTCATTATAAGAAGATTTTGTATTATATTTGATAATCTTATAGTTTTCATTGGTATCATCAGAAGATAAATCAAAAGAAAAAGTGCCTTCACTTGTGCTCGAAGAGTTGATAGATTTATAAACCTACTTGTTATTCCTATTTGGAGTTATTCTAGAATTTCTATCCTTTTTGGAGTCTTATATAATTAAGTCACATGTGACCTGAATTCATACATTCATAAAATATATCTTCCATATATTCCTTCTTCTCATATTATTATTTTTTATCCTTCTAATGGTCTTTACATACAACCTTATTTTCGATAATTCTTATCATGCATCAAGCAAGTTGATAAAGTTAACCTTCACTACCATATAAAAAGATACTATATGAATGATGTTTTAAATTTTTCTTCTTAGATATACTAGGCGTAGTAGTGTTAGAATCAAAATTCAAAGAGTGGGATGTTGAATCGAATATAACTCCATTCTTAATTTTCTCATTCTTAGCATCTCCATTCAATATACACAAATATTGCATAAGTGTTCCAATAAAATCATCACAATTGAACTTATTAAGATGTTTTTTATCTTTTATCACCATCCTATTAGATTCCCATTTTTTGTAATAATTTCTATGATTTTCCTTAGAAGATGACAACCATTGATCTCCTTCTCACTAAGTAACCAAATGATATTCAAAAATTTCATGAGCCTCTGGTGCATCTGAGCCATTGAATATCCTAGAAGAAAATAAAAATACAGATAATTTATATGAATTATCTCTCTTCTGGTTTCAAAGATGTTAGATGTACCAAATTATGTAATTTCTATATTTCATTAAAATCAAAGTTCTTCTCCATATAATAAAATTTAACTCTATATGTTCCATTTCATTTAGATTAGAAAATTATTTTATACTTGTAATTTAATTGATATCCAGTTTTCTCCTCATGAGTAAACTATGAATTTTTTCATTATAATATTGTTATTTCTTAGCATAATCATTATAAAATTATCCACACTTATATTAATAAAAATGTTCTCTATTTGATATATCATGTAATCATAGTTACTAACATATAGATTAGGTTGTAAGCTTGGATTTAAATTCTCAAGTGTTTTTATTGATAGAATTACCATGATTAAAAGAAAAAGATACTTACTTTACTACACATTAGTGTAAAAATGGAAAATACCTCAATAAAATAACCAAAGTATGTTATGAATATATTATATCAATTTTATAAAATGAAGCAACGATTCAGGATCTAATACTAAATGTTATACTAGAACAAAACGTATAGAATTTTCAAGAGGCTGGGTTAATTGATGTCATAAAATAAACTCACAATTTGTAACCTAATCTAATGTGAATCATTTTAAAGTTATCATGTTCCAAAAATCAGTGGAAAAACACATAATATATGCATAAAAAACTATATAATTAAATGATAAATAACATAATAGATAAATTAAATATAATAAGAAATTAAAATATTTCATGTAATAAGAGAACACATTTTATCAGATAAAAACCCAAAAAATCTTATATAAGATATATTTGTCAAACAGTTTCAATTTATATGAACTCTTATCTTTTATCCTAAAGAGGCATGAGGTTTGATAAACTGAACCAAGGTTTACAATTTTTATCTAGAATAATTTTTTAGTTAACTCGTCATAATGTATATGTTTTACACTAATATATTCTTTAACATAATAATCAGTTGAATACCACAATGTCACTGAGGCCCTAATTTATCAGCATGATCAATGGTACATCCGACACTATACTTTTTCCAAAAAACATTATGGAATCAAGATGATTCCATACTTGGATTCTCATTGATCTCAATGATTGGATGTAGTATATTCTATATCAGAATATTGTTGATCATGAATATCAAAAGGAGAAGAATTAAAAAGAAAAAAATATGAATATTCTATAATACAGTTCATTGAAATAAAAGTTATAAGAGAGGAATACTAAAAATATTGCAATCACAAAAACTCAAGGGAATGACATGATGAAAGGATGAATATAAAATCAAATTTTATCACATCATAACAATCATGAATTACTTTAAGTATTCAGTCTAACATATAGGGGTGAGTGAAATAAAATCCAGTGGTAACATTTGAAAACATGGGTTATGGTTATAACATCACCCGAATTAGATCATCTTCTCCCGATCAATGAAATCTATCACTAGTTCTCAATGTTCTATAAAACATATGTATCTCTTCAGTTTATTAGAACATAGATAATTAGAATTTATTTTGACATTCAAAAATAACATTTGAAATCATAATGTTAGTATATAAACAAAATTAGGTGTGTTTCAATATTCAAAATCAAGGATGATAAGGAGTCATTTCACTCAAAACCTTCTTGATATATTTATTCACTACTCTGATTTTATACATTGACACCATATTGGTAAAGTTATTCTTAGTGAGGTCGGTTGTCATGAATAAAATTTAGTCACTGCTGAATTGGGTACACGAGCCAACCCATGGAATACCCAAGGTGCATTATTAGTCACCCCAGGGTAGGAACTAGTAACAGGGAATCAAAAATAAACCATTGGGATTGATTTCATGCTCAAAATCTAATAATTATTATAAATGGGTTCCAAAAAGAATTCGACATGACCCATCCATAGGTCTAACGTACAAGCGATCAAATAAACATATCTGTGATAATAAAACAACCATAAAAGCAGACAGAAAAAGTAAATAAAATTTATCATGCACTGAACCATAAATATTATGCATCATCACATAAAATAAATAATAAAAGAATAATTAAAAAAATAAAAAATAAAAAAAGAGATCATGGCCATCAAGGATGATACAGAAGCACCCCGTATACAAAAAACAAAAATCAAAACTAAAAATCTACCATCTATCTCTATGTGATCCTCAATCAATGTCCACATCCCAAAAAAACTAACATGAACAACCCAAACATACCAACATAGAAGTCAAATCCAAGGAACCAAAAAATAAACCATAAAAAACGGAAGAACCAAATGGTGTATGCATGTTATGAGAGAAACAAATCCTAGTAGGATCACACCATGGAGTTTATGATATTATATTCAAAATTAATTTCTTTTTTTTTGAAATAAAATTAGAAAATATATTTTTATAGGTGAATACCTGAAAACGAAATATCACACATAAACCATTTTATAAAACTACCACTTCTTTTTTTTGTAAGTGAAAATAATCGCTTTAAAAATATTTCCTTTGCCCAGGACTTTTTTAACAAAAACATTTCTCAAATATACTTTAAAAATTAAATTTATAAATAATCATTTTCAATTATATTTATGAACATTTTAATTAAAACATACTAAATGAATAAATGATAAATAAAATACTAATTCATAACATCAAAAAGTTGGTAAAAAAATCATGAAGTCCTAGATTACAATTGAAATAGGCTACATAAAGGATATAAATTTACATATGGAGTATCATCAAATATCATAGGAAACTCTTAACCATCCATTTAGGTGACCCTAGATGTACTTAGGTGGAACCATCTTCTAAACTATTGATGAATTCCTTGTTTATAACCAACTAGAGGCTATAACCTCCCCTCATTTGTGGAAATCACCTATAACATTTAATAAAGTAGTTTATATAGTCTATATCATCTAGAATATATATAAAATATCACTCATCCCTCAATAAGAAACCTAGTATTACCATAAGTTTAGTAATTGGTGGTGAGAAATCAAACAAGCCATATATATAAATGCAAAACATAAATCTCACCACACCTATAACTCCCTAATTATAAACATCCCCAATCATGTATTATCCTTATCACAATGAAATATAAAGTATTCCCCTTAGGACATCATTCTTATGAAACTCTTCAAACAAGGGCCTTCAAGAGGGTCTCTCTCTCTCTCTCCCACACACACTCCTTAAATTAAATTTTAAAAAAGAAAAATGACACTTTATAAATATAACATATATGAATTCAAATTAATATTCACCTTATAAAATTAAATTTCAAACCATATATTAAACCAAATAATTTTGGAAACCACGTTAAAATCGTTTAAATACAAGACTCCTCGATTCAAAATAAATTGATAAAAACTAACCATTCCACTCTATTTGATTCAATTCCAAAAAACAAATACTTCACCTAATCCATTGAAAAAATTGGTCCAAATAAAGTTTAAAACACCTAATCTAATAAAAATAATACTTTGAAACATTATTACAAACACAAAACACTTAAAAAATATTTTAGAAATCAAAGCCACTAAAATGTCTCCTTATTCCAAGTGATATTTCACTTCAAAATAATTAACAAATAAATCATAAATATCACATATAGAAATAATTTTATAAGTGAATTTTTTTAATCATCAATCAAATAATGAAATGTATTGTAAATAAAAATAATGAAAAAAATATACCTTAAATGAATGAAAATCCATATAGAAGTCATTGCTTTCAGTAGAAGATGCTCAATCAGGCCATATGAAGACCTGAGAAAGCACTAAAATTAAAAACCCCTAATAAGAAGTGTAATAGAGCCCTAAATCTACCCACATAATCCCCAAAGGATTATTATATTGGAAGAAACAAAAAATGGATAGAAATGGGGGAAGAAGGAAGAAAGTGAGAGAAATGAGGGATTTCCTTTAATAAGTCGACATAGAGTGAGGTTGTAGGAGCTCAAAATTACTAGGATAGGAAGATATATTCTTCTTATGTGCCTAAGATCAGTCAAATAAGAGGGGAAGGGGGGGGGGTAAAGTATTTATGGGTTGGAAGGGGTAAATTTAGGAAATAAAAAAAAACTAAAAACTAAGAATACCCATTCAGGGTCGGAATAATTATTCCATTGGGTGAATTATTTCCCATGAAAATTTAATGGGGTGAACCCATGGTTCATTGGGTGAACTAAATTAGGCACAAACTCTAGTTTAATAAGAGGTCTGGTTCTTGGGGTGAACCTCAGGTTCATAGTATGTAATTTTATAGGTTTAAACAGGTGTGTTCTTAGGCCCTACTGAGCCACCCTAAAGCATCAATAAATCCCCAAGAACTAAAAAAACTCAAAAAAAATTTATTACCCAAAAATAGTAAAACATTGTATTACAATATCCCAAAATGTTACTTTCTACCCCCATAAAGTCTTGATTTAAATTAGAAATATTATAGAATACACCCCAACCAACACCCCGTGCAAAGATGTTGGTTGGGAAGGGAAACATACCTAGATATTTTTTTAATAAGAAACCATTGAACCATCAATAAAAAAATTACTATATGAGTACATGAATATGAAAAAACATCTCCATGAATAAAGAAACTATGATCATCAAGAAAAAGACTATAAGGTAAAGATATCTATATTGGGTCTCCCCAGTATTCAAAATTCATCTAAAATAGAGAGATAAAGGAAATGACACACTATTGAACCAAAACATAAATGATAAGAACACATATCAATGAATTACCCAAAAATCACCCAATTTAATTAATCATGGGAAACCATAAATAAACCATATCTAACTCATAAAGAAACCATGATCCAGAGAAAAATCAACATCTAAAAAATGAAACTACCACCAAACTCAACAAAATTTCACAACCACATGATCTAGAAAAATAAACACAAATTCATGACTTGACATGAAAAACATGGATACTAGACATAGGTTACCATACTCAAAGGGTAAAATATGACCTCAAAAAAAAATCATCTAATAATGAACCCATATAATGAAAAATAGCACCCTCAAGTGCCTAATATCCTAAAGAAAACTCTAGCCCTAGTTACCCATGAACCAAACCTAAGTTATCCCATTATCAACCCAACAAATCCCATTAATAATCCAATATCAAAATCCATAGCATCAATGCACATCCCTAGAAATAAAGCACAACCCAATACAGAATTTATGTGTCCTTTAATTCATGAATTTTTCCATAGAACTTTTGTTTTTAAATTATGTTTTAATGATAAAGTATTCCTTAATTTACTAAATTTATGTCTTTTGGTTTATTTTCAAGTAAATTGTAAAATTAATTAAACCGATGTTTAATTTACGATTTTATGTTTCATTTTTAACTCGTGTCGAATATTATTTAATAATTATGTTTCTTTTAAGATTATAATCTTAATTTACTTTATTTTATTTTGTGATTTGTTTGTTTTATTTCATTATTTATTTTTATTTTAATCCATTAATTAATTAATTGAAATTTAATTTAAATTATAATTTAATGACTTTAATTAATTAATAAATTGTAACTTTAATTTTTTTAACTCATTATTAATTTTTATCATCATTTGTTTTTTATTAATTATTTAATTGAAGTAATTTAAATGTATTCAAGTTTATTTTGTAATTTTGAAATTAGTTATTTTGAATATATATATATATATATATATATTCATTTATATATATATAATCATTATAATTGTTCGATTTTTATTTAGGTGGTTTGTTTATTTACTTGCAGCATAAGATTTTTGAGCAGGTCCGACATAACTATTTCAATGTTAGATTCATGTAGCCAAATTTGAAGGGTGACACATAGAAAATTTGGTTTCCACCACCCATGTATATGATTTTCCATGATTGTGCATAACTGTTTCCACTCTCATGTTGCCAATTTCTATGGTCGAACCATGTAGCCTATTCTAAAAGTACTTTCACATATCCATTTAAACTGGCTACATGACCCTACATAGCCGAATTTTCACACTTAGCCAAATATGGATCCCAAGTTTCTAAAAATACCTCATCGTTGATGTCGAGAAAGAACACTAAACCAGTTGAACCCATTGATGAACCTAAAGAATGTCGATGAATCTTCAAATCTATCCCCATTTATGAAAACAAATCTGTCGAACCCCTATTGAATTCCTATCAAAGAAACCATCGAGATCCATTATATGGAGTTTAAATCGAAATAGATATCTTGTTGGTCCCAAAGAAGTCTACGATTGCAACCATGATCTGAAGATGATTCCTGATGCCATTTCTAATGAAGAAGGTCAAATCCGCATCGACCAATTGAAGGAGTTATAGAGAAATATGTGTTATTCAAGTGAATATGATGGATAGATCTATACAACTCTTTTGAAGAAGATAATATCTCCCTATTATTGATGAAGAACCTAATGCTGGATGATACTGTGCTCACCATAGTTCCAGTCATTGATAGTTTGGGATTGAAGACCGGCGCCGCAATGGAATTCGTTGCAAAAAACCCAGAAGATAATATTCACCCAAAGTACTTTCACCACCCAAAGGCATTTTATCCCCTGAAGGAATTTTACATCACCTGAAGGTTTTTTAACATCACCCAAATTCCTTTTACAACTAACCTAATGGACTTCTCTCATGACACACCAACACCTATGAATATACCATTTTTGTTTGTACTACTGATCATCGCAATCGGGACACGCCTCTTGATCTATGAAACCTTGATGACTTTCGATACATGGAACCTTCATGAATCTATTTTCATACCATCTTTGAAGATTATCTCTCCATCTTTCCACATCATCATCTTCATCAACTCGTTTTCCACCATCATTGGAACTTGGGAAACCGGAATGGCAGCACCCCCTTCCTTGTTCTCTATTACACTGGCTAAATTTTTCCGACTCTACCTTCCAAAACATGCTACCAAATCCTCTTATATAGACACCCAACCCATATCTCCAATTAATTATGTCAACATTAATTATCCTATAAATTAATATTGGGAATAACTCACCATTAATATTAGGGTAAAATCCTCCATTAATGTTGAGAAAAACCCACCATTAATAGTTTTCTCTCTCCTCAATATTTAAAATTTAAATAAAAAAATTCCAATAGTCTACACCTTGATTTAAAATTCTAATACTCCACATTCATATCCACCATCTGGGTCAATGTGATCACTGACTCCACTAAGCTCTAAATATCACCCAATGAACAGAACACGACGCATGACACCTGCAGCCAAGAAGACTTTCGATATTCAAGCAACATTGCTGATACCACCATCATTTTCTGATGACATCTGAGTCCTTGACAAGCTGCTCCAACAGATGCTTGCCACTGTGTTATGTAACTGAGAACTTCAACCAATCCCTTTGATACCACTATTGGGGATCGGAGTCTGGTATTGTATCACAAGTCATTGCAGAAAACACAATAGAAAATATTCACCAAAATACCTTTTATTTCCCGAAGGCATTTTATCACCCGAAGGAATTTTACATCACGTGAAGGATTTTTAACATCACCCTAAGGCCTTTTACAACTGAACTAAATTATTTCTCTCTCTAAAAACTAACACCCATGAATGTACCATTTTTTTGTACTTTCGATCATTGAAACCAGGACACGCCTCTTGATCTTGACAACAAAGAGGACTTTCGATACATGAAGCCTTCATGAATCTCTTTGCACGCCGTCTTCGATGATTCTATTGCCATCATCACATGTCATAATCTTCATCATATCATTGTCCTCCATCCTCAGAACTTGGGAAACTACAATGGTGGAACCCCCTTCCTTGTTCTTTGTTGCACCGACTAAATTTTGCCGACTCTACCTTCCAAAACATTCTACCGCATCCTCTTATATAGACTCCCAACCCATATCTCCAATTAATAATGTCAACAGTATTTATTATATCAATTAATATTGGGAATAACTATAAATTAATATTGGGATAAAATCCTCCATTAATGTTGATAAAATACATCTGTTAATAATTTTCTCTCTCCTCAATATCTAAATTTTAAATAAAACAATCTCAATACTAACATCACTACTCTCACTAAGCCATTGATGAACCTTACAAATCTGAGCGTATAGTTAATGTAGAGTTTTCACTTTTCACTATACATTTTTGAGTGGTTGACGATGACTGATTTAGGATAAAGATGATACTCTAAGGCTATAGAAGCTTGAACTGAAGTCGAATTTGGATTTGTGATTGATTTTTGGACAATATTTCATTTTTATAAATGAGTAAGGAGATTCAAAGGAGAAAGTTGATGGATATGATCTAAGGAGATGATGTCTCAGTTTTTTGGATGTGGTAATAAAGGATATTAAATGGTTTTGGTGGAATATAATATTTCATTTTTTGATTTGTTTCTTTCACAGTTTCATTCGATAGTTTTGTATCGAGGTTTGGTTGAATATTTTTTAGATGAGGAGCTTGAACCAATTTGAGATGGTGGTTTTTTATCCACATAGAACATGGAGGAATTCATCATATTACATCACAAATTCAATGTCGACTATTGGAACTATTAATTTCATGTTCCATTTTTGAATAATCAAATTTAATGATTTGAAGAAATCATTATTGCTATGTAATTTTTTTGGAAAGTTGGGTTATAACAGGAACCAATCGAAGGCTAAGAAGAGTTGGAGAATTTATCCATATTTAGGAAACAATAATTATAGAATAAGTTAACTCATGTCACTTGTATACGATAAAACACAATTAATTTTGACACATGGATTTATCTTCTTATTAGTGAGCTTTGTAAATAATTCTTTTCTTTTCTTTTCATTAAATAGTTTGTGAGTTTAATTTTACCCTCTTAACCCCCTATCATTCATAATTTCTATTTCTATCTCTCTAATATCTCTAAATTATTCTTCTCTCCCTTTTTTATTTTCTTAGTTTTTAAATATATATTTTTTTTTCTACCCATTTTGTGATCAACTACCTCCAAACATAGAGGAATGACCCGCTGACCCAATTCTAGGTGGTGAAACTCATTACTGCTTGGAGATCAAATATTCAATTCATCTATTGACTTCTTCTATGAACTTAAGATATTGTTATTGTGAATTGAAGTGATGCGAAGGCACACTTTTTCTTAGGTATAATTTGTTACTCTAATATCCTTTTATTTTTTCCACTTCTTCTCTTGTCTATTAAACTATTTTTAAGAGATGTTGTGTGATTTATCAATATTACGATGATCAATTTTACACAAAATAGATTCAATATGGAATTACTTTTACATAGAGGTACTTTTCATAGTTAAGATGGCACTCATTTGTATAATATGATATTGTATGTGTTCGTTTACTATTTATAGAGTGTGAGGTGTATATTTTGAGAGATAGATCATGCACTGCATGATGTTGAGATTCAATAGTTTAATTCTTAGAACTATGATTGGTATTAGAGTGAATCAACATAGATATTGTTCTTTGTTGATGTATTTCATTTATACTTATCTTCTTATTTATTTTTAAATTATTTTTTATTTTGTTTATTCTATTTTTATTTTCATTTTTTTTTATCACAATTTCAGGTTTCTTTTTACTACTTTAAAAATAGAAAGAAAATACAAAATGATTTTAGAAGTATCACTTGGATAGACGCACTACCTTCTTGAGACCAACCCCTAGGTTAGAAACTATTTTACATCTAAGGAATTATAAATTTATTTTTGATAGTTCAAATGATAGGCTATAAAAATTGGCACTATTTACAGGGAGGAAAGTTTTTTAGTGATTTTTCATTTTCTTTTCAAACATAATAAATATAATAAAATAACAAAAAAATTATTTAAAAAAACGAATTCTCCTTTATGATTAGAAGATATCATAGGATTTATTGTATACAAAGTTAAAGAAAAATATCTAATATTAAATGAATAATATTTATATTGAACTTATTGAAGATTATATAAAGTTGAGGTGAACTTATATGGAAGACTGAGCAGAATAACTTAAAGAATTCTCAAACCTTTTCCCATAGTTTTTTCTATAAGTGGTTCACCAAGTGAACATACTACTATCAGTTGAAATGGTGGTCTAGGAGGATGAATAAAGGTTGAAGATGAAATATCCTCATGTTGATGACCATATTATCATCTAGTAGGAGATGGGATATGAAACATATAATGAAGTTGGACACACTTTGAGAGATTTTTTTTAGTTTTCATTGTGATTATTTTGACTGCACTAAGCTACATGTTTATTTTTCCATTCTTGAATAGGAAGTTTTAGCTCATGAAATCCTATCCTTTTACATGGAAGACACCACATAATAGGTGTTTCATTATTAAGAGAGAACGTAAGAGGTTAACTAAATCACTACCACCTCAGACTTACTCTCAAGGGCCATACATAATGAAGGTCAATAGGATGAAAAGTATTAGGGAGTTTTCTACTTTTTGAAAGAATAAATGTCCATTTCCGATATTTATTATTTTGAATCTGATCTTGTTTTTACTACTCCATTTTTAGTTATTGAGGAGTTAAATTAATTTTCTAAGTTCATAGAGGGTTATGATGGATTTGAACCTTCACCTCTTGATGAAATTTTGAATCTCCCATAACTTACTGAAAATATTGTTTATTGGGCTGCTGAAAATGATAAGATTGATGCCAAATATGGGGTGGTGTATGGTGAAAAATTATTTTTCCTTACTACTAGTATATCTTCCCAGATTCCCTTATATTTTACTGTTCAATTAAATTTTGAAATGGTTAAAGATGATTTAATTATTAGTGCTGTTTTTGATTGTTTGTTTTAGGTCATGGTTCCTTAATTCATGATCTCATCTACCATTAACTTAAAAAATATAATTCAATTAAAAGAGGAAGAGGAGAAATATTTTTACATATAAAAATATGACTTTGAATAAAAATACTTTTCTTTTGGTATTGAGAAAGAGTGTATGAGCAGACATACTGGGAAGAATCATATATGGTGGTTTCTAAGAAAGAAGTCTCATCCACCAAATGATTGTGGATAAACCAAATGTTATCAAACTGTGGAACGTCTAAATTCATAATCCCTTGGGGACTTGAACACAAGATTTTATTTTATTTTTATATTTTTTTATCTTTAATAAATTTGCTAAGTTTTTTTTGGGAAAATAATACGACAATAATTTCCACATCGAGACAACATTTATCAGGAAACATCTTTCACACCTTGAAACTCCCAGGTTATATCCTTATACCCTTTACTTTCAAAGAGTTTGAATTATTTTTATATACAGTAAATTATGTGTGGGAGAGGGCATACATTTTTTCTATTGCTTCAGATGTTTTTTTGTTGAAAAAATATTAAACATGCTTTAGAACTAAATTTTATTGATATATTTTAATGTTTTCCATATATAATTAATATATGTAAAATTTATGGTCGATTTTAATTTTTCTAACGAGAATAATTTTTCATCCTTTGGAAGTATAAATTCAATGTCTTTAAAGGATCAAAAGAAGATGCATGTTGAAGAAAAATGAATCAAACTCCCTATGTTTTTACTCTAGTTTTAGTTTGTTTTTATCTTTAATTTAAAGATTTTATTTCTTATATTTTTCCATTTTTAGGATTTTGAAATGGAAATTTAGAGGGAATTATTCAAATTTTAAAAAGGGGGGATTATTTTGTTAAGACTTATGTGTCAAATCTTTGAAACATTGGAGTAAAATTTAAAAAAATTCAATTTAATTCTTATCTCTTTCATGTTTGAATTAATTTTTTTTTCTACTTGGTATGTGGGGTGCAATAAATGAATGTATAGTTAATAGTTAAGTGATTTCACATGTTTAACTTATATTTTAAAACCTTTTAGTCATTATTAATATTTTATAATCATTGAATGCTAAACTTGATCCTTTCTTTAATTTATTGGTGCTTTAATGAACACCCTTTTTAAATTCAAACTTTAGTATGCAACATATTATTTGAAAATTCTATGTTGGTGTGATGGAATTGTTAAGTTATAACCAATAGGTGTTATTGTGCATGTTGTGATTGCTGTTTTGAGTGGAAAAATAATTTTTGAGATATCTTGTGACCCTCAAACATGAAAAAATTACTTTTTATATGAAAATATTTGTGAACTTTAATTGACTTCAATGATATTTCACCTTCAGTTAAATAATGGGGAAATTGTTGGGTTTTAAGTGTTGGGGATGTATATTTAAATGTGATAAACTATAATTCATTGAGATCCCTTAAAAAGACTATTTTTTTTTAAATTATGAGTTTTTTATAATTTAATATAAATTTTTACGTGGTGAAATTATTTCTCAATGTTGAAGGTTGTGAATCCAGTTTGAGGTGGTTTATCACTCTTACCCTATGGATTTAATTGAGTAAATCATTTCTATTTCCCTCATAGAAAAAATGTATTTCAAAAAAATCTTGGGAAAATGTCATATTATTATTTTTTACTTTGAAGTTTTTAATTTAAACTTAACTTATAAGATATGTATCAAAATGGATTATGTAATGAAAATACTATTTTAGGTTTAACTCATTCTTTCATTCTCTTTCATTATTTATTATTTACTCATAAAATGTTGGATAACTTAGTTATTCTTCTAATAAATTTTCATTCCACCCCATAAAATGTTCAGTCAATTTATTAAGTTCTCTTAAATTTTGTGAGTCTGTTCACCTAGATGTAAAGAGAAGTTTTTAATTTCAATTAGATAAAAATTTAAATTTTTTAAATTCAATTTAAAATTAAAAATTTAAATCATTTTTTTTAAAACAGTAACCAAGGTTTTGAATAAATAAATTTAATTTGAGGGGGTATTCATATTTACTACTAGAGAGAATCCATAAGGGAAAATAAATATAAAAATCAATTCTTAGTTTCATTTCAGCTTGTCCATTTCCGATATTTACTTTCTACCATTGAATGTGACTAAAGGTTTCTTGAGGAAAAGAAACCACTTATGTGTGGGGGAATTTGATGTGGTCTATAAAAAGCATTTTATTTATTAAAAATTAATACATGATTTAATTACAAAAAATCAAACTTAATAAAATTTTAAAGATTGATAATTTTAATATCTCTGGGAATTAGGCACATTTCATTACAACTTTAAACATGAATTGCAATAATATTTTTGAAGACTTCCTTAACATGCTTGAGCTAAAAACTACATTGGATAACCTGAGGAAATGCATAAGAAATGGGCAATCCATAAATAATAGTAAGGGAATAAACATGGAATAATATGGATATAATAATACATTTTATACAATTCATATCAATGAGGGATAAAGAAACATGAATAATAAGAAATGATATAGCTTGATAATCATAACATGGGAAGTGTGGAAACAACTTAAAACAATGCATCATAAACATTGGTCAATGATAAACCAAAAATACTTCATGGTGGAAAAAGTCCCATAAAGGAATCAGGTACACCCCTTTACTAACATGACATATCATGATAATAAAAATTACCCAATGTATTGGAGCGCTATATAATTTTGGGCGTACCTGTCACTTTCATTTCATTCTGATGCTTAAGTGTGCCACATAGATCCTAAAACATGGAATCATTCATCATCATAATTTATTCCATGATAAATGAGTGTTGAATAAATACATTTAATTCCCCAATAAAAAGGTATATGTTTATAAAAGTTAACAACTTTTATAGGAAATGGGTACAACATTCACTACACAATTGGTTTGGCATTGAAAATCACAGTGACAATTCAGAGTATAACAATGTCACTAAAAAATTCATAAAATAGGTTAATGAGAGAGAAGTGGTTATATAATAATTTTTAAATGAGTTTTAAAGTAATAGGTATGTGGAAGTACATTTACACATATTTATAATTAGAAAAATAAGGCATATGATAATAAATAAGCTTGAATAAAAAGAGAAAGGAAATGATGCTTAAGAAATTTCGGCAAGGTAATGGGTGTAAATGGGAGAGATTAATGGGAGAGAAAGGGGTATATAATAATTTATAAATTATAAAGGTAGTATGGGGGAGGTTCAAAAACATACCACATTATTAGTAATTAAAAATAAAAGGGCCTAAAAACATAAAGAAACTTGGATAAAGATGATAAAGGAAAGAACCCTTACTTGAGTGTGTGACTCAGAAATATTTAAAAGGATATTCTTGAGATATTGGGGTGCCTTGGGAGGATTATAAAAAGGGTATGTAAGAGTAAAGAAGTTCTATAAGGATTTTTAGTGAATAGAAATGGGATATTGGATGGGTTTATAGAGGAAAAGTGATGGATTTCTTTAATATTTAGGTTTTGGAATCTACAAAATAAAATATTCAAAACCAAAAACCTTACCATGGTTTTTCCATGTTTTCTACAAAATGGGATATTTTTAAATTATTTTATTAGGAAATGGGAAGAACTTATGAAAATTATTCCTTTGATTATGTGGAGGTGAGTCACACTTTTAAATAAATGAATATAAAACTTTAAAATATAATAATGGTTTTGGGGGATTCATTAAGGCTTAATAAAAATAATCAAATAAAAATAAAATAACATTATTTAAATTTTAAAATATATATTTTTTGTATTATTCAAATTATAGTATTTATTAAATCATTTTTGGGTCATTACGATGTCATAAAACATATAGTATATTTATATGGTATTTAATTTTTACCCAAAAATTCGAGTGTCTCAAAAAATTATAAAAAATTCACCATTGGATAATTTTGAAGTTCTGATTCCAAAAATAATATTCATTTTAACTAAATTTTTTTCGAAATATTTTCATTTTCACTTTTAAAAAAGATTCAACATTTATTAAAAAATGACAGGTTTTTGACAATTACAATTTTTGAACCCTTATAAAAAGAACATTTCAATAAATAAAAATTATATGACCATTTATAATTAATAATAACTATTTAATAAAATTTTATTAAAATACTATATATTTCAAAAATCCATTAATTCATTAAAACAATTCCCTTAATTTTAATTTGAATATTACCTGAAAATACAATTTATGTTTAATTAAATCAAAATAAAAATAATTTATAAAGTAATAATAAAAAAATAAATTCATTATTCTATAAAATATAAATATTCATATTATTAATTTCTTGATACATATACCTTTGTCACACTAGCATACATTCTTAGTGTAAGGTGCACGATAGTGAGATTTTCATGGGGCTATTCGGCAAACATGGTTTGGGTTGTGATGTTGATGAGCTTGAACTTTTCTTGTAAATAGTTTTACTCATTATTAAGTTAATGGATATTAGATTGGTATTAGTAAAGGGGAAATCCCAGATATGCTATCTCACATAAAATCTTCAATAAATGAGCTTGATAGGGCACCATTCTACTAGTTAAGGCCATCACTTCCTTTGTCTGAGTCAATTGGATTAATTGAAAGCTTATATTTATAATAATACTTTGATCAGTGTTTATTGGATATATTTTCAACATTAAAGATTCTTAATAGTATTTTTAATCCAATTGGATAAAAAATTATAAGTGAATGTGTTTTCTATAACCACACTACTTAATAAAACATTAATAATAAGGGAATTTTATTTATAACAGCTTGGGTCGTTACAATATTCCACCTTGAGAAGTTTTGACCTCAAAATTTTCATTCCACCCCTTAAAACAGATAAGGGTAATTTTGTCTCATCACTTCCACCATTTCCCACATTTCTTCTTCAAAATTTTGGTTTCTCCACAACACTTTGACAAGGTGTATTGTATTATTTCCTAGAACTTTTTCTCTACGATCCATGATCTTCAGTGGATTCTTCTCACAGGAAAGATCATTCTTCAATGGTATCGCCTTAAGATTGAGTACATGTGAGGGGTATGGTATGTACTTCATCAAGAGTGATATATAGAATACATCATAAACTCAATATAGGTTAGGTGGGAGTGCAATTCAATAGGCCACCACAATGATGTGATCAAGGATCTCAAAGGGGCCATTGTATCTTGGACTAAAATTTCCCTTCTTTCGAAATCTTATCACTTTATTCCTTGGAGATATATGGAGGAAAACCATGTCTCTAATATCAAACTCTAGGTTTCATTGACAATTGTCAACATATCTCTTTTTTAGACTCTGAACAACCTTGATTTCTTACCGATTGGTCTTAACCTTTTCCAATATTTCCTCAACCATTTCAAGACCTAGAAGTTTCTATTCCCCAACTTCATACTAGAATGCAGGTGTCTTGCAACTCTTCCCATAAAAGGGATTCATAGGGAGCCATTTACATGCTTTAGTGGAAACTGTTGTTGTAATAGAACTTGACCAAAAGAAGATGTCGATCATATCCTCCTTTGAAGTTAATTGAGCATGCTCTCAACATGTCCTCAAGTGTCTCGATAGTTTTCTATGATTTTCCATAAATTTGATGGTGATAAGCCATGTTGAAGTTCAAATCTTTGTTTATATCATGCTAATTAATTTTCCAATACTTGGGGGTGAATATTGGATTACTATTGGATACAGTTGATAGTGGTACTCCACTTATCCTAACCACTTACCTGTTGTATATCTGTGCAAGTAGATCGAGTGAGAATTACTCTCATATCACAATTAAGTTTGCAATATTTGCAAGATTATTCACCATAACCCATATAGAATTATTCCCTCATGATTTATTTGTAGGATCAGTGAAAAATTACATGGTGACGTTTTCCCATTTCTAGGTAGGTATGGATAATGGTTGCATCATCCCCTTAATTTTTTTTCACTTCTATTTGCTAACATACAAGAAATCTTGATGTATATTCTGTGATATCCTTCTTCATATAGTCCCACTAATACTGTTCTCAGAGATCTTAATACAACTTTGTGATTCCTAGGTGGATGGAGAAGGTTGAGCTATGTGCATCATCCAACAGATCCTTCTTTAACTTAGGATTTTATGGTACACATAGTCTTGACCCCAATCTCACAACACCTTCATCACTAACATTGAACTCTTAGGATTTCCCTTTCCTTATAGATTCCACTTTCTTCTAAATTCCCACATCATCTCTTTGAGAATCCTTTAACCCCTCTAGAAGATATGGTTGATAAATAATTTATGAAAGTATTGATGATGTTCCTTCCTTTTTGATTCCCATGTCCATCCTTTACGAAGATAAGAAGACATGATCCTTCTCAATTCTCATCAATGACAAAATTGATGAATACTTTCTACTTAGATAATCTCCCACTTTATTTTATTTCCCAAGATTGTAGTGAATTGAGCAGTCATAGTATTTAATTAGCTATAACCATATTCATTAGTACATGTTAAACTATTTCTGTGTGAATATATACTTGAGACTTTTTTGATCCGTATATATTTTATAATTCTCCCCAAATAGATAATGCTACCAAAATTTTAAAGCAAAAATTACTATAGCTAACTCCTAATCATGTGTTGGGTAGTTCTGTTCATGAACTTTCAACTACCTTGAAGAATAGGAAATGATTATCATTTTTCATCAACACACAACCCAAACACTTCTTTGAAGCATCATTGAATACCATGAAAAGATATCCGCTTGTGGGTAGTGTGATAACAAGAATGTTGATAAGCCTCCATTTCAAATCCTTGAATATTTCTTCACATTAATAATTACAAGTACAATTTAATCCCTTCTAAGTTAGTTTTGTGAGAGGGTTTGATAATCGTGAGAAATTTCTCATGAATCGGCGATAATACCCATCTAACCCATGGAAACTACAAATATCTATAACAGATGTTGTACTTTTTCATCCTTTAATTTCATCTAATTTTGAAGGGTCTATAGATATCCCATTTCCTATGATGATATTACCCAAGAAATATACTTACTTCAACCTAAAATCACATTTAATGTACTTGGAAAAAATATTTTCCCTTTTTAAGGTATTTAGCACAATACTCAAATGCTCCTCATACTCCTCCTTACTTTTATAGTATATTAGAATATCATATATAAAGACTACCAAAAAATTATTGAGGTAATATCTAAAGACTCTATTCATCAAGTCAATTTAGACTTCTATAGAATTAGTGAGTCTTAATGGAATTACTATGAATTCATAGTGCCCATACCATTTACAAAAAGTTGTCTTAGGGATATCCTCCTTATTTACCCTAACTTGGTAATATCTTGACCAAAGATCCACCTTGGAAAATTATTGTGCTCCATGAAGATGATCGAATAAATCATGAATCCATGTTAGATGATACTTGTTCTTTATCATGATCTTGTTGAGCTCACAATAATCAATGAAAAGGCTCATTGACCCATCATATTCTTAACAAAGAGGATGGATGCACCCCATGGAGAAGCACTTGGGCATATGAAACCTTTGTCCATATTCTCATGTAATTGTTTCTTCATCTCCTCAAGTTCCACAACAACCATTCTATATGGATTCTTGGATAATAGTAATGCCCCATATATAATATCGATTGAAAATTACACATCTCGGCTTGGGGTAAGACTAAGAAATTCCCCAGGAAACACATTAGTGTATTCCCTCACAACGATCATGTCTTCAATGTTGGTTCTTTCCATAGACTAAATCATTTGAGCTAGATACATTTAATAATAGGTAAATAATATCCATGATTGAGATGATGGTGCTAAAGAAGATTAATCATTCTCCTTGCATTTGTACAAGATCAGGGGCCGATTCTCTATATGATGAGTGATTTACTTCTTGTGAAAATTTAAGTTGGATCTATATAAAGAAATACAATTCATGCCTAGAATTTCATAAACTTACACCTAAGGGAGTATTAATAGGTTCTCCGAGAAGTTCATCCCACAAATTATGATAGGTTAGGAGTTATATATTTGGGATACAATGATTTCTCCATTTTTCATTTTCACCGACATCTATACTTCCATGATTTGTGGTGGTGTTTGAATAGTTATACTAAAATTTAATGATATGAAGTAATGAGTAGCACTAGAATATTTTTTCCCCTATTTTGAATGAATAACTAGAGTACCTATTACCACTTTATTTTCGGGATTCACTTTAGTGGTAGTGATGGAAAAAGCTCACCCTTGTTTCCTTGGAGGTTGTTGGTTGTCTCTGAAAACCCTTAGCTTAGTGAATTGGTTTGAAACATTCCATGATTTCTTATAGTTATATAAATGAACAATATGCTGAGGGTTTACTAGAACATTCCTTTCCTCTATTTAAATAGTGGTTTTTTATTACCGAAAATCGCTAGCTAGGTTCCCTTCCTTCTCATACCTAAAACATTTCTTCACCCCCTTCAGAAAATTTCTAGGGTGCTTCTTTCCACACCTTTGGAAAGTGGGATGTTGAAATATATTTTTATTATTACATCTATCTACCAGACCTATAGAATTGATATTAAATTCCTGATTTTTATCCCCTTGATACCCCTGAGATTCCCCGATATCCATTTTGACTTTGAGGACACATCAAATAATTTCCTCATTGCCATCAAATACATGGATCACCAGGGATTTCTATAGGATATGTATTATCCCAACAAATAAGTTTCCAACCTTGAACTCAGGGGAAACCACAAATAAAGAGTCATTCTATGAAAGTATTTTGACGTTTTCTACATACTCCTTGATAGATTTATCATCCTTTTTCTTGAGGTCAAGGAAATCCCTTTCTATTTAAAGATGGAGTGTGTGGGGAAAATATTTATCAAATTTTTTTTTTCCATAAATCCTTCCACACCATTGCTTCGATCTCTTACTCAGGATTTATATTTTTGATCAATGTACACCACTGATCAAATTTACCTTACATAAGATAAATTTAAATAAAAAAATTCTCTTTTTCATAACATTGAAGGATGGAAAATGTCATTTCAATGGAGTTGACCCACTATTTTGCAATTAAGGGAATATATGACCCATTGAAAGTAGGAGGACTTTGACGTAAAAAGTTCTCGATTGTTTATTGTTCTCTCTTAGGGGGGTTTGGACACTCCTCTGAATCCATATTTCAATTTATAACCTAATTCAGTTGAGATAGTTTCATCATGAAGTGTTCGATTCCTACCCCCATTGGGTTAAGCATCTTGTTGGGGTCAGTAATCACATTGCTCTTCACATTAATTTTTTTACCTAATTACTCTTATTTAGCACAATTAGATAGAGTAAAAGAAAAATTAAGTATGTATATATTTAAATTTTGAACACATAAATGGGAATTTAATGACACTAAAAGGATATCTTATAACTTACATGTACTTCCTTAACTTATGGATTTATAGGATTTATTCTTTGTTTTCCATGATATATTTAGTAAGATATACTCCTATGAGAATTTTTTCTCCCATAATAATGGTTCATATTAAGATTTTGAATTACAAAATCATATTCTTTGGGAGCGTCAGACTGGTTATGCAATAAGGCCTATTTTCGTGTAGCAGGTTACCCCATGTTAGGACCGAAATACCTTGTCGGAATTGTTACCCCTAGGTATATCTATTCCAGAACCACGTCCACTTTTAGTTTCAATATAAGGATTTATTTTATTAATAAACCACTTACTATATACTCACAAAATTTTTTGGGATGTATTCCTATACTTAGTATTATCTTTAGGTCAATTTATATAGTTTTCTAATCCCAATCCCAAAAATAGCTAAACATTTCCTCTAATACCAACTCTAAAGAACCTTCTCTTTATTAAAAATTAATATGTGATTTAATTACATAAAATTAAACTTAATACAACCCAAAATATTGATAAGTCTAGTGTCTTTGGGAATCAGGTACATTTCATTATTACTTTAAACATGAATTACAACATCTTTATTGAAAACTTCTTTAACATGATTGAGTTTAAAAGTGCATTGGATAACCTGGTGAAATACATAAAAAATTGGTGAGACATAAATCCCAATAAGGGAATAAATATGGAATAACTTGGATATAAAAATAAATTTTAGAAAATTTATATCAATGAGGCATAATGTAACAGTATAATAAGGAATGATATTACATGATAATCAAAACATCGGAAATGTGGAAACAACTTAAAACACTGCATCATAAAACATAGATCGAGGCTAAAATTCAAAGAATTAATGGGGGAAAAAGTCCCATAATGTAATCAGGTAAAACCGTATATCCACATGACATAACATGATACTAATCATTACCCAATGCATTGGAGCGCTATATAATTTTGGTCACACCAGTCACTTTCATTTCATTCTCATGATTAAGTGTGCCACATAGATCATAAAATAGGATTCATTTATCATAATAATTAATTTAACAATAAATTATTATTTAATAAATACATTTAAGTCCCAAATAAAAAGTTATATGTGCATAAAAGTGAACACTCTTGATAGGAAATGGGTACTACATTCACTACATTATTGGTTTGGCATGGAAAATTTTGGTGAACATTCGACAGCATAATGGTGTCACCTAAAAATTCATAAAATGGATTAGTGAGATAGAAATAGATATATAATTATTTGAAAATGAGGTGGAAAGTAATAGGGACATGGAAGGACATGTCCACATATTTATAATTATAAAAAGAAATCATAAGATAATAAATAAGCTTGAATAAAAAGGGAAAGGAAAGGATGTGTATGAAATTTCGGTATGGTGACAGGTGTATATGGGATAAATTAAGGAGAGATAAAGGGGTATCTCATAATTTATACATAATAAGAGCAGTATGGGGGATGTGTGAAAACATACCCCATCACTAGTAATTGAAAATAATAGGGAGGAACTAGATAAATAAACTTGGATAAAGATGAGAAAGGAAAGAACCCTTACTTGAGAGTGTGACTCCAAAAGCTTGAAAAGGGGATTATTGAGAGATTGGGGTGCCTTGGGAGGATTCTGGAGAGGCGATGGAAGATTAAGGACATTATAAAAGTATTTTAAGTGAATAGAAATGAGAGATTGTGTGGGTTTATAAAGGAAAAGAGAGGGATTTCTTTAATATTTAGGTTTTGGACTCCACAAAATAAAATATTCAAAACCAAAAACCTTTCCACAGTTTCCTAAAAAGGGGATATTTTTTCATTAGTTTATTATGAAATGGTATTAACCTATGAAAATAATGACCTTTCTTATGTCCAGGTGAGACACACTTGTAAATAAATGAATTGAAAACTCTAAAATATAATAATGGTTTTAGAGGATTCATAAAGGCTTAATGAAAATAATAAAATAAAAATAAAATCACAATATTTAAAGGGGAAAACATACATTTGGAAAATGATACCCACTATAGTATTTATTGCATCATTTTTGGGTCATTTTTATGTCATAAACCACATCGTATATTTATACTGTATTTAATTTTTACACAAAAATTCGATTGTCTCAGAAAATTATAAAAAATTCACTATTGGATAATTTTGACATTATGATTAAAAAAATAATATTAATTTTATCTAAATAATTTTCTAAATATTTGAATTTTCAATTTTAAAAAATATTCGACATTTATTAAAAAATGCTTGGTTTGCTGACAATAATAGTTTTTGAGAGATTATAGAAAGTACATTTATCTTCATAAAAATTATATAACCATTTATAATTAATAAAAATTATTCAATAAAATTTTATTAAATTAATTTTTATTTCAAAAATCCATTAATTCATTTAAATAAATCCCTTAATTGAATTTTAATATTACTCGAAAATACAATTTGTGTTAAATTGAATCAAGATATAAATTATTTGTAAAGTAACAATAAAGAAAATAAATTCATTACTCTATAAAATATACATATTCATTTTATTAATGTCTTGATACATGTCCCTTTATTACAATAGCATACACCCTAAGAGTAATGTGTGCAATAGTGAGATTTTCTTGGGGTCGTTCGGCGAACATGGTTTGGGCCGTGATATCGATGAGCTTGAAATTATCCTGTAAATGGTTTTTTTTTCATGCTTATGTTTTTGGATCTCATCTTGAGCTTGGTCAAGGGAAAATCCCAGAGATGCTATCTCCCTCAGTAGCTCCAATAATAGGCTTCATAGGTCACAATTATACTGGCTGGGGTTATCACTTCCTTTGTCTGAGTCAATTTGATTTGTTAAAGCCCTATATTTATAATAATCATGTGATCACTGTTTAATGGATATATTATCAACAATAAATATTCTTAACAATATTTGGAATCCAATTGGATTAAAAAATGATCATGTGTTTTCTATAACAATATTACATAATAAAACATTAAATCATAAGGGAATTTTATTTATAACAGTTTGGGTCGCTACATGGCCTTTATTTCAAATATTTTTCCACATCACTTTTTGTATTTTAATTATGTTTTTAATATTATAATATTCTTTAATTTAGTTAATTTAGGTGTTTTGGTCTATTCTCAACTAAATTGTAAAATTAATTAAAATGGTGTTTTATAATGAATTTATGTTTGAGTTTTTACATGTGTTAATTTTTATTTAATAGTGATTTTTCTTTTAAGATTATAATTTTAATTGAATTTATTTAATTTTTGTGTTTTGTTAATTTTATTTCATTATTTTTTTAATAAATCAATTAGTTAGTTAAAATTTAATTTATTTTTTAATTTAATTAATTTAAATAATTAATAAATTTTCACTTTAATTTTTTGTTTAATTCAATGTTAATTTTAATCATCATTTATTTTTAAATAATTATTTAATTATTTAAATTATTTTTAATTTATTCAGGATTATTTTTTAATTTTAGAATTAGTTATTTTGAATATATATATATATATATATATATTCATTTACATATATATTTATATATTTATTATATATATTTTTTATTTTTATTTGGGTGGTTTTTTATTAACTTGAAACAACATCTTTTTGAGTAGGTGATGCCTAGTCATTTCAAGGTCAGATTTGTGTGGCTAAATTTGAAGGGATTCACATAACTAGTTTGGTTTCCACCAACCATGTTTTTGATTTTTCTAAGATGGAATGTATCCATATCTACCCACATGTAGCCAATTTCTATGGTTACACCACATAGCCCATTCTTAAAGAACTTTCACATATTTATTTTAATTTGCGAAGCCATGGACAAAACTTACAGATTCAACCATTGAGATGATTCACGGTTTTCACTTTTCATCTTTCATTGTTGAGTGGTCAAGGATGGACAAGTGAGGAAGAATATGACCCTCTGTGACTCTAGGAGCTTTAAATGATGCTGAATTTGGATTTATGATTGATGTTTGAAAAGTATCTAGTTTTGTTGATTGGTATGGGAGATTCAAAGGAAGAAGATGATGGGTCTAATAAAAGGAGATGATGAATCGATTATTTGGGTATGGTGATAAAGGATATTCCATTCCAATCTAAAATCGGTGAAAGTTTAAAGTTTGTTTGCTTATTTGTTTACTTTCAATGTTTTTTTTGATAGTTTTGTGTGTAGGTTCAGTTGAATTTTTTTAGATGAGGATCTCGAATCGGTTTAAGATAGTGGTTTGTTTGTCCACATAGACATAGGATGAAGTCGTCATATTACATCACAATTTTAAAGTTAACTAGTGGAACGTTTAATTTCGTGTTTCATTTTAAAATAATGAAATTTAATGATATGAAAAAAATCATTATCACTGTGTCAAAAATTTGAGGAAAGTTTGGTTCTAACTAGAACCACTTAAAGGTTGACACATGGAGTTATCTTCTTGTTAGTAAACATTATAAATAATTATTTTATTTTATTTTTATTAAATATTTTATGAGTTTCTATTGACCCTGAGAACACCCCGTCATTCGAAATTTCTATTTTCCTCTCTCTTTTCTCTCTCTTTTTTGTTATTCTCTCCATTAAATATTTTCTTAATTTGTAAATAAAATTATTTTAATGTTTCTATGTATTTTGTGATCTCCACCCTAATGGAGAAATAACTCTCAAACCTAGTTCCAATAGGTGACACTCATTTCTACTTGGGGATTAACTATTCAATTTTTTTTAGACTTCATCTGTTCACTTAGTAGATTATGATCACGAATTGAGGTAATTTGACGACACACTTTATCATAGGTTTAGTTTTATTCTCTCTGATCCTTTCCTTTTTTCCTCTTCTTCTCTTTCCTACTCAACCATGTTAATATAGTGAGGTTTTGTGATTTTTCAACCTAGTGATGATCACTTTTAGATGAAAGATATTTTTTTGTGGAAATGATTTGAACTAATGGGACTTTTAAAAGTTAGTAGAGAAATCTTGTGTAGGAAATTATCTTGTATGTGTTTGTTCACTATTTGAATAGTGTGAGGTGTATGTTTTGAGAGATCAATCATGTATTTTGTGAGGTTGAGCTTTGACAGTTTAATTATTAGATCCATGATAGACATTAGTGTGAATCAACATGAAGATGGTTTATTCTTGTTGAATTTCTTTTCTACATATCTTCTTGTTTATGATTATCTTTTAAATTTTCTATGTTATTTTTATTTTCTTGTGTATTTTTCATCTCAATTTCATGTTTATTTTTAATAATTTGTAGATAGATGAAAAAATACAAAAATTATTTTAGAAGTATCACTATGATAGACACACTACCACCTTGAGTTCGAGGCCTAAGTTAGTGTAAGATCTTGAAATTTTATGAAGATGTCTCATGCTTGGTTATAAGTAATAATTTTAATTATGTTGCGTATTTTTTATTTTTTTTACTTTTGGGTTTATTTGTGTGAAAATTTGAGAAAAATGAATGAAATATGGCTGTAGACCGTTGGATCAATGTTAAGGAAAACCATGCGCCCCATCCCAATAAGTTGTTCAACAGTGGACAGAGGGGAATTGAATGGTTGGCACATGGTTTTCCAAAATGTGAACCCTCTTATAAGTAACCACAAATCCCTATAAAATATGAACATTCTTTAGGCACATAGTTAGTTAAAACCATGCAACCCTTTCTAACAAACTGTGCTCAACTTTTAAAGTCACCTGAATATTAGGTTTTTTAATCACCTAAACCCCCCAAAACTCACCCTATTCAAACCAAAATCGAACAAAATTGCTTTATCTCAATTTCAGAGCCTTTTGGATGGATTCCAAGACTTAATAACCTTCTTTATTCGTGATTTGAAGCTCAAATCGATGATCTGCACCCCTCTCGGTAAGAGAATCCTATCCCTTTTGGTTTCTCGCACTTCATTCATTCTCATATTATTTTAGTTGTTGTTCTCCTAGTTTTGAGATATATATAGATATAGGATTATAGATCTAGATCTGGATTATAAGGATATGGATTTATTTGATCTTGATTTAGGGTTTAGATCCTAATCTTGTTTTACATTGCTGTGCCACTCAATTTTAGGGGATTTCCATTGCATAATCGTTCATCAAAAAATCAAGATAGGTGGTCTATAATACAAATCCCAAAGTATTTATTTTAATTATGTGTATGTAATTGTATAATTGTTGTTATATATTTAGAAATTTTGTTCTTGATTTAATTAATTAATTTGGTGAGTTAATTTATTGAATAGATGTGAAATTTGGGGTTTGAGAATTATAGATTGAGATGATTAATTATAGAATTAATTTTTAGTATTTGAGTTTGCTGATTTGGGATAATTAATTGATAGATCAATTATGAGATATTGATATTTGAGGATGAGATATTAATTGTGAATTAATTATGTGATTTAGAGTTTGTGGATATTGATAAATTTATTGATGAATCAATTAATGGGTTTCATGCACATAATTAATTGTGGAATTAATTAACGGGATTTATGTGATAAAATAATTATTTAATTAGAAATGGAATTTAATTGGATAATTAATTATTGAATTAATTATGTTTATGAATGGTAAAATGGTCATTTATTTGTGAAATAAATAATGGGAACATGGTCATTCTAATGTGCATGATATGAATGATAAAATAGTCATTTAGTTGTGAAATTAAGAATGAGAACATGGTCACTCTAATGTGTAAGGTATGAATGGTAACATGGCTATTTAGTTATGAAATCAACAATGAGAACATAGACATTCTAATGTGTAAGGTATTAATGGTAACATGGTTATTTAGTTGTGAATTAAAAAATGATAATAATAAAATTCTGAGATTTTATATCCCTCAGAAATACTTCGAGCTCCTGCATGAGCCAAAGTAGGGATTGAGGTACGAGTGTCTATGGGAACCTAAGGGTTTATGTGGTTAAATAAATATTAATTGATAATGTGATAAATATTTACTTATTAATTGTAATTACTTATTTATAAAACTGTATACACTTGAATTTTGATATTATTTTAGACACCATTGGTGATGACCTACTAAGTTGTACTCACACCCTACTCTAGATGCCTGATCGGTACCAGAATAAAATTTGTATTTTCTAGACAAGTTACGGGAAAAAGATTTGTGTTACATGGATGATCTGGTATGGAGCCTGAATGAGATAACCATATGTTGTTTTTGACCCACTTGGGAGTCATCTATGTCTTTATTTTTGGGTTTCATTTTAGACACTTGACACATAAATTAGCATGAAATAACTATTTTTTCACTTTGGACATTTTATTTCTAATTTTATTGGTATCCTTATGGTTATGATTATATATATGGTTAATTTTTTTTAATTTCTTTTGGTGTTTTAGACTGAAAAAGAGAGTAGAGTCTCCCCATGACTGATATTAGACCCTCACTGCTAGTCGGAAGCCTCTAGTATATGAGGAGGTGGGCTTGAGGTCATGTAGAAAACCGGCATGGGGCACCGGTTTGTGGAACCCAGGTCAGGACATTAAAAAGTGGTATTAGATGAGGTTTTATTTTCTTCTTCTTTTATTATACTATTTGGGAAAGTAGGGATTTTTTTTATTGTTGTTTGCTATTACAGTTGTATATTATTTCACCTTGGGTGATGAACTTGTTGCGTGATGTCTTGATTATTTTGAGATTTTTTGAGATTTGTCACATGGCCCGGTATGGAATGAGAGTTGGGTTGCATGCATTATTCTATGAACTCGGGATTATTTTGTGACATGCATCATTTTAATCATGCATGGGAAAATTGGTTATAGGTAAGTTGTTGAACTTGAAATATTTTTCAATGCTTGTGAAAATTGAATTAAAATGGTGCCTAATATGAATTTGAGAAAGATTATACAATTATTCAAGATGAGAATAAATGGGTGTCTAAATAAGAAACTCGAATAATGAGAATGAGTTTCCCTTTGTAAAAAATGACCTAGATGTAGGAAAATTAAGGGTTGGATAATGCCTTGGTTTTGACCATGCGGTGGGGTTTGGGGAAATTAATTGTTGTGGCATATTTTATTTTGAATATATGTTTTAATTTTGTGAAGTGTTTCCTAACGAATGTGTTTGAAATTATAGAGATATGCCTCCACAATGATTCTTGTTGAGAGAATGACCAAAAGTCATAGATAGAGATGATCTACCAACGGTGGGACCTGCGACAACGATTGTGTCAGATAAAGAAGTTGAGGAGAAGTTCCAAGACAACTATTATTGGTTTATGCAGTTCATTGGAAAAGACCCAAGGTGGTTTTTTAAGAGTATGTTTGATCTAACAAGGGAGTTCTATTTGCAGCACCCTCTGACTTTTACTATAGAGGACAGACCCAAGGGAGTTGAGTTCTGGGTCGAGTCCATCGAGACTATACTTGACCACTTGGATACCCCTGTCGAGAGTGGGGGTGTCAAGTTGGCTGCTTACATGATATGAGGATCAGTGAAGTGTTGTTGGTATGCTTAGGAACCGACTGGAAATGTTTATGGTATATTATGGAGGGAGTTCTTGGAGAAGTTCATAGAGAACTTATATACAGAGATGTTGAGGTAGGAGAGAGCAACTTAGTTCATAAGGTTGAATCAGGAGAGTATGTCTATGATGGACTATAGAGGATACTTTACATATTTTCAATGCTTTTCTTCCGAATTAGTAGGGGATGAGATAGCTGTGATGAGTCATTTTCAAGATGGGTTTAACTGTGAGATTAAGTCCTTAGTAAACCTCCTCTTGTTAAATAAGTTTACTGAGGTAGTGGATCAGTCTCTCATAGTGAGGGGAAACTGAAGGAGGCTTCTAGTGTGAGAAATGTTGTTCCAACTGAATGATTAGGAGGAATTAATTCTGATACCAGGAAGTATAACTATGATAGCATTAACCAGGGTAGTGGGAAATAGAGTACCAAAATAGAGGGATCAGTTTCCCTAGACCTTACTCAAGTGATCTGTCACCAATGTGGTTGGTTGGGACACTTACAAAGATAGTTCCCTTGACCACCAGTAGAGTGATGTTTTTACATCAATATGGGAAATCTATATAAGAAATTTAGGACCTAGTGACAGACAGACATTGAGGGTGCAACTGGGAAGAATAAGAGTGTAGAAAGGGGATCTTCCTCACCATATCAGTCTAGAAGTTTTAGTTCTACTAGATGAGGAAGTAGATACAATGGATGTGGAGCTTTGGGGAAATATCACCTATTTTAGTAGGGTGGTGTAACTCAGGGGAGTTATACTGCATCATAGGGAAGAGGTGCATGACAGTTGCATGTGGTGCAGCCTACAGTTATGGATAGAGAGGGCGGACCATCGATCGTGAGAGGTACTATTCTTATAGATCTTATATTATCTAGTTCCTTATTCGATACTGGTTCCTCTTATTACTTTATATCTAAAAAACTTTATAACGGTTTGAGCCTGGTAGTGGAGTTTGTGGGTTGGGTGTTGAAGATATATACACCGTTGGGAGTAAGATCTAGAGACATCTGTTTATGTAAGGGGTGTTCTCTCGAGGTTAGGGTGTACCTCTTTCTATGGGATCTTTACATTATTGACATTTCAGGATTCAGCCTAATTATGGGCATGGACTGGTTGGTTTCATACCAAGACTATATTGATTTTTACCATAAGAGAGTGACCTTTATGTATTCTATGGATGAAAAATTTCTTCACCATGGAGAGTGAGTTATCTAAGTAGGCCGAGAAGGGGCAATTAATCAGGAAATAGAAGGGATCACAACCCAGGTTTCTAGACTATTGCTGGATGATGGAGGTGTAGAGCAGGATGTCCTTCCACCTATAGTGGACCCATTTCAGGATGTATTTACAAAATACTTCTTAGGGTTTCCACCTGAGATGGATGTGGAATTTACTATTGAGCTCATGCCAGGGGCTGAGCGAGTTTCTATTCCACTATATAGAATGGAACTGATAGAGAATTAAGAGCTCAAGAATCAACTAGAGGAGTTTGAGAATAAGGGATTTATCTAGCCGAGTAAGTCACTTTTGGGTTCACCTATTTTTTTTGTAAATAAGAAAGAAAAGGGTTTATTGTTTTGTATTGATTTTCAGAAGTTGAGCTGGATGACAGTGAAGAACCGATATCCTCTTCCACACAACAATGATATTTTTGACCAGTTTATAGGAGCTTATATCTTTTCCAAGTTATATTTGATAGAAAGGTATCATCAGTTGATATTTTGGACTTTTGATATATATAGTACTGATTTTAGGAGTTGATTTGACTTTATGAGTTCATCGTAAACCAGTTTGGGTTAAAGAATGCACCATCAATGTCTATCGACTTGATGAATCAGATATTCTATCTATACCTGGATTAGTTTGTGGTGGTGTATGTGGACAAAATATTGGTATACTCTAAGACTCATGTAAATCATGCCTAATATCTTGACATAGTTTTGTGTATACTGTATAACACCCCAAGATTCCACGGTACGCTTCTCGTTAAATAATACAGTAGCGTGTGTTGTACGCAACTTCGAGTTCTAACACACCCCACAACCAATCAAAGTAGCCATTATGAATAGTAATACCTACTTTTTTGAAATTTTATAAATTTTATCTTTCAAAATGGACTTCATTTTTGGATTCGGAATATCGAATTTAGCCTAGGGTGAAATTTTGGAACTTTTCGGATATCTTTTATATTTTGATGAATAGTGAAAATTACTACATTTTAATTAAAAACAACTTTTTTAATCAAAATAATTAATAGTGATAAATTATACTATTTATTGGTTTTAAAGTATAATTATAATATAATTTTACCATTTTATCCAATGGTGGTCATTAGAATTAATTTCACTTTGAAATTGGACATAAACAATTGTCAATCTTTTGATTGATATTGTTTCTCAAAAACACGCTATTTGTTTTGAAAACGGGAATTAATTATAAAATTAATTAATGAAACTTATATGTTTGTATTTTTTTTAAAATAGACACCATTTTTGAATTCAGAATATCAATTATAGCTTAGGGTGAATTTTTGGTATTTTTCTGAAAAACTTCAATTTTTGATGAATAGTGAAACCACTAAGTGGTAGTTTAAAAACTAATTTTTCATGTAAATGAGACATTACCACTTCTGTGATTTGATTTTAAAAAATCCAACATACATGGTTGTCATTATCAAGTAAAATGTGGTTCAATGGGATTAAAATAATATTTTGGTGAATAGTAACTTTTAAGTTTTATTAATCGCGATTAAAGGTAATTAGTGTAACTTAAGGTAAATATAATGTTATAATAATATGAAATTACCTTTACACTTTTCCTAAACTTATTGGGTGAGTAATGTCCAACCAAGAAAATCCATGGGTCAAGTTGGGGACCCCATGGAGCCACAGGGTAAGAAAATGACATTAATAACTTTTTATTTAAAGTAAAAATAAATTTGTCACAAACATGTGTTGTTTTACTAAAACAATTATTACATGGGGTTATATAAGTTAAATTTTAGACTATAAGTATTCATTGGAAATCTAAAAATATTTTCTACATCATGGTAATTTTTTCATAATTTTTAGACATTAAATAAAGTAAATTTTTTATCACACCATGATGATGGAACAATTACCTCATTAATGAACTTTTTAAATAAAATGAAAAGATAATGTAAAATATAAGACTTACACTTGTCAAAAACCTATCAGATGAGTATATTTCTAACCCTAATCACCTTATCCATGCAATATATAATTGTGTGACCTTTAAAATCCGAAAATCACTTCATAATAATGTAACATTTCATGACGTTCCAAGAGTGCCTCTCCTCTCCTCTTATAAAAGGCCCCCACCTCTACCACCTTATTCACACCTTCAAAGCCTTTTGGCTTGGCCAAACTCTTCCCAAACACTCTCTCAACTTCCCTACATTACTCCTAGAAGCCTCAATTTGGGCAGAAGTCTTCCCAAGGAATCCTTTGGCTCAAATTAGAAAGAGTTACCCGATTTTAAGGTAATGTATTCTCTTATGTTCTTTTGTATTATTTTGCTTCTCCAACCCCTTAAACTCCTTTTATTCCTTTTTTTGTAAGAACACCAGTAACTTAAATATACAAGGATGTTTTTATGATAAGTATTCTAGCTACACTTACACACACCTCCCTCTAATGGTTAAGGAACATACTGTTTCTGTGGATGGCGAATTATTGGCTCACGAAACGATGATTGTTCTATCTTCTCCTACCACCCTTCATGGTGGCCATTATGATGAAACTATATTTATTTATGATATATATAATATTTATTTCCTCTCTATGCTTATGTATTTTACATTTAAAACATTTCTTTATGCTTTTCATGTTGTGAAAATGCAATAATTTCATTTGAGGAAGTGTGGACTACCGCCCCCTCAAGTGATGTGACTCGTTCATGCAATACATGGAATGTATAAAGAATGAAATTAATGAACTTATGTGACCTATATAACATATAGATTATACTATAATTATAATATATATATATATAGATCTCATTTAGTTTTAATTCCATTAAATTTGAAATAGAAATGAAAGTAGCGTTCATGCGTACGTATGAATTACCGTCTCCATGAACTATGCTTTTTAATTTCTTACCTCTAAATGTTATGTAATATTATAAATGAATGTATATACTGGATATGTATGATATATATGATATCTATATCATGAATATAATTCTGGATATAATGGATATTTTACCACATTAACAACTTGTAATTATAAGAAGTTTATTTTTGACTCAAGTACCAAAGATCGACAAAACGACCGTTATTAACTTAAATAATTATATTATATTCATAACATGGTAATAAGTGGTATTAAAGGAATAATGAACTTGAAAAAGGTTCTTAAGAAAGTATAAATTAACTCTAGTTTATTATTCAGGAGGTTAAAGAACGATCGAGTCATGTCGGACACGAGGTAAGGGAACTTCTTAACCCAATTTCCGTTCATTGGGTTAATCTCCTACTTTCAAATTATGTCATGATATTATTATGTACTATCTTGTATTTTTACTTTCTTAATGTGTAATTATAGTGAATACACATAATAGATCTATTTTATTTAAAAAAAATCTTTGTAAGGACTTCGTTTCAATCTCCTTTCATTGAGGCATATTTTATTTTATACACAACTTTCTTTTATACGGTTTATAAACCCCTTTGACTTTTACATTTATTCAAAAGGAATATTTTTTATACGAATATTTTTACTAAACAAAAAAGGGAATGTTTTTTTGTCGTACGTATGTGGTGACAATGCCTTCTCTCCCACTATGACCATTATTTGAGTTTCGGCTTCCTCTACAAGCCATAACTTTTTTTAAATGAAAAATAAATACCAATATTTAATTTTATTTTATTTTGGTATTGAAAATGGTTTTGAAAGTGTTTTTATTATATAAAGGTGTTTTATTGATATCTTGTGATTGAAATGTGGAAATGTTATGTTTCCTTGATGCATGTTTTATGTGATACAATTATGTTATGGTTTATGATATGTTTAAACCTGTTCATATGAGGAATGAATTAGACTTAATAAGTGACGGGTGAAGCCCTCTATAGCTTCTCGATGCATCGGTAGGTCTCATAAGACAAACTAGTGTCTTGGCATGAGGCATTGACAAAATCTTATTTGTAGTCTTGGCACGAGGCCTTGGCTACGTGGTTATGATAGTCTGGCATTATGCATTCCATCATTTTGAAAGTGGTTATTGATATTGCATGTGATTATTCAACTAGTATAATATCCATGTTAATAAGTAAATGGAATTATTTCATTTTATTTTTGCCATATTATATTGATGTTCATGTTTAAAAGGCTTTTGTTTTAGTTATACATTGCCTTAAATGTTTATGTTTATTTATGAAAGTTTCCGCTATATTGTTATCCTTACTGAGCATCTATGCTCACCCCTTTCAATGTTTTAATTTTTCCAGGATGTGATGAAGTATATTATGAATGACCTTCAGGGATAGTATGAGGGGATATGAAGACAATATGTTTTTTAGTTTTGTTTTACTTTATGATGTAATGTAATACTTATGAATGTATCTCGTGTTTCCAAGACTACTAAACTAATTTGTCTTTTGAGACATGATCTTTTGTGATCATGCCAATGTTACACAATAATGCACCGACTCTGGGTAACTGGGGTCGGGGTGTTATGGTTGGTATCAGAGGATGTTTAGTACTAACCTTGGAAGATAAATTTAGATAAACTCTAATTAGAGCACATAGCCCAAAGATAGACTTTGAGGATTAGTATAGAATAACTTCCTAGAATTTTGGTATTAGATAGATTTTGTGAGATTTCTGAGAAATACATCCCTATCTGGATTCGAGCAGGTAGAGGTGGCTCTTGCACAGATGTACCTAGGGATAAAACCCGAAAGCACCACTTTGAGCTAGACTCGAACAGGAACTAGTGCACGACAACAGGCCTTGCTGCACTCTTGGTTAACACTCCCGGGGGATATGCTTAGGATAATTCTCATTTTCTTTACAAACCATTGTGAAGGGCTTATGATTATATACTTCCTCAAAGAAAAATATTTTTATGATTATGGATTATATCCATAAACTGTTCAATTTATGTTAAGTGTTTTACATGTATGGAATTATGTATTTCGATTCATAAACTAAGCTAGTTTATGAAATTGTTTAGAAATGGAGCCTAGTGGAAGGAATGGAAACCGTATCAATGAATGCACACCGTGTAGGGATTTCCCTCCTACTCAAGATAATTATAATGGAGCTGGTGATACAACTGGTGCTGATCAGATTATCACCATACTGGGACAACTCACTCAGGTTATGAATAATAACCTTACTCGTATGGAGCACCCTGATCTGCAACGTGGAGGATCAATGTTAGATCACTTCTTGAGGCAACAACCACCAATATTTAATGGCGGTATAAATCCATTAGTAGCTGAGCAATGGGTAAACTCCTTAGAGAAAGTATTCCACGCCTTGGGGAGTAGCGAAAGGGAGAAGGTTGTCATGGCAGTTTACCGCCTCACTGGAGATGCCGATCAATGGTGGTCGCTGATTCAAAACATGAAGGAAGATAATGAAGTATAAAATATAGAATGGAGGGAGTTCAAAGATATTTTCTTAGAAAAATACTTCCCATGTGACCATCGAGCAGATATGGAAAGGTAATTTCTGAGTCTGAGACAAAAAGAGGATGAGAATGTCACAAAGTATGAGGCTAACTTTACAAGGTTAGAAAGGCACGAAGCAGATTATATACATAACCCAAGAAGTAATATTGATCGTTTCTTTGATGGGTTAAAACCATTTCTCCGTCAATATTTAGTATCACAATATTTCTCGTCGTATGAAGATATTGTCTCATGTACTATCAAGACAGAAAAGGAATTCTTTAAATCTTATGACAATAAAGTAAATCAAGAGAAGAAGAGAACGGTGGAACAAGAGACAGATAAAGGGAAAAAGGGAAAGAAGGATTTTCCATTATGCAATAATTGTGGGAAGAATCACCCCGGTAATTGCCTAAAAAGAATGAGAGTTTGTTATAAATGTAAAGAAAAAGGTCACCAGGGTCGTTATTTTAAGGGAAAGAAAGAGTATATCAATGTTGAATGCTACAATTGTAGAGAAATGGGGCATTATGAAAATGAATGTCCTAAGCGTCAGGGAAACATACCTCAGAAAAGGCCAAGGGATCAAGGCCAATCTTATGCTGTTACTACAGATGAAGTTGAATAATTATTGTATTTGTGTTTTTGGACTCAAGAACTATATTATGGTTATAAGAATAATGTGATATATATATAAGGATTTTACTTCAGTACTTGTTGTTTTCATTAAGGTTTTAATATGATGAAGGTAATCATATTTTTAGTATGTGACAATAAGATAAGCTTTCCTGTGTTTGGGTAATTGATTTTGGAATTTAGAGACCTATTAGAGAAAGTCTAGACGGAGGTATTTTGGATAACTATAAAGGTTGGAATAGATTAAGTTTAACTTTGGATAGTATTGTTTAAGGTTAATACATTTTTGAAGATTATTTTTGGAATATTATAATACTATAGTTTTAGGAAAAGGACAACCTGAAGGGTGGGGGATAACCCGTCGCGTCGGAAAAAGCTGTAGGAATCGAACCCACAACCATAGTGTGACAGGCCTTAATTACCTTCCACTACCCTACAGGAAGTCGCTGGTTATTACAAAATAGTTTTCCTAATCTAAATGGTATGTGTTAATATTTAGAACCTTGCATGATTAGGATAAATATAATATTTTTGAGTTATATTATCTTTTTGAGTGAAAGATGGTTTTGTGGTAAAAATTTATAAAAGAATGAAAGCCTACATGACGAGTATGTATATTTCCTTACATTCTTTATAAATCTCCTAAATAAATTCCTCAACTTTATGAAAGGTAACTTAAAACAAAAACGTTGTCGGTTAACTTTTCCTACTGGGGAATCAATGATCATTTAACCAATCACAAGTTTGTGATTTTCGGGTAGTTAAACTTTCTCCTAATCCTATTTTCTACAACTCTCCATCAGACCTTGATGGTTTTTTTCTCCTCCATATCCATATTTTCAAATAATCCTAGTATGGGCAATCTCGGGTGACCTTTTTACTTCTCTTTCTTTCTTTTAAAGTTATATTTTTATTAACCTTATTTCCGATGTGGGTTTTCCACAAAGGTATTTTCTATTTTCAACCTTTATTTTCAAAGAAAAATTTCAAATTGCGAGGACTCAATTTATTGAAGGAGGGGAGAATGTAACACCCCAATATTCCACGATACGCTTCTCTTTGAATAATACAACATCGTGTGTTGTACGCAACTTCGAGTTCTAACACACACTACAACCAATCAAAGTAGCCGTTATGAATAATAATACCTACTTTTTGAAATTTTATAAATTTTATCTTTCAAAATGGACTTCATTTTTGGATTTGGAATATCGAATTTAGCCTAGGGTGAAATTTTGGAACTTTTTAGATAACTTTTATATTTTGATGAATAGTGAAAATTAGTAAATTTTAATTAAAAACAACTTTTTTAATCAAAATAAATAATAGTGGTAAATTATAATATTGAGTGGTTTTAAAGTAAAATTAGAATATAATTTTACCATTTTATCCAATGGTGGTCATTAGAATTAATTTCACTTTGAAATTGGACATAAACAATTGTCAATCTTTTGATTGATATTGTTTCTTAAAAACACACTATTTGTTTTGACAACGAGAATTAATTATAAAATTAATTATTGAAACTTATATGTTTGGAATTTGGTAAAATAGACACCATTTTTGAATTAAGAATATCAATTATATCTTAGGGTGAATTTTTGGTATTTTTCTGAAAAACTTCAATTTTTAATGAATAGTGAAACCACTAAGTGGTAGTTTAAAAACTAATTTTTCATGTAAATGAAACATTACCACTTCTGTGATTTGATTTTCAAAAATCCGACATACATGGTTTTCATTAGGAAGTAAAATGTGATTCAATGGGATTAAAATAATTTTTTTTGGTGAATAGTAACTTTTAGGTTTTATTAATCGCGATTAAAGGTAATTAGTGTAACTTAAGGTAAATATAATGTTATAATAATATGAAATTACCTTTAAACGTGTCCTACCCTTATTGGGTGAGTCATGTCCAACCAAGAAAATCCATGGGTCAACTTGGGGACCCCATGGAGCCACTTGGGTAAGAAAATGACATTAGTAACTTTTTATTTAAAGTAAAAATAAAATTGTCACAAATATGTGTTGTTTTAATAAAACAATTATTAAATGGGGTTATATAAGTTAACATTTCGACTATAAATATTCATTGGAAAGATAAAACGATTTTCTACATCATGGTAATTTTTTTATAATTTTTATACATTAAATAAATTAAATTTTTTATCACACCATGATGATGCAACGATTACATCATTAATGAACTTTTTAAATAAAATGAAAAGATAATGTAAAATCTAAGACTTACACTTGTCAAAAACCTATTCTATGAGTAGATTTCGGACCCTAATCACCTTATCCTCTCAATATATAATTTTGGGACCTTTGAAATCCGAAAATCACTTCATAATAATGTAACATTTCATGACTTTCCAAGAGTGCCCCTCCTCTCCTCTTATAAAAGGCCCCCACCTCTACCACCTTATTCAAACATTCAAAGCGTTTTGGCTCGGCCAACCTCTGCCCAAATACTCTCTAAACTTCCTTATCTTACTCCTAGAAGCCTCACTTTGGGCATAAGTCTTCCCAAGGAAGCCTTTGGCTCAAATCAAAAAGAGTTACCTGATTTTAAGGTAATGTCTTCTCTTATGATCTTTTGTATTATTTTGCTTCTCCAACCCCTTAAACTCTTTTTATTCCTTTTTTTGTAACAACACCAGTATATTAAATATACTATGATGTTGTTATGATAATTATTATAGCTACAATTACAAACACCTCCATCTAATGGTTAAGGAACATACTGTTTCCGTGGATGGCGAATTACTGCCTCACGAAACGATGATTGTTCTATCTTCTCCTACCACCCCTCATGGTGTCCATTATGATGAACCTATATTTATTTATGATATATATTATATTTATTTCCTCTCTATTCTTCTGTATTTTACATTTAAAACATTCCTTTATGCTTTTCATGTTGTGAAAATGCGATAATTTCATTTGAGGAAGTGTGGACTACCGCCCCTCACGTTATGTGACTCGTTCATGCAATACATGGAATGTATAGATAATGAAATTAAAAAACTCATGTGACCTATATAACATATATATTATACTATAATTATAATATATATATATATACATGTCATTTAGTTTTAATTCCATTAAATATGAAATAGAAATGAAAGTAGCATTCATGCGTACGTACGGCTTACCGTCTCGATGAACGGTGCATTTCATTTCTTACATATAAATGTTATGTAATATTATAAATGAATGTATATACTGGATATGTATAATATATATTATATCTACATAATTAATATAATTCTGGATATAATGTATATTTTACCACATGAACAACTTGTAATTATAAGAACTTTATTTTTGACTCAACTACCAAAGATCGACAAAGCGACCGTTATTAACTTAAATAATTACATAATGTTCATAAAATGGTAATAAGTGATATAAAAGGAATAATGAACTTGAAAAATGTTCTTAATCAAGTAGAAATTAACTATAGTTTATTATTCAGGAGGTTAAAGAACGATCGAGTCAAGTCGGACACGAGGTAAGGGAACTTCTTAACCCAATTTCCGTTCTTTGGGTTAATCTCATACTTTAAAATTATGTCATGATATTACTATGTCCTATCTTGTATTTTTTACTTTATTTATGTGTAATTATAGTGAATAAACATAATAGATCTATTTTATTTAAAAAAAATCATTGTAAGGACTTCGTCTCAATCTCCTTTCATTGAGGCATATTTTATTTTATACACAACTTTCTTTTATACGGTGTATAAACCCCTTTGACTTTTACATTTATTCAAAAGGAATATTTTTTATATGAATATTTTTACTAAACAAAAAAGGGAATGTTTTTTTTCGTATGTATGCTGCGTCAATGACTTCTCCGCCGCCGTGACCATTATTTGAGTTTCGGCTTCCTCTACAAGCCATACCTTTTCTTAAATGAAAAATAAATACCAAGATTTAATTTTCTTTTATTTTGGTATTGAAAATGGTATTGAAAGTGTTTTTATTATATCAATGTGTTGTATTGATATCTTGTGATTGAAATGTGGAAATGTTATATTTCCTTGATGCATGTTTTATGTGATACGATTATGTTATGGTTTATGATATGTTTAAACCTGTTCATATGAGGAATGCATTAGACTTAATAAGTGACAGGTGGATCCCGTTATAGCTCCTCGATGCATAGGTAGGTCTCATGAGACAAACTAGTATCTTAGCATGAGTCCTTGACAAAATCTTATTTTTAGTCTTGGCCCGAGGCCTTGGCTACGTGGTTATGATAGTCTGGCATTATGCATTCCATCATTATGAAAGTGGTTATTGATATTTCATGTGAATATTCAACTAGTATAATATCTATGTGAATAAGTAAATGGCATTATTTAATTTTATTTTTTCCATATTATGTTGATGTTTAAGTTTAAAAGGCTTTTGTTTTAGTTATACATTTCCTTAAATGTTTATGTTTATTTATGAAAGTTTCCGCTATATTGTTATCCTTACTGAGCATCTGAGCTCACCCCTTTCAATATTTTAATTTTTACAGGATGTGATGAAGTATATTATGAATGACCTACAGGGATAGTATGATGGGATATGAAGACAAGATGTTTTTTAGTTTTGTTTTACTTTATGATGTAATGTAAGACTTATGAATGTATCTAGTGTTTCCAAGACTACTAAACCAATCGGTCTTTCGAGACTTGATCATTTGTGATCATGCCAATGTTACGCAATAATGCACTGACTCTTGGTAACTGGGGTCGAGGCAATACATACTGAGAGAGAATTGACTATATTCCAAGCTATCTAAGTGTTAGTTTTGGATTTAATTGGTAAAATTAATGGCTCGCATTATCTTGGAGGAAGGCATGCCATTGGACCCATAGAAAGTTTAGGAAGTGGTTTCTTGAGAGTATCCCAAGGATGTTTTTGATATATGTAGCTTCATAGGGTTATCTGGGTTTGATCAGAGATTCATAAAAGAATTTTCCTGATTGGAAATGCCGCTTTCAAGATTGAAAAAATGGGATAAATATTGAATAGTCGGAAGATTGTGATAATTATTTCTAAAAGGTGAAATAGTTTTTCACATTGAAACTAATCCCGATTCTTCCTTAGATAGGTGATGAGTACACAATGTATTGTGATTCTTCTGGGAGTGGACTTGTAGCTCTGTTGATTCAAGATGATCAATTTGTTACATATGGTTCTTAGAATTTGAGGCCTCATGAATAGAACTACCCTACACACAACCTTTAGTTGGTTGTAATGGTTTATACTTTAAATTGTTAGAAACGTTATCTGTTGGGTGAATAGTTCACTGTGTATACAATCCATAATAGATTGAAGTATATATTTTCACAGTGAGATTTGAATCTTTTTTAGTAGATATGGGTTGAGTATATATAGTCATTTGATTTTGAGTTGGCATATATGACCATAAAGGGGAACAATGTTGCTGATGCTCTGAGTAGAAAAACCCAGACTCAGGCGGTTTGAGAGTCTTGTGCTGAGTGGACGATGATGGATTTACTGGATGAGATGCACATTATGGTTCAGGAGATTCAGGAAGATATGACTATGGTATCAGTTATAGTAGAGTCTACACTTTTGAGATGAACTAGGGATACAAATGTATGAGGATCCATAATTTTTTGACCTTGAGGAAAAGACTTGAAGCTGGGGATCCACATCCAGATTTGGGAATAGATGGGGACGAGATCATCAATGTCAGGAATCATGTTGTTGTACCTATGAATATGTGGGATGAGATGATGAATGAGTGTCATTCCTTGAAGTTGGTGGTATATCCAGGTGTGACTAAAATTTACCATGACCTAAGATGCTAGTTTTGGTGGATAGACATGAAAAATGAGATAGAAGGGTTCATGACACGATGCTACACCTGTCAGCAAGTGAAGGCTGAGAATCAACGTCCTGATGGTTTGTTGCAGTTGTTTCCCATTCTGGAATGTAAGTAAGATTATGTTACTATGGACTTTATGGTGGGACTCTCGAGGATTCCTCAGAATAATGATGCTATTTGGGTTGTTGTGGATAAACTGATAAAGGTATCACATTTCTTGATTATATGGGATACTTTCTAAGTATATCAACTGAGATATTTGTATGTTCGGGAGATAGTCAATCTTCATGGGGTGCCATGGACAACTGTTTTAGACTAAGATTCATTCTTTACTTCACAATTTTGGATAGGGTCACAGAAGGTTCTTGATATGAAGGTTTTTTGAGGACATATTTCCACCCAGAGATAGATGGGAAGTTGGAGCATACTATACAAGTGCTTGAGGATATGTTGCGAGCTTATGTTATTGACTTTAGTGTGTCTTGGTAGAAGCACCTAGATCTCATGGAGTTCACCTATAACAAAAATTATCAAACAAATATTTAGATTGAAACATTCAAGTCACTTTATAGTAGGACATATAGATTACCTCTATACTAGATGGAGGCAGGTGAGTGAGAGTTGTTGGGACCGAGTCTCATGCAAGAGATATCAGAGCAAGTGTAGTTGATTTAGAAATGTATATCTATAGCTCAGAGTAGACAAAAGTTGTATGATGATTGACATTGATGAACCCTAGAGTTTATAGAGGGTGATCATGTATTCCAATGAGAGTCTCCCAGGTTAGGTCACCACAAGATACAAATACAAGGAAATTTGGCACCTAGGTTCATTGGACTGTTTGAGGTTGTGGAGAGAATCATGCCAATGACATACTGGTTGGATCTTCCATGGAATTAAAGTGTTATAAATGATATTTTCCATGTGTCACAACTGTTGAGGTATCAAACCAACCACTCTCATGCGATTAATGTGGATAATGTTGAGATAGGGATAGATGCTTCTATTAAGTTGCCTCCAATTCATGTGTTGAATCATTGTGAGAAAGTTTTTCAGGGAAAGACCATGAAAATAGTTCACATATTGTGGAAAAATGGAAGTGTTAAGGAGGATACATGTGAAAGAGAAGTAGTTATATAGGCTTAGTTTCCTAATCTTTTGGACTTTGAATCTTTGAGATGCTTGGGAGTGCAGCTCGAGGATGACCTGTTATAAGGTGGGGAGATTGTAAGATCCTGACCATTCATGCAGATGTCTCGAGGTTGGTTATTGGTACTATTTTTCCGTTTATTGAGTAATTTAATTTTTTATTTTACATTGGATTGTCTATGGGTGAAAAGTTTAGAAAAATGAATGAAATAGGGCTGTGGATGGTTGGCGAATGGTTTGGGAAAACCGTGCGCTTCATCCCGAAAAACTGAGCAACCCTTGACATAGGGAAATTGCATAGTTGGCGTATGGTTTTTCAAAATATACATCCACTTAGAAGTAACCATTCAACCCTATAAATGAGACGCACAATTTAGGAACAAAGTTAGAGAAAACCATGTGCCCCTACCCAAAAAACTATTCTCATCTATTAAAGTTACCTAAAAATTAGTTTTTTAGTCACCCAAACCCCCAAAACACAACTTATTCATCCCAAACTCAGAAAAACTTGATTTATATTAATTTCAAATCATCTCATATGGATTAAAATATTTCCCGACCTACTTTCATCACAATTTGAATCCCATATCAATGATCTTCACACCTCCTGGTAAGAGAATCCTATCCTACTTGGTTTCCCGTTCTTCCTTCCTTCCTTCTCCTATTATTTTAGTGGTTATTATCACAACCTTGTGATAGATATAGATATAGTATTTTGGATCTATATCTAGGATTATAGATCTAGATATATATTAGATGGATGCCGATTTATTTGATCTTTATTTTGGTTTTGTTTTTGGATCTTGTTTTACGTAGTTTTGCAACTCAATTTTAAGGGATTTTCATTGGGCAATCACCTGCCAAAAAATAAAGGTAGTTGGTCTATAATTAAAATAAAAAAGTCTTTATTTGAATTATGTGTATGTATTTTTATAATTTATATTAGATATTTAGGAATTTTTTTCTTGATTGAATTAATTAATTTTTTGAATTATTTAATTGAGGAGATATAAAATTGGAGATTTGGGAATTATATATGGAGATTATTAATTGTAGAATTAATTTTATGGTGTTGATTTTGTTGATTTGGGACAATTAATTTTTTGATTAATTATGAGATATTGATATTTGAGGATGAGATAATTAATTATGAAATTAATTATGGGATTTTGAGTTTGTGAATATTAATTAATTTATTCATGAATTAATTAATGGGTTTGAGGTTCTTCATTAATTGAGGAATTAATTAAGGGGATTTATGTGATAAAATAATTGTCTAATTAGTAATGGAATTTAAGTGGATAATTAATTGTTGAATTAATTAAGTGTATGATTGGTAACATGTTCATTTAGTTGTTAAATAAATAATGGGAACATGTTTATTCAAAATTGTAAGGTATGAATGGTAACATGGTCATTTAATTGTGGAATAAAGAATGTGAACATGTTCATTCTAATGTGTAAGGTTTGAATGGTAACATGGTTATTTAGTTGTGAAATTAAGAATGAGAACATGGTAATTCTAATGTGTGAGGTATGAATGATAACATGGTTATTTATTTGTGAATTAAATAATGGTAACAATGACATTCTAAGATATGATATCCCTCAGATGTGATTCTATATCTAGCATGCGTTGAAGTAGGGATAGAGGTATGAGTGTCTATGGGAACCCGAGGGTTTATGTGGTTAGATAAATATTAATTGATATTGTGAAAACTAATTACTTATGAACTGTAATTACTGTTTTATACAACTACATACACTTTATTTTGACTGTATATTGTTTTCGATTCCATTGGTGGTCGTCTACTGAGTTGTATTCACACCCTACTTGGGCCGCCTGATCGGTACCTAAATAGACTTTGTGTTTTATAGATAGTTTATGTTAAAAGACCTTATATTGTATGGATGATATGGGATAAATCATTATTACGAACCCAGATGTGATTTGAGACTCTCTTGGGAGTTATCTGTGTCTTTATTTTTGGGTTTCATTTTAGACACTAGATACATACATTAACATGACATACCTATTGTTTCAGTTTTGAAATTGTTTTTCTAGTTTTATTATTATCCTTATGGTTATGATTATATGTTTGGTTATTTTTTATTTTATTTCCACTGGTGTTTTACTCTGAAGAAGAAGGTATAGTCTCCCCATTATTTATATTAGACCTTCGTTTCTAGTCGGCTGCCTCTGGCCTACGGGGGAGGTGCGGTTGAGGTCATGTAGCAAACCATATTGGGGCACTGGTTTGTGGAAACTAGTTTGGGATGTTATAGTTAGCCAATATTACATATATGGAGAATATAAATATGTATTTTATAGTTTAAATGATAGGCTATCAATAATAAATCACTATCAATAAATGACAAATCCAAGTGATCCTTAATACTACCAAAATAAAATCTCCTAAAACAAGATACCACCCATGGTAAACACATAAGTCCCTAAGAAAATACAAACAACAGTCACCAAAAAATATCAAAAAAAATTGAAACTCACCAAGAAGAAACATCAATCCTTCTCAAATAGTACACCATTTCAATAGAACCTAAATTATGACATAGAAAACAAGGATAGTAATCCAAGAAGTCCCATAGCATAAAAATTATCAAGGATTGACTTTCACACTTTAAATATTGACAGAGTCAAGGAAAAATAAATATTAATTCCAGGTAATGGAAGACTCCACTAAAGGAACACTCCAAAGGAAAAAAACTCCATCATTTATCAAGGCATTTCTAAGAGGAATATAAAAATTAACACTAAACATGGACCATAACTAGTCAATGTTCTATAAATCAAATCACATGATACTCCATAAAAAACAAAACATAATAATGAAAACAAAAAACATATGAAACCCTTTTCTTGAAATTTTCATACAAAATTTGAATTTTCAAGATTTAATTTACAATAATCAACATGCCCCAAAAGCTTATATTTCTTGTTTTTTTAAATCTACCCTTTTATATTTCCCCATGTCACATTCCAAACTTTTTTTAAAATCCAAGATAAATAAACCAAAAAATTTATTGCAAGAAATCAGAAAATTTTTCACCTTGAAACACTTTCAAAATTATTTTTTGAAAAAAATTACCTTTGATAAAACCATAATAGAAAATTCCAGACACCCAATTTTAGAATCAAATATTTTACAAATACGCCTTTTTTACACAAAAAATAATTTTAACCACACTCAAAACAAAACACAACATAAATTATTCATAACAAATAAAATCTAAAACCAATGTTTAAAAAACAGAAAAAAATTCTAATCATAGTCTAAAATCTATCAAAATAACCTTAAAATAGGTCTAAAAATAATATTTGAAGTTATTTTTTCATCCCAAAAACCAATTGGTAAACATAAAAAAAATACGCAAGGGAAAAGAACAAGTATCCATCAAAAAACCTTAGTCAAAACAACATTCAATATCATAAATTCACCATAAAATGCCCATAATTAACATCATAAAAATGGTAAACACCATTGGGATTATTTTAGAATGAATGGGGGAAAAATAACCATTCTAGAGAAGAAATAACAATGCACACAATTTGGCCTCACGAGCTGGTAAACCATGCAGCAACCATAGAACATGATCTATAGTGGTTAAAGAACCATCTTCCCAACCTCCACATGGTTTATTGAACTTTTTGGACTAAATGTGAATCCCTAGCTACTTTTCCACTTTGACCTCTAAAACTCTAGGTGTCCCATAAAATTACTAACATTCTTATTAGGGATCAAAATTCCATCACCATATATGAACATCCATCAATGTTACTAAAACAATGAATTAAAATTAAAACTTAAATCCCAACCACCCACGTAAAATCATGTTTTCAAGTGATAAAGATGTCACAAAGACCTCCCCTACACCTACCTCTCAAGATCTGATAAATTTCCTAATATACTTTCGACCAAGATACACCCTAAATAGAAAAAAGGTATCTCGATTCCATTTTTTTTACAAACTAACCTAAGTAACCCTTAAACTGAGGAAGTGATATAACCTGACATACCTGAGGTGAATTCTTGATCTCCCAAGGCTAGAAACTAGTATCAAGGTATCAAATATAAACCATTAAGAATGATTTAACTTTTGAAATCTAATAACTATAACACATGGATTCAAATGAGAATTCAAACTGACCTGTCTATAGTTTGAATATCCACAAAATAAAAACAGGTCAATGATAATAAAAACATTTAACAGAAAACAAAATATAAGTAAATAAAAATAATAATGAAATAATTATAAACTATCCCCATCATCACATAAACTTAATGATTAAATAATAAATGTAACTATAAAGAATAAAAAAATGAGATCGAGGCTATTGAGACTGATATAAGAGAATCCCACGTACAAGACAAACTAAAACCCAAAGAAAATAGGTACCCTCCCTATCCATGAGACCCTTAATCACTCTCTATATCATAATCCATGCAACAAGAACAATACAAATATCCCAACAAGGGATACCAAGCCACAACACATTAAAAGAAACCATAAGACCTATATAAACCAAATGGTGTATACAAGGTGTGAAGGAAACTGTGGATAGTAGGATCCTACCAAAGAGTATGTTCTATTAATTTTAAAATAAAATTAATTTTTTTCTAGTTTGAAATACCTTTAAAAATATATTTTTTTATTTGAGAATATGAAATCCAAATATTACATCCAAAGCATTTTATAAAACGTCAACTTTCATTCCGTAAAATGAAAACAATAACTTTTATAATATTTCTTCTACCTAAGTCTCTTTTACAAAAAGCCACACATTTCAAATACTCTTTTTGAAAATTGGATTTATAAATACACCTTTCAAATATCATTATAAACATTTTAAATAAAATAAAAAAGGTTGAAATGAAAAATTTAACACTAAGTAATCACATCATAAAGTATGTGAAAAAATTATGTATAATTAGATTACAATATATCTAGAGAACACTAATTAATGAAATTTATCTTTAAATTATCATAAAGTATCATGAAAAATTTCTAAAATCCCCATGAGACAATCCTTGAAAAACTTTGGTGGAACCATCTCCCAACCTGTTGATGCATTCCTAGTTAATAACCAACCAGATTCTCTTACCTAACTTCACCACTGACACTCTCCTATGGTCATGAATTCCATACTGTATCTAGTCTATCTCATTATAAATATATTGAAACTATATCTCATCCATCACCATGCTTCATAGGATTCCCATGAAGTAAGCAATATGAGTTGAGTAATCAAAAAATCCATATGTATAAAAGAAGAACATAAATATCACCTCAACTAAAAATCAATTACAAGAAACATCACAAATCACAGAATATTATTATCAAAATTAAATATAAAGTATTCTCCTTAGAATATTATTCACATAAAACACCTTAAATGAGGTGCTTCAAGAGGGTCTCATACAGAGAACACAACTTATAATTTAAAGTTCCAAATATTCCTTTACTAAAAACCCAACTCCTAATTCCAAGCAATCTCAAAATTTTAAAATTCCATTTAAAAATACCTATTAAACCAAATAATCTAGGAAACCAAATTCAGAACTCTTAAATAAAAATCCCCTTAATTTAAAACAAATTGAGAAAAACAAACCATTTCTACCCATTTACAAATATCTACAAGAACCAATACTACACCCAATTCATGGGCCAAATGGGTCTAAATACCCTTTGAAACACTAACTCCATTTAAAGTAATCTATTGAATCATTTGTACAAACACATGAAACTAAAAATCAATTTTATAAATAAATGACACTAAAAAATTCTTTTATTTCAAATGATATTCAAATTCGAAACAATTAAGCAACACATTCCATGTATCATATATATCTTTATTTGATAAATAAATAATTTTAGAACACCAAGAACATAGTGACAAGTGTTTAAAAAAATGAAAAAAATAACCAATATAAAATGAATTATAATCCAATTTGAATTCATATCTATCAATGGAATATGCTCAAGAAATCCACATAGAAACCTGAAAAAATTCTTATAATAAGAACCCACATGAATAATCCATACATACTACTACAACCTGCCCCTTTATCAGCACTAAAAACCGGCATTAACAGCGCTAGAAAAGCGCTGTTAATTCCGGTGTAGATAAAGGGGGGGTCCCATTTATCAGTGCTCTGAGAAGCGCTGATAAAGGGGTCATTTATCAGCGCATGGTGGAGCGCTGATAAAGGGGAACTATATCAGCGCTTCTCGGAGCGTTGATACAGGGTCCCTTTATCAGCGCTCCTCTAGTGCTGTTAAAGGTGTCCTTTATCAGTGCTAAAAAATCGCTGATAAAGGCGCCAGCGCCTGCACCTAAAAAACAGTACCTGCACACCTGCACACCAGAATACCTGCACAAAGTAGCACATGAACACCTGCACACCATAGCACTCGCACCCAATATTTTGACTGACAACGGTATATACATTTACTTAACATCATGAATACAAAAAAAACGCATTGCTATATACATTTAAAACATTGTTTTAGATGGTTACATTTACAATTATTCAACAATAGTTATAAACATTCATGTTTAATCCTTTGATATCCGTGATCCGCTCTCAATGGTATTTGTTGCCGAACAAAGCATCCGAACTCAAGGAAAAAAATTCACCTATATAAGAAAACAAATAATATGTTAGTAATGAAATAATGAAAGAAATTAAAACAGTAATATGAAAGAATACATTAATATGGAAATGTGAAACTAAAATATTAAATTTTAAACTCAAAAGTTTTCATTTTCATAACAATGAAAGGGAATAATGTAAAATCAATATGTTTTTGATTGATTTATCTCATTTAATAAATACTGATTCTTTATCTAATGAAAAGATTTACCGGTCACACCGTGCGTCAGATTGAGGTGCGGTCGATTCGTACATGTCACAAATGACTTGTGGATCATTGTCCTAAAGTATCAAAACAATCCGAAGGCATTTGCTCGGTTTGGCGTATGTCATTGGTGTTGTTTTCCAAATTTTATGTCATTTTCAAACTGATATCAGACAATTTTAGCCATACCGGTCACACCGTGCGTCGGATTGAGGTGAGGTCAATTCGTACACGTCACAAATGACTCGTGGATCATTGTAATAAAGTATCAAAACAATCCGAAGGCGTTTGCTCGGTTTGGCGTATGCCATTGGTGTTGTTTTCCAAAGTTTATGTCATTTTCAAACTGATATCAGACAATTGTAGACATACCGGTCACACCATGCGTCGGATTGAGGTGCGGTCGATTCTTACACATCACAAATGACTCGTGGATCGTTGTCCTAATGTATCAAAACAATCCGAATGCGTTTGCTTGGTTTGGCATATGTCATTGGTGTTGTTTTCCAAAGTTTATCTCAATTTGAAACTGATATCAGACACTTTTAGCCATACCGGTCACACCGTGCGTCAGATTGAGGTGCGTTCAATTAGTACGCGTCAAAAATGACTCGTGGATCGTTTTCCTAAAGTATCAAAACAATCCGAAGGCGTTTGCTCGGATTGGCGTATGTCATTGGTGTTGTTTTCCAAAGTTTATCTCATTTTCAAACTGATATCAGAAAATTTTAGCCATACCGGTCACACCGTGCGTCAGATTGAGGGGTGGTCGATTCGTACATGTCACAAATGACTCTTGGATCGTTTTCCTAAAGTATCAAAACAATCCGAAGGTGTTTGCTCGGTTTGGCGTATGTCATTGGTGTTGTTTTCCAAAGTTTATCTCAATTTGAAACTGATATTAGACACTTTTAGCCATAACGGTAACACCGTGCGTCAGATTGAGGTGAGGTGAATTCGTACACGTCAAAAATGACTCGTGGATCGTTTTCCTAAAGTATCAAAACAATCTGAAGGCGTTTGCTCGGTTTGGCGTATGTCATTGGTGTTGTTTTCCAAAGTTTATGTCATTTTCAAACTGATATCAGACAATTTTAGCCATACCGGTCACACCGTGCATCGTATTGAGGAGCGGTCGATTCGTACACGTCACAAATGACTCGTGGATCGTTGTCCTAAAGTATCAAAACAATCCAAACGCGTTTTCTCGGTTTGGAGTATGGCATTGGTGTTGTTTTCCAAATTTTATCTCATTTTCAAACTGATATCAGACAATTTTAGCCATACCGGTCACACCGTGCATCAGATTGAGGTGCAATCGATTCTTACACGTCAAAAATGACTCGTGGATCGTTTTTCTAAAGTATCAAAACAATCCGAAGGCATTTTCTCGGTTTGGCATATGTCATTGGTGTTGTTTTCCAAAGTTTATATCATTTTCAAACTGATATCAGACAATTTTAGCCATACCGGTCACACCGTGCGTCGGATTGAGGTGCGGTCAATTCGTACACATCACAAATATCTCGTGGATCGTTGTCCTAAAGTATCAAAACAATCCAAAGGCATTTTCTTGGTTTGGCGTATGTCATTGGTGTTGTTTTCCAAAGTTTATCTCAATTTGAAACTGATATCAGACACTTTTAGCCATACCGGTCACACCGTGCATCAGATTGAGGTGCGGTTAATTCGTACACGTCAAAAATGACTCATGGATAGTTGTCCTAAAGTATCAAAACAATCCAAATGTGTTTTCTCGGTTTGGCGTATGTCATTGGTGTTGTTTTCCAAAGTTTATCTCATTTTCAAACTGATATCAGACAATTTTAGCCATACCGATCACACCGTGCGTCAGATTGAGGTGCGGTTGATTCTTACACGTCACAAATGACTCATGGATCTTTTTCCTAAAGTATCAAAACAATCCGAAGGCGTTTGCTCGTTTTGGCGTATGTCATTGGTGTTGTTTTCCAATGTTTATCTCATTTTCAAACTGACATTAGACAATTTTAGCCACACCGGTCACACAGTGCATCGGATTGAGGTGAGATTGATTCGTACACGTCAAAAATGACTCGTGGATCGTTGTCCTAAAGTATCAAAACAATCCGAATGCGTTTGCTCAGTTTGGCGTATGTCGTTGGTGTTGTTTTCCAAAGTTTATCTCAATTTGAAACTGATATCAGACACTTTTAGCCATACCAGTCACACCGTGTGTTAGATTGAGGTGCGGTCAATTCATACACGTCAAAAATGACTCGTGGATCATTTTCCTAAAGTATCAAAACAATCCGAAGGCGTTTTCTCGGTTTGGCATATGTCATTGGTGTTGTTTTCCAAAGTTTATGTCATTTTCAAACTGATATCAGACAATTTTAGCCATACCGGTCACACCGTGCGTCAGATTGAGGTGCGGTCGATTCGTACACGTCAAAAATGACTCGTGGATCATTTTCCTAAAGTATCAAAACAATCCGAATGCGTTTTCTCGGTTTGGCGTATGTCATTGGTGTTGTTTTCCAAAGTTTATCTCATTTTCAAACTGATATCATACAATTTTAGCCATACCGGTCACACCGTGCGTCAAATTGAGCTGCGATCGATTTGTACACGTCAAAAATGACTCGTGGATCATTGTACTAAAGTATCAACACAATCTGAAGGCATTTTCTCGGTTTGGCGTATGTCATTGGTGTTCTTTTCCAAAGTTTATCTCATTTTCAAACTGATATCAGACAATTTTAGCCATACCGGTCACACCGTGCGTCAGATTGAGGTGTGGTTGATTCGTACACGTCACAAATGACTCGTGGATCGTTGTCCTAAAGTATCAAAATAATCAGAACGCGTTTTCTCAGTTTGGCGTATGTCATTGGTGTTGTTTTCCAAAGTTTATCTCATTTTCAAACTGATATCAGACAATTTTAGCCATACCGGTCACACCATGCGTCGGATTGAGGTGCGGTCGATTCGTACACGTCACAAATGACTCTTGGATCGTTTTTCTAAAGTATCAAAACAATATGAACACGTTTTCTTAGTTTTCCATGTGTCATTGGTGTTGTTTTCCAAAGTTTATGTCATTTTCAAACTGACAACAGACAATTTTAGCCATACCTGTCACATCGTGCGTCAGATTGAGGTGCGGTCGATTCGTACACGTCACAAATGACTCGTGGATCGTTTTCCTAAATTATCAAAACAATCCGAAGGCGTTTTCTCGGTTTGGCGTATGTTATTGGTGTTGTTTTCCAAAGTTTATGTCATTTTCAAACTGATATCAGACAATTTTAGCCATACCGGTCACACCGTGCGTCTGATTTAGGTGAGGTCAATTCGTACACGTCACAAATGACTCGTGGATCATTGTCCTAAAGTATCAAAACAATCCGAATGCGTTTTCTCAGTTTTCCATGTGTCATTGGTGTTGTTTTCCAAAGTTTATGTCATTTTCAAACTAAGTAGTAGGAATTCACTAATCTAAGGATATGAAACATAAGAATGGGAGATCATAGATGCTAAATAAGTGTAAAGGGAGATATCAATGACCATATAAAGATAACAAAAGTATTAGGAATTCACCTTCATTGTTCTATTTGTTTACATTCTTCGATCAGGTACGCTGCCTATTCGTTTCTAAAGACATTTATATCATCTTCTGAATAGGAGTTTTTGCAACAGTCATAGTAGTACTGAAAAAATATAAATACAAAAAGGATTAATAATTATTTTAAATAAAGTAGTAATTATTTTCAAAAATACCTCTTCAGGGATGCTAGTTTGTCCATGAAATACGATCTCTTTCATAAATTTACAAACATAATAACCGCAGTCCTTGTCATTTGTTTGTTTCGGACACTGTAGAAACATCGAGAAAAATAAGTAATTTGTTTTGATATGTATTTGGATAGTGAAATATAATTATATATACCCAGATACTTCTCCATTTTTAGATCTTATGGGCATTGTCGTCCTTACGCCCTGGATTCATTCCAGCCTTTAGACAATATTCATACACCGCCCTATCATAACAAAATCCTAATTAAAAGATAATATAAATTATATAACTAGATATTTAGTTATAAAATGTTGGATCTAGTGTATTACAAATTGACAATCGCCATCATGTGTGGTCGGTTAGTTGGATATCCATGCAGTGAATCCAGAAAATAAATCTTTGGAGTATCCAAATTGACTGCAATGAGCATCTAATGTTCCCTAAAAACACAAAAAGAAATAAGTACTGATAGAAATGAAAATATAATTGATATGATTAAAATGTAGAGTTTTACCCTTGCATCATTGGTATTAAAAAGAGCCTATCAGTCGTAATTCTTCTTTGAAACATTCTGAGCAGATTTGACATCAATTCACCTTGAAAATTAGAATCTATTTCTGTTCGTTGTGTAGAAATGGTGTGAGGACTAACGAGTCCAAATTTGTATTCATGGGAAAATACCTTCAATTGTTTTTCATATATACGCCTGTGAAAAATATGAGATGTATTTATCCATAATTATCAAAGTATATCAGCTTCTGTAAAATCAAATCATGAAAACATACCTCATGTATACATTTATAACTGAGGCGCCTAGCTAGTCGTATGTGATGATCTCAGAAACAGCGTCTGCACTAACGAAATCCATTGTTTCCTCTCCGTACATATCTTTTTCACAAACAATTGTATGATTCTTTCCGTCTTTCATTTTCGTATCGACATGAGCTTGCAATGATATTAAATGTGGATATAGAACGGGCGGGGTGAACGTGCTCTCAGTAGATCGTTTTGATCGGTTGGTTGATCCAATCTTGGAGCCGCTCTTTTGTTTTAGCTTCTCCATTTTATCCTTCTGTAATAACATTCATCGGTTCAGCCATTTTCTAATTTAATGTTAAAGGTTCTGCTTGAAAACTGAACTGGAAATGAATACCTCCTGCTCGATGTTTTTTACAAGATTCGACAGCCATGCAACGAATGTTCCAATAGCTTTTTCCACCGTATGAATGTCGTCATCGTCATTTGGCACGGGTACCTCAGCGCTCATCTCATGAGATACGTTAATCGACACTTTGACATGACCAGTTGGAAGTGGTCTGGAGTGTAGCGTGTCATTCTGCATATTGAACACCGTAGCCCTTGCTACAAGGCGATGGGTGGAGTTGACAGATATAAATCACAGTCATTTTCACCCTGCAGAATATCATTAAATGAAAGGTATCAGTGTATATGTGATTCACATCTCACAAAAACAAATATTATAACATTGATTACCTCGGTTAAGTCAGGTATTTGAGGGGAATGGCACGCCTCAAAGCTGGTGAGGGGTGGATCTTCTCGCGGGGGTTGTTCTTGAGTTGTTTGTTCTCTTCGCCTCTCCTCCATCAAACTCTTTAGCATCTCTCCCTGAGTTTGGATTAGTTCTTCAAGGGTAGCTACTCTATCTCTCATTACATGCAATTCTTTAGTTTGTTCATCCTCTTGTTTTTTTTCTTAAAATATGTCTTGGGTGACACCCCAAAACCCACACCTCTGACGCGACCATACTGTTCTGGCTGTTTCAAGGCCGTTGAAAGTATGTCTGCATCCGGTGCGGGTGTTGATGTTTCCTGTGACTATGTCAAATAGAAAATATGAAAAAATAAGTAAGCATCGTTATGTAATAGTGATTTAAAGCAAAACAAGTTTATATTATGTCATACTTACACATGTTTCCCACACTTTTTGTGTGTTTTCATCTATCAGTTTACCCTCCTTATTAACATGAGCCTCCTTCCATAACACATGGTGTGGAATGTAAGTGACTTGAGATTTTGCTTCATCAATCTGCTTATAAATAGAGAAACATGGTTACAATGTTGTTTTATGTCACATAAAATTATTAAAGTACTTTTAAAATACATACCAATTGTTTTCAATTGAAGCGTACCCCAACCTTGCTTTACGGTAGGGGTACGATGGTTTTGCTTCCTGTTCTTTATTTTCAGCACTCAGTTGCAGTTTCATAAATAAAAACCTATCAATCAATGTGATGAATACAAGCAACGTTACACAACGTGTAACCAAACACAATGTACCTGAAAATTCTTTTCCGCACGACGGTTGCAAAACGCATCCCACGTTCCTTGGGATATCAAGTGTGCATAAAGAGGAGGCGGGTACGGCTTGATTTTCCCTTCGGCATCTTTCAGATGATTTTTCGTTAAAATGGTGCGAAAGCCTCTATGAATCCTTCCTGCCAGTCTGAAAACATATTCTTTGTGCGAAACATCTACTATAAATGCACTCTTCAAGAGATGATGAAGGGTTAGTCAATATTTCAATATTTTATTTTATTTTAATAAATTAAATAGATGATATCATAATGTTTCCATAATCTCTTCCCACATTAATGTTTTCAACCCACTGACAACATGGTGCCACGACTCTACGTCAATCGGCACGCGTTGTCGAGTGACAATTCCAATGTAGCTACTAAACAAGGCTTTGTTGGGGTTTACATGCTGTCCTAGCTTATTCCATCCCACCTCATATTTGATGCCTTTTGCTTTTGCCTTAAGGATTTTTGCTAAAACTGTCAAACTACGGCGCACCTATTTTTTTTGTGTCGCTGGGGTTTCATCGCCTACCATTTCCTCAGTTTCTGCATCATCATTATGTTTATCCGAAGCACTAGCTTCGGCATTGACACCAGCTGCAACAGGTTGAGAGACTTGTTGTACGTCAGCAGTGGGACCAGCTGCAACAGGTTGAGAGACCTGTTGTCTCTCAGCAGTGGGACCAGATGCAACAGGTTGAGAGACCTGTTGTACGTCAGCAGTGGGACCAGCTGCAAAAGGTTGAGAGACCTGTTGTCTCTCAGCAATGGGACCAGTTGCAACAGGTTGAGAGACGTGTTGTGTCTCGGGATTGGGTGCATCAGCAGGTGAAGAAGTCATTATTTGCAGAACTGGTTTAAAATTTAAGTTAGATCACATAAAAGCAGCAGCGAACAGATAATAACGTAATGTAACACAGTCTATATTACAATAAAAATCAATAACCTGATTATTGAACTCCATTTTTTTAAAAGGCTGAAGGGATTTGACCCCTCTATCAACTATCCATATCCCTTCATTGTGGTCTCCTCTGACATAAAAAACGTCGTCTACATTGGGACCACTGTGAAATGATTACGAAATCCCAAAGAAAGGATCATCTTCCGTTGAATTTTCATCTAACCCTTCAGCTGTTTTGGTCGATAACAGAACAATTGACCAGTTTCGGTTTGCGGGATCGGGAACATAAAATACTTGCACTGCCTGTGATGCCATTATAAATGGTTCGTCTTTCTCCCCTTCCTTACTGAAATCAACTTTCACAAATCCCAAATCATCTATTTTAACAACACTCCTGTTATCAACCCACTTGCATTGAAATATCGGAACATGAAATTCCATATAATCCAACCCCCATATTTGTTTGATGATGCCAAAGTATGACATATTCGCATAAATTGGATTTCTGTCCTTAGCACCGGAAACATGCATCGCTTCAGCCACAAGTGTAACCCCACTATTCTGCATGGTACTATCTTCATCATGTTCATTAGTATAAAATGTATAACCATTAACTACATAAGCATTGTAAGATAATGCATACACACTTTGTCCTCCGGCTAGCCATCGAAGTCATTCCGAAATAGACTTTGGATTTTCATCTGACTTCTTAAAAATATGATCTCGAAACCATCCTATAAACTGTCGATTATGTGTATTTGATATCCATTTTTCAGCCCTTGATAGATTCAATTGCCTAAGAATTTCTTTGTGGATTTCAACATATGGGTCAACGTCCAAACTGTTATGCAAAACATAAAGGTGGGCCTGCTCCCGATCTGTAATATTGATTGTGACAACCTTTCTTCCAGAAATTCCTTCACCCTCTAACCACCCAGTGTGACGAGATTTCGGTAAGCCAATGCTTTCACACCAGACAAGTATTCGGTACAGAATTCAACGGCTTCCTCAACAATATATCTCTCTGCAATACAACCCTCTGGCCAACTTCTATTTTTGACATACCCTTTCAAAATCTTCATATACCGTTCAATGGGGTACATCCATCTGTAATGTACAGGACCACATAGTCGAATCTCTCTCACAAAGTGGACCATCAAATGAACCATCATATCAAAAAATGAAGGCGGGAAGAACATTTCTAATTCACATAATATGACGGCAATTTCTTTTTCCATAGATGGAAATTTCGCCGGGTCTATAACTTTGCTGCATATAGCTTTGAAGAAGAAGCACAATTTCGTTAATGTATGGCGAACATTCTTGGGAAAAATGAAATGTAAAGCAATTGGATTGAGATTTTGCATCAAAACATGACAGTCATGTGATTTCAAACCTTTTAACTTCAAGTCGCTCATTGACACAAGGTTACTGATATTTGACGAATACCCCTATGGAACCTTTACGTCATTCAAGAAGTTGCAAAACTGATATCTCTCCTGCCTGGAATGAGTGTAAGCAGCAGGAGGAAGAAATGTTCGTTTTTCACCCTTTACTGGTGCCAACTATTCTTGTATTCCCATCTCAACCATGTCCACCCTAGCCTTAATTCCATCTTTTGTTTTGCCAGATGTATTTAGAAACATGCCGATAACACTGTCAAATACATTTTTTTCTACATTTATAACATCAATAAAATGTCTTACATACAGACAATTCTAGTATTGTAATTCAAAAAAAAATTGATCTCTTTTTCCAACCGATTTTCGTAAGGTTTTTTAAAGCCGTTTTACCGAAAGTAGTGTCCAAATTTTTAACTTTCTCAAACAATTGATCACCTGTTAGTGGAGACGGTGTTGTACGTTCTTCTGAACTTCCATCGAATGATGTCTTCCAAGAACGGTACTTATGTCATCACGGTAGAAATCTGCGATGTCCTAGAAACACAGTTTTCGATGAATGTTTCAACCTAATTGATTTTGTACCTTCTTCGGAAACGGGACAACCTTGAGTTCCTTTAATGCTATATCCTGACAAATTTCCATAAGCTGGGAAGTCATTTATTGTCCCATACAACATGCCTCTCAAAGTGGAATCTTCCTTTCTGTAAGCATCATACAATGTAACACCTGAATCCCACAATAATTTCAAATCTTCGATTAATGGAGCTAAATAAACATCAATATCATTACCCGGTTGTTTTGGTCCTGATATAAGCATAGATAACATGATGTATTTTAGTTTCATGCATAACCACGGTGGTAAGTTATAATTTATCAACATAACTGTCCATGTACTGTGACTGCTACTTTGAAAACCAAAAGGATTCACTCCATCTGTAGATAACGCAAGACGAAGGTTTCTCGACTCGTTTCCAAATTCAGGATACTCATGATCGATTATCTTCCACTGAGGAGAGTCTGCCGGGTGACGTAGTATCCCATCTTTAATTCTTGTATCTGCATGCCATGTTAATTGTTCTGTAGTCTCCTCACTTCCATATAGGCGTCTAAACCTTAGAATGATTGGAAAGTACCATACAACTTTAGTAGGACTGGATTCATCTTTCTTGTATCGAGAAGCACCACACTTTGGGCATTCTTTAAGTGATTTGTGGTCCTTGCGAAACAGTATACAGTCATTTGGGCAGACGTGTATTCTTTCAGAGATCATACCCATAGAGCGTAGCATTCGTTTGGCATCGTATGTTCGGCTCAGGAGCTCATTGTCTTTTGGGAGCATGTCATTCAAGAGGGCAAGTAGTTTCGTAAAACTGTCGTCACTCCACCCGTTATCTGCTTTCAAATTATACAGCTTCAGTACGGCTGACAATGCTGTATATTTAGTGCAACCAGCATACAATGGCGTTTTTGCACTACTTTTTAACTTCTCAAACAATTTTGGGCAATCACGAAGTTCATCTTCGAAGGTCCTTGTCATTTTCTCAATACGATCTTCATCATTATTCACATCTGTAATCACATCCTCCATACGGTCATCTTCATTGTTCATGTTTGTAATCATATCAGATGATCCATAAAACGCAGTGTCACCCCAGTCACTACCTACATTCGTTGTTTCCCCGTGTTTATTCCAACATGTATAACTTTGATCTATTCCGTGAAAGATCAAGTGTTCTTCCAACTCATCTGGACTAATTTGTTTTGAATAACAACAGCGTAAACATGGACGAAGTATTTGAGAAGAGTCACATGCATGATCTATTGCAAACTTGATAAATTCTTTCACGCCTTATTCATACTCTTTTGTCAACCGATTGGAATTCATCCATTCTTTATTTATATTCATCCTATTTAAAATCCATAGGATAAGTATATAGGTTAAAAGAGAAGGAATATCAGTATAATTTAGATAAAAAACAAGATACTTCAAGGAAATAAAGGAATAAATAAATACCAAAATAAAAAATATATTGGGAACCACTACAATCCCCAAGCCTCACATCATCTAGATCTCTAAAACCCAGTAGTGCAGGACACTCAACCAAACATGCCAAATACACAATAAGGACTGAAATCTCTCACCTATCCACTTTTCATATCAAATATAATCACTACTCAAAATCAATGTCCCTATTAGTAGGAGGAGACAGCGGAGGCAGCAGAGGAGGATGAGGAGGAGGCAGCGGAGGAGGAGGAGGCCGCGGTGTAGGAGGAGGCACCGACGGCAGCGTAGAGGCAGGGCGGAGGCAGGGCGGAGGCAGCGGAGGCAGTGGAGGAGGAGGAGGATGAGGCCGGTGGAGGAGGAGGAGGAGGAGCAGGAGCAGAGGAGGAGGTAGTGGCTGCGGCGGAGGAAGAAAAGGCGGCGGCCGTAGAGGCACCGGCGTGACCGCGGCGTGACCGTGGAGGAGGAGGAGGCCACGGAGGCACCGACAGCACCGATAGAGGAGGAGGAGGCATCGGCGGAGGAGGAGGAGGCCGCGGTGGAGGAGGAGGCACCGACGGCAGCACAGAGGCAGGGCGGAGGCATCGGAGGCAGCGGAGGCAGCAGAGGAGGAGGAGGATGAGGCCGGTGGAAAAGGAGGAGGAGGAGCAGGAGCAGAGGAGGAGGTGGCGGCCACGGCGAAGGAGGATGAGGCGGCGGCCGCAGAGGCACCGGCGTGACCGCGGTGTGACCGCGGCGTGACGGCGGCGTGACCGCGGCGTGACTGTGGCGTGACCGTGGCATGACCGTGGCGTGAACGCGGCGTAACCGCGGAGGAGGAGGCGACCGCGGATGCACCGGCGGCACCAGCAGAGGAGGAGGAGGCATCGATGGAGGAGTAGGAGGCCGCAGTGGAGGAGGAGGCACCGGCGGCAGCGCAGAGGCAGGGCGGAGGCAGGGCAGAAGCAGCGGAGGCAGCGGAGGCAGCAGAGGCAGCGGAGGAGGAGGAGGATGAGGCCGGTGGAGGAGGATCAAGAGAAGAGGAGGAGGCGGCGGCCGCGGCGGAGGAGGAGGAGGCGCCGGCCGTAGAGGCATCGGCGTGACCGCGGCGTGACCGTGGTGGGACCGCGGCGTGACCGCGGTGGGACCGTGGCGTGATCGCGGCGGGACCGCGGAGGAGGAGAAGACGTGGAGGCACTGGCGGCACCAGAGGAGGAGGAGGAGGCATCGGCGGAGGAGGAGGAGGCCGCGGTGGAGGAGGAGGCACCGGAGGCAGCGCGGAGGTAGGGCGGAGGCAGGGCGGAGGCAGCGAATGCAGCAGAGGAGGAGGAGGATGAGGCCGGTGGAGGGGGGGAGGAGCAGAAGCATAGGAGGAGGCGGCGGCCGCGGCGGAGGAGGAGGAGGCAGCGGAGGAGGAGGAGGAGGCTGCGATGGAGGAGGAGGAGGCCGCGGTGGAGGAGGAGGCACCGACGGCAGCGCAGAGGCAGGGCGGAGGCAGGGCGGAGGCAGCGGAGGCAGCGGAGGAGGAGGAGGATGAGGCCGGTGGAGGAGGAGGAGGAGGAGCAGGAGCAGAGGAGGAGGAGGCGGCGGCCGCAAAGGCACCGGCGTGACCGCGGCGTGACTGCGGAGGAGGAGGCGGCCGCGGAGTCACCGACGGCACCAGCGGAGGAGGAGGAGGCATCGTCAGAGGAGGAGGCCGCAGTGGAGGAGGAGGTACCGGCGGTAGCGCGGAGGCAGTGGAGGAGGAGGGGGATTAGGCCGGTGGAGGAGGAGGAGGAGCAGCAGGAGTAGAGGAGGAGGCGGCAGCCGCGACGGAGGAGGAGGAGGCGGCGAAGGCAGCGGAGGAGGAGGAGGATGAGGCCGATGGAGGGGAGGAGGAGCAAGAGTAGAGGAGTAGGAGGAGGATGAGGCCGGTGGAGGGGAGGAGGAGCAGGAGCAGCGGAGGAGGTGACGGCCACGACGGAGGAGGAGGAGGCAGCAGAGGCAGCGGAGGAGGAGGAGGAGGCCGCGGTGGAGGAGGAGGAGGCGGCGGTGGAGGAGGAGGCACCGGCGGCAGCGCAGAGGCAGGGCAGAGGCAGGGCGGAGGCAACGGAGACAGCGGAGGCAGCAGAGGAGGAGGAGGATGAGGCCGGTGGAGGAGGAGGAGGAGGAGGCGACGGCTGTAGAGGCACCGGCGTGACCGTGGCGTGACTGCGGCGTGACCGCGGCGTGACCGCAGTGTGACCGCGGCGTGACCGCGGCGTGACCGCGGCGTGACCCCGGCGTGACCGCGGCGTGACCCCGGCGTGACCGTGGCGTGACCACGGCGTGACCACGGGGTGACCGCGGCGTGACCGCCGCCTGACCGCGGCGTGACCGCAGCGTGACCGCGGCGTGACCGCAGAGGAGGAGGCGGCCGTAGAGGCACCGGTGGCACCGGCGGAGGAGGAGGAGGCATCGGCGGAGGAGGAGGAGGCCGCGGTGGAGGAGGAGGCACCGACGGCAGCGCGAAGGCAGGGCGGAGGCAGGGCGGAGGCAGCAGAGGCAGCGGAGGCAGCGGAGGCAGCGGAGGAGGAGGAGGATGAGGTCGATGGAGGAGGAGGAGGAGGAGGCGGCCGCAGAGGAACCGGCGTGACCGCGGTGTGACCGCGGTGTGACCGCGGTGTGACCGCGGCATGACCGCGGCGTGACCACGAAGGAGAAGGATACGTGGAGGCACTGGCGGCCCCGTCGGAGGAGGAGGAGGCATCGGCGGAGGAGGAGGAGGCCGCGGTGGAGGAGGAGGCACCGGAGGCACCGACGGCAGCGCGGAGGCAGGGCAGAGGCAGGGCGGAGGCGGCGAAGGCAGCGGAGGAGGAGGAGGATGAGGCCGGTGGAGGGGAGGAGGAGCAGGAGCTGAGGAGGAGGCGGCGTCTGCGGCGGAGGAGGAGGAGGCAGCGGAGGCAGCGGAGGAGGAGGAGGATGAGGCCGGTGGAGGAGGAGGAGGAGCAGGAGCAGAGGAGGAGGTGGCGGTCGCGGCGGAGGAGGAGGAGGCAGCGACCGCCGAGGCACCAGCGTGACTGCGGCGTGACCATGGCATGACCACGGCGTGACCGCGGCGTGACCGCGGCGTGACCGCGGCGTGACCGCGGCGTGACCCGCGGCGTGACCGCGCGTGACCGCGGCGTGACCGCGGCGTGACCGCGGCTTGACCATGGCGTGACGACGGAGGAGGAGGAGGCCGCGGAGGCACCAGCGGAGGTGGAGGAGGCCGCGGAGGCACCGACGGCACCGGCGGAGGAGGAGGAGGCATCGACGGAGGCAGCGTAGGAGGAGGAGGATGAGGCCGGTGGAGGAGGAGGAGGAGGAGCAGGAGCAGAGGAGGAGGCGGCGGCCGCGGCGGAGGAGGAGGAGGAGGCGGCCGCAGAGGTCCCTACTCTAGGTGGATATATATGGATACTTTCCTTGACTGGTCTCTATATGAAAGAATTCTAAAAGGCTCCCTCACCTTCCAAAGATATATTATTTCTATAAAATTGTTTTGTGGAAGAATGAATTAATCATATATAGTTGATGTCACTTTTAGATCATATGATTCCTTACTCATCAAGATAAATAGACAAGAACCAAAACCTAAGAGGCCTCAGGCCTATCCAAATCTCTAGAAGTGATGACTTCCCAGTGCTTATTGGAAAACTATGGAAGTGTCGACTTTCCACATGCACATCCCCCCTCCCCATATCTCCCCCAGCAGACTCCTGCACATCCCCCCTCCCATCCACCCACTACACCCCCCCACTTGCACAACCCCCCTCCCCCACCCCCACCTTCACACCCCCCACTTGTACACCCCCCAACAGACTCCCACCTACCTAGACCCCCCCCCCCCAACTAGAACACTCTCTTCCCCACCACCCACTTGAAAAACCCCCCCTCCCACTTGCATATCCCACCCACCCCCACCTGCACATCCCACCCCCACCCCCACCCCCAACCTGTACACACCCCCACCTCACACCCAATAGGACACCCCATTATACGCCCCACCTACACATGTTCACCCACTGCACATATCCCCCACCTAAACACCCCCACCTCTACACCCCCCACTCACTACACCCCCGCAACACCTGCACCCCCCCACTTCAAATAAAATTGATTCACACAAATCATGATAGTTGAAATATAGAACAAAAACAAAAAACAAAGCAAATTACAATTATTGGGCATAGCATACCGCACAATGGAGGGTAGGAGGCCACGGAGGAGGAGGAGGCCGTGGAGGAGGAGAAGGCCGCGGTGGAGGAGGAGGCCGCGGTGGAGGAGGAGGCACCAACGGAGGAGGAGGAGGCACCGAAAGAGGAGGAGGAGGCGCGGTGGAGGAGGAGGCACCGGCGGCAGCAGCACGGAGGCAGGGATGAGGCAGGGTGGAGGCAGCGGAGGCACCGGAGGAGGAGGAGGATGAGGCCGGTGGAGGAGGAGGAGGAGGAGAAGAAGCAGAGGAGGAGGAGGCAGCCGCGTCGGAGGAGGAGGAGGCGGCGACAGCAGCGCAGACGAGGGTTTCCGCGAGAGCCTGATTGTGTGCGGGGAGGAGGGAGAGGACCCGTGGGTTTTTAACAAATCCGCGGGACCCTTTATCAGCGCTAGTAAAAAGCACTGATAAAGGGTGTATTTATTAGCGCTAAATGAAAATCGCTGATAAATACAACCTTTATCAGTGCTAACAAAAGCGCTGATAAAGGTCCGGCCCTTTATCAGCGCTTTTTCGTTAGCGCTGATAAAGGCAGGCGCATGCCTTGCCCAGTTTTGTGGTAGTGGCCTAACCATAAATCCTAAATTATAATCTCATAGGGTTTACGAGATATGAATAAAGTTAAATTGGAAGAATACTGTGATGGATAATAGAATAACCAAGATAAAGGAGTGATTTAACTGAATAAATAGACTCATAATATGGTTGTAGGATCTGAATACCAAGAGGATAGGATGAAGGGATATTCTTATCATGTTCTTAGGACTGGTCGAACAAGAGGGAGAAGTAAGGGAAGGGTGATAAAAAATGTTTTTAAGGAATATTTTTTTGATAATAATTTATTTAATTTCCCTACATTAAACCTTATTTGAAAATTTATTGCAAATATATGTTTTGAGATTTAATTTATAAATTTCATGAACATTACACTTTTATCATTTTGAAATCACTAGAGTAACATTTTCAAAAAAAATTATGTGTTTAGAATTTAAATTTTAAATTTTACATTCTTATTTATAATTTTATGTGTTTAGAATTTAAAAGTAATGGGCTAGGAGGGTCTAGGCCATTACATAACTTTCTATAGAAAATTTTCTAAAAAAGAAACATTTCCATGTTTCACTTTTTATAGGACCCAGATGATGGAAATTTCTCTAATCATGTTTGGAGAACAACTGATTTCCTTGTTCCAAGCATATTTTATTTTGGTACTCAACCTTACTTAATGGAAAAATCAAGGCTAATTTTTTTACACAAACATTCATGGGTACATTAATATTAGAAAGAAAAACTATAGTATTTTACATATGTATAACCCTCCAATATTGAATTTCTATGAGATATTTCAAAATATAATTGCTATGAGTTCCAAATGACTTAACCTTTTTGAATTAACAGACCTATTTTTAGTGATATTATCATAGACATTTTGTACACAAGGATACACTTTTCCAAATAAAATAATTTTTGGGATATAAATCTCTATTCAGAGAATTAAATTATTAAATAATTAAAAGTTCAGAGTATCAAAAGTTTGGGAATCAGATTCACATGTATCACAAAATTCTATTATGGTCATATGGCTTGGCTCGATGTGAAAGAAGCAATAATTATTCTCTTCAATGGAATTTGTTCTATCAGAAGTTCATACTTTCAATGACAACAAGGGTGGTCCATAATGTTGGTGAATCTTATAGAAGGAATTATTTGGAAAGAATAATATATAAGTTTTCATAATATAGTGGTTTATGTCGACAGTGTCATGATGCATCATTAGTGAAATTCCATTTGGAGGCATATCCGTGAATATGGGAAAGTCATGTGACCTGGAAAATTAGAAAATTTTCCTATAAAAGGAAGCAGAGATTGATACTGATAAATGGAAAAGACCTAACATGGAACAATTCATCAATGTTTTATACAGTGTTAATAATTATGTTATGAAATAATACTCATGGTGTTTTTTAGTTGATTGTAATAATTATACTTTTTATATATCAAAGAAGTCACAGTGGTTCCTCTTGTTCATGTTGGTCAAAAGTCTAAATCACATTATATTCTACTATTTTCATTTACTACTTCATATAATTCATTTCCATGTATTAAATTTGTTTGTATTTCCATTACATATGTGTTTTCTGTTGAAGTGTGTGTGTGTGGTCCATTTTTTGCGATGGAAAGGGTGAAGTGGATTCCTACTTTCGGTACACTTAATCGAAGGGGGAAATTAGAGTTCCAAGGGTTTGGTTTTCCACTACATTGATCTATGTGTTAACTTCCAGTGGATCTATCTATCATACTTCTGGTGGAATTTTTGTAGTATAAGTGATTAGATTTTCATGCAACCATTTCTCCCCCAAAAAGTGGTATCAAAGGTAAGAATATGAGCTCATGGTTTACACACCGATAGTAGTAAAGTCATGGAATCTAAATAAAGGAGGATCCAAATCAATAAATTTGATGTAACATATTCTTGATTTTATTGAATGAGTATTGAAGACCATTTGATTATAAATACTTGGAAGTTCCATTATCCGCGGGTAAATTTGTTGATAATAGTGAATGAAGAATGAGAATGATTGGATATGAATGCATTTTAATTTGTAATAATGTATCTTGTATGGAATGATGTGTTCAAAATTTGAGATTATAAGATAATAATGGAAGTTCTAAAGGTGTTGTCTTACGTGTATGAAAAATTAAGGATCCTAAACAAGGTTTTCATGCTGCAATAGTTCTTAAAATTGAAGTTATTGGAAGGAAGACCATCGATAGACCATGTGAATGACTTCAACAGGATTGATGGGTAGATCCCATTTGTAAAGGTAAATTTTTTATGATTATTTATGGTAACTTATTCTCTTATCTTCAATTTTATAGAGCTAGGATGAAATAGTTATTATAGTTAGTAACTCCAGTAGAAAATAAGATCTAGTGTTTAATGATTTCACTAATCTGATACTCAATGAAAAACTTTAGTGATGGAAATTTCAGGAACCTTACAGTAGTAAACTTGAAAAATCCATGGAAGTGGTAGGTCACCCCATCAAAAGTTTATTTATCGAAATAAATAAATAGAATAAAATTATCAATAGAAGAGCTGAGGAAAATCGGCTGGTCTTTGTCCAATTTTATGGAAATCCATGAATAAAAGAAAAAATCAAGTAATATTGAACAAATTTTCAAGGTTTAAATTATAAATTAGTCAACCATCATAATTTTAGATTCTATAAATGAAACTAAAGTTAATAATGACCGGTGTCTGAGTGAGAACACACTGGTAGAAGCATTGGTGGTTGACTCTGGAGCATCTATCCATTCAGCAGGAGATCAAAGATATATGAAAAACTATGTATACAGGAATGTTTTAAAATCCTATAAAGTGGATAGTTAAGACATGTAATTTTTTGGGAAGTGTATGTTAGCATCATATTAATGAATATAGGATTATTGAAACTATCAGATACTTTCCCCATATCTAACCTTGGGAGGAATTTTATTTATGTTGGGAAATTGGATGGTATTGGCTGTGGAACTGGCTTTACAAATAAGGAATGGAGGGTTACCCAAGGATCCATGGTTATTATAAAATTTTTAAAGGATGATACCCTATACATGACTAAAAATTCATATGGGAGTATAGTGATTATATGTTCTGCTTTTGAAAATCCATGAGTATGACACTGTATGTTTGACAGCCCCAGTGAGAAGAAAATAAAGTTAATAAAGGAAAAATAAATAATGAAACTTGATCATATATAAAATTTTAAAGTATAAAAGTTGTGTGATAGGAAATCATAATAGCGTGTCTTTAAAATTAGGTGGCTAGAATCCCATGAATCAGAAGTTGGAGCTTGTACACTCAAATTTTTGGGGACCAAACCCTATTTAATCCTATGGTGGTTGCCTTATTCTTAAATTCAATGATTATTCTATAAGGAAAGTATGTATTTTCTTTCTAAATCATAATTCTAGTGTATTTTAAGTTTTTATTTAGTGGTAACCACTAGAAGAAACGGAATTGGTTACAAGTTTATGTGCATATAAACTGAAAATAGTGGTGAGTTTACTAGATGCAAATTTTATAACATCTGTATGAAGGAAAGGATAAGGCATGATAAGTCAGTGCCCAAAACTCAAAAAGTATAATAGAGTGGATGAAATAATGGATTTTAATTTTATAGATAAATACAGGAGCTTTAAGTTTCACTTGAGAATGTCTAAGGTAATTTGGCAAATGGCACTCAAATCGACGGATTATATCACTGATAGTACTCCAATATCAATAGTTTGTATGGATGGAATACCTGGATCCATGGATTCAGATGTATTTTTCATTTGATTTTTTCGGGTTGATTTCACTATTTTTGGTTTTGAATATGCTGCTTTTGATTATGTTGGGGAGTTTATTTCCTTTGTTGGTCGCTTTGGTAGGGGATGACGGCGACCTGGTTTCTGGTTCTCGGCATAAGCATTAATGAGGGTTTCTTACACAATGACGACGACGACGGACACCAGTAAAAATCACCGGAGACTCAGTTGTTGCGGTATCTCAGCCGTCTCGGGTGTGTTTCGAGGATGGTCATGGTTCGAGGTGTTGTAGGGTTTGAGGGATCCCGAGATTTGAGGCCGACGTGTGGGTTTGTGTCCCGAGGCATGTGATTTGGTTTTTTCAAATTTTGAATTCTCCTGTTGTGGTTATTTGTATTATGGTTTTTGGTTTGTCAGTTAGGTTACCAGTTTCCCATAAACCGACTTTTTAGAAAATGAAAAAAATAGATTTCTGGCAATTTTAGAATACACTAATACAAAAAGTCATTTAACAACACCTAAAAAAATCCATTATCAGCGCTAAAAAATCACTGATAATAGAAGCATGGTTAAAATATTGAAACATTTATCAATGTTTTTTAGCACTAATAAAGGAAACACTATTAAAGGGGGTAATTTTTTTCCAGACACCTATGCGCCCAACCCCTTTATCCGTGCTTTCGTAATCCCTTAAACAGTGCTCCACACCCCCTTTATTAGTACTTTTCACCCCACCACCCCTTTTTGAATTCCCATCCACATGCGTTCCAACCTTTATATAAACCGTACACCTCTCTTTCAAAGATGGAATGCCTTTACCACTAAACCATGTTTTTTTCTGCCTGTTTAATGATATTTATGTTTATATATATACATATATATATATATATATTTACATATATTTATATAATTATTTTTAAATGCATTTATACAATATATGTTTGTGTGTGACGTATATTATATTTATTTAAATATATTACATATTATATTCATTTACATATATTAGATTATAATATATATGTATTTTATTAATACAAACACCTTTGTATATATAAACATTATAAATATATTTTTATTAGGTACAAAATGGTTATATATTGTTTTAAATACATTTTTAGAATATGTATTTATATATATATTATAATATAAATTTTTACATAAATATGTTGATATATGTATTTGTATGAGCGATTCATTATTAGTAAATATAATTAAACATTCATATATTTAATTATAAATAAAATTACATTTTAAAAAAATATAAAATTTAAAAACCATAATATCAATATGATTGTAAGTCCTAGGAATAAATTCAGTCTCCAGTGAAAAATGAAAAAATGACCACTTTAAACAAGGTTAAAAATCCATTCAATGTTAAAAAATCAAGGTACCCTGACTAAAAATCTATTTTTGGAGGCCTTATAGGCCTTTTTGGACTTGAAAAATGTGAAAAAGATTTATCTATTCCATCTAGGGTGTAAATATTATCACATGATTTGATTTGATTTGTATTAGTGCCCAAATGGACATCATGATCAAAAGTTATGTCCATTTGAAGTTTGAGTTACATTTTCAACTTATTTTAGATATTTTCTTTTTAATTTTTTGTTTTTTATCTTCAAATTGATATTAGTTGATAATTACCGAATAATGATAAGAAAATTATTAATTAAAATTATTTTTTAGTTATTTTATAATCTATTTTCACTAAATATCTTATATATTAAGTGTAAATTCATATTTACTTTATCTAAAACATATTTCAAAAAATATATATTATATTTATATATTAATATATTTTTTTAATGAAAAATATATTTTTTAAGTATACCTTTCTCAACACTTTCTTACAATCACTGAGAAAAGACCCCATTTGTAAGTTTTTTTATAAAAGTGCTGAAATAGGGTGGTCCTTTATCAGCACTTGTAAAAAAGCACTAATAAAGGTGAGTCATTAATAGTTCTCTTTTTAGTACTAATAAAGGGGGTATTTAACATCATTTTTAACTAGAACTGTTAAGTCCCTAGTGCTTGTTAAATCCATTTTTGTAGTATATATACATATAAAATATAAGGACAGTGAAGAAATTGAATCTAAATACAAAATACCTTCTTTGGATATGAAGATGAAAATTTAGGATATCATTTGTGGGATGGTGAAAGGTAAAAATCATCAAAATTAGGTATATTTTATTTGATGGGAATGTTTTGTAAAAAGTAATAAACTTTTTGCAGTAGGAAGTTGAAAGAGAATCAATTGCTAAAATCCTAGTTGATCAGAGTACTGTAAGTTGGAAAAACTAGAGAGCTCATATAGTTACTAAAATAATTGAATGTTTAGATATAAGACCTTAAGAATTTACAAAAAGTTCAATAGTAGTTGAAGATCGATTTGGATTTCCATACGTACATTTTATGAATGTATTAGTACCTATAGTTTAGGTACCAGCATAAAGAGAACATTTGAGCAGCTTAGAGAAGCATCTTTAGTGGTGGAGATCAACTAAAATCAAAGGATCAGTTCAAAGGTTTATACATAATTTAAACTTTCTACACCTAATGGATATAGGATAACCTAAAAATACGTAGGAGGAATCTTTTATTGGCAACTCTAAACAGTGATAGTAAACCATGAATGATAATATGGATTCATTAAAGTTCATTGAAACTTGGTAGATGGATGAACCACAAGAGGGTAAAAGGTAACTTGAGAATAAGTGGGTTTAATATATCAAGGAAGAAACCCATGTCAAGAATAAGTGAAAAGAATTAATGATAGTGAAAGGGTTTTTATAGAAGGAAGGAGTAAATTTTGTGAAAATATTTTCACTGGTAGTTAAACATTATACTGTCAGAATTGTGCTAATTATGGTTGCATCAGAAGATGTATATCTAGAGTAGATAGATATACAAATAGATTTCCTTCATGGTTATTTGAAGGATGAGATTTACATGTAATAACCAATAGGTTTATTGGATGTTGATTATAAAAAGTTGGTATTTAAAATGAATAAAATCTAGTATGGATTAAATTTATCATTGTGGTAGTAGAATCATAAATCTGATGAGTTTATATGAAAAAAGGATTCAATAGGTTTAATGATGATCATTTTTATTATTGAAAGCAATGGGATGATGTGACTTTCATCATTTTTATGGTGTATGTCGATGAAATTTTACTAGATGGATTTAATTTTCAAAAGATTTGGAAATTAAAAAATAGTTTATCTTGAAGTTTGGTGATAAAAGATATTAGGAAAACAAGGAAGGTACCGAGGATGAGGATACAAAGAAATAGAAAGACCATAACTTTGGTTATATCTCAGAAGAAGTATCTCTAGAAAACCATTGAAAGGTTTGTCATGGATGAATTCAAAATAGTAACTACCCATATTTATGGACACTTTAAACTGTCCAAGGTATAAAAACCTACAATATAAGATAAGAAATGGTATATGGGTAAAGTTCTTTATGATTCATCTATCATAATTTTAATGTATTATATGATTTGTACTTAACTAGATATTAAATTTTTAGTGGGAGTTATAAAAATGTTCATTTAAAACCCTATGATGGAACATTGCGAGACCATTAAATGAATCCTTTAGTATTTGAAATGATTATAAGATCAAAATATTTGATTTAGGGAGGAATATCCATTACAAGGCATTTTTGGTGATGAAATTATTGGAAATTCAAATATATTAAAGAACATAACTTGATTTTTATTTACTTATTAGGAAAAAATAATCAATTCAATTTTGTGACTTTAGAATATTTTCACTCTAATTTCAATTAAAGTAGAGTATGTAGAGGCAAAAAAAGTTAGTAATAAGACTATTTGGTTGAAGAAATTACTGAAGGAATTAATATGAAGTTAGGAAGGACAGATTCTTAAACGTGATAGCCAAAGGGCAACCAAGTTGGCTAAAAATACAATATTCTATTAAAGGAAAAAGAACATTGGATTGAAGTACCACATCATCATAAATATGCTATTAGAGAATGTTTTAGAAATCTATAAGATCACTGGTAGAAAAATATGGCATACATGTTCCCCAAAAATTTAGCTCAATATAGTCTAAGGTGATATCATGCCTCAGTGGAGAATGAGTGAATAGAATAAGGAAAAGGTGGAGGAAAAATGTTACTGTTGAGGAGGGTTTTAGAGGCTTTCTGTAACACCCCCGAGATTTTATGAAAAATATTTTTTTAATTTCATTAATGTCTTATGCTACACCAATATTACCTTGCGCTATACGCAACACCGTATTATCTTGCAGTATACGCAACACTATTCTTGGATCGTGTTACACACAATTTTGATAATAGTTATTCTACGCAACATTGAGTATATATATATATATATATTCAATGTATAAATAAAATATGGTTGGATTCTGTTATATGCAACAACAAAGGAGTTGTGCACTACACGCAACCCTGACTTGGCTTGCATTACACACAATCACGACCTTCCTCGATAGCGTGTGTTGTACGCAATACCAAGTTTTACTAAACAACGATATATTATTATAATATTGTTATGAACTAGATGTTATGAATAGTGTTAAATAAATTTTTAATTTTATAACATTATTATTAATCTTACACATTTCTAGAACATGTTATAAGAACAAAATAAATTTTTCGGGTAAAATAAGTATTTTTCAAAAAATGCAGTTTTGCCACTTTTGATGGCGCACCCACTTTAATTATAGTTTTTGACATGTTTATAAGTTCAATTTGACAAAATAAAATTCTTCTTTGGAATCAGGATATAAAAATTTACATTAGATAAAGTTTTTATATTTTTCTGAAAACTTTCATATTTTAATGAATAGTAAAAACACGCTATATTTTAATTAAAAACAACTTTTTTCATCGTAATATCTTATGTGGTTAAATTATAATATTGAATGGTTTTAAAGTATAAATAGAATACATTTTTACCATTTAATATAATGTATGTCATTAGCATTGATTTTACCTTAAATTCGTAGGTTAAATCAATTCAATCTTTTGAAATGTTTTAAAGAAAACCCCGTTTTCTTTCAACAACAGGATTAATTTTAATTTAATTTCTGCATCTTTTGTGTATTGAATTTGGAAAAATGGATTCCATATTTGGAATCAGTGGGTCCAAATTATGTTAATAAGCTACTTTTTATTTTTGGGAATTATGAATAGTAACTACGGTAAATTTTATTTACCATAGTTAAAGGTAAATAGGGTAATTAAGGGTAAATATAATATTTTAAAATTACCCTAACAAATGTCAAAATCCTATTGGAGGACTAAAAGTAGACCCATATCACCTATGGGTCGGATTGTATTCATTTAATTAAATTTTTTCAATGAAAATAATTTAATTATTATTAAAACCAAAGAATGTGACAACATGTCACTTTCTGAAATCTTATACGTATAATAATTTTAATCTAGTGATAATAATCATGAAACTTAGAACATGAATAGTATCCAGAAAGATAATACAATTATCTACATCATAGGAATTTATTTAGAATTTTTAGGGATTAAATAATTATCATTTATTATGACCCAAAGATGATGCAGTAATTGTCTTATTAATGAAATATTGACATAATTGATGTTATAAATGCCCAAATAAATGTAATTTGAGACTTTTTATGACTTAAACTAATGTTTTAGGTTAATATGACATGTTATTGTTTATTTAAGTAACTTTTTTCGAACTTATAATTCTGTTATGAATTTCATAAAAATCATGTACCAAATAGTGTCAAAATTGACATAAATTAGTTTTTAAAACAAATATTATATTATTAATTGTTATCTAATTACTAAAAATCTAAGGTTTGGCCAAATGACTTAGATAAGGATATATATATATTAATAATAAACAACTTGAGGTTCGTTTGGCTTGTTATGGTAAGTTTATTAACCATATAGTGTAAGAATACAAAAAGACACGGTAAAAGTTAAATTATTTAACTTAGAGTTAAATCTAATTGATAAGGTTAAAATAACAACCTAAACTTGTCTAAATCCTATTGGATGAGAGGATTTAGATCCATCCCCACTTTAACGTAGAAATAAGACCCTTTGGAACCATTATAAACTGAATTTGACCTTAATATAAAATAATATTTTGAGATTTTCCTAAGGTGCCCCTCTCCTCCCTTATAAAAGGGCACCTCCTCCCTCTCCACCTCACACCAATTTGAGCATTCCAGCTCGGCCAACCCCTGCCAAAATATCTTCTCCAATTCCCTAGTATCATCCTAGTGGTCCTGGTCTTCTTCAAAGACCATCCATAGTTCTTTAAGTGGAGGTTAAGTGAACGCTCGTCAAAAATAGGTAATATCCATTACCGATATTTTTCAATTTCTTTCTTCCTCAACTTCTTCTTATTTAGTTTTTTCATGATAAAGTAATAAAATCATTATCACTCATATAATGATATGTTATTATAAGTATGAAACAACCCTATTTCACCATTTATCCATCCTACGGAAAAAGAAATCACCGCGCGTGCGTACGTACGAAATACCGTCTCCACGCCGTGGTGTAATCTATTTTCCACCACCACCTTACTTGGATGGGTATAATGGGGTAAATAATGACTATATATGACTATTATAAAGTGATACTGATTATGAAATAGTATACATACACTCCAATACAATTCCACAATCATAGGAACGATATCATCACTCGTGCGTACGTACGGAATACCGTCTCCACGATGTGATGTGACTCGTTCTACATGATCTTCATTTCATAATGATTGTATAAATGCATTGAATGAATGAATATGATATATATTACACTAATACCATTCTGGAAATGAGGTATCTATAACCTAGAGATAAGAATAAGAATTTATACGACAAAACAAGCATAAGACCAAAAAGTTATAAACACCCGAATAACAAGTAGCAATGAAATATTACTACTAAGAAGCTAAGAAAATGACCATATATGATATCATAAAAATAAGTATGATTCTGGAATAAGTATATAACATTATTTAAATCATTATACAAGAGGTTCGGACACTTACGAAGAAAAACGGACCTAAGGTAAGGGAAATATAACAATCTCATTTTTTTATCCGAGATTGTTTATACTTTGGCATTTACTGGGGTGTATTTTATCATCTACATCCATGTTTCCTCAATATGTAATATTATTTCCATTCACCTACAATTGTTTAAATCCAATTTTACCCTTCGGTGAGTTTTTAGTAAAGGATATGAAAGGAATCTTTTGTCGTTTTCCGTACGAGGTAGTTTTTGAATTTTCCGACAAAAGTACGGGAAGAATGTTTTTTTAAAATTATACGCATGAATGGATTTTTAAAAAATTATTTCCAAGAAGATTACTTTACAAGTTTTCAATTTTATTTTTAATCAACTTCTTTTAGTTTAAAATTGTATGACATGTTAAGAAAGGAAAATGTTTTTGAAGTAGAAAGGATATTTTCCTCAAGAATGGAGTTCAAGTGTTTTATCAAAATTATTTTCCATCTAAGATAATAAAGGGTTATGTTTTTATCCCTATTATTAAATTGATTTGATTATGTTGTGATGGAATTATTTTTATGAATTCTTTTATCATATATGAATTGTTTTATGATGTCATGATGTTTAAGATTCCCATTTTTATTACATGGGTTATGCAATGATGTATGGTTTATGATTTTGTGGCACACATAAGAATGGTATCATTATGAGATGGGTGGGACCTATATATCCCTCCAATGCATTGGGTAAAGATTTTATATCTCATGAGACAGACATGTCTGGAATGGTAGGTTATACAGGTTCAGTGAAACAAGACTGAAACGAGGGTGACTCGGTTCAGAAATGGACTTTGTCCACTAAGATAGTCTTGGCAATGAGTCTTGAATAATAAGAAATGATTCTCTATGATTATGTGTGTATTCCACAAAGTTTCATGTTTTAAGTTATGATTATTGGGATTCCATTTCACTACTATGATTTATCCCATGTTATGAAATTATGCACTCTTTTGCAGGTTAAGATTTCCAAAAGTTATGTTCTTATGAATATGATGTGATTGATATTTCTTTTGTTTACCCTTACTGATCATTTGAGCTCACCCTTTTATGTTTTCTTTTCCCCAGGATATAAAGAAAGGTTTTTGGTATGAAAAAAAGGAAGATCTTTATAGGAGATGTTGAAGATCTTTCACCATGATTAGAAGATTATGTTCCGAGTTTCCAAAGACACTAAACTATTACGGTCCTTGTGTGTGTGTTTTTGTTATGTAATAAGTATTCCTCAAAAGTAATGCAATGTCCTTGTATGTTAAGATTCGGGTCTCTACACTTTCCCTTGAATAACTTTTCAAGTGGGAAATTGTAGGGATGTGAATATTTTTTTAGAGAATTATATGTTCAAAGTATCAGAAGTTCAGAGCAATTTAGGTTTGGGAATATGATTCATGTGTATCAGAAATTTGTTCAAAGGTAGATGGATGGGCTCAGTGTGTAGGTAGAGACAATTCTTATCTTTAGTGGAAGTTGGGGAAATATAAGTTTTTACTTATGATTTCAACACGGTTGGTCCATAATATTGGCGAATCTTCTAGGAGTAATTCTCTATGAATAAAAATATAATTTTTTACTAGAGTAAGTAGTTAATGTAAATATTCTCATAGGTTATCACCAATTACATTCAATTTGGAGGAATATCTATGAATATAGGAAAGTGGAATGACCTGAAAAATTATAAATGTTTCCTCTAAAAGGAATTGGGGACTGGACATGAGAAATAGACAATACATGACATAGAAGAGTTCATCATCTTTTTATTGAGTGTTAATAATTATATAATTAAATGTTACTAATAATATTTTTCCATTGATTTTAATTTTTTTACTTATGATATATCAAGTTATCAAAAGCAGTTCCTCCCAATAAAGTGGGACATAATTGTGAATGACATTAAATTATACTATGTTCATTTAATACTTTACACACATGAGTTTCTTGTATTACACTTGTCTGTATTTCTGTTTCATCCATGATTTATTTATAGGTGTATGTATGAGGTTGAATTTGTGTGGTGGGTATAGATTAGCGACTTTATACTTTCAAAAAACATAGTTGAAGTGGGAAAGTGTAGTTCTGGAGGTTTGGTTTTCCGCTGTGCTAATCTACATGGGAAATTTCAGTGGATCTATCAATCATATGTCTAGTAGTATATGTGATTATTTTTTCATTTTATAATTACTCCCCCAATAATATTTTGTTTGGAAATGTGACATTATATTAGTAAATCCTATTCTAGATGATGTATTTTTAGGTTTTAATTATCTAAGATATTATCAAATTTATCCCTATATGAAATAAAATATGACAAAATTTTCTTTGGATTATGTATCTCAAAAACTAGTTTCAAAACTATGTTATGATCATCATGATTTTATATAGTAATAATTTTAGAATCTAACTCTGAAATAATCTTAGAAATATGACCATTCTCAATAGCATGTTCTTCCTTATCCAAATCATTTTATTTTAGAAACATTTCACTTTTCATCTCTAGGAAAGTAAAATATCTATCCATTTCTTCAAAATATGGAATATCATCTTCATTATCCAAATAAAGGGGTAGATAAAATCTAAATACAATATGCTAAGATAGTCCTCATTTACTTTTCCCATGAAACATATTTCATTATAAGAAGATTTTGTATTATATTTGATAATCTTATAGTTTTCATTGGTATCGTCAGATGATAAATCAAAGGAAAAAGTGCCTTCACTTTCGCTCTAAGAGTTGATAGATTTATAAACCTACTTGTTATTCCTATTTGACGTTATTCTAGAATTTCTATCCTTTTTGGAGTCTTATATAATTAAGTCACATGTGACCTGAATTCATACTTTCATAAAATATATCTTCCATATATTCCTTATTCTCATATTATTATTTTTTATCCTTCTAATGGTCTTTACATACAACCTTATTTTCGATAATTCTTGTCATGCATCATGCAAGTTGATAAAGTTAACCTTAACTACCATATAAAAAGATACTATATGAATGATGTTTTAAATTTTTCTTCTTAGATATACTAGGCGTAGTAGTGTTAGAATCGAAATTCAAAGAGTGGGATGTTGAATCGAATATAACTCCATTCTTAATTTTCTCATTCTTAGCATCTCCATTCAATATACTCAAATATTGCATAAGTGTTCCAATCAAATCATCACGATTGAACTTATTAAGATGTTTTTTTATCTTTTATTACCGTCCTATTAGATTCCCATTTTTTGTAATAATTTCTATGATTTTGCTTAGAAGATGATAACCATTGATCTCCTTCTCGCTATGTAACCAAATGATATTCAAAAATTTCATGAGCCTCTGGTGCATCTGAGCCCTTGAATATCCTAGAAGAAAATAAAAATACAAATAATTTATATGAATTATCTCTCTTCTGGTTTCAAATATGTTAGATGTACCAAATTATGTAATTTCTCTATTTCATTAAAATCAAAATTCTTCCCCATATAATAAAATTTAACTCTATATGGTCCATTTCATTTAGATGAGAAAATTATTTTATACTTGTAATTTAATTGATATTCAGTTTTTTTCTCATGAGTAAACTATGAATTTTTTTCATTATAATATTGTTATTTCTTATCATAATCATTATAAAATTATCCACACTTATATTAATAAAAATGTTCTCTATTTGATATATCATGTAATCATAGTTACTAACATATAGATTAGGTTGTAAGCATGGATTTAAATTCTCAAGTGTTTTTATTGATAGACTTACCATGATGAAAAGAAAAAGATACTTACTTTACTACACATTAGTGTAAAAATGGAAAATACCTCAATAAAAAAACCAAAGTATGTTCTGAATATATTATATCAATTTTATAAAATGAAGCAACGATTCAGGATCTACTACTAAATGTTATACTACAACAAAATGTATAGAATTTTCAAGAGGCTGGGTTAATTGATGTCATAAAATAAACTCACAATTTGTAACCTAATCTAAAGTGAATCATTTGAAAGTTATAATGTTCCAAAAATCAGTGGAAAAACACATAAGATATGCATTAAAAACTATATTATTAAATGATAAATAACATAATAGAAAAATGAAATATAATAAGAAATTAAAATATTTCATGTAATAAGAGAACACATCTTATCAGATAAAAAACCAAAAACTCCTATATAAGATATATTTATCAAATAGTTTCAATTTATATGAACTCTTATCTTTTATCCCAAAGAGGCATGAGGTTTGATAAACTGAACCAAGGTTTACAATTTTTATCTAGAATAATTTTTTAGTTAACTTGTCATAATGTATATGTTTTACACTAATATATTCTTTAACATAATAATCAGTTGAATACCACAATGTCACTGAGGCCCTAATTTATCAGCATGATCAATGGTACATCCGACACTATACTTTTTCCAAAAAACAATATGGAATCAAGATGATTCCATACTTGGATTCTCATTGATCTAAATGATTGGATGTAGTATATTCTATATCAGAATCTTGTTGATCATGAATATCAAAAGGAGAAGAATTAAAAAGAAAAAAATATGAATATTCTATAATACAATTAATTGAAATAAAAGTTGTAAGAGAGGAAGACTAAAAATATTGCAATCACAAAAACTCAAGGGAATGACATGATGAAAGGATGAATATAAAATCAAATTTTATCACATAATAACAATCATGAATTACTTTATGTCTTCAGTCTAACATATAGGGGTGAGTGAAATAAAATCGAGTGGTAACATTTGAAAACATGGGTTATGGTTATAACATCACCCGAATTAGATCATCTTCTCCTGATCAATGAAATCTATCACTAGTTCTCAATGTTCTATAAAACATATGTATCTCTTCAGTTTATTAAAACATAGATAATTAGAATTTATTTTGACATTCAAAAATAAAATTTGAAATCATAATGTTAGTATATAAGAAAAATTAGGTGTGTTTCGATATTCAAAATAAAGGATGATAAAGAGTCATTTCACTCAAAACCTTCTTGATATATTTATTCACTACTCTGATTTTATACATTGACACCATATTGGGAAAGTTATTCTTAGTGAGGTCGGTTGTCATGAATAAAATTTAGTCACTGCTGAATTGGGCACACGATCCAACCCATGGAATACCCAAGGTGCATTATTAGTCACCCCAGGGTAGGAACTAGTAACAGGGAATCAAAACTAAACCACTGGGATTGATTTCATGCTCAAAATCTAATAATTATTATAAATGGGTTCCAAAAAGAATTCGACATGACCCATCCATAGGTCTAATGTACATGCGATCAAATAAACATATCTATGATAATAAAACAACCATAAAAGCAGAAAGAAAAAGTAAATAAAATTTATCATGCACTGAACCATAAATCTTATGCATCATCACATAAAATAAATAATAAAATAATAATTAAAAACGTAAAAAATAAAAAAAGAGATCATGGCCATCAAGGATGATACAAAAGCACCCCATATACAAAAAACAAAAATCAAAACTAAAAATCTACCATCTATCTCTATGTGATCCTCAATCAATGTCCACATCCCAGAAAAACTAACATGAACAACCCAAACATACCAACCTAGAAGTCAAATCCAAGGAACCAAAAAATAAACCATAAAAAACGCAAGAACCAAATGGTGTATGCATGTTATGATAGAAACAAATCCCAGTAGGATCACACCATGGAGTTTATGATATTATATTAAAAATTAATTTCTTTTTGTTTGAAATAAAATTAGAAAATATATTTTTATAGGTGAATACCTGAAAACTAAATATCACACATAAACCATTTTATAAAACTACCACTTCTTTTTTTTTGTAAGTGAAAATAATCACTTTAAAAATATTTCCTTTGCCCAGGACTTTTTTAACAAAAACACATTTCAAATATACTTTAAAAATTAACTTTATAAATAATCATTTTCAATTATATTTATGAACATTTTAATTAAAACATGCTAAACGAATAAATGATAAATAAAATACTAATTCATTACATCAAAAAGTTGGTAAAAAATCATGAAGTCCTAGATTCCAATTGAACTAGGCAACATAAAGGATATAAATTTACATATGGAGTATCATCAAATATTATAGGAAACTCTTAACCATCCATTTAGGTGACCCTAGATGTACTTAGGTGGAACCATCTTCTAAACTATTGATGAATTCCTTGTTTATAACCAACTAGAGGCTATAACCTCCCCTCATTGGTGGAAATCACCTATAACATTTAATAAATTAGTCTATATAGTCTATATCATATAGAATATATATAAAATATCACTCATCCCTCAATAAGAAACCTAGTATTACCATAAGTTTAGTAATTAGTGGTGAGAAATCAAACAAGCCATATATATAAATGCAAAACATAAATCTCACCACACCTATAACTCCCTAATTATAAACATCCCCAATCATGTATTATCCTTATCACAATGAAATATAAAGTATGCCCCTTAGGACATCATCCTTATGAAACTCTTCAAACAAGGGCCTTCAAGAGGGTCTCTCTCTCTCTCTCCCACACACACTCCTTAAATTAAATTTTAAAAAAGAAAAATGAAACTTTATAAATATAAAATATATGAATTTAAATTAATATTCACCTTATAAAATTAATTTTCAAACCATATATTAAACTAAATAATTTTGGAAACCACGTTAAAATCGTTTAAATACAAGACTCCTCGATTGAAAATAAATTGATAAAAACTAACCATTCCACTCTATTTGATTTAATTCCAAAAAACAAATACTTCACCTAATCCATTGAAAAAATGGGTCCAAATAAAGTTAAAAACACCTAATCTAATAAAAATAATACATTGAAACATTATTACAAACACAAAACACTTAAAAAAATATTTTAGAAATCAAAGCCACTAAAATGTCTCCTTACTACAAGTGATATTTCACTTCAAAATAATTAACAAATAAATCATAAATATCACATATAGCCATAATTTTATAAGTAAAGTTTTTATTCATCAATCACATAATGAAATGTATTTTAAATAAAAATAATGAAAAAAATATACCTTAAATGAATGAAAATCCATCTAGAAGTCATTGCTTTCAGTGGAAGATGCTTAATCAGGCCATATGAAGACCTGAGAAAGCACTAAAATTAAAAACCCTTAATAATAAGTCTAATAGAGCCATAAATCTACCCACATAATCCCCAAAGGTTTATTATATTGGAATAAACAAAAATTGGATAGAAATGGGGGAAGAAAGGAGAAAGTGAGAGAAATGAGGGATTTCCTTTAATAAGTCGACATAGAGTGAGGTTTTAGGAGCTCAAAATTAATAGGATAGGAAGATATATTCTTCTTATGTGCCTAAGATCAGTCAAATAAGAGGGGAAAAAAGGGGGGGGTAAAGTATTTATGGGTTGGAAGGGGTAAATTTAGGAAATAAAAAAAAACTAAAAACTAAGAATAACCATTCAGGGTCGGAATAATTATTCCATTTGGTGAATTGTTTCCCATGAAAATTTCATGGGGTGAACCCATGGTTCAGTGGGTGAACTAAATTAGGCACAAATACTAGTTTAATAAGAGGTCTAGTTCTTGGGGTGAACCTCAGGTTCATAGTATGTAATTTTATAGGTTTAAACAGGTGTGTTATTAGGCCCTACTGAGCCACCCTAAAGCATCAATAAATCCCCAGGAACTAAAAAAACTCAAAAAAAATTTATTACCCAAAAATAGTAAAACATTGTATTACAATATCCCAAAATGTTACTTTCTACCCCCATAAAGTCTTGATTTAAATTAGAAATATTATAGAATACACCCCAACCAACACCCCGTGCAAAGAGGTTGGTTGGGAAGGGAAACATACCTAGATATTTTTTTAATAAGAAACCATTGAACCATCAATAAAAAAATTACTATATGAGTACATGAATATGACAAAACTTCTCCATGAATAAAGAAACTATGATCATCAAGAAAAAGACTATAAGGTATAGAGATCGATATTGGGTCTCCCCAGTATTCAAAATTCATCTAAAATAGCGAGATAAAGGAAATGACACACTATTGAACCAAAACATAAATGATAAGAACACATCTCAATGAATTACCCAAAAATCACCCAATTTAATTAATCATGGGAAACCATAAATAAACCATCTCTAACTCATAAAGAAACCATAATCTAGAGAAAAATCAACATCTAAAAAATAAAACTACCACCAAACTCAACAAAATTTCACAACCACATGATCTAGAAAAATAAACACAAATGCATGACTTGACATGAAAAACATGGATACTAGACATAGGTTTCCATACTCAAAGGGTAAAATACGACCTCAAAAAAAATCATCTAATAATGAACCCATATAATGAAAAATAGCACCCTCAAGTGCCTAATATCCTAAAGAAAACTCTACTCCTAGTTACCCATGAACCAAACCTAAGGTATCCCATTATCAACCCAACAAATCCCATTAATAATCCAATATCAAAATCCATAGCATCAATGCACATCCCTAGAAATAAAGCACAACCCAATACAGAATTTATGTGTCCTTTAATTCATGAATTTTTTCATAGAACTTTTGTTTTTAAATTATGTTTTAATGATAAATTATTCCTTAATTTACTAAATTTATGTCTTTTGGTTTATTTTCAAGTAAATTGTAAAATTAATTAAACTGATGTTTAATTTAAGATTTTATGTTTCATTTTTAACTCATGTCGAATATTATTTAATAATGATGTTTCTTTTATGTTTATAATTTTAATTTAAGTTAATTTATTTTGTGATTTGTTTGTTTTATTTCATTATTTATTTTTATTTTAATACATTAATTAATTAATTGAAATTTAATTTAATTTATAATTTAATGACTTTAATTAATTAATAATTTGTAACTTTAATTTTTTTAACTCATTATTAATTTTTATCATCATTTGTTTTTTATTAATTATTTAATTGAAGTAATTTAAATTTATTCAAGTTTATTTTGTAATTTTGAAATTAGTTATTTTGAATATATATATATATATATAATCATTATAAATGTTCGATTTTTATTTAGGTGGTTTGTTTATTTACATGCAGCTTAAGGTTTTTGAGCAGGTCCGGCATAGCTGTTTCAATGTTAGATTCATGTAGCCAAATTTGAAGGGTGACACATAGAAAATTTGGTTTCCACCACCCATGTATATGATTTTCCATGATTGTGCATAACTATTTCCACTCTCATGTTGCCAATTTATATGGTCAAACCATGTAGCCCATTCTAAAAGTACTTTTACATATCCATTTAAACTGGCTACATGACCCTACATAGCGGAATTTTCACACTTAGCCAAATATGGATCCCAAGTTTCTAAAAATATCTCATCGTTGATGTCGAGAAAGAACACTAAACTAGTTGAACCCATTGATGAACCTGAATAATGCCGATGAATCTTTAAATCTATCCCCATTTATGAAAACAAATCTATCAAACCCCTATTGAATTCCTATCAAAGAAACCATCGAGATCCATTATATGGAGTTTAAATCTAAATAGATATCTTGTTGGTCCCAAAGAAGTCTACAATTGCAACCATGATCTGAAGATGATTCCTGATGCCATTTCTAATGAAGAAGGTCAAATCCACATCGACCAATTGAAGGAGGTATAGAGAAATATGTGTTATTCAAGTGAATGTGATGGATAGATATATACAACTCTTTTGAAGAAGATAATATCTCCCTATTATTGATGAAGAACCTGATGCTGGATGATACTGTGCTCACCGTAGTTCCATTCATTGATAGTTTGGGATTGAAGACCGGCGCCGCAATGGAAGTCGTTGAAAAAAACCCAGAAGAGAATATTCACCCAAAGTACTTTCACCACCCGAAGGCATTTTATCACCTGAAGGAATTTTACATCACCTGAAGGTTTTTTAACATCACCCAAATGCCTTTTACAACTAACCCAATGGATTTCTCTCATGACACACCAACACCTATGAACATACCATTTTTGTTTGTACTACAGATCATCGCAATCGGGACACGCCTCTTGATCTATAAAACCTAGATGACTTTTGATACATGGAACCTTCATGAATCTATTTTCATACCATATTTGAAGATTATCTCTCCATATTTCCTCATCATCATCTTCATCAACTCGTTTTCCGCCATCATTGGAACTTGGGCAACCGGAATGGCGGCACCCCCTTCCTTGTTCTCTATTACACTAGCAAAATTTTTCCAACTCTACCTTCCAAAACATGCTACCAAATCCTCTTATATAGACACCCAACCCATATCTCCAATTAATTATGTCAACATTTATTATCCCATAAATTAATATTGGGAATAACTCACCATTAATATTAGGGTAAAATCCTCCATTAATGTTGAGAAAAACCCACCATTAATAGTTTTCTCTCTCCTCAATATTTAAAATTTAAATAAAAAAATTCCAATAATCTCCACCTTGATTTAAAATTCTAATACTCCACATTCATCTCCACCATCTGGGTCAATGTGATCACTAACTCCACTAAGCTCTAAATATCACCCATTGAACAGAACAGGACGCATGACACCTGCAGCCAAGAAGACTTTTGATATTCAAGCAACATTGCTGATACCACCATCATTTTCTGATGACATCTGAGTCCTTGACAAGCTACTCCAATAGATTCTTGCCACTGTGTTATGTAACTTAGAACCTCAACCAATCCCTTTGATACCAATATTGGGGATCGGAGTCTGGTACTGTAGCATAAGTCATTGCAGAAAACACAAAAGAGAATATTCACCAAAATACCTTTTATTTCCTCAAGGCATTTTATCACCCGAAGGAATTTTACATCACCTTAAGGATTTTTAACATCACCCGAAGGCCTTTTACAACTGAACTAAATGATTTCTCTCTCTAAAAACTAACACCCATGAATGTACCATTTTTTTTACTTCCGATCATTGAAACCGGGACACGCCTTTTGATCTAGACAACAAAGAGGACTTTCGATACATGAAGCCTTCATGAATCTCTTTGCACGCCGTCTTCGATGATTCTATTCCCATCATCACATGTCATCATCTTAATCATCTCATTGTCCACCATCCTCAAAACTTGGGCAAATACAATGGTGGAACCCCCTTCCTTGTTCTTTATTGCACCGACTAAATTTTTCCGACTCTACCTTCCAAAACATTCTACCACATCCTCTTATATAGACTCCCAACCCATATCTCCAATTAATAATGTCAACAATATTTATTATATCAATTAATATTCAGAATAACTATCAATTAATATTGGGATAAAATCCTCCATTAATGTTGATAAAATACATCTGTTAATAATTTTCTCTCTCCTCAATATCTAAATTTTAAATAAAACAATCTCAATACTAACATCACTACTCTCACTAAGCCATTGATGAACCTTACAAATCTGAGCATATAGTTAATGTAGAGTTTTCACTTTTCAATATACATTTTTGAGTGGTTGAGGATGACTGATTTAGGATGAATATGATACTCTAAGGCTATGGAAGCTTGAACTGAAGTCGAATTTGGATTTGTGATTGATGTTTGGACAATATTTCATTTTTATAAATGAGTAAGGAGATTCAAAGGAGAAATTTGATGGATATGATCTAAGGAGATGATGTCTCGGTTTTTTGGATGTGGTAATAAAGGAGATTCAATGGTTTTGGTGGAATATAATATTTCATTTTTTGATTTGTTTCTTTCACAGTTTCATTCGATAGTTTTGTATCGAGGTTTGGTTGAATATTTTTTAGATGAGGAGCTTGAACCAATTTGAGATGGTGGTTTTTTATCCACATAGAACATGGAGGAATTCATCATATTAAATCACAAATTCAATGTCAACTATTGGAACTATTAATTTCATGTTCCATTTTTGAATAATCAAATTTAATGATTTGAAGAAATCATTATTGCTGTGTATTTTTTTTGGAAAGTTGGGTTATAGCAGGAACCAATCGAAGGCTAAGAAGAGTTGAAGAATTTATCCATATTTAGGAAACAATAATTATAGAATAAGTTAACTCATTTCACTTGAATATGATAAAACACAATTAATTTTGACACATGGATTTATCTTCTTATTAGTGAGCTTTGTAAATAATTATTTTCTTTTATTTTCATTAAATAGTTTGTGAGTTTAATTTTACCCTCATAACCCCCTATCATTCGTAATTTCTATTTCTATCTCTCTAATATCTCTTTATTATTCTTCTCTATCTTATTTATTTTCTTAGTTTTTAAATATATATTTTTTTTTCTACCCATTTTGTGATCAACTACCTCCAAACATAGAGGAATGACACGCTGACCCAATTCTAGGTGGTGAAACTCATTACTGCTTGGAGATCAAATATTCAATTCATCTATTGACTTCTCCTATGAACTTAAGATACTGTGATCGTGAATTGAAGTGATGTGAAGGCACACTTTTTCTTAGGTATAATTTTTTACTCTCATATCCTTTTATTTTTTCCACTTCTTCTCTTGTCTATTCAACTATTTTTTTAATATATGTTGTGGGATTTATCAATATTACAATGATCAATTTTACAAAAAATAGATTCAATATGGATTTACTTTTACTTAGAGGTAATTTTCATAGTTAAGATGGCACTCATTTGTATAATATGATATTGTATGTGTTCGTTTACTATTTATAGAGTGTGAGGTGTATATTTTGAGAAATAGATCATGCACTGCATGATGTTGAGATTCAATAGTTTAATTCTTAGAACTATGATTGGTATTAGAGTGAATCAACATAGATATTGTTCTTTGTTGATGTCTTTCATTTATACTTATCTTCTTATTTCTTTTTAAATTATTTTTTCTCTTGTTTATTCTCTTGTTTATTTTCATTTTTTTGTATCACAATTTCAGGTTTCTTTTTACTACTTTAAAAATAGAAAGAAAATACAAAATGATTTTAGAAGTATCACTTGGATAGACACACTACCTTCTTGAGACCAACCCCTAGGTTAGAAACTATTCTACATCTAAGGAATTATAAATTTATTTTTGATAGTTCAAATGATAGGCTATAAAAAATTGGCACTATTTATAGGGAGGAAAGTTTTTTAGTGATTTTTCATTTTCTTTTAAAACATAAAAAATATAATAAAATAACAAAAAATTTATTTAAAAAAACGAATTCTCCTTTATGATTAGAAGATATCATAGGATTTATTGTATACAAAGTTAAAGAAAAATATCTAATATTAAATGAATAATATTTATATTGAACTTATTGAAGATTATATAAAGTTGAGGTGAACTTCTATGGAAGACTGAGCAGAATAACTTAAAGAATTCTCAAACCTTTTCCCATAGTTTTTTCTATAAGTGGTTCACCAAGTGAACATACTACTATCAGCAGAAATGGTGGTCTAGGAGGATGAATAATGGTTTAAGATGAAATATCCTCATGTTGATGACCATATTATCATCTAGTAGGAGATGGGATATGAAACATATAATGAAGTTGGACACACTTTGGGAGATATTGTTTAGTTTTCATTGTGATTATTTTGACTGCACTAAGCTACATGTTTATTTTTCCATTCTTGAATAGTAATTTTTAGCTAATGATATCCTATCCTTTTACATGGAAGACACCACATAATAGGTGTTTCATTATTAATAGAGAACGTAAGAGGTTGACTAAATCACTACCACCTCAGACTTACTCTTAGGGGCCATACATAATGAAGGTCAATAGGATGAAAAGTATTAGGGAGTTTTCTACTTTTTGAAAGAAGAAATGTCCATTTCCGATATTTATTATTTTTAATCTGATCTTGTTTTTAATACTCCATTTTTAGTTATTGAGGAGTTAAATTAATTTTATAAGTTCATAGAGGGTTATGAAGGATTTGAACCTTCACCTCTTGATGAAATTTTGAATCTCCCATAACTCACTGAAAATATTGTTTATTGGGCTGTAGAAAATGATAAGATTGATGCCAAATATGGGGTGGTGTATGGTGAAAAATTATTTTTCCTTCCTACTAGTATATCTTCTCAGATTCCTTTATATTTTACTGATCAATTAAATTTTTAAATGGTTGAAGATGATTTAATTATCAGGGCTGTTTTTGATTGTTTGTTTTAGGTCATGGTTCCTTAATTCATGATCTCATCTACCACTAACTTCAAAAATATAATTCAATTAAAAGAGGAAGAGGAGAAATATTTTTACATATAAAAATATGACTTTGAATAAAAATACTTTTCTTCTGGTATTGAGAAAGAGTGTATGAGCAGACATACTGGGAAGAATCATATATGGTGGTTTCTAAGCAAGAAGTCACATCCATCAAATGATTGTGGATAAACCAAATGTTATCAAACTATGGAACGTCTAAATTCATAATCCCTTGGGGGCTTGAACACAAGATTTTATTTTATTTTTATATTTTTTATCTTTAATAAATTTTCTAAGTTTTTTTTGGGAAAATAATACGACAATAATTTCCACATCGAGACAACATTTATCAGGAAACATCTTTCACACCTTGAAACTCCCAGGTTATATCCTTATACCCTTTACTTTTAAAGAGTTTGAATTATTATTATATACATTGAATTATGTGTGGGAGAGGGTATACATTTTTTCTATTGCTTTAGATGTTTTTATTGTTGAAAAAATATTAAACATGCTTTAGAACTAAATTTTATTGATATATTTTGATGTTTTCCATATATAATTAATATATGTACAATTTATGGTCTATTTTTATTTTTCTAATGAGAATAAATTTTCATCCTTTGGAAATATAAATTCAATGTCTTTAAAGGATCAAAAGAAGATGCATGTTGAAGAAAAATGAATCAAACTCCCTATGTTTTTACTCTAGTTTTAGTTTATTTTTAGCTTTAATTTAACGATTTTATTTCTTATATTTTTCCATTTTTAGGATTTTGAAATGGAAATTTAGAGGGAATTATTCAAATTTTAAAAGGGGGGATTATTTTGTTGAGACTTATGTGTCAAATCTTTGAAACATTGGAGTAAAATTTAAAAAAATTCAATTTAATTCTTATCTCTTTCATGTTTGAATTAATTTTTTTTTCTACTTGGTATGTGGGGTGTAATAAATGAATGTATAGTTCATAGTTAAGTGATTTCACATGTTTAACTTATATTTTAAAACCTTTTGGTCATTATTAATATTTTATAATCCTTGAATGCTAAACTTGATCCTTTATTTAATTTATTGGTGCTTTAATGAACACCCTTTTGAAATTCAAACTTTAGTATGCAACATATTATTTGAAAATTCTATGTTGGTGTGCTGGATTTTTTAAGTTATAACCAATAGGTGTTATTGTGCATGTTGTGATTGCTGTTTTGAGTGGAAAAATAATTTTTGAGATATCTTGTGACCCTCAAACATGAAAAAATTACTTTTTATATGAAAATATTTGTGAACTTTAATTGACTTCAATGATCTTTCACCTTTAGTTAAATAATGGGGAAATTGTTGGGTTTTAAGTGTTTGGGATGGATATTTAAATGTGATAAACTATAATTCATTGAGATCCCTTAAAAAGACTAATTTGTTTTTTAAAATTATGAGTTTTTTATAATTTGATATAAATTTTTACTGGGTGAAATTATTTCTCAAAGTTGAAGGTTGTGAATCCAGTTTGAGGTGGTTTATCACTCTTACCCTATGGATTTAATTGAGTAAATCATTTCTATTTCCCTCATAGAAAAAATGTATTTCAAAAAAATCATGGGAAAATGTCATATGATTATTTTTTTACTTTGAATTTTTTAATTTAAACTTAACTCATAAGATATGCATCAAAATGGATTATGTAATGAAAATACTATTTTAGGTTTAACTCATTCCTTCATGATCATTCATTATTTATTATTTACTCATAAACTGTCGGATTACTTACTTATTCTACTATTAAATTTTCATTCCACCCCATAAAATGTTCAGTCAATTTATTATGTTCTCTTAAATTTTGTGAGTCTGTTCACCTATATGTAAAGAGAAGTTTTTAATTTCAATTAGATAAAAATTTAAATTTTTTAAATTCAATTTAAAATTAAAAATTTAAATCATTTTTGTAAAACAGTAACCAAGGTTTTGAATAAATAAATTTAATTTGAGGGGGTATTCATATTTACTACTAGAGAGAATCCATGAGGGAAAATAAATATAAAAATCAATTCTTAGTTTCATTTCATCTTGTCCATTTCTGAGATTTACTTTCTACCATTGAATGTGACTAAAGGTTTCTTGAGGAAAAGAAACCACTTATGTGTGGGGGAATTTGATGTGGTCTATAAAAAACCTTTTATTTATTAAAAATTAATACATGATTTAGTTACAAAAAATTAAACTTAATAAAATTTGAAAGATTGAGAATTTTAATATCTATGGGAATTAGGCACATTTCATTACAACTTTAAACATGAATTAAAATAATATTTTTGAAGACTTCATTAACATGCTTGAGCTAAAAACTACATTGGATAACCTGGGGAAATGCATAAGAAATGGGCGATCCATAAATAATAGTAAGGGAATAAACATGGAATAATATGGATATAATAATACATTTTATACAATTCATATCAATGAGGGATAAAGAAACATGAATAATAAGAAATGATATAGCTTGATAATTATAACATGGGAAGTGTAGAAACAACTTAAAACAATGCATCATAAACATTGGTCAAGGATAAACCAAAAATAATTCATGGTGGAAAAAGTCCCATAAAGGAATCAGGTACACCCCTTTACTAAAATGACATATCATGATAGTAAAAATTACCCAATGTATGGGAGCGCTATATAATTCTGGGCGTACCCGTCACTTTCATTTCATTCTGATGCTTAAGTGTGCCACATATATCATAAAACATGGAATCATTCATCATCATAATTTATTCCATGATAAATGAGTGTTGAATAAATACATTTATGTCCCCAATAAAAAGGTATATGTTCATAAAAGTTAACAACTTTTATAGGAAATGGGTACGACATTCACTACACAATTGGTTTGGCATTGAAAATCATAGTGACAATTCAGAGTATAACAATGTCACTAAAAATTCATAAAATAGGTTAATGAGAGAGAAGTGGTTATATAATAATTTTGAAATGAGTTTTAAAGTAATAGGGATGTGGAAGTACATTTACACATATTTATAATTAGAAAAACAAGGCATATGATAATAAATAAGCTTGAATAAAAAGAGAAAGTCAATGATGCTTAAGAAATTTCGGCATGGTAATGGGTGTAAATGGGAGAGATTAATGGGAGAGAAAGGGGTATATAATAATTTATAAATTATAAAGGTAGTATGGGGGAGGTTCAAAAACATACCACATTATTAGTAATTAAAAATAAAAGGGCATAACAACATAAAGAAACCTGGATAAAGATGATAAAGGAAAGAACCCTTACTTGAGTGTGTGACTCAGAAAGCTTTAAAAGGATATTCTTGAGATATTGGGGTGCCTTGGGAGGATTATTAAAAGGGTATGTAAGAGTAAAGACGTTCTATAAGTATTTTTAGTGAATAGAAATGGGATATCGGATGGGTTTATATAGGAAAAGTGATGGATTTATTCAATATTTAGGTTTTGGAATCTACAAAATAAAATATTCAAAACCAAAAACCTTACCATGGTTTTTCCATGTTTTCTACGAAATTGGATATTTTTTAATTATTTTATTTGGAAATGGGAAGAACTTATGAAAATTAGTCCTTTGATTATGTGGAGGTGAGTCACACTTTTAAATAAATGAATATAAAACTTTAAAATATAATAATGGTTTTGGAGGATTCATAAAGGGTTAATAAAAATAATCAAATAAAAATAAAATAACATTATTTAAATTTTAAAATATATATTTTTTGTAGTATTCAAATTATAGTATTTATTACATCATTTTTGGGTCATTATGATGTCATAAAACATATAGTATATTTATACGGTATTTTATTTTTACCCAAAAATTCGAGTGTCTCAAAAAATTATAAAAAATTCACCATTTGATAATTTTAAAGTTCTGATTCCAAAAATAATATCCATTTTATCTAAATAGTTTTTGAAATATTTTCATTTTCACTTTTAAAAAAGATTCATCATTTATTGAAAAATGACGGATTTTTTACAATTACCATTTTGGAACCCTTATAAAAAGTACATTTCAATAAATAAAAATTATATGACCATTCATAATTAATAATAACTATTTAATAAAATTTTATTAAAATAATATTTATTTCAAAAATCCATTAATTCATCAAAACAATTCCCTTAATTTTAATTTTAATATTACCTGAAAATACAATTTATGTTTAATTAAATCAAAATAAAAATAATTTATAAAGTAATAATAAAAAATAAATTGATTATTCTATAAAATATAAATATTCATATTATTAATTTCTTGATACATATACCTTTGTCACACTAGCATACGTTCTTAGTGTAAGGTGCACGATAGTGAGATTTTCATGGGGCTATTCGGCAAACATGGTTTGGGTTGTGATGTTGATGAGCTTGAACTTTTCTTGTAAATAGTTTTACTCATTATTAAGTTAATGGATCATAGATTGGTATTAGTAAAGGATAAATCCCAGATATTCTATCTCCCATAAAATCTTCAATAAATGAGCTTGATAGGGCACCATTCTACTAGTTAAGGCCATCACTTCCTTTGTTTGAGTCAATTGGATTAGTTGAAACCTTATATTTATAATAATACTTTGATCAGTGTTTATTGGATATATTTTCAAAATTAAAAATTCTTAATAGTATTTTTAATCCAATTGGATAAAAAATTATAAGTGAATGTGTTTTCTATAACCACACTACATAATAAAACATTAATAATAAGGGAATTTTATTTATAACAGCTTAGGTCGTTACAATATTCCCCCTTGAGAAATTTTGACCTCAAAATTTTCATTCCACCCCTTAAAACAGATAAGGGTAATTTTGTCTCATCACTTCCTCCAGTTCCCACATTTCTTCTTCAATCTTTTGGTTTCTCCACAACACTTTGACAAGGTGTATTGTCTTATTTCCTAGAACTTTGTCTCTACGATCCATGATCTTCAGTGGATTCTTCTCACAGGAAATATCATTCTCCAATGGTATCGCCTTAAGATTGAGTACAGGTGAGGGTCTAGTATGTACTTCATCAAGAGTGATATATAGAATACATCATAAACTCAATATAGGTTAGGTGGGAGTGCAATTCAATAGGCCACCACAATGATGTGATCAAGGATCTCAAAGGAGCCGATGTATCTTGGACTAAAATTTCCCTTCTTTCCAAATCTTATCACTTTATTCCTTGGAGGTATATGGAGGAAAACCATGTCTCTAATATCAAACTCTATGTTTCATTGACAATTGTCAACATATCTCTTTTTTAGACTCTGAACAACCTTGATTTCTTACCGATTGGTCTTAACCTTTTCCAATATTTCCTCAACCATTTCAAGACCTAGAAGTTTTTATTCCCCAACTTCATACTATAATTAAGGTGTCCAGCAACTCTTACCATAAAGGGATTAATAGGGATCCCTTTATATTCTTGAGTGGAAACTTTTGTTGTAATAGAACTTGACCAAAAGAAGATGTCGATCATATCCTCCTTTGAAGTTAATTGAGCATGCTCTCAACATGTCCTCAAGTGTCTCGATAGTTTGCTATGATTTTACATAAATTTGATGGTGATAAGCCATGTTGAAGTTCAAATATTTGTTTAGATCATGCTAATTACTTTTCCAATACTTGGAGGTGAATATTGGATTACTATTGGATACAGTTGATAGTGGTACTCCACTTATCCTAACCACTTCCCTGTTGTATATCCGTGCAAGTAGATCCAGTGAGAATTACTCTCATATCACAATGAAGTGTGCAATATTTGTAAGATTATTCGCCATAACCCATATAGAATTATTACCTCCTGATGTATTTGTAGTATCAGTGAAAAATTACATGGTGACGTTTTCACATTTCTAGGTAGGTATGGATAATGGTTGCATCATCCCATTAATTTTTTTCACTTCCACTTGCTAACATACAAGAAATCTTGATGTATATTCTGTGATATCCTTCTTCATATAGTCCCACTAATACTATTCTCAGATATCTTAATACATCTTTGTGATTCCTAGGTGGATGGAGAAGGTTGAGCTATGTGCATCATCCAACATATCCTTCTTTAACTTATAATTTTATGGTACACATAGTCTTGACCCCAATCTCACAACACCTTCATCATTAACATTGAACTATTAGGATTTCCCTTTCCTTATAGATTCCATTTTCTTCTAAATTCCCACATCAGCTCTTTGAGAATCTCTTAACCTCTCTAGAAGATATGGTTGATAAATAATTTATGAAAGTATTGATGATGTTCCTTCCTTTTTGATTCCCATGTCCATCCTTTACAAAGATAAGAAGACATGATCCTTCTCAATTCTCATCAATGACAAAATTTCTGAATACTTTCTACTTAGAGAATCTTCCACTTTATTTGATTTCCAAAGATTGTAGTGAATTGAGAATTCATAGTGTTTAATTATCTATAACCATCTTCATTGGTACATGTTAAACTCTTTCTGTGTGAATATATACTTGAGACTTTTTTGATCCGTATATATTTTACAATTCTCCCCAAATAGATAATGCTACCAAAATTTTATTGCAAAAAATACTATAGCTAACTCCTGATCATGTGTTGGGTAATTCTATTCATGAACTTTAAACTGACTTGAAGAATAGGAAATGATTATCATTTTTCATCAACACACAACCCAAACACTTCTTTGAAGCATCATTGAATACCATGAAAAGATATCTGCTTGTGGGTTGTGTGAGAACAAGAATGTTGATAAGCCTCCATTTCAAATCCTTGAATATTTCTTCACATTAATAATTACAAGTACAATTTAATCCCTTCTAAGTTAGTTTTGTGATAGGGTTTGATAATCGTGAGAAATTTCTCATGAATCGGCGATAGTACCCATCTAACACATGGAAACTACAAATATCTATAACAGATGTTGTACTTTTTCATCCTTTAATTTCATCTATTTTTGAAGGGTCTATAGATATCCCATTTCCTATGATGATATTACCCAAGAAATATACTTACTTCAACCTAAAATCACATTTAATGTACTTGGAAAAAATATTTTCTCTTTTTAAGGTATTTAGCAAAATACTCAAATGCTCCTCATACTCCTCATTACTTTTATTGTATATTAGAATATCATATATAAATACTACCAAAAAATTATTGAGGTAAAATCTAAAGACTCTATTCATCATGTGAATTTAGACTTCTATAGAATTAGTGAGTCTTAATGGAATTACTATGAATTCATAGTGCCCATACCATTTACAAAAAGTTGTCTTGGGGATATCCTCCTTATTTACCCTAACTTGGTAATATCTTGACCAAAGATCCAACTTGGAAAATTATTGTGCTCCAGGAAGATGATCGAATAAATCATGAATCCATGTTAGATGATACTTTTTCTTTATCATGATCTTGTTGATATCACAATAATCAACGAAAAGGCTCATTGACCCATCATATTCTTAACAAAGAGGATGGATGCACCCCCTGGAGAAGCACTTGGGCGTATGAAACCTTTATCCATATTCTCATGTAATTGTTTCTTCATCTCCTCAAGTTCCACAACAACCATTCTATATGGATTCTTGGATAATAGTAATTCCCCATATATAATATCGATTGAAAATTACACATCTCGGCTTGGGGTAAGACTAAGAAATTCCCCCGGAAACACATTAGCGTATTACCTCACAACGATCATGTCTTCAATGTTGGTTATTTCCATAGAATAAATCATTTGATCTAGATACATTTAATCATAGGTAAATAATATCCATGATTGAGATGATGGTGCTAAAGAAGATGAATCCTTCTCCTTTCACTTGTACAAGATCAGGGGCCGATTCTCTATACGATGAGTGATTTACTTCTTGTGAACATTTAAGTTGGATCTATATAAAAAAATACAATTCATGCCTAGAATTTCATAAAATTACACAAAAGGGAGTATTAACAGGTTCTCCGAGAAGTTCATCCAACAAATTTTGATAGGTTAGGAGTTATATATTTGGGATACAATGATTTCTCCATTTTTCTTTTTCTCCGACATCTATACTTCCATGATTTGTGGTGGTGTTTGAATAGTTATACTAAAATTTAATGATATGAAGTAATGATTAGCACTAGAATAATTTTCCCCTATTTTGAATGAATAACTAGAGTACCTATTACCACTTTATTTTTGGGATTCACTTTAGTGGTAGTGATGGAAAAAGCTCACCCTTGTTTCCTTGGAGGTTGTTGGTTGTCTCTGAAAACCCTTAGCTTATTGAATTGGTTTGAATCATTCCATGATTCCTTATAGTTATAGAAATGAAAAATATTCTGAGGGTTTACTAGAACATTCCTTTCCTCTATTTAAGGAGTGGTTTTTTATTACCGACAATCGCTAGCTAGGTTCCCTTCCTTCTCATACCTAAAACATTTCTTCACCCCCTTCAGAAAATTTCTAGGGTGTTTCTTTCCACACCTTTGGAAAGTGGGATGTTGAAATATATTTTTATTATTACATCTATCTACCAGACCTATAGAATTGATATTAAATTCCCTATTTTTATCCCCTTGATACCCCTGAGATTCCCCAATATCCATTTTGACTTTGATGACACATCAGATAATTTCCTCATAGCCATCAAATACATGGATCACCAGGGCTTTCTATAGGATATGTATTATCCCAACAAATAAGTGTCCAACATTGAACTTAGGGGAAACCACAAAGAAAGAGGCATTCTATGAAAGTATTTTGAAGTTTTCTACATACTACTTGATAGATTTATCATCGTTTTTCTTGAGGTCAAGGAAATCCATTTATATTTAAAGATGGAGTGTGTGGGGAAAATATTTATCAAATTTTTTTTCCATAAATCCTTCCACACCATTGCTTCGATCTCTTACTCAGGATTTATATTTTTGATCAATGTACACCACTGATCAAATTTACCGATAAATTTAAATAAAAAAAATCTCTTTTTCATAACATTGAAGGATGGAAAAGATCATTTCAACGGTGTTGACCTACTATTCCGCAATTAAGGGAATAAATGACCCATTGAAAGTAGGAGGACTTTGACGTATAAAGTTCTTGATTGTTTATTGTTCTATCTTAGGGGGGTTTGGACACTCCTCTGAATCAATATTTCTATTTATAACCTAATTCAGTTGAGATAGTTTCATCATGAAGTGTTCGATTCCTACCCCAATTGGGTTAAGCATCTTGTTGGGGGCAGTAATCACATTGCTCTTAACATTAATTTTTTTACCTAATTACTCCTATTTAGCACAATTAGATAGATTAAAAGGAAAATTAAGTATGTATATATTCAAATTTTGAACACATAAATTGGAATTTAATGACACTAAAAGGATATCTTATAACTTACATGTACTTCCTTAACTTATGGATTTATAAGATTTATTCTTTGTTTTCCATGATATATTTAGTAAGATATACTCCTATGAGAAATTTTTCTCCCATAATAATGGTTCATAATAATATTTTGAATTACAAAATCATATTCTTTGGGAGTGTCAGACTGGTTATGCAATAAGGCCCATTTTCGTGTAGTAGGTTACCCCATGTTATGACCGAAATACCTTGTCGGAATTGTTACCCCTAGGTATATCTATTCCAGAACCACGTCCACTTTTAGTTTCAATATAAGGATGTATTTTATTAATAAACCACTTACTATATACTCACAAAAAGTTTTGGGATGTATTCATATACTTAGTATTATCTTTAGGTCAATTTCTAGAGTTTTCTAATCCCAATCCCAAAAATAGCTAAACATTTCCTCTAATACCAACTCTAAAGAACCTTCTCTTTATTAAAAATTAATATGTGATTTAATTACATAAAATTAAACTTAATACAACCCAAAATATTGATAAGTCTAGTGTCTTTGGGAATCAGGTACATTTCATTATGACTTTAAACATGAATTACAACATCTTTATTGAAAACTTCTTTAACATGATTGAGCTTAAAAGTGCATTGGATAACCTGGTGAAATACATAAAAAATTGGTGAGACATAAATCCCAGTAAGGGAATAAATATGGAATAACATGGATATAAAAATAAATTTTAGAAAATTTATATCATTGAGGCATAATGTAACAGTATAATAAGGCATGATATTGCATGATAATCAAAACATCGGAAATGTGGAAACAACTTAAAACACTGCATCATAAAACATAGATCGAGGCTAAAATTCCAAGAATTAATGGGGGAAAAATTCCCATAATTTAATCAGGTAAAACACTATACCCACATGACATAACATGATACTAATCATTACCCAATTCATTGGAGCGCTATATAATTTCGGTCACACCAGTCACTTTCATTTCATTCTCATGATTATGTGTGCCACATAGATCATAAAATAGGATTCATTTATCATAATAATTTATTTAACATTAAATTATTATGTAATAAATACATTTAAGTCCCAAATAAAAGGTTATATGTGCATAAAAGTGAACACCCTTGATAGGAAATGGGTACTACATTCACTACATTATTGGTTTGGCATGGAAAATTTTGGTGAACATTCGACAGCATAATGGTGTCACCTAAAAATTCACAAAATGGATTAATGAGATAGAAATAGATATATCATTATTTGAAAATGAGGTGGAAAGTAATAGGGACATGGAAGGACATTTCCAAATATTTATAATTATAAAAGGAAATCATAAGATAATAAATAAGCTTGAATAAAAAGGGAAAGGAAAGGATGTGTATGAAATTTCGGTATGGTGACAGGTGTATACGGGACAAATTAAGGAGAGATAAAGGGGTCTCTCATAATTTATACATAATAAGAGCAGTATGGGGGATGTGTGAAAACATACCCCATCATTAGTAATTGAAAATAATAGGGAGGAACTAGATAAATAAACTTGGATAAAGATGAGAAAGGAAAGAACCCTTACTTGAGAGTGTGACTCCAAAAGCTTGAAAAGGGGATTATTGAGAGATTGGGGTGCCTTGGGAGGATTCTGGAGTGGTGATGGAAGATTAAGGACGTTATAAAAGTATTTTAAGTGAATAGAAATGAGAGATTGGGTGGGTTTATAAAGGAAAAGAGAGGGATTTATTTAATATTTAGGTTTTGGACTCCACAAAATAAAATATTCAAAACCAAAAACCTTTCCACAGTTTCCTAAAAAGGGGATATTTTTTCATTAGTTTATTATTAAATGGTATTAACCTATGAAAATAATGACCTTTCTCATGTGCAGGTGAGACACAATTGTAAATAAATGAATTTAAAACTCTAAAATATAATAATGGTTTTAGAGGATTCATAAAGGCTTAATGAAAATAATAAAATAAAAATAAAATCACAATATTTAAAGGGGAAAACATACATTTGGACAATGATACCCATTATAGTATTTATTACATCATTTTTGGGTCATTATTATGTCATAAACCACATAGTATATTTATACTGTATTTAATTTTTACACAAAAATTTGATTGTCTTAGAAAATTATAAAAAATTCACTATTGGATAATTTTGACATTATGATTAAAAAAATAATATTAATTTTATCTAAATAATTTTCTAAATATTTGAATTTTCAATTTTAAAAAATATTCGACATTTATTAAAAAATGCTTGGTTTTTGACAATAATAGTATTTGAGAGATTATAAAAAGTACATTTATCTTCATAAAAATTATATAAACATTTTTAATTAATAAAAATTATTTAATAAAATTTTATTAAATTAATTTTTATTTCAAAAATCCATTAATTCATTTAAATAAATCCCTTAATTGAATTTTAATATTACTCGAAAATACAATTTGTGTTAAATTGAATCAAGATATAAATTAGTTGTAAAGTAACAATAAAGAAAATAAATTCATTATTCTATAAAATATACATATTAATTTTATTAATGTCTTGATACATGTCTCTTTATTACAATAGCATACACTCTAAGAGTAATGTGCGCAATAGTGAGATTTTCTTGGGGCCGTTCGGCGAACATGGTTTGGGCCGTGATATCGATGAGCTTGAAATTATCCTTTAAATGGTTTTTTTCATGCTTATGTTTTTGGATCTCATCTTGAGCTTGGTCAAGGTAAAATCCCAGAGATGCTATCTCCCTCAGTAGCTCCAATAATAGGGCTTCATAGGGCACAATTATACTGGCTGAGGCTATCACTTCCTTTGTCTGAGTCAACTTGATTTGTTAAAGCCCTATATTTATAATAATCATGTGATCACTGTTTAATGGATATATTATTAATAGTAAATATTCTTAACTGTCTTTGGAATAAAATTGGATTAAAAAAATTTCATGTGTTTTCTATAACGATATTACATAATAAAACATTAAATCATAAGGGAATTTTATTTATAACAGTTTGGGTCGCTACATGGCCGTTATTTCAAATATTTTTCCACATCACTTTTTGTATTTAAATTATGTTTTTAATATAATAATATTCTTTAATTTAGTTAATTTAGGTGTTTTGGTCTATTCTCAACTAAATTGTCAAATTAATTAAAATGGTGTTTTATAATGAATTTATGTTTGAGTTTTTACATGTGTTAATTATTATTTAATAATGATTTTTCTTTTAATATTATAATTTTAATTGAATTTATTTATTTTTTGTGTTTTGTTAATTTTATTTCATTATTTTTTTAATAAATCAATTAGTTAGTTAAAATTTAATATATATTTTTAATTTAATTACTTTAAATAATTAATAAATTTTAAATTTAATTTTTTGTTTAATTCATTGTTAATTTTAATCATCATTATTTTTAAAAAATTATTTAATTATTTAAATTTATTCTGGTTTATTTTTTAATTTTAGAATTAGTTATTTTGAATATATATTTAAATATATATATATTCATTTACATATATATTTATATATTTATTATATTTTTTTTGTTTTTATTTGGGTGGTTTTTTATTAACTTGAAACAACATCTTTTTGAGTAGGTGCTGCATAGTCATTTCAAGATCAGATTCATGTGGCTAAATTTGAAGGGATTCACATAACTAGTTTGGTTTCCACCAACCATGTTTTTGATTTTTCTAAGATGGAATGTATCCATATCTACCCACACGTAGCCAATTTCTATGGTTACACCACATAGCCCATTCTTAAAGAACTTTCACATATTTATTTTAATTTGCGAAGCCATGGACAAACCTTACAGATTCAACCATTGAGATGATTCACGGTTTTCACTTTTCATCTTTCATTGTTGAGTGGTCAAGGATGGACAAGTGAGGAAGAAGATGACCCTCTGTGACTGTAGGAGCTTTAAATGATGCTAAATTTGGATTTATGATTGATGTTTGAAAAGTATCTAGTTTTGTTGATTGATATGGGAGATTAAAAGGAAGAAGATGATGGGTCTAATAAAAGGATATGATGAATCGATTATTTGGGTATGGTGATAAAGGATATTCCATTCCAATCTAGCATCGGTGAAAGTTTAAAGTTTGTTTGCTGATTTTTTTACTTTCAAAGTTTTATTTGATAGTTTTGTGTGTAGGTTCAGTTGAATTTTTTTAGATGAGGATCTCGAATCGGTTTGAGATAGTGGTTTGTTTGTCCACATAGAAATAGGATGAAGTCATCATATTACATCACAGTTTTAAAGTTAACTGGTGGAACTTTTAATTTCGTGTTTCATTTTAAAATAATGAAGTTTAATGATATGAAAAAAATCATTATCATTGTGTAAAAAATTTGAGGAAAGTTGGGTTCTAACTAGAACCACTTGAAGGTTGACACATGGAGTTATCTTCTTGTTAGTAAAAATTATAAATAATTATTTTGTTTTATTTTTATTAAATATTTTATGAGTTTCTATTGACCCTGAGAACACCCCTTCATTCACAATTTCTATTTTCCTCTCTCTTTTCTCTCTCTTTTTTTTATTCTCTCCATTAAATATTTTCATTATTTGTAAATAAAATTATTTTAATGTTTCTGTGTATTTTGTGATCTCCACCCTAATGGAGGAATAACTCTCAAACCTAGTTCCAATAGGTGAAAATCATTTCTACTTGGGGATTAAATATTCAATTTGTTTGTAGACTTCATCTGTTCACTTAGTAGATTATGATCACGAATTGAGGTAATTTGACGACACACTTTATCATAGGTTTAGTTTTATGCTCTCTGATTTTTTCCTTTTTTCCTCTTCTTCTCTTTCCTACTCAACCATGTTAATATAGAGAGGTTTTGTGATTTTTCAACCTAGTGATGATCACTTTTAGATGAAAGATATTTTTTTGTGGAAATGATTTTAACTAATGGGAATTTTAAAAGTTAGTAGAGCAATCATGTGTAGGAAATTATCTTGTATGTGTTTGTTCACTATTTGAATAGTGTGAGGTGTATGTTTTGAGAGATCAATCATGTATTTTGTGAGGTTGAGCTTTGACAGTTTAATTATTAGATCCATGATAGACATTAGTGTGAATCAACATGAAGATGGTTTATTCTTGTTGAATTTCTTTTCTCCATATCTTCTTGTTTAGGATTATCTTTTAAAATTTTTATGTTATTTTCATTTTCTTGTGTATTTTTCATCTCAATTTCATGTTTATTTTTAATAATTTGTAGATAGATGAAAAAATACAAAAAATATTTTAGAAGTATCACTATGATCGACACACTACCACCTTGAGTTCATGCCCTAAGTTAGTGTAAGATCTTGAAATTTTATGAAGATGTCTCATGCTTGGTTATAAGTAATAATTTTAATTTTGTTGAGTATTTTTATTTTTTTTACTTTTGGATTTATTTGGGTGAAAATTTGAGAAAAATGACTGAAATATGGCTGTAAACCATTGGATCAAGGTTAAGGAAAACCGTGCGCCCCATCCCAATAAGCTGTTCAACAGTGGACAGAGGGGAATTGAATGGTTGGCACATGGTTTTCCAAAATGTGAACCCTCTTATAAGTAACCAAAAATCTCTATAAAATATGAACATTCTTTAGGCACATAGTTAGTGAAAACCATGCAACCCTTTCTAACAAACTGTGCTCAACTTTTAAAGTCACCTGAAAATTAGGTTTTTTAATCACCCAAACCCCCCAAAACTCACCCTATTCAAACCAAAATCGAACAAAATTGCTTTATCTCAATTTCAGAGCCTCTTGGATGGATTCCAAGACATAATAACATTCTTTATTCGTGATTTGAATCTCAAATCGAAGATCTGCACCCCTCTCGGTAAGAGAATCCTATCCCTTTTGGTTTCTTGCACTTCATTCATTCTCATATTATTTTAGTTGTTGTTCTCCTAGTTTTGAGATAGATATAGATCTATGATTATAGATCTAGATCTGGATTATAAGGATATGGAGTTATTTGATCTTGATTTAGGGTTTAGATCCTAATCTTGTTTTACATTGCCGTGCCACTCAATTTTAGGGGATTTCCATTGGATAATCGTTCATCAAAAAATCAAGATAGGTGGTCTATAATACAAATCCCAAAGTATTTATTTTAAATAAGTGTATGTAATTGTATAATTGTTGTTATATATTTAGAAATTTTGTTCTTGATTTAATTAATTAATTTGGTGAGTTAATTTATTGAGGAGATGTGAAATTTGGGGTTTGAGAATTATAGATTGAGATGATTAATTATAGAATTAATTTTGAGGATTTGAGTTTGCTGATTTGGGATAATTAATTGATAGATCAATTATGAGATATTGATATTTGAGGATGAGATATTAATTGTGAATTAATCATGGGATTTAGAGTTTGTGGATATTGATAAATTTATTGATGAATTAATTAATGGGTTTCAAGCACATAATTAATTGGGGAATTAATTAAGAGGATTTATGTGATAAAATAATTATTTAATTAGCAATGGAATTGAATTGGATAATTAATTATTGAATTAATTATGTTTATGAATGGTAAAATGGTCATTTATTTGTGAAATAAATAATGGGAACATGGTCATTCTAATGTTCATGATATGAATGATAAAATAGTCATTTAGTTGTGAAATAAAGAATGAGAACATGGTCACTCTAATGTGTAAGGTATGAATGGTAACATGGCTATTTAGTTATGAAATCAATAATGAGAACATAGACATTCTAATGTGTAAGGTATTAATGGTAACATGGTTATTTAGTTGTGAATTAAAAAATAATAATAATGAAATTCTGAGATTTTGTATCCCTCAGACATACTTCGAGCTCCTGCATGAGCCAAAGTAGGGATTGAGGTACGAGTGTCTATGGGAACCTAAGGGTTTATGTGGTTAAATAAATATTAATTGATATTGTGATAAATATTTACTTATTAATTGTAATTACTTATTTATAAAACTGTATACACTTGACTTTGGATATTATTTTAGACGCCATTGGTGATGACCTACTAAGTTGTACTCACACCCTACTCTAGATGCCTGATTGGTACCTGAATAAAATTTGTATTTTCTAGACTAGTTACGGGAAAAGGATTTGTGTTACATGGATGATCTGGTATGGAGCCTGAATGAGATAACTATATGTTGTTTTTGAGCCACTTGGGAGTCATCTATGTCTTTATTTTTGGGTTTCATTTTAGACAGTTGACACATAAATTAGCATGAAATAACTATTTTTTCACTTTGGACATTTTATTTCTAATTTTATTGGTATCCTTATGGTTATGATTATATATATGGTTATTTTGTTTTAATTTCTTTTGGTATTTTAGACTGAAAAAGAGAGTAGAGTCTCCCCATGACTGATATTACACCCTCACTGCCAGTCGAAATCCTCCGGTATATGAGGAGGTGGGCTTGAGGTCATGTAGAAAACTGGCATGGGGCACCGGTTTGTGGAACCCAGGTTAGGACATTAAAAATTGGTATTAGATGAGGTTTTATTTTCTTCTTCTTTTATTATACTGTTTGGGAAAGTAGGGATTTTTTTATTGTTGTTTGCTATTACAGTTGTATATTATTTCACCTTGGGTGATGAACTTGTTGCGTGATGTCTTGATTATTTTGAGATTTTTTGAGATTTGGAACATGGCTCAGTATGAAATGACAGTTGGGTTGCATGCATTATTCTAGGAACTCAGGATTATTTTGTGACATGCATCATTTTAAGCATGCATGGGAAAATTGGTTATAGGTAAGTTGTTGAACTTGAACTATTTTTCCATGCTTGTGAAAATTGAATTAAAATGGTGCCTAATATGAATTTGAGAAATATTATAAAATTATTCAAGATGAGAATAAATGGGTGTCTAAATAAGAAACTCGAATAATGAGAATGAGTTTCCCTTTGTAAAAAATGACCTAGATGTAGGAAAATTAAGGGTTGGATAGTGCCTTGGTTTTGACCATGTGGCGGGGTTTGGGGAAATTAATTGTTGTGGAATATTTTATTTTGAATATATGTTTTAATTTTGTGAAGTGTTTCCTAATGAATGTGTTTGAAATTATAGAGATATGCCTCCACAATGATTCTTGTTGAGAGAATGACCGAAAGTCATAGATAGAGATGATCTACCATTGGTGGGACCTGCGACAACGATTGTGTCAGATGAAGAAGTTGGGGAGAAGTTCCAAGACAACTTTTATTGGTTTATGTAGTTCATGGGAAAAGACCCAAGGTGGTTTTTTAAGAGCATGTTTGATCTAACAAGGGAGTTCTATTTGCAGCACCCTCTGACTTTTACTAGAGAGGACAGACCCAAGGGAGTTGAGTTCTGGGTCGAGTCCATCGAGACTATACTTGACCACTTGTATACCCCTGTAGAGAGTGGGGGTGTGAAGTTGGATGCTTACATCATGTGAGGATCAGTAAAGTGTTGGTGGGATGATTAGGCACAGACTGGAAATGTTTATGGTATATTATGGAGGGAGTTCTTGGAGAAGTTCATAGAGAACTTATATACAGAGATGTTGAGGTAGGAGAGAGAAACTTAGTTCATAAGGTTGAATCAAGAGAGTATGTCTATGATGGACTATAGAGGATACTTTACATATTTTCAATGCTTTTCTTCCAAATTAGTAGGGGATGAGATAGCTGCGATGAGTCATTTTCAAGATGGGTTTAACTGTGAGATTATGTCCTTAGTGAACCTCCTCTTGTTAAATAAGTTTACTGAGGTAGTGGATCAGTCTCTCATAGTGAGGGGAAACTGAAGGGGGCTTATAATGTGAGAAATGTTGTTCCAACTGATTGATTAGGAAGAATGAATTCTGATACCAGGAAGTATAACTATTATAGAGTTAACCAGGGTAGTGGGAAATAGAGTACCAAAATAGAGGGATCAGTTTCCCCAGACCTTACTCAAGTGATCTGTCACCAATGTGGTAGGTTGGGACACTTACAAAGATAGTTCGCTTGACCACCAGTAGAGTGATGGTATTACATCAATATGGGAAATCTATAGAAGAAATTTAGGACCTAGTGACAGACAGACATTGAGGGTGCAACTAGGAAGAATAAGAGTGTAGAAAGGGGATCTTCCTCACCATATCAGTCTAGAAGTTTGAGTTCTACTAGATGAGGAAGTAGATACAATGGATGTGGAGCTTTGGAGAAATATCACCTGTTTTAGTAGGGTGGTGTAACTCAGGAGAGTTATACTGCATCATAGGGAAGAGGTGCATGATAGTTTCACGCGGTGCAGCCTACAGTTATGGATAGAGAGGGCGAACCATCGATCGTGAGAGGTACTATTCTTGTAGATCTTATATTATCTAGTTCCTTATTCGATACTGGTTCCTCTTATTCCGTTATTTCTAAAATACTTGATAACGGTTTGATCCTGGTAGTGGAGTTTGTGGGTTGGGTGTTGAAGATATATACACCATTGGGAGTAAGATCTAGAGACATCTGTTTATGTAAGGGGTGTTCTCTCGAGGTTAGGGTGTACCTCTTTCTATGGGATCTTTACATTATTGACATTTCAGGATTCATTCTAATTATGGACATGGACTGGTTGGTTTCATACCAAGCCTATATTGATTTATACCATAAGAGAGTGACCTTTATGTCTTCTATGGATGAAAAATTTCTTCACCATGGAGAGTGAGTTATCTAAGTAGGCCGAGCAGGGGTAATTAATCAGGAAATAAAAGGGATCACAACCCAGGTTTCTAGACTATTGCTGGATGATAGAGGTGTAGAGAAGGATGTCCTTCCACCTATAGTGGACCCATTTCAGGAAGTATTTACAAAATACTTCTTAGGGTTTCCACCTGAGATGGATGTGGAATTTACTATTGAGCTCATGCCAGGGGATGATCGAGTTTCTATTCCAGTATATAGAATGGAACTGATAGAGCATTAAGAGCTCAAGAATCAACTAGAGGTGTTTGAGAATTAGGTATTTATCTAGCTGAGTAAGTCACTTTTGGGTTCACCTATTTTTTTTGTAAATAAGAAAGAAAAGAGTGTATGGTTTTGTATTGATTTTCAGAAGTTGAGCTGGATGACAGTGAAGAACCGATATCCTCTTCCACACAACAATGATATTTTTGACCAGTTTATAGGAGCTTATATATTTTCCAAGATATATTTGAGAGAAAGGTATCATCAGTTGATATTTTGGACTTTTTATATATATAGTACTGATTTTAGGAGTCGATTTGACTTTATGAGTTCATCGTAAACCAGTTTGGGTTAAAGAATATACCATCAATGTTTATCGACTTGATGAATCAGATCTTCTATCTATACCTGGATTAGTTTGTGGTGGTGCATGTGGACGAAATATTGGTGTACTCTAAGACTCATGTCAATCATGACTAATATATTTACATAGTTTTGTGTATACTGTGTAACACCCCAAGCTTCCACGGTAAGCTTCTCGTTGAATAATACAGTAGCGTGTGTTGTACGCAACTTCGAGTTCTAACACACCCCACAACCAATCAAAGTATCCATTATGAATAGTAATACCTACTTTTTGAAATTTTATAAATTTTATCTTTCAAAATGGAATTCATTTTTGGATTCGGAATATCGAATTTAGCCTAGGGTGAAATTTTGGAACTTTTCGGATAACTTTTATATTTTGATGAATAGTGAAAATTACTAAATTTTAATTAAAAACAAATTTTTTAATAAAAATAATTAATAGTGATAAATTATACTATTGAGTGGTTTTAAAGTATAATTACAATATAATTTTACCATTTTCTCCACTGGTGGTCATTAGAATTAATTTCACTTTGAAATTGGACAAAACAATTGTCAATCTTTTGATTGATATTGTTTCTCAAAAACACGCTATTTGTTTTGACAACGGGAATTAATTATAAAATTAATTAATGCAAATTATATGTTTTTTATTTTCTAAAATAGACACCATTTTTGAATTCAGAATATCAATTATATCTTAGGGTGAATTTTTGGTATTTTTCTAAAAAACTTCAATTTTTGATGAATAGTGAAACCACTAAGTGGTAGTTTAAAAACTAATTTTTCGTGTAAATGAGACATTACCACTTCTGTTATTTGATTTTCAAAAATCCAACATACATGGTTGTCATTAGCAAGTAAAATGTGGTTCAATGGGATTAAAATAATTTTTTGGTGAATAGTAACTTTTAAGTTTTATTAATCGCGATTAAAGGTAATTAGTGTAACTTAAGGTAAATATAATGTTATAATATTATGAAATTACCTTTAAACTTGTCCTAAACTTATTGGGTGAGTCATGGACGACCAATAAAATCCATGGGTGAAGTTGGGGACCCCATGGAGCCACATGGGTAAGAAAATGACATTAATAAATTTTTATTTAAAGTAAAAATAAATTTGTCATAAACATGTGTTGTTTTACTAAAACAATTATTAAATGGGGTTATATAAGTTAACTTTTAGAATATAAGTATTCATTGGAAATCAAAAAATATTTTCTACATCATGGTAATTTTTTTATAATTTTTAGACATTAAATAAATTAAATTTTTTATTACACCATGATGATGCATCAATTACCTCATTAATGAACTTTTTAAATAAAATGAAAAGATAATGTAAAATCTAAGACTTAAACTTGTCAAAAACCTATTGGATGAGTATATTTTGAACCCTAATCACCTTATCCATGCAATATATAATTGTGGGACCTTTGAAATCCGAAAATCACTTCATAATAATGTAACATTTCATGACTTTCCAAGAGTGCCCCTCCTCTCCTCTTATAAAAGGCCCCCACCTCTACCACATTATTCACACCTTCAAAGCCTTTTGTCTTGTCCAAACTCTGCCCAAATACTCTCTCAACTTTCCTACATTACTCATAGAAGCCTCAATTTGGGCATAGGTCTTCCCAAGGAATCCTTTGGCTGAAATCAGAAAGAGTTACCCGATTTTAAGGTAATGTATTCTCTTATGTTCTTTTGTATTACTTTGCTTCTCCAACCCCTTAAACTATTTTTATTCCTTTTTTTTGTACCAAAACCAGTAAATTAAATATACAATGATGTTTTTATGATAAGTATTCTAGCTAAACTTACACACACCTCCATCTAATGGTTAAGGAACATACTGTTTCTGTGGATGACGAATTATTGCCTCACGAAACGATGATTGTTCTATCTTCTCCTACCACCCCTCATGGTGTCCATTATGATGAAACTATATTTATTTATGATATATATTATATTTATTTCCTCTCTATTCTTATGAATTTTACATTTAAAACATTTCTTTATGCTTTTCATGTTGTGAAAATGCGATAATTTCATTTGAGGAAGTGTGGACTACCGCCCCCTCAAGTGATGTGACTCGTTCATGCAATACATGGAATGTATAAAGAATGAAATTAATGTACTTATGTGACCTATATAACATATATATTATACTATAATTATAATATATATATATCTCATTTAATTTTAATTCCATTAAATTCGAAATAGAAATGAAAGTAGCGTTCATGCGTACGTATGGCTTACCGTCTCCATGAACTGTGCCTTTTAATTTCTTACCTCTAAATTTTATGTAATATTATAAATGAATGTATATACTGGATATTTATGATATATATGATATATACATCATGAATATAATTCTGGATATAATTGATATTTTACCACATGAACAACTTGTAATTATAAGAAGTTTATTTTTGACTCAAGTATCAAAGATCGACAAAACAACCGTTATTAACTTAAATAATTATATAATATTCATAACATGGTAATAAGTGGTATAAAAGGAGTAATGAACTTGAAAAAGGTTCTTAAGCAAGTATAAATTAACTCTAGTTTATTATTTAGGAGGTTAAAGAACGATCGAGTCATGTCGGACACGAGGTAAGGGAACTTCTTAACCCAATTTCCGTTCTTTGGGTTAATCTCCTACTTTCAAATTATGTCATGATATTATTATGTACTATCTTATATTTGTACTCTATTTATGTGTAATTATAGTTAATACACATAATAGATCTATTTTATTTAAAAAAAATCTTTGTAAGGACTTCATTTCAATCTCCTTTCATTGAGGCATATTTTATTTTATACACAACTTTCTTTTATACGGTGTATAAACCCCTTTGACTTTTACATTTATTCAAAAGGAATCTTTTTTATACGAATATTTTTACTAAACGAAAAAGGGAATGTTTTTTTGTCGTACGTATGTGGTGACAATGACTTCTCCCCCACCGTGACCATTATTTGAGTTTCGGCTTCCTCTACAATCCATAACTTTTTTTAAATGAAAAATAAATACCAATATTTAATTTTATTTTATTTTGGTATTGAAAATGGTTTTGAAAGTGTTTTTATTATATCAATGTGTTTTATTGATATCTTGTGATTGAAATGTGGAAATTTTATGTTTCCTTGATGCATGTTTTATGTGATACGATTATGTTATGGTTTATGATATGTTTAAACATGTTCATATGAGGAATGAATTAGACTTAATAAGTGACAGGTGAAGACCTCTATAGCTTCTCGATGCATCGGTAGGTCTCATGAGACAAACTAGTGTCTTGGCATGAGGACTTGACAAAATCTTATTTGTAGTCTTGACACGAGGCCTTGGCTACGTGGTTATGATAGTCTGACATTATGCATTACATCATTTTGAAAGTGGTTATTGATATTGCATGTGATTATTCAACTAGTATAATATCCATGTGAATAAGTAAATGGAATTATTTCATTTTATTTTTTCCATATTATATTGATGTTCAAGTTTAAAAGGATTTTGTTTTAGTTATACATTGCCTTAAATGTTTATGTTTATTTATGAATGTTTCCGCTATATTGTTATCCTTACTGAGCATCTAAGCGCACCCCTTTCAATGTTTTAATTTTTCCAGGATGTGATGAAGTATATTATGAATGACCTTCAGGGATAGTATGAGGGGATACGAAGACAAGATGTTTTTTAGTTTTGTTTTACTTTATGATGTAATGTAAGACTTATGAATGTATCTAGTGTTTCCAAGACTACTAAACTAATCGGCCTTTTGAGACTTGATCTTTTGTGATCATGCCAATGTTATGCAATAATGCACCGACTCTGGGTAACTGGGGTCAGGGCGTTATAGTTGGTATCATAGGATGTTTAGTACTAACCTTGGAAGATAAATTTAGATATACTCTGATTAGAGCACATAGCCCAAAGATAGACTTTGAGTATTAGTATAGAATAACTTCCTAGAATTTTGGTATTATATAGATTTTGTGAGATTTCCGAGCAATACATCCCTGTCTGGATTCGAGCAGGTAGAGGCGGCTCTGGCACATATGTACCTAAGGATAAAACCCGAAAACAACACTTTGAGCTAGACTCGAACATGAACTAGTGCACGACAACGGGCCTTGCTGCACTCTTGGTTACGACACTCCCAGGGGATATGCTTAGGATAATTCTCATTTTCTTTACAAACCATTATAAAGGGCTTATGAGTATATACTTCCTCAAAGAAAAATATTTTTATTATTGTGGATTATATCCATAAACTTTTCAATTTATGTTAAGTGTTTTACATGTATGGAATTATGTATTTCTATTCATAAACTAAGCTAGTTTATGAGATTGTTTAGAAATGGATCCTAGTGGAAGGAATGGAAACCGTATCAATGAATGCACTCCATGTAGGGATTTCCCTCCTACTCAAGATAATTATAATGGAGCTGGTGATACAACTGGTGCTGATCAGCTTATCACCATACTGGGACAACTCACTCAGGTTATGAATAATAACCTTACTCGTATGGAGCACCCTGATCTGCAACGTGGAGGATCAATGTTAGATCGATTCTTGAGGAAACAACCACCAACATTTAATGGCGGTACAAATCCATTAGTAGCTGAGCAGTGGGTAAACTCCTTAGAGAAAATATTCCATGCCTTGGAGAGTAGCGAAGGGGAGAAGGTTGTCATGGCAGTTTACCGCCTCACTGAAGATGCCAATCAATGGTGGTCACTGATTCAAAACATGAAGGAAGATGATGAAGTATAAAATATAGAATGGAGGGAGTTCAAAGAGATTTTCATAGAAAAATACTCCCCTCGTGAACATCGAGCAGATATGGAAAGGCAATTTCTGAGTCTGAGACAAAAAGAGGATGAGAATATCGCAAAGTATGAGGCTAACTTTACAAGGTTAGCAAGGCACGAAGCAAATTATATACATAACCCAAGAAGTAATATTGATCATTTCTTTGATGGGTTAAAACCATTTCTCCGTCAATATTTAGTATCACAATATTTCTCGTCGTATGAAGATATTGTCTCATGTACGATCAAGACAGAAAATGAATTCTTTAAGTCTTATGACAATAAAGTAAATCAAGAAAAGAAGAGAACGGTGGAACAAGTGACAGATAAAGGGAAAAAGGGAAAGATGGATTTTCCATTATGCGATAATTGTGGAAAGAATCACCCCAGTAATTGCCTAAAATGAACGAGAGTTTGTTATAAATGTAAAGAAAAAGGTTACCAGGCTCGTTATTTTAAGGGAAAGAAAGAGTATATCAATGTTGAATGCTACAATTGTAGAGAAATGGGGCATTATGCAAATGAATATCCTAAGCATCAGGGAAACTTACCTCAGAAAAGGCCAAGGGATCAAGGCCAAGCTTATGCTGTTACTATAGATGAAGTTGAATAATTATTGTATTTGTGTTTTTGGACTCAAGAACTATATTATGGTTATAAAAATAATGTGATATATATAAGGATTTTACTTCAGTAATTGTTGTTTTCATTAAGGTTTTAATATGATGAAGGTAATCATATTTTTAGTATGTGACAATAAGAGAAGCTTTACTGTGTTTGGTTAATTGATTTTGGAATTTAGAGACCTTTTAGAGAAAGTCTGGACAGAGGTATTTTGGATAACTATAAAGGTTGGAATAGATTAAGTTTAACTTTGGATAGTATTGTTTAAGGTTAATACATTTATGAAGATTATTTTTGGAATATTATAATACTATAGTTTTAGGAAAAGGACAACCTGCATGTTGGGGGATAACCCGTCACGTCGGAAAAAGCTGTAGGAATCGAACACACAACCATAGTGTGACAGGCCTTAATTACCTTCCACTACCCTACAGGAAGTCGCTGGTTATTACAAAATAGTTTTCCTAATCTAAATGGTATGTGTTAATATTTAGAACCTTGCATGATTATGATAAATATAATATTTTTGAGTTCTATTATCTTTTTGAGTGAAAGATGGTTTTGTGGTAAAAATTTATAAAAGAATGAAAGCCTACATGACAAGTATGTATATTTCCTTACATTATTTATAAATCTCATAAATAAATTCCTTAACTTTATTAAAGGTAACTTAAAACAAAAACATTGTCGGTTAACTTTTCCTACTGGGGAATCAATGATCGTTTAACCAATCACAAGTTTGTGATTTTCTTGTAGTTAAAATTTCTCCTAATCCTGTTTTCTACAACTCTCCATCAGAACTTGATGGTTTGTTTCTCCTCCATATCCATATTTTCATATAATCCTAGCATGGGCAATCTCGGGTGACCTTTGTACTTCTCTTTCTTTCTTTTAAAGTTATATTTGTATTAACCTTATTTCCGATGTGGGTTTTCCACAAAGGTATTTTCTCTTTTCAACCTTTGTTTTCAAAGAAAAATTTCAAATTGCGAGGACCCAATTTATTGAAGGAGGGGAGAATGTAACACCCCAAGATTCCATGGTACGCTTCTCTTTTAATAATACAACAGCGTGTGTTGTACGCAACTTCGAGTTCTAACACACACTACAACCAATCAAAGTAGCCGTTATGAATAATAATACCTACTTTTTGAAATTTTATAAATTTTATCTTTCAAAATGTACTTCATTTTTGGATTTGGAATATCAAATTTATCCTAGGGTGAAATTTTGGAACTTTTCGGATAACTTTTATATTTTGATGAATAGTGAAAATTACTAAATTTTAATTAAAAACAACTTTTTTAATCAAAATAATTAATAGTGATAAATTATACTATTGAGTGGTTTTAAAGTAAAATTAGAATCTAATTTTACCATTTTATCCAATGGTGGTCATTAGAATTAATTTCAATTTGAAATTGGACATAAATAATTGTCAATCTTTTGATTGATATTGTTTCTTAAAAACACACTATTTGTTTTGACAACGAGAATTAATTATAAAATTAATTATTGCAACTTATATGTTTGTAATCTGGTAAAATAGACACCATTGTTGAATTAAGAATATCAATTATAGCTTAGGGTGAATTTTTGGTATTTTTCTGAAAAACAACAATTTTTGATGAATAGTGAAACCACTAAGTGGTAGTTTAAAAACTAATTTTTCGTGTAAATGAAACATTACCACTTCTGTGATTTGATTTTAAAAAATCAGACATACATGGTTTTCATTAGGAAGTAAAATGTGGTTCAATGGGATTAAAATAATTTTTTTGGTGAATAGTAACTTTTATGTTTTATTAATTGCGATTAAAGGTAATTAGTGTAACTTAAGGTAAATATAATGTTATAATAATATGAAATTACCTTTACACTTGTCCTACCCTTATTGGGTGGGTCATTTCCGACCAAGAAAATCCATGGGTCAACTTGGGGACCCCATGGAGCCACTTGGGTATGAAAATGACATTAATAACTTTTTATTTAAAGTAATAATAAAATTATCCCAAACATGTGTTGTTTTACTAAAACAATTATTACATGGGGTTATATAAGTTAACTTTTATACTATAAATATTCATTGGAATGATAAAAAAAATTTCTACATCATGGTAATTTTTTTATAATTTTTATACAATATATAAATTAAAATATTTATGACACCATGATGATGCAACGATTACCTCATTAATGAACTTTTTAAATAAAATGAAAACATAATGTAAAATATAAGACTTAAACTTGTCAAAAACCTATTATATGAGTATATTTCGAACCCTCATTACCTTATCCTCTCAATATATAATTTTGGGACCTTTGAAATCCGAAAATCACTTCATAATAATGTAACATTTCATGACTTTCCAAGAGTGCCCCTCCTCTCCTCTTATAAAAGGCCCCCACCTCTACCACCTTATTCACACATTCAAATCCTTTTGGATCGGCCAAAATCTGCCCAAATACTCTCTAAACTTCCCTATATTACTCCTAAAAGCCTCACTTTTGGCATAAGTCTTCCCAAGGAATCCTTTGGCTCAAATCAAAAAGAGTTACCCGATTTTAAGGTAATGTCTTCTCTTATGTTCTTTTGTATTATTTTGCTTCTCCAACCCCTTAAACTCATTTTATTCCTTTTTTTGTAACAACACCAGTATCTTAAATATAATATGATGTTGTTATGATAAGGATTATAGCAACAATTACAGACACCTCCATCTAATGGTTAAGGAACATACTGTTTCCATGGATGGCGAATTACTGCCTCACGAACCGATGATTGTTCTATCTTCTCCTACCACCTCTCATGGTGGCCATTATGATGAACCTATATTTATTTATGATATATATTATATTTATTTCCTCTCTATGCTTATGTATTTTACATTTAAGACATTCCTTTATGCTTTTCATGTTGTGAAAATGCGATAATTTCATTTGAGGAAGTGTGGACTACCGCCCCCTCAAGTTATGTGACTCGTTCATGCAATACATGGAATCTATAAAGAATGAAATTAATGAACTCAAGTGACCTATATAACATATATATTATACTATAATTATAATATATATATATACCTGTCATTTAGTTTTAATTCCATTAAATATGAAATAGAAATGAAAGTAGCATTCATGCGTACGTACGGCTTACCGTCTCCATGAACGGTGCATTTCATTTCTTACATCTATATGTTATGTAATATTATAAATGAATGTATATACTGGATATTTATAATATATATTATATCTACATCATTAATATAATTTTGGATATAATGTATATTTTACCACATGAACAACTTGAAATTATAAGAACTTTATTTTTGACTCAATTAACAAAGATCGACAAAGCGACCATTATTAACTTAAATAATTACATAATGTTCATAACATGGTAATAAGTGATATAAAAGGAATAATGAATTTGAAAAATGTTCTTAATCAAGTAGAAATTACCTCTAGTTTATTATTCAGGAGGTTAAAGAACGATTGAGTCAAGTCGGACACGAGGTAAGGGAACTTCTTAACCCAATTTCCTTTATTTGGGTTAATCTCCTACTTTAAAATTATGTTATGATATTACTATGTCCTATCTTGTATTTTTAATTTATTTATGTGTAATTATAGTGAATAAACATAATAGATCTATTTTATTTAAAAAAAATCATTGTAAGGACTTCGTCTCAATCTCCTTTCATTAAGGCATATTTTATTTTATACACAACTTTCTTTTATATGGTGTATAAACCCCTTTGACTTTTACATTTATTCAAAAGGAATATTTTTTATATGAAGATTTTTACTAAACAAAAAAGGGAATGTTTTTTTCGTATGTATGCTGCGTCAATGACTTCTCCGCCGCCGTGACCATTATTTGAGTTTCGACTTCCTCTACAATCCATACCTATTTTAAATGAAAAATAAATACCAAGATTTAATTTTCTTTTATTTTGGTATTGAAAATGGTATTGAAAGTGTTTTTATTATATCAATGGGTTGTATTGATATCTTGTGATTGAAATGTGGAAATGTTATGTTTCCTTGATGCATGTTTTATGTGATACGATTATTTTATGGTTTATGATATGTTTAAACCTGTTCATATGAGGAATGAATTGGACTTAATAAGTGACAGGTGGAGCCCGTTATAGCTCCTAGATGCATAGGTAGGTCTCATGAGACAAACTAGTATCTTGGCATGAGTCCTTGACAAAATATTATTTTTAGTCTTGGCCCGAGGCCTTGGCTACGTGGTTATGATAGTCTGGCATTATGCATTCCATCATTATGAAAGTTGTTCTTGATATTTCATGTGATTATTCAAATAGTATAATATCCATGTGAATAAGTAAATGGCATTATTTCATTTTATTTTTTCTATATTATGTTGATGTTCAAGTTTAAAAGTCTTTTGTTTTAGTTATACATTGCCTTAAATGTTTATGTTTATTTATGGAAGTTTCCGTTATATTGTTATCCTTACTGAGCTTCTGAGCTCACCCCTTTCAATGTTTTAATTTTTACAAGATGTGATGAAGTATATTATGAATGACCTATCGGGGTAGTATGAGGGGATATGAAGACAAGATGTTTTTTTAATTTTGTTTTACTTTATGATGTAATGTAAGACTTATGAATGTATCTAGTGTTTCCAAGACTACTAAACAAATCGGTCTTTCGAGACTTGATCTTTTGTGATCATGCCAATGTTACGCAATAATGCACTGACTCTGGGTAATAGGGGTCGGGGCGTTACATACTGAGAGAGAATTAACTATATTCCAAGTTATCTAAGTGTTAGTTTTGGATTTAATTTGTAAAATTAATGGCTCAAATTATCTTGGAGGAAGGCATGCCAGTGGACCCATAGAAATTTTAGGAAGTGGTTTCTTGGGAGTATCCCAAGGATTTTTTTGATATATGTAGCTACATAGGGTTATCTGGGTTTTATCAGAGATTCATACATGAATTTTCTTGATTGGAAACGCCACTTTCAAGATTGAAAAAATGGGATAAATATTGAATAGTCGGAATATTGTGATAATTATTTCTAAAAGGAGAAATAGTTTTTCACATTGAAACTAATCCTGATTCTTCCTAAGATAGGTGATGAGTACACAGTGTATTGTGATGCTTCTGGGATTGGACTTGTAGCTATATTGATTCAAGGTGATCAATTTGTTGCATATGGTTCTTAGAATTTGAGGCCTCATGAAAAGAACTACCCTACACACAACCTTCAGTTGGTTGTAATGGTTTATACTTTAAATTGTTAGAAACGTTATCTGTTGGGTGAATAGTTCACTGTGTATACAATCCATAATAGATTGAAGTATATATTTTCACAGTGAGATTTGAATCTTTTTTAGTAGATATGGGTTGAGTATATATAGTCATTTGATTTTGAGTTGTCATATATGACCATAAAGGGGAACAATGTTGCTGATGATCTGAGTAGAAAAACCCAGACTCAGGCGGTTTGAGAGTCTTGTACTGAGTGGACGATGATGGATTTACTGGCTGAGATGCACATTATGGTTCAGGAGATTCAGGAAGAGATGACTATGGTATCAGTTTTAGTAGAGTCTACACTTTTGAGATGAACCAGGGATACGAATGTATTAGGATCCATAATTTTTTGACCTTGAGGAAAAGTCTTGAAGCTGGGGATCCACATCCTGATTTGGGAATATATGGGGACGAGATCATCAATGTCAGGAATCGTGTTGTTGTACCTATGATTATGTGGGATGAGATGACGCATGAGTGTCATTCCTTGAAGTTGGTGGTATATCCAGGTGTAAATAAAATTTACCATGACCTAAGATGCTAGTTTTGGTGGACAGACATGAAAAAGGAGATAGAAGGGTTCATGACACGATGCTACACCTGTCAGCAAGTGAAGGCTGAGAATCAACGTCCGGATGGTTTGTTGCAGTTGTTTCCCATTCTAGAATGTAAGTAAGATTATGTTACTATGGACTTTATGGTGGGACTCTGGAGGATTCCTCAGAATAATGATGCTATTTGAGTTGTTTTGGATAAACTGATAAAGGTATCACATTTCTTGATTATATGGGATACTTTTTAAGTAGATCAACTGAGATATTTGTCTGTTCGGGAGATAGTCAATCTTCATGGTTTGCCATGGACGACTATTTTAGACTGAGATTCATTCTTTACTTCACAATTTTGAATAGGGTCATAGAAGGTTCTTGATATGAAGGTTTTTTGAGGACATATTTCCACCCAGAGATAGATGGGAAGTTGGAGCATACTATATAAGTGCTTGAGGATATGTTGCGAGCTTATATTATTGACTTTAGTGTGTCTTTGTAGAAGCACCTAGATCTCATGGAGTTCACCTATAACAAAAATTATCAAACAACTATTTAGATTGAAACATTCAAGTCACTTTATGGTAGGACTTTTAGTTTACCTCTATACTAGATGGAGGCAGGTGAGTGAGAGTTGTTGGGACCGAGTCTCATGCAAGAGATATCAGAGAAAGTGTAGTTGATTTGGAAATGTATGGCTATATCTTAGAGTAGAGAAAATTTGTATGCTGATTGAAATTGATGACCCCTAGAGTTTATAGAGGGTGATCCTGTTTTCCATCGAGAGTCTCCCAGGTTAGGTCACCACAAGATACAAATACAAGGAAATTTGGCACCTAGGTTCATTGGACTGTTTGAGGTTGTGGAGAGAATCATGCCAATGACATACTGGTTGGATCTTCCATGGAATTAAAGTGTTATAAATGATATTTTCCATGTGTCACAACTATTGAGGTATCAAACCAACCACTCTCATGTGATTAATGTGGATAATGTTGAGCTAGGGATAGATGCTTCTATTAAGTTGCATCAAATTCATGTGTTGGATCATAATGATAAAGTGTTGCAGGGAAAGACCATGCAGATAGTTCACATATTGTGGAAAATGGAAGTGTTAAGGAGGATACATGTGAAAGAGAAGTAGTTATATAGGCTTAGTTTCCTAATCTTTTGGACTTTGAATCTTTGAGATGCTTGGGAGTGCAGCTCGAGGATGACCTGTTATAAGGTGGGGAGATTATAAGATCCTGACCATTCATGCAGATGTCTCGAGGTTGGTTATAGGTACTATTTTTCCTTTTATTGAGTAATTTAATTTTTTATTTTACATTGGAATGTCTATGGGTGAAAATTTGAGAAAAATGAATGAAATAGGGCTGTGGATGGTTGGTGAATGGTTAGGGAAAACCGTGCGCTCCATCCCGAAAAACCGTGCAACCCTTGACATAGGGAAATTGCATAGTTGGCGTATGGTTTTTCAAAATATACATCCACTTAGAAGTAACCATTAATCCCTATAAACGAGATGCACAATTTAGGAACAAAGTTAGTGAAAACCATGTGCCCCTACCCAAAAAACTATTATCATCTATTAAAGTTACCTGAAAATTAGTTTTTTAGTCACCCAAAACCCCAAAACACAACTTATTCGTCCCAAACTCAGAAAAAACTTGATTTATCTTAATTTCAAATCATCTCATATGGATTAAAATATTTCCCAACCAACTTTCATCACAATCTGAATCCCAGATCAATGATCTTCACCCCTCCTGGTAAGAGAATCCTATCCTACTTGGTTTCCCGTTCTTCATTCCTTCCTTATCCTATTATTTTAGTGGTTATTATCCCTACTTTGCGATAGATATAGATATAGTATTTTGGATCAATATCTAGGATTATAGATCTGGATATATATTAGATGGATGTAGATTTATTTGATCTTTATTTTGTTTTTATTTTTCGATCTTGTTTTACGTAGTTTTTCCACTCAATTTTAGCGGATTTTCATTGGGCAATCACCCGCCAAAAAATAAAGGTAGTTGGTCTATAATTAAAATAACAAAGTCTTTATTTGAATTATGTGTATGTATTTTTATAATTTATATTAGATATTTATGAATTTTGTTCTTGATTGAATTAATTAATTTTCTGAATTATTTAATTGAGGAGATATAAAATTGGAGATTTGGGAATTATATATGGAGATTATTAATTGTAGAATTAATTTTATGGTGTTGATTTTTTTGATTTGGGACAATTAATTTTTTGATTAATTATGAGATATTGATATTTGAGGATGAGATAATTAATTATGAAATTAATTATGGGATTTTGATTTTGTGAATATTAATTAATTTATTCATGAATTAATTAATGGGTTTGAGGTTCTTAATTAATTGAGGAATTAATTAAGGGGATTTATGTGATAAAATAATTGTGTAATTAGTAATGGAATTTAAGTGGATAATTAATTGTTGAATTAATTAAGTGTATGATTGGTAACGTGGTCATTTAGATGTTAAATAAATAATGGGAACATGTTCATTCAAAATTTTAAGGTATGAATGGTAACATGGTCATTTAATTGTGAAATAAAGAATGCGAACATGTTCATTCTAATGTGTAAGGTTTTAATGGTAACATGTTTATTTAGTTGTGAAATCAAGAATGAGAACATGGTAATTCTAATGTGTGAGGTATGAATGATAACATGGTCATTTATTTGTGAATTAAATAATGGTAACAATGACATTCTAAGATATGATATCCCTCAGATGTGCTTCTATATCTAGCATGCGTTGAAGTAGGGATAGAGGTATGAGTGTCTATGGGAACCCGGGGGTTTATGTGGTTAGATAAATATTAATTGATATTGTGAAAACTATTTACTTATGAACTATAATTACTTTTTTATACAACTACATACAATTTCTTTTGACTGTATATTGTTTTCGATTCCATTGGTGGTGGTCTACTGAGTTGTATTCACACCCTACTTGGGCCGCCTGATCGGTACCTAAATAGACTTTGTGTTTTATAGATAGGTTATGGGAAAAGACCTTATATTGTATGGATGATATGGGATAGATCATTATTACGAACCCAGATGTGATTTGAGACTCTCTTGGGAGTCATCTGTGTCTTTATTTTTGGGTTTCATTTTAGACACTTGATACATACATTAACATGACATACCTATTGTTTCAGTTTTGAAATTGTTTTTCCAGTTTTATTATTATCCTTATGCTTATGATTATATGTTTGGTTAATTTTAATTTTATTTCCAATGGTGTTTTACTCTGAAGAAGAAGGTATAGTCTCCCCATTATTTATATTAGAACTTCGTTTCTAATCGGCTGCCTCTGGCCTACGGGGAGGTGCGGTTGAGGTCATGTAGCGAACCATATTGGGGAACCGGTTTGTGGAAACTAGTTTGAGATGTTATAGTTAGCCAATATTAAATATATATAGAATATAAATATGTATTTTATAGTTTAAATGATAGGATATTAATAATACATCACTATCCATAAATGAAAAATCCAAGTAATCCTTAATACTACCAAAATAAAATCTCATAAAACAAGATACCACCCATGGTAAACACATAAGTCCCTAAGAAAATACAAACAAAAGTCACCAAAAAATATAAAAAAAAAATTGAAAATCACCAAGAAGAAACATCAATCCTTCTCAAATAGTACACCATTTCAATAAAACCTAAATTATGACATAGAAAACAAGGATAATAATCCATGAAGTCCCACAGAATAAAAATTATCAAGGATTGAATTTCACACTTTAAATATTGACAAAGTGAAGGAAAAATAAATATTAATTCCAGGTAATGGAAGACTCCACTAAAGGACCACTCCAAAGGAAAAAAAAACTCCAACATTTATCAAGGCATTTCTAAGAGGAATATAAAAATTAACACTAAACATGGACCATAACCAGTCAATGTTCTATAAATCAAATCACACGATACTCCATAAAAAACAAAACATAATCATAAAAACAAAAAACATATGAAACCATTTTCTTAAAATTTTCATACAAAATTTGAATTTCCAATATTTAATTTACAATAATCGACATGCCCCAAAAGCTCATATTTCTTGTTTTTTAAATCTACCCTTTTATATTTCCCCATGAAACATTCCATTTTTTTTAAAATCCAAGATAAATAAACCAAAAAATTTATTGCAAGAAATCAGAAATTTTTTTACCTTGAAACACTTTCAAAATTATTTTTTGAAAAAAATTACCTTTGATAAAACCATAATAGAAAATTCAAGACACCCAATTTTAGAATCCAATATTTCACAAATACACCTTTTTTACACAAAAAATCATTTTAACCACAGTCAAAACAAAACACAACATATATTATTCAAAACAAATAAAATCTAAAACCAATGTTTAACAAACAGACAAAAATTCTAATCATAGTCTTAAATCTATCAAAATAACCTTAAAATAGGTCTAAAAAAATAATATTTAAAGTTATTTTTTCACCACAAAAACCAATTTGTAAACATAAAAAAAATACGCAAGGGAAAAGAACAAGTATCCATAAAAACCATAGTCAAAACAACATTCAATATCATAAATTCACCATAAAATGCCCATAATTAACATCATAAAAATGGTAAACACCATTGGGATTATTTTAGAAAGAATGGGGGAAAAATAACCATTCTAGAGAAGAAATAACAATGCACACAATTTGGCCTCACGAGCTGGTAAACCATGCAGCAACCATAGAACATGATCTACAGTGGTTAAAGAACCATCTTCCCAACCTCCACATGGTTTATTGAACTTTTTGGACTAAATGTGAATCCCTAGTTACTTTTCCACTTTGACCTCTAAAAATCTAGGTGTCCCATAAAATTACTAACATTCTTATTAGGGATCAAAATTCCATCACCATATATGAACGTCCATCAATGTTACTAAAACAATGAATTAACATTAAAACTTAAATCCCAACCACCCATGTAAACTCATGTTTTCAAGTGATAAAGATGTCACAAAGACCTCCCCTACACCTACCTCTCAAGATCTGATAAATTTCCTAATATACTTTCAACCAAGATACACCCTAAATAGAAAAAAGGTATCTTGATTCCATTTTTTTCACAAACTAACCTAAGTAACCCTTAAACTGAGGAACTGATATAAACTGACATACCTGAGGTGAATTCTTGATCTCCCAAGGCTAGAAACTAGTATCAGGGTATCAAATATAAACCATTAAGAATGATTTCACTTTTGAAATCTAATAACTATAACACATGGATTCAAATGAGAATTCAAACTGACCTGTCTATAGTTTGAATATCCACAAAATAAAAACAGGTCAATGATAATAAAAACATTTAACAGAACATAATCTATAAGTAAATAAAAATAATAATGAAATAATTATAAACTATCCCCATCATCACATAAACTGAATGATTAAATAATAAATGTAACTATAAAGAATAAAAAAAATGAGATCGAGGCTATTGAGACTGATATAAGAGAATCCCACGTACAAGACAAACAAAAACCCAAAGAAAATAGGTACCCTCCCTATCCATGAGACCCTTAATCACTCTCTATATCATAATCCATGCAACAAGAACAATCCAAATATCCCAATAAGGAATACCAAGCCACAACACATTAAAAGAAACCATAAGACCTATATAAACCAAATGGTGTATACAAGGTGTGAAGGAAACTATGGATAGTAGGATCCTACCAAGGAGTATGTTCTATTAATTTTAAAATAAAATTAATTTTTTTCTAGTTTGAAATACCTTTAAAAATATATTTTTTTATTTAAGAATATGAAATCCAAATATTACATCCAAATCATTTTATAAAACGTCAACTTTCATTCCTTAAAATGAAAACAATAACTTTTATAATATTTCTTCTACCTAAGTCTCTTTTACAAAAAACCACACATTTCAAATACTCTTTTTGAAAATTGGATTTATAAATACACCTTTCAAATATCATTATAAACATTTTAAATAAAATAAAAAAGGTTGAAATGAAAAATTTAACACTAAGGAATCACATCATAAAGTATGTGAAAAAATTATGTATAATTAGATTACAATAGATCTAGAGAACACTAATTTATGAAATTTATCTTTAAATTATCATAAAGTATCATGAAAAATTTCTAAAATCCCCATGAGACAATCCTAGAAATTCTTTGGTGGAACCATCTCCCAACCTTTTGATGCATTCCTAGTTAATAACCAACCAGATTCTCTTACCTAACTTCACCACTGACACTCTCCTATGGTCATGAATTCCATACTGTATCTAGTCTATCTCATTATAAATATATTGAAACTATCTCTCATCCATCACCATGCTTCATAGGATTCCCATGAAGTTAGCAATATGAGTTGAGTAATCAAAAAATCCATATTTATAAAAGAAGAACATAAATATCACCTCAACTAAAACTCAATTACAAGAAACGTCACAAATCACAGAATATTGTTATCAAAATTAAATATAAAGTATTCTCCTTAGAATACTATTCACATAAAACACCTTAAATGAGGTGCTTCAAGAGGGTCTCATACATAGAACACAACTTATAATTTAAAGTTCCAAATATGCCTTTACTAAAAACCCAACTCCTAATTCCAAGCAATCTAAAAATTTTAAAATTCCATTTAAAAATACCTATTAAACCAAATAATCTAGGAAACCAAATTCAGAACTCTTAAATAAAAATCCCCTTAATTTAAAACAAATTGAGAAAAACAATCCATTTCTACCCATTTACAAATATATACAAGAACCAATACTACACCCAATTCATGTGACAAATGGGTCTAAATACCATTTGAAACAATAACTCCATTTAAAGTAATCAATTGAATCATTCATACAAACACATGAAACTAAAAATCAATTTTATAAATAAATGACACTAAAAAATTATTTTATTTCAAATGATATTCAAATTCGAAACAATTAAGCAACACATTCCATGTATCATATATATCTTTATTTGATAAATAAAGAATTTTAGAACACCAAGAACATAGTGACAAGTGTTTAAAAAAAATGAAAAAAATAACCAATATAAAATGAATTATAATCCAATTTGAATTCATCTCTATCAATGGAATATGCTCAAGAAATCCACATAGAGACCCGAGAAAATTCTTATAATAAGAACCCACATGAATAATCCATACCTAACCCTAAATCCAAAATTAGAATCTCATAGGGTTTACGAGATATGAATAATGTTAAATTGGAAGGAATACTGTGAAGGATAATAGAATAACCAAGATAAAGAAGTGATTTAACTGAATAAATAGACTCAGAATATGGTTGTAGGATCTGAATACCAAGAGGATAGGATGAAGGGATATTATTATCATGTTCTTAGGACTGGTCGAACAAGAGGGAGAAGTAAGGGAAGGGTGATAAAAAATGTTTTTAAGGAATATTTTTTTGATAATAATTTTTTTAATTTCCCCACATTAAACCTTATTTGAAAATTTATTGCAAATATATGTTTTGAGATTTAATTTATAAATTTCATGAACATTACACTTTTATCATTTTCAAATCACTAGAGTAACATTTTCAAAAAAAAATTATGTGTTTAGAATTTAAATTTTAAATTTTACATCCTTATTTATAATTTTTTTATACATTTTGTTTTTGAGATAAGTAAAGCTATATTTCACATTTTGAGGGTCTGAAATGGACATTAATGAACGACTAGACAAAATTCATCAGAATTAATAACACCTCACTAATTTGGACATAAATTATTCATTAATAATTGTATTTAGATAAAATATATAGAGTTTTAAATGGGACAGATTTTTGATAATTTCATCAAACTGGAGTGGAAACTAGTTTGCATGGTAGGGTGTTCAAAATCACATCTCAAAATAGAGTAATTTTTGGGAGAAGAATGGAAGATGAATTATTTTTTGAATTTTAAATCCTAATCACCCTAAAATATATTTAAATAATATTTTCACTAATTTAAATGGTGGGAATGTTTTTTAGAAATGTGTTTCGTAAAGCTTAATTCCTATAAAAATCTCTAACAACTTGAAAGAAGTAAGACTTTTTGAAATGATCTATTCCATGAAGGATCACCTTTACCGCTTCTAATTTGTGTTTCTTTGCTTTTGTTCTTATAACTTATATTTTTTAAATATTACTTATTTCTTATTCTATTTTCCTATGTTTATTTTTATTATCGGGGTTAGAATATAACGGTGGATATGAGGTTGGGTGTTTTCCTTTCAATCCATTGATTATGCAAAACATATCCATGATTAAAACTCCAGCCATGGAAGAGTGGTTTCCATTCATAGATAATATAATACTACTACATTTATTTATTTACTTTGAGTCCATGAAAAAACTATAATTCATAAATTTTTATCAATTAATTGAGTTTTAATTTCTATAGAACTCGGCCGATTTTAACTTTGACCATGATGCCAGACTTGTGTGAATGATGAGAGAGAAACATTAGTTTCAAAATCTAGTCAACCTAGTATAGAATTTTATAGTTAAATAATAATACCTAAAATCAATTAATTATCATTTGTATTGATGATATTTTTACTTAATTTTACATTTACCACAAGTTATCTTCTGGATCACAATCAAAATAGGGTGCTACGATTTGATGTCTGAAAGTTAACCAAGGGTTCATTTCTTCCAATACTTGTGGTTGTGTTTATTTCTATGGGTTTTTGGGATTGAAAATATTATGGGATCTTAATTAAATGGATTTTAATTAAATGTTATAATGTTAAATGAATAGTTAAGGGTTATATTGCATCAATTACATCTTCTCATATTTCTGTTTCCAAAGTAAGTGTTTTATCATTGTTTCATTTTATTCAAAAATCACTCAACCAAAACACCAAAACCTTTTGTAATTATTTTAAATTATTTTATTTTTTTCCTTTTAAAGTTTATTGGGGGTTATTTAATTCAATTCCTGCTTAATAGAATAACCTAATTCATCCACTATACTTCACTTAGTAAAATTAGAAAAAAATTTGAGAGCATGTGCAATAATGAACATCAAATTGAAACTATTTATGGAAAGTAAAGTGTTTTATTAAACCCATTATAAGATATTATTCAACTATAATTTTCATTTAAAATATATTACAAATATTAAATTCTTTTTTGATTAACCTTCCTTCAGTGAAAAATTTGGAATTTTAGCAAAACAAGTAAGAAGGTTTTACAAGTCTACTTGTAGGGGTGATGTGTTTAATAATTTAATTAGATACCTCAAATAAGTTCTTGTGTACTAATATATTGAAATGTTGGATAATGAACTCACTAATTTGTCACAATATCTTCTAGAATTCCATCGATATGCGGTTAAGGATCAAAAAGTACTTTTTAGCATTGATGAAGAAATTAGAGAGGTGACAACTACATTGAAATATACTTCTGTCCCATAACTATTAGACATACACCCAATGGAACTCTAATAAGAACATGCACATGATACTGATGAACTAAATTGATTAGGCTTAACTAGATATTCATAAGATTTTGGTTTTAAATTTTTATCAAATCCAATTCACACCCATATTTTTCTCTTTTAGTACTAACTCCTAAGATTTTCTTGGTAAGTGATGATAATGAGGATGGAGTAACCACATTTTATGAGAAGTTTGTGTTGAAATTTTATGATAAATATATTCCAATGGTTATGAAAATTTATCTGAAATCTAATAACAATGATTGGAATCATGAATATTTTAATTCTTCTTGTTTTAATGAATATAAAATATAATTGTTAAATGATTTTTATCATGATTTTTTTGAAAAATCAAAACTTTGTAAAAAAACTTATATTTATTCAAGGAGAAAATACAATAGGTTGTGGTTTATGAAGAATTAGGGATCCTGAATCCCCTGGTGATGATATTTACTTCCCTACATCAACAAGAACATCGAATAGAGGCCGACATAATAAAAGTGGATATGGAGTAACCCTTATTTATTTATCCTACACATAATTCTTACTTCCTTCATTATACTATTATAGGGATGGGATCAATTTTATCTTTTATTTGGGGACTCTACTCTTGGTACACAATTATGGATATCGGGATAAATAACATGTTTTCGTTACTTCCACAAAAATATAATCCACCTTCAGACCAAGGATGACCAACTATAAATACCTGGTTGTAGGTAGTATAATCACATCACCATTTGGGGTATGGCCAAAGTTTATGTTTAATTTTTCAAATTTACTCCTTTATTTAGTTTTTAGCGATTCATTTATTTTATTTTGTAGGTTTTATGTGGTGGTAATTAGGTTCCTAACTCAAATCCGCCAAAAAAATACAAACTAGGTTATATCTCTCATTCTTATATGAATCATGCCTCAAACATCCAGTTTGTAGTTAAATTCATATGGTTCATTTCATTTATGTGTGGGGGTATAAAAATTTGGATAGATTTTATAATATTTTCTTTTTTGTGTGCCACTTCATTAATTTTTTTAAAAAAATAAAAAAAAAACAATGAAAAAAAATTATTCCATATGGTCATTATTTCCATGGAAACTATTGAGAATATATTTTTGATTTTTCCAACATTATGTGAATAATTTTAAGAATGAAAAAGTTTTCATCATTGTGGGTTGATTTATTTGAAAATTGATGTTGTTAAATGATATTCTTGATCATTTATTTGTGATTCCTTTGATATTTTGACATAATTGATTGTGGGTATTCTTATGGGAAAATTGTGCCATTTTATATCTCCACACAATTTCACAGAAAATAATGACTTGATATTTTATCTTAACCAATTTAATGTATATCCATGTTAAGTTATATTTTAATCTTAAAACATGATCTTTCTATACATTCATTTACCTTACAATTAGATACATTACTGTTCTAGATTGACCAATGTATGGGTACCTGATATCCAAATTTTTTATGATATCAAAATAAAATTAAAAAATTAAAAATAAAAAAAATTAAGTTGGGATTGATGAAATGTACAACATGTGGGGATATCTAGGTTAGGATATTAAGGTTTTACTTTTAGGAATTCCAAATTGATTGAGTTTTTAAATTTTATTATAATTTATATTAAGCAGGTTTGGAGGAATATAATTAGGTAAGAAGATTTTTTTTAATTTACCTTTATATATTATATAAAGCATGGAGAGATAACCTTGAAATGAATGACACACAAAAATGGGGTATTTTTGGCATGGTTGACTCATAATGTTTTTTCACATGATTAGTTTCATTAATATAAATAGATTTTGTTTTGATAAAATTTTTGAGACAATAGAATTTTTTTTTTGAGATTTACAACTTTTTATTTGTTCATGACCTACTCATATTGTCATTATTAATTGTGAAGTGATAACATGTAACATTTTCTAGATTACATGACATGGGGTTTTACTCAAGAGTAAAAAAGGGTAAGCGTGAGGGAGTTGATAAGTCATTTTTTGATGAATATTTTGTTGATAATAATTGATATATTTTACACAAATTTATCCTCATTTTATGATTTAATGCAATTATGTGTTTTGAGTTTCAATTAGGAAATTTCATGAAAATTCTATTTTTACCAATTTAAAATCACTAGAGTAATGTTGTCATAACATTTTCTATGTGTAAAATTTAGATTTGAAATTTTAAATTCTTATTCATAAATTATTTTTAAACAATTTTTATTTAGATTATTGAATATGGATATCCCATTTTTAGGGCCTAAAATGGAAATTATTGAAGGGATGGAATGAATTTGGAAGAATGGATCCCACTGCACTAATTTGGTAATAACTTCTTCATTATTTATTGGATTTGGATGAAACATTGAGAGGTTTTAATGGAATTTTTTTTAGAATTTAATTAATGTATAGTGACACCTTGTAATAACCTAGGTAATTATACAATAAATGCGACACTCTGAGATTTTGTGAAATATTGTTTTTCTAATTAATTTAATATTTTGATATTTTTCATTTTACATAACATTGAAAATAAATTTTTTATTAATTAAAACAACCCTTTCATGTGTAAACAGATTGGAATTTGTTACAAAAAACACCTAATTAGCTTAAGTTACATGAGACAACAAGGTTAGCATACATTACACATAAGATTGACCTTCCTCGATGGTTTGCGTAACACGCAATACCGAGTGTTACATAACTATAATATATTATTAAAAATATTATTATAATGGGATATAACCTAGTAATTAAGTTTATAGATATTAATATTAATAACTAAATTATAAAAATATGTGGTTTACACAAATATAAGATGGATTCAAAGTTTACGAATTAATTAGAAATGAATATCCAAACCGATTAAATATAAATGAAAATATTATTATAGTCACAAAGCTATTTTAACTTAGTAAATTAAATTAATTAAAATTAGTAAGTTATATTAATGTAATAAATATGTTATATATTCAATCAAATATTTTTTATATTCATCCAATATATTCAAAAGACATAAGATAAGAACAAACCCAATTTTATGTATAAAAGCCTATTTTTTATAAAGGCAGTTTTACCAACTTTTAATAGAGCCATTCTAAATTAAATTCATGGAAGTTTTTTATATTTTATATTTGAAAATAAACTTCATATTTTTAATCTAGAAATAAAAATTAGGTTAGGATAATTTTTTGGTATTTTCCGTAAGGTTTCATTTTTTACGAATAGTTAAAAATACTAGATTTTAATTCAAAACTTCTTTTTTATCTAATTTTTTAGAAGGTTAAATTATATTTTTAAATGGTTTAATATTTTATTTAGATAATGTTTTTATCAATTAATCTAATTTAAGTCATTGGAACTAATTTCTCATTGAAATTGTATATAAAAACTTAGTAAACTTTTGGACATTTTAACGCTAAAAACCCGCAGTGTCGTCCCCTCAGTGGGATTAATTTTAAATTAATTTACAATAATTATATGATTATAATTTATAAAAATGGGTTACATATTTGAAATAAGAATAATTTATAATTTATAAAAAGTCCAACTTTATTTTTTACAAAAAATATTAGTGAAAGTGATTATAATTAATTACATTGGTTAAGAGAAAAACAAGGTTTATAGTCTACAAAACCTTAAATATAAGACCCAAAACGACCTATAAACTTATAAAAAACCCATTTTATGGACATTAGTCGGACATTAACCTTAAATTTTGATATATTTTTTTTGTTTTTTTACTTTTTTAGGTACAAACGTGGGTACGCCTAACTTGTTTTTAAAAATTCCATGTGAGTCATTTTCCTTCCATATATAAGGCCACCAACTCTCCCACTTATTAACACTTATCAAACATATTAGGTTAAGTAAATCTCTTAAAAATAAAATTCCAAACAAACCTAACTTCCTCCTATAATTATTAACTTGGTCAAAAGTCAATCTAAGGAATTATTTTGGGATAAACCAAAAGGAGTTACCCAATTAATAGGTAACGCTTGCTCTCAACTCCTTTTTTTTCCTTCTCCACCCCCTCCAAATCTATTTATTATATGATTATATAACAAAATGTATTTCCTAAATATACTAGTATGTTTTTATATAATTTTTTTTACCTGAAATAACACACACCTTTATCTAATGGGTATTGATCATACTGTTTCTGTGTACGATGAACTACCGCCTCACGAAACAACGATTATTCATATTTCTCTTACCACCTACCATGGTGGCCATTATGATGGAAAGTAATTTTATATATTTCATATATTATATTTATTTTTTATTTAATATTTTTAATTACTTTTACATCACATATCTTTTTTACGATTCATTTGGTGATAATATGATAATTTGTTTTGAGGAGGTGTGGAATACCGCCCCCTCAAAGCGATATGATCCGTTTATACACTACTTGGATTGTATTAAGGATTATTTTAGAGAATATATAAGATATATATGACATAATAAATATAATTTAATAATGACATATACATATATATATAAATATATTACTTTTAATTTCATTCAATACAACAATTAAATGGAAATAGTGTTCATGCGTACGTAAGGCCTACAATCTCCATGAACGGTATATTCTATTTCATTAATATATATTCTATAAATTATTATAATAAAAAAGTAATGTATATAAATGATATTTATATCATGGTTTAAATTATTTAAATCATGATATAAGTATAAGGAATAAAGATATAACAAATTAAGAAACCTGTGAAGAATAAAGAAAATATTACTCGAAGTGAAACCTTAACATAGTATTGTTAACAATAAGGTAATATAAGGTCGTAATAAAAACATATACGGAATTATATATAATAATATTTTTATTAAAAATTTTTATAATAAATTTAAATTTATTATAAAGGTGGTTTTAATGAGTATGAAGAGAGTCAGGACACAAGGTAAGGGAATTTCATCTCACTTTTTATTCCCATGAGATACATGCTATGTTCAAAAATCTTTCCTTTTTTTGTGGTGTAAGTATTTCCCATGATTTTATTGTTTTTATCTTATACCTAAATTTATTTTTATTAAAATATCATTTTTATGAGATTTCATTCACGGTGTTTAAGTTTCAAAAGTTACCAAATGGGTAAAAATGTTTTGTCACAATTTACCTTCTTTGAGAATCATGTTTTTATGCACCTAAAATTCCTTTCAAGGTGTATATACTTCCATTTTACATGTTCTATAATGAATATAATTATTTTCGTGATATTTTATGCTTCGTTAAATTTTATTTTCTTACATGGAGTGTCTGATCCCAAATTACCAAGTTATAAGAGTTTATTGAGAAAATTTCATTATATTTCGATATTGTTTATGTTTATACGTCCTTTGATGAATTATTATGTTTTATATCTCAATACATTCATGTATTTTATTATAATCTGGTTATTCTTAATATATTCATGAAGTGGTACCATTTTTCACACTTTGGTATATAAGATAGTTAATAAAGTGTTTTTAAGAAATCCTGACTTTACCCTATCTTCGGTAGGAAATCATTATTCCTTCAAAACCATGTTTTCTAAAATGTCTTTCCAAGAATATTATTCAATATCCTATGATCAGTAAAAGAAAATTTTACCCTTTTTTCTTTTATAATTTTTATTCAAAGTAATATTATTGTTTCTTTCCGAACGAGGCAATTTTATATCATTTTTACCATGCAAAAGGAATGTTCTTTTTTACCTCATATGGATTATAAAAATTTATCCACCATCAATACTTTGAATATTTCTTTTCATATTTAAAGTTTATTTTTTTCAGAAATTTTTTTAAAAGATATTTTCAAGGAAAATAGTTTTCAAAACGTTTTAAAACTTCTTTTGTAATTTTTCAATGAAAATTGTTTTGAAAACATTTTCAAACATATTTTATAAGTTTTCAAGGAAAATGGTTTTTAAAAAATTTTCAGGATTATTTTATAAGCTTTCAAGGAAGGTGTATTTCAAAATATTTTAAGTATTTATTTATAAGTTTTAAAATTATTTTTAATTCAAATATTTTTCAAATTATTTTCAAGAACTATTTATAAGTTTTTAAAATATTTATAAAGAAATTATTTAAAAAAAAATTCAAGCTTCACTTATAATTTTTCAAAGTGTTTTTGAAGAAAATGAGTTTCAAGATGTTTTGAAGCTTAATTTATAAGATTTCAAGGAAAAAGGTTTTAAAATGATTTCAATTATTATTTAGAAGTTTTAAGGGTATTTTATATGAAAATTATTATCAAATGGTTTTATGTATTAGAAAGACCTTTTCAAAGAAGAAAATATATTTTAATTAAGAAATGTTTTTGAAATATATTTCAAAATTATTTTCCATAAAATATGACATCTGTTGATGTTACTCATGCCCTTCTAGAAAATGATCTAAAGGTTTCATTAATATCCTTTCTATGAATGGGTTTTTCTTAATTTCAGGGTATTTATGAAACCCATTTCTATTTCATAGGTTTTATGTTTATGAATTCCGTTTCTCTTTCACAGGTTATATGTTTTTAAAATTCGTTTCTCTTTCAAAAGTTATACTTTTGATGAAGTGATTAAGAAAACTATATATGTTATATAGGTTATGATATGTTTACATGTTTATTATATCTGTAACACCCCAAGATTCCACAATATGCTTCTCTTTGAATAATACAGTAGCATGTGTTGTACGCAACTTCGAGTTCTAACACACTACGACCAATCAATGTAGCCGTTATGAATAGTAATACACACTTTTTGAAATTTTATAAATTTTATCTCTCAAAATGGATTTCATTTTTGGAGTAGGAATATCATAATTATCCTAGGGTGAAATTTTGGTACTTTTTGAATAACTTTTATATTGTGATGAATAGTGAAAATTACTAAATTTTAATTAAAAACAACTTTTTTAATCGAAATAATTAATAGTGATAAATTATGAATTTGAGTGGTTTTAAAGTATACTTAGAATATATTTTTACCATTTAATACAATTTTGGTCATTGTACATAATTTCTCAACTAAACCGGACATAAACAAGTGCCAATCTTTTGATATTTATTATCTCTTAAAAACACGTTTTTTGTTTTAACAACGGAAATTAATTTTAAATTAATTTCTGCCACTTCTGTGTTTTTAATTTGAAAAAATGGATTACATATTTGGAATCAGGATGTCCAAATTTTGTAAATAGGTAAATTTTATTTTTATACATTTTGAATAATTAATTCGGTAAATATTTTATTTACCATGGTTAAAGGGTAAATCCGGTAAATAAGGGTAAACAAATAATATTATGATAATAATAAATTACACTAAAACGTATCCTAACCTTATTGGTTGATACATTTCCGACCATGAGCATCTTTGGGTCGATTTTTGGACCCCATGGATTTACTTGTAAGTGATAAGGACACTTTATATTAATTAAGTTAAAATAAATACAAAAATGACATAAGCATATATCTTTTAGAAAAACAGTTTTTACATAGGGTTATGTATGTTGGATTTTCAACTATAAATATTAATTAGAAATATAAAATTATTTCCAACATAATTATTTTTTATTTATAATTTTTATAAATTTAATAATTAATATTATTTATGACACAATAATGATGTAGTATTTTCCTTATTAATGAAAGAATCAAATAATTGGTATTATAAATGTTAAAATCAATATAATTTGAATGTTTTTATGACATACATGAATTTTATTGGTTAATATAACATTATAGGTTTGATTAAATGAATTGTTTTAGAATTAATAAAGTGTTTATGATTTTAATAAAAATCAATTATTGAATAGTGTCAAAATTGACATAAATAAGTTTTTAAAACAAATATTATATTATCAATTGATATTATATTCCTAAAAATATAAGGATTGGCCAAAGGACTTATATCATGATAGGTGTATCATTAATGGACCACTTGGGTGTCTCTTGGATGTATATAGTAATTTTATTAACTATATAATATAAAAATACAAAGTGACATGGTAAATGTCAAACTAATTAACTAAGAGTTAAAACTAAATGATAAGGATAATATAATGACCTAAACCTATCTAAATTATATTGGTTGAAATTATTTCAACCCATCCCCACCGTAGAATTTTAATAATCAACTTTTGAGCCATTATAAACCAAATATGAATTTATTATAAAATAATATTTTTAGCATTTCCAAAGGTGCCCCTCACCCCTCTTATAAAAGGGCACTCCCCCTTCTCACAAATTCACACATTCAAAGCCTTTTGGATCAGAAAAAACCTACCGAAATACTCTCTCAACTTCTCTTACTACAACCTAGAGGCCTTAGTTTGATCATAAAGTGATCCTAAGGAGCCCTTTTGATCAAATCAAAAGGAAGAACCCGAAGAAGAGGTAATGATTTCACCACCCTCTTTCAAGTTCCTTTCTTCTTCAACTTCTTCTTTCTTTGTTATTACCATTATAAAATAATAACTCCAGTATCTTATATATACTGTGATGTTATTATAAATATGTTACAACCATATTCAGTATTCTATCCATCCTTTGAATGACATTTCACCATACGTGCGTACGTACGGCTTACCGTCTTCACGTCGTTGTGTAATTGTTATTCAAAAAATTATTATTTGGATGGGTATAATAATGATATGTATTTCAGGTAAATAATAAATTTAAAATTATAATTATTATGTATATATTATATACCATCCAATTATATATTATTTTAATATCAGAATAATGATATTGTCGCTCGTGCGTACGTATGGACTACCGTCCCCACAAACGCGATGCGATTCATTCCCCATCGTATCCATTCAAGAAAAATTATCATTTTATGATTAAAAGTAATATTTAAGAACTTTATAAAATTCTGGATATGAATAAGAAACAACCTATCCATAACAAACACGACTTATGTAATAAAACATATAAAAGAAAACGAGTAAGTTAACACCCGAAACGATGACAATACTAAGATATTATTAACAAAGCAATGTTAAAAGATCATATATGATATCATATTAATGTATATGATTCTTGAATAATTTAATAACAATTATTTCAACATTATATAGGAGGTTAACCAACCCTCAACCCAGGAAAAGTACAAGGTAAGGGGTTTTCATCTCACTCCTTATTCCCGTCAGATTCATGCCATATTGCCACTATTACCTTTTGTGTGGTGTATGTACTGACCATAGTCGTATTCCTTGTGTAATAAAATTTAATATATGTGTATTTACATATTAATTTTATGATAATTCTTTGATGGGATGTATGTTTTGTAAGTTACCAAATTGGTAAGGGTTTATTTCACAATCTATTCATTATCCAAGGTTGTTTATACGTAATTATCTACTGGGACCTCTTTATCATCCTCATCCATGTTTCTTAAAAATGTATTTCAAAACATTCATACTATTTTAGAAAATATGGGTTAAAGTCATTTATACCATTTTTTGACTTTTTATAAGATGTTTATAAAGGAATCTTTCCGTCGTTTTCCAAACAAGGTCCTTTTTAAACGTTTCGACAAAATTAAGGTAAGAATGTCTTTTTAACTTATACAGCAGGTGCGGCTATTTTCCACCGTTATAAATCTTTTAAGCATCCCTTAAAAGACTATAAGAATATTTTCAAAGTAAATGTTTTCTTTTATAATTATGTGACTTTTAAATGATTTAAAAATAATAGATTTTTCTCTCAAATAGTTTTGATTTCATCTATGTCGACATCCTTTGATAAATTTTACACTTGTTTGAAGTTGATTTATTATGATACAAATCTTCCATATTGTATTTAATGTTTTGTGATATGTTTGACTATGGATGAGTTATTTTTATGCCATTAATGGTTTATGATTAATGTTTTGGCATTTTGTATGCTAATTTTAATACGAATGTTTATGTTATATTTCATCCTCTTCTTAAGATGAATGTGTTGGAATAGTAAGTTCCTAGTTGGGGTCCGATTAAAGAAGAACCTCCGGGTTGGTGTCCAGTTATTAGAGGCACTCCGGGTTGGTGTTTGGTTATTAGAGGTACTCCGGGTTGGTGTCCGGTTATTTGAGGCACTCCGGGTTGGATTCTGATTACAGAGGCTCTCCAGGATGGAGTCCGGTTACAGAGGATCTCCGGGTTGGGTTCTGGTTATAGTTATCTGTTTGGTCTTGGCACGAGGCCTTGAAATAGAAATTAATGTTCGGCATTATGAATTATATCATTATGAAAGTGGTTATTGATATTGCATGTGATTATTCGACTAGTATAATATCCATGTGAATAAGTAAATGGAATTATTTCATTTTATCTTTGCCATATCATGCTAAAGTTTAATTTTAAAAGGCTCTTGTTTTATTTAAACACTACCTTAAATGTTTATGCTTGTTTATGAAACTTTCCTCTATATTTTTATCCTTACTGAGCATCTGAACTCACCCCTTTCAATGTTTTATTTTCCAGGATATGAAGAAGTATTTTATGAATGACATGCACGAATATTATGAGGGGATATGAAGACAAGATGTTGTTGAAGTTTTTCACTTTATGATGTAATGTAAGACTTATGAATGTATCTAGTTATTCCAAGGCTACTAAACTAATCAGTCTTTCGAGACTTGATCTTTTGTGATCATTCCAATGTTATGTAATAATGCACCGACTCTGGGTAACTGGGGTCAGGGTGTTATAATATCCATTTAATTGAATTGGTTTAGATATTATTGTTTATGATTTTTTGAACATGTATATATGATTTTATTATAAGATAGGTGGGACCAACATCTCCCTCCAATGCATTGCATAAATATTTATATCTCATGAGATAGACTCAGATGGTCTTGGGAGTAAACATTGACTACTAATATTTCCATGGGAGTGAACCATGACTACCAAGATGGTATGAGGAGAAAACTCATGCTACTCAGATTATCATGAGAGTGAACTATGACTACCAAGATGGTATGACGAGTGAACTCATCCTACTAAAATTGCCATGGGAGTAAACCATGACTAACAAGATGTATGGGGAGTGAACCCCTACAACCAATATAGTTTTGGTAGCAATTCCTTGGCTACTATGGGAATCATATTATATTCTTATGTGTCTGTCACAATCCCATTTTTATTCCAATGTTATGATTTCATGGAATATGTTCTTTATTTCCATATGATTCATGCCTTATGAACTACCATGATTTATTCCATGATTCATGTATAAGACCTCTGATATACAGAGAATGCTCTTTTATTTTCCTGATCATGTTCTCATACCCTTATTCTCATAATTATGCTTACATATCTCCCTTGTTTATCCTTACTAAGTATTTAAGCTCACCCCTTTATTTGGTTTCCTTTACCTAGGTTATGAATAAAGGTTTTATGTAATAGTAATATAGGTAGATATATTTATGGGAGATGTTTAATATCTTTCACCAGGATAAAAGATTTTGTTTCTAAGTTTCCAAAGACACTAAACTGTTTTGGTCCCCATGCATTTACTTTTGTAATGTACAGAATATTCATCTAAAATGATTCAATATCCATGTATGTTAATCCTAGGTCACTATAGTTGGTATCAAAGGAAAGGTTTAATAAAACTTTGGAAACAAGGATTATAAAATTATAGTGAGATACCTAGGTATATTTCTAAGGATATGTCTAGGGATGTCTCTAAGGATAAGTATAAGGATGAGTCAATGTTTAGTAAAATGTCATGTAATTTTGGTAAAGGGTAGAGTGAGTGGTTTACTAGAAATAAATACCTACCTAGATACTACAGGTGGATGTGGATCAGGAACAAATATACCGAGCGGTAAAAAATTCGACAATATTTTCTATCCCTGAATTGGGGTAATATGGTACAAGAAAACGGGCTTTGGTGCACACCTGATTTGACACTCCCAAGGGATATGATTTGGAAATTCACAAAATCTTCATGAACCATCATGAATTATTTAAATATAAGTTGGCTATTAATAACCTAGGATGAACCTAGGGTGTCATATATTAAGGTAGGGTTCATGATTTATAAATCCCATAAGTAAATTTTTTCATGACTATGTGGTTTTATACTATGATAACTAATGCTCACACTATGATTCCAGTTTTAGTCAATTGTGGGAAGCGAAAGGAACTGAATTAATATTGAATGTGATGGTTGATTTTATGATGATCAGTCAAGTGTGATGATCATTGGAGTGAAAGATGTTGTGATCATGCCTAATCTGTTTTCAAGGAACACGATTAACAATGCGTACCTTAATCAACTCTCAGACTCACCAAAGAAGAGAAAAAAGGAGTTAACTAAGAGTTTGGGTAATGGATACCATGGAGGAAATAATATTCAGTTTCCTTTCTGTAACGTTTTTTAAAATTATAACTTAAGTGAATGTATTAGAGGAGAAAGAAGATGTTTTGACTATGTAAAAGAGGAAACAAAGAAAGTGACTATAAGGGAAAAATGAAGAGTTCGGTTAACAGAATGAATGAGAATATTGGCCTCCCTAATACATCATTGAAGGTTAAGTTTTTTAAATTTGGAATAAATGGTCATTATGAAACTCAATGTCCCAAGAGGAAATCTCCGAAAGAGGATCATCAAGGTGGTGTGAGTAATGGTTACATTGTTGCTGATGATGAGACTAAAAATGGAATGCAAAATGAAAGAGGTATTGTGTAATAGTATGAGGTAGATTTGTTAATGGTTTAAGGATAAAGAGTAATGATAAATTTTTTATGTATTTGGATTAAAAACATAATTTATATTAATTATGAAATATACAAGGGTTGTTCTATTTATGTTTTTTACTTAGTATTGACAAGTTTACGTTTAATGTTCCTGATGGACTGGTGGAGTTATTTAATGACAAGGTGATATTTGACTAAGGGAAGGTAACCCTTTATATATTCTTTATATTAACATAATGATGTTATGAATAATTAAATTGGATGATAATTATTACCAAGGAACTAAGTATGGAATTTTTAATTGGTGGGTTATGCAATCATTTATAAAGTTTGCAACATTTTTAGATTTAAGGAATAAATCCAATATACTTTGGAATAAGATATCATTAATGTTTTCCAAAAGTATTTATGACAATTCACATGTTTAGAATCTAAAAACCAAGAGATAATTTGTGATATAAAAAGGAATTAATGTTAGGATGATTTTTTTATTCTCTTTATAAAGATTTTGATTTTCATCTTTGATAAGTGTTATATGGATAACCGTTCACGAAATTTTTAAGTTAAACTTCGGAGTAAGTATCTATGCACTGAATTTGTATTTAAAGCCTTGGTTAAAATGGTATTTAGTGATTAAAATTATTTTAAAGATTTTCATATTATATATTTTGGAAATTATATTAGCATTGTTTTAGAAAAGGACATCAGGTATATCAAGTGACAACCAATCAAGTCTGGTAAGGCCAAGAGTCTTGAACCTATGACTAAAATAAGATAAAGGTTTCACTTCTACCACTGGCTTACACAATGTCCTGGTTAATGTGTATTTATTTTTGATAAATAAATATCAATGATGAATCAGTAGTGTTAATTTTTATTTTTATATATTAATGAATATTTATTTTGAATTGAAAAATAGTTAGAATTTTCTTTCTTTTATGGGATTTAAGATCCGTTAAAAGTTTATTTTTATGATTTATGAATCAAATTTAATTTCTAGAAACTCATTCATTGATAGAATGGATGTATTAGAAATTGATCAAAGCACATCAAAATAATCAAATATTGTTTATAGAAATATATCAAGAATTACTCAATGTTCTGAAAGTGATTAAAAATGTTGTCCTAATACGTTAAATTTTGTTGAACCATCGGCTTTTGAAATCATCACAGATTTATGACATTGAGGCCCCCAAATTTTCATTGATAATTAAATTGTTTGTGATTGATGACATAAATAACTCCCAATATATATTTAAGTTTTTCCCCATGTCCAATATTCACTATCAATGTATATTCTCTTATGGGGAAACCCAATTATATGTTACTTTGGGTAATCATTATGGTTCAAACTTTCCCTTTTTAAGGGAAGTTTTAGTATAAATTTTTATGACATGAGTTTATAAAAATGATACATTCAAGTATTAAACCTTTGATAACCTAGACGAATTTTGAGGGAAAAATTCATTATATGGGGGTTAGAATGTAAAGTTTGGGATTTTTTGAAATATATTTTTTGAATTAATTTTATTTTTTGATATTTTTCATTTCACACGACATTAAAAATATATTTTTACAAAGTCAACCATCCATTTCACATGGAACCAGATTGGCTGATGTTACACAAAACACCAAATTGGTTTATGTTACACAGAATAACAAGGTTAGCATACATTACACGCAATATTGACCTTCCTCAATGGCTTGCGTAACATGCAAGACCGAGTGTAACCTAACTATAATATATTATAAACAATATTTTTATAATGTGATATAATTTAGTCATTAAGTTGATGGATATGAATATTATTAACTAAAATTTTAAAATATGTGGTTTACATGAATATAATATTAATTCATAGGTTACAAATTAAATAGAAATGAATATGAAAACTGATTGAATATAAAAGAAAATATTATTATAGTCATAAATCTATTTTAACCTTGTAAATTAAATTAATTACTATTTTAAGTGATATTAATGTAATAAATATGTTATATATTCAATAAAATAGTTTTTTATTCATACAATAGATTTGATATACATAGGATAAGAACAAACCCAATTTTATTCATAAAAGCTATTTTTTTATAAACGTTGTTTTACCACCTTTTAATGGAGAAACAATTTTAAATACAATTTTTGGAACTTTTGTTGATTTAATATGTCAAAATATTCTTTATATTTGGAATAGATACATAAAAATTAGGTTAGGATAAATCTTTGGTATTTTTCTGTACGGTTTCATTTTTTAATGAATAGTTAAAAATACTGAATTTTAATTCAAAACTACCTTTTAATCTAATTTGTTTATAATATTCAATTAAATTTTTAATAGATTTAATAGTTTATTTAGATAATATTTTTATTAATTAATCAAATTTCGCTCATTGGAACCAATTTCACATTGAAATTTGATATAAAAACCTAGCAAACTTTTGGACATTTTTTTGTTAAAAACCCGTTGTGTTGTCCCGTTAACGGGATTAATTTTAAATTAATTTATAACAATTATGAGATTATAATTTTAAAAAAAGGATTTCATATGTTTAATTATAATAAATTATACTTTATAATATTTTCAACTTTTTTTTGACAAAAAAGATTAGTGAAATTGATTAAAATTAATTACATCGATTAAGAGAAAAATATGGTTAATAAAGTACTAAACCATACATATAAGACCAAAAAAGAATTATAAATTTTCTAAAAACCCAAGTTATGGACATAATTAATCCATTATACTTCTATTATTTAGTTTTTTTGGTTTGGTATGAATTGTTTAGGTAAAAACATGGGTACAACTAACTTGTTTTCAAATATTCTAAGTGAGTCCTTTTCCTTCCCTATAAAAGGCCCCCACCTCTCCCACTTCTTAGCACTAGTAAAACCTCTTATGTTTGGAAACAATATACTAAATATAGTTTACAAAATCCCTCCCTCCCTCACTCCTATAATCCTTCTCTTAGACTGAAGGAAATTCAAGGAATCCTTTTGGCACGAACCAAAATAAGTTACCTGATTAAGAGGTAACATCTTCTCTCAACTGCTTCCTTTTATTTTTCTTCTACACCCACTAAAACTCCCTTTATTATAAGATTATATAAAAAAATAAGTATAATAAATATACTAGTATATTTTTATTTAGATTTTTCTACCTAAAATAACACACACCTCCATCAAATGTGCAACGAACATATTGTTTCTGTGTACGAAGAACTACTGCCTCACAAAATGATGATTGTTTATTTTCCATTTCCACCTACCATGGTGAAAATTATGATGGAAATTATATTTATATATGTCATATATTATATTTATTATTTATTTAATCTTGTTTATTCCTTTTACAACACATATCATTTTTACTTTTCATTTGGTGTTGATATGATATTTTCATTTGAGGAAGTGTGGACTACCACCCCATCAAAGCGATATGATTCATTTATACACTACATTGATTATATTAAGTATGGTTTTAGAGAATATATTAGATATATATTATATCATAAATCTAATTTAAAATTTATATATTCATATATATACACATATTCCTTTTACTTTATTTTTTCAATATGACAATAAAATGGAAATAACGTTCATGCATACGTACGACATACTGTCTCCATGAACGGTATATTCAGTTTCATACTAATATATTATATAAATTATTGTAATACATATATAATTTATATATATGATATTTTTATCGTGGTTTAAATTCATGAAATCGTTATATAATTATAAGGACCAAATATATAACAAATTAAGACACATGTGAAGAATAAAATGAATATTACCCGAAGTGAAACCTTAACATATGATTATTAGCAAGAGGGAAATATAATGACGTAATAAAACCATATATGGAATTATATATAAAAATATGGTTCTTTAAAATATGTAAAATAAATTTATATTTATTATACAGTTGGTTTGAATGAGTACGATGAGAGTCGAGACATAAGGTTAGGAGATTCTATCTCACTTTTTATTCCCGTGAGATACATGCTATGTTCTCCACTCTTTTCTTTTGTGTGGTGTAAGTACTTCCCATTATTGTATTCTATGTATCTTATAAATAAATTTATTGTTATTAAAATATCATATTTATAAACATTCATTAATGGAATTTAAGTTTCAAAATTTTCTGAATCAGTAAAAGTGCTTTGTCTCAATTTTTTTTCTTTGCAACTCATGTTTTGTTATGCACATAAAATATTTTTTGTGGTGTATGTAACTCCATTTTATATGTTATATAATGAATATAATTTTTTTCATGATATTTTAAGATTCAATTAATTTCATTTTCTTACATGGAGAGTATGATCCCAAGTTACAATGTTATAAGAATTTATTGAGACCGTCTCATAGATTTTTGAGATTTTTTGTGTTTATGCTTCCTTTGGTGAATTATTATGTCCCATATATCAATAAATTCCTAAATTTTATTCTATTATAGTTATTAATGCTATATTAATGTAGTGGTAACATTTTATACTCTTTGGTACGTAATATAGTTAAGAAATTATTTTTAAAAAAGCCCTACTTTACCCTCTCTTCGATCAGAAATATATGTTCCTTCAAAACCATTTTTTCTAAAAAGGGTTTCCAAGAATATTCTACTAATATACAATGATGAATAAAATAAATTTTTACCTTTTTTTATTTTACAAATTTTTTCAAAGGAATATTCTTTTCTCTTTCTGAATGAAGAAATTTTCTATCTTTTTTACCAGGAAAAATTAATGTTCTTTTTACTTTGTATGACTTGTACATATTTATCTACCGCCAATACTTTAAAGATCTATTTTATTGTTTAAATGTAATTTTTTAAGAATTTTTTTAATATATATTTTCAATTAAAATGGTTTTTAAAATGTTTTCAAACTTCTTTTATAAATTATCAAGGAAAATAGTTTTTAAAATGTTTTCAAGAATCTTTTATAAGTTTTCAAGGAAAATGGATTTAAAAACATTTTTAAGATTCTTTAATAAGTTTTCAAGGAAAATATATTTTGAAACTTTTTCAATATTTATTTATAATTTTTCAAATTATTTTCAAGGAAAATATTTTTTGAATTATTTTCAAGAACTATTTATAAGTTTTCAAAGTATTTTCAAATATAGGATTTTCAAAATGTTTTCAAGCTTTATTTAGAAGTATTCAATGTGTTTTTGAAGAAAAAAGTTTTTAAAATGTTTGAAGATTATTTTATGATTTTTCCAGGAAAAGGGTTTTCAAATTATTTCATGTATTATTTATAAGTTTTAAACGTATTTTCTATGAAAATGATTATCTAATGGTTTTATGTATTAAAATAATTATTTTTAAAGCAGAAAGGATATTTTAATAAAGAAATGTTTTTGAAAGATATTTCAAAATTATTTTCCAACTAAGATGACATCTGTTGATGTCACTCATGCTATTCTAGGAAATGATCTAAATCTACCCTTGATATCCATTCTATGAATGTGTTTTGATAAATGTTGTGGTATTTATGAAACCCTTTTCTCTTTAATGAGTTTTATGGTAATGAAATCTATTATCTCTTTCATGGGTTATATTTTTATGAAATCCATTTATATTTTATGAGTTTTGATTTTGATTAAATGACTGTTAAACTTGTATCTTTTCCATAGGTTATGATCTGATTACATTTTTTATGATACCAATTTAATTACCACATTTAAGAAATGGTTGTTTATGATTTTGTGGCACATGTATACAGGATTTCATTATGAGATGGGTGGGACATATATCTCCCTCAAATTCATTGGTTAAAGATATATATCTCATGAGATAGAAAAATATGATATTGGGAGTAAACCATGACTACTAAGATGGATATGGGACTGAACCATGTCTACCAATATGGTATGAGGAGTGAACTCATGCTACTAAGATGGCCATGAGAGTGAACCATGACTAACAAAATGGTATGAGGAGTGAAATAATGATACTAAGATAGCTGTGGGAGTGAACCATGACCACCAGTATAGTATGGGGAATGAACCCATACTACCAATATGGTCTTTGTATAAATGCATTAGCTACTATGGAAATCATAATATATTCTTATGTGTCTTCCACAATCCCATGTTTTATTACTATGTTATAATTTTATGGATTATGTTATTTATTTACTTATGATTCATGTATTATGAACTACCATGCTTTATGCAATGATTCATGTATACGATCTTTGATATGAATGTTATGATCTACTATTTTCATGATCATGTTATTATACCCCTATGCTCTTAATTATGCTTACATATCTCCCTCATTTACCCTTACTGAGCATTTGACCTCACCCATTTCTTATTTTTAATTTACCTAGGTTATGAAAAATTGTTTTATGTTGGATCACTAAAGGTGTAGATCCTTATCGGAGATGTTGAAGATCTTTCACAAGGATATAATATTTTGTTTCAAAGTTTCCAAAGATACTAAACTACTACGATCCTTAGGCACGTATTTTTGTAATGTATAGAATATTCATCTAAAATTATGTAATATGAATGTATATTAATCTTGGGTTTCTATAATAAATAACATTCATGTTTATTAATATAGTTATATTCATTAAAAAAATATTAAGTAAATTTTTAAATAAAAAATAAAATAGTTTTAATTAAACACTTTTCTTATAAGGTTTTATTTAAAAGGTTAATTTATAAATTTTAGAATTTTAATTTTATAAAATTAATATAGTTTTTTAATTCATCATATAAAAATTTAATTATGGTTAAATTTTGGGATTTTTCAGAAAATATTTGGTTTTCAGTGAATAGTGGAAAATACCATTTTTGTAAAAAAGTCATTTATTTTCCTTAAATTATGTAATTTAAAAGTCCAATTATGTTTTTAATATGATTTTAATTAATATTAATATTATTTATGTTTATTTAATTAAATTTATTACATTTTAATCAAATTTTCAATGGATTTCAGTATAAGTTAGTTTTTGGGTCTAACAACAGGTTTTTCAAAAAAAAAATTTTAAGTGCAAAATGTTTCTCTATTTTAATTAATTAAGATAATAACTAATGAGAAATGTTTTAAATTAAATTCATAGCTTATATATAATTAAATATTAATTTATATTCATACAATGATTAACATTAATCATAGATTTAATATAAAATCATCTTTTTCTTGAAAAATACATTTTTTGAAAACCAACTTTTTCATCGCGCTAACATGTTTTGTTTTAAATTAAATATTTATAATTATGTGATTTTGTCACAAACCAAATCGGGTCTCCATCCGATCCGATGCCCGACCCGGCCCGAACGGCGTTCCCGATCCCCACGGGCTGGCACAAGTGAATGGGCATCACCACAAAAACTTTGGAACGATTTACCCGAATAAACAAGATAAAACAACCAACAAAATAACAAAACCAAAAGTACAAGTTGCAACGAAAAAAATCCATTTATCAAACCATGTTTTGAGTCACAAGCGTAATTAAAACCAAAAAACACAAAGAAATGTATGGTGACAAAAAACCAACCCAAAAATAGAGTCAACAACTATCACCTGATGGAGAGAAACCACTTCCAGGACTTCACCACAAATTCCAAGTCAAAGGAAGTAGCTAATAACTTAGAACACCACTCCCACAACCTTTGCCTTTTCCTGCATCAGAAATAATCAAATCTACTTACACCCAAGGGTGTAAGTAGGGTGTGAGCAACCACTCAATAGAATTTCACAGAAGAAAAGATTCCACATGTAAAGGTTAGATAATCCAAATAGTTTGCAGGTTTATTTATAAAAAATAAAATAAATGAACTAACAATCTATTGAAAACAATTTTTTTTGTACTAAAAGAAAATGAAAACAATCTTACCTTTCCGACACCACAAAAGTCACACAACCAACCAGTGATGAGTAGAAATTTTCACAGGAGTAACAAAAGTGAGAGAGGCCCTATAGGGACTAAAGCTGAGTGGGACCCTAGAACATCATGTCTTGTTGAACAAAGAAAAAGAATCCATAACATTTTTACGTTCTTGTGCACGAGCCACTAGTAGGGAAACATCTCTATAACCTAGTTGTCTCCAATCATCATCCAAAGTTTAGTTAGTGTTGTATTCATCAAACCAGACAAGTGAAACTCGGTCGTGGCCGCTTCCGAATAACTAGCACACGAGATCTAGTACCCAAGCTTCCCCTTTTGTGCTCAAAGTTCCAAGTTCACCCTACTCATCAAGGTCAAGACACTACACACCTGGATGTCAACTAAGTCAAACACCATACACCTAGGATGTTGAATAAGTCAAACATCACACTTAAATATCCAACATAATTGAATAAATAAATAATTCATTTAGAGGTATTACACACAATAGAGATCCTCAGAAACAGAACACAACATGCAATAATTACACAATCTAATAAACAACTACACAATTTCAAGAATCAAAATAAAATTTATAAAACATTAGAAAAATTGTTTTAGAAGTTTTAAAGAAATAAAACAACACAACTAATGGTGCCAAAACCCACTCAAACAACCTTTATTACCAAAATCACACTAAGAATAAAACAGAAAATAAATTTCAACTACTGCATCAATTCAAAAGCTATTGTGACAACTCAGTAAAAACCAGGACAACATAAACATGCTACTAGTAAAAATAAATCAGCAAAATCCATCAGCAAAAACCGAAAACTCTTAGTAGCAATTGGATAGTTTTCATATTAAATGAATTAAATGGGAAAACTAATTAACGAAGAAACCTAATCATGAAAAACCACCTACCTTAAAGTAGGAACAACTTTGCGATACGACGCAACACTCCCGTTGCACAACAATTTCACCACAAGGAGCTGACAAAGTGGTCCTAAAACAGTAGACTGATATAATTTCAATTCCAACCCAACAGAGACATCAACAACCAGAATATTTAACAACAATTCAATAATTTATTTATAATTAAATGAATTCAACAACAATCAACTAAATTTTAATTCAAACCCTAACCATGGAAATCGCCAGAAAGTGGTGCGGCTAAGGGAGGGAGGTCACCAGAGTTATGACTGTAAGGTAGTGTGTGGCGGCTGTCTAGTGGATGCGAGTGGGGGTGAGGGGTGGCTGTCCGGTGGGCGCAAGCGGGCGTGGCGGGCAGCTGTTCGGTGGGTGCGAGCGGGGGTGTGGGGCGGTTGTCCGGGATGGAGGTTGGCCGATGAAAGGTGGAGAAGGGGGAGCCGACTGGTCGGTCCGGCAAGAAGATGAAGGGAGGCTGGGCGGCCGGTTGGGAAAGGGAAAGGGAGCGCATGAGGAAGAGGGAAGGGAACAGGGAGAGGGTGGTTGCGGGGAAGGGAAGGGGACATGGAAGGCGACTGAGCGGGGAAGAGAGGAGGAGAAGAGGGAGGTGGCCGAGCGGGGAAGAGATGAGGGGAAGTAGGAGAAGATGGCCACAGGGAAGGGAAGGGGACAGGGGAGGCGGCCGAGCATGGAAGAGAGGAGGGGAAGAGGGAGAGGGTGGCCCCGGGGAAGGGAAGGGGACAGGGGAGGTGACCGAGCTGGGAAGAGAGGAGGGGAAGAGGGAGCGGCGGCTAGGGTAGAGAAGTGGAGAGTAAAAAAAGCGATAAAATTATAAAAAAATAAATAAAATTGTAATAAAAAAAATAAAAGAAATAAAATTACGATAATGATAAAATAAATTTAAAAAAATTAACTAACCTAAAACTAAGAACATTTAAACTAATCTAAAATAAAATAGAATGAAATAAAATAAAGTAATAAAAGAAAAGAACCTAATAATATAAATCAAAGAAGGGGTTAAATAATAATAATAATAATAATAATAATAACAATGACCAAGAATAACTATAATAAATTTTATCCATTTATTTAATCGTCTGAGCATTGGGCAGACCGCACGTTAAACCGGCGAAGGCGCACAACTTCGCCTGTGCCCTGCCCGCACACTGAGTGATGTAAAGCCAAATCTCACTAATCAGCACCACAACGGACAACCCACATCGGGTTCAACCCACAGCTCAACCAAACAATTAAATAAACAGGCAATTAAACTCATGAGACAAAAATTAAAATTAAGGACATACCTAACGCGAAGTCTGGATGTGAAAATTCTCCCCACCAAGAAAACTTTCCGCACTCAGAAAGTCAGTTTGAAGATTAATCAGAGAATAGAAATGGGTACTCTTGGTCAACCCAAGACTTTCACTCTGAAGTCTCATGCTCTTCATTTCCATGCTGCCAGAGAATACGAACCAAGGGAATGGACTTTGCACGAAGCACCTTCTCCTGAGAATCCACTATCCGGACTAGCTTCTCAAACACAAATAAGTCTGGCTCAATATCCAACTCCTCCCAATTCAACACATATGACGGATCGGGATAATACTTTTTCAGTTGGGAGGCATAGAATACGTCGTGAATCGACGTTAAATATAAAGGAAAATCTAACATGTATGCCACCTTTCCAATCCACTCCGTAATCTAGAAAGGCCCAACATATCTCGGTTTCAGCTTCCCCTACTTCCCCAAGCGGTGGTGACCCAAATGAGGGGCCAGCTTCAAGAACAATCTTTCCCCCACTGAAAACTCAAGATCCCAACGCCTCTGATCTATATAAGATTTGTGGTGACTCTGAGATGTCAACAACCACTGTCTAATCAACTTGACCTTCTCAGACATTTCCTGAACAAGACTCGGTCCCAAGAGTGAGGTTTTTCCTACCACAGCCCAACACATACGAGACCTACAAGGCCAACCGTAGAGCACCTCAAAGGGTGAAATTGTAATAGAGGATTGGTAACCGTTATTATAAGCAGATTCAACCAATCCCAAATGGATATCCCATGAACCTCTGAGATCCAACACACATGTGTGAATCATGTCTTCCAGAATCCGATTTGTCCACTCCGTCTGGCCATCTATTTGAGGATGGTATGCCATAATCATCCTAATTCGTGACCCCAAAGCCTTCTGGAGACCTCCCCAAAACTGAGAGGTAAATCGGGGATCCCTGTCTGAAACAACGGCTGACTACACACCATAAAGTCTGACCACCTCCTGAATATAAAAACGGCCTAGCTCATACACCTTCGCTGTATCTCTAATCGGGATAAAGTGAGCTGACTAGGTCAAACGGTCAATCAGAACCCAGATAGAATTTCTCCCCCGAGGTGTACGCAGTAGGCCAATGATGAATTCCTTGGCAACCTCGTCCCACTTCCAAGTAGGAATGGGTGATGACTGAAGCAGACCAGATGGTCTCTAATGCTTTTCTTTCACCTGCTGACAAGTGTAGCACCACGATAAAAAGTTGTCTATGCCCCACCTCATACCTGGCCACCAGAACTGGTGATGAACATCGTAATACATCTTGGTTTCACTAGGATGGACGACCCACTAAGATTTGTGGCTATCCTGAATCACCACCTTCTATAGAGACAACGACACCACCTCATGGCCCTTGAAGCACAAGATCCTCTCGGGTAAAAAATATCATTCAGAAGGAGTCTCCCCATCTTTTAGTGACTGCATATATCACTTAAACAGCTCATCACCAGGCTTCTCTTACTTAATTAACTCTAGAAGAGTAGGAGTCAACTGAATGCTAGCCAAGAAAGTACCTCTGCTATGCTCCCTTCTCTTCACGTTCATCTGGGTGAAGAGCCCCATCAAATTCCACTCATCGCTGGACTTCCTCAACACCTACACTAGGACCATCCTGCTCAAAGAATCATCCACCACATTACCCTTTCATGGGGTACAGACAATGTCAAAGTCAAATCCCTGTAGGTACTCAATCCAACGTCGCTGCCTCAGATTGAGATCCTTCTGAGAGAAAATGTAGGCTTGGCTCTTATGGTCAGAATAGACCAAATATTTCTTCCCAAAGAGGCAGTGATGCAAAGTATTCAAAGCATGCATCACCACTTACAAATCCAAGTAATGAGTTGGATAATTATTCTCATGCGGCCAGAGCTGGCGAGAACCATAAGCCCTCACATGGTCATTCTGCATGGGTACACACCCAAGTCCCATAACTGACACATCACAATAAACCACATAGCCCTTCCCAGATTCTGATAAAATCATCACAGGTGCGGTGGTCAAACAATGATTAAACTCCTCAAAGGTTGTCTGAAACCGTGGGCTCCATTCAAACTTCACCCCTTTCTGGGTGAGTGCGGTCATGGGGGAGGCGAGTCACGATAAGTCCTGGACAAAGCACCTGTAATAAATATCCAGGACAAGAAAACTCCTGATCTCAAACACATTCCATGGCTGTTCCCATTACATTACTGCCCTTATCTTCTCAGGATCCTCTAAAACCCCATGTTCTGAGATGACATGCCCCAGAAACATCACTTCCCAGATCCAGAATGTGCACTTCGAGAGTTTGGAATACATGTGATGGTCCCACAAGGTGCTCAAAATGACCCGTAGGTGGTGCTCATGCTCCTCCTCAGATCAAGAATATACTAGGATGTTGTCCACAAATACCACTAAAAATGAGTCGAGATATTGGTGGAACACCCTATTCATGAGTGCCATGAAAACTACCTGGGAATTTGTCAATCTGAAAGTCATGACTATATAATCAAAGTGACCATACCTGCTTCGGAAAGCCATCTTTGGAATGTCTACTTCTCTTACCCTGATCTGGTGGTATCCCAAACGCAAGTCGATTTTGGAGAACCACTTTTCCCCCTTCAGCTGGTTAAACAAATCATCAATCTGATGTGAAGGGTATTTATTTTTGATGGTCACCTTATTCAATTTTCGGTAATCGATGCACAACTGGAGGGTTACACCGGCCTGATTTGTGAATAAGACTGGGGCGGCCCAATGAGAGACGCTCGGGCGAATGAATCCTTTGGATTCCATATCGTCCAGCTGCATCTTTAATTCCCTCAATTCGTTGGGGGCCATGTGATATGAGGGAAGAGATATAGGTTGTCTTCCCAGAACCAACTCAATTGAGAACTCCACGTCCTGCTCTGGGGGTAAGCCTGAGAAATCATATGGGAAGACCTCTAGGAACTCATCCACTACACGAGGTAACCCGCCCTGAGAGACACCACTATCTTCTTCTAGTGGGAGTGACAACTGATAAGCATGATTCCCCAACTCAGGCGGTGGAGGTCCCACATGACCCGACCAAGGATCCCATTCTCCATGAAATAACTAAGGACTCCCATTTGGTTCCATAATGCTAACTCACCACCGATAGCAGTCAATATGTGATTGGATGTGCACCAGCCATTCCATGTCGAGGATCACATCAAACAGGTCCATATCAAGGACCAAGAAATCCCACTCCATCTCGAATCTTGACACGAAGAGTGCGCACGACGAGTACCTAAGAACTTGCTCCTTTTTCTTACCCAGCGGGGTTAATAACTCCATTGCAACAGATAAAATCTCGGTTGGAAGGCTTAACAAGTTCACAAGATGAGAAGATATAAAAGAAACTGAAACACCAATATCAAATAAAACTACAACTATAAAATATGAAATCAGAATGGTACCTTGAACAGTCGAAGGTCCTACATCAGATCCCGCTGGTGCCTGATCCACAGTATGCAAAAGTCTAGTCCCTACTGGAGAACAACTGCTCGCCTGTGGCTCTGCTCTAATATGGATCTACCTAAAAGACTATCCGGTCCTACCACCATGACCACCGAGCCGAGATCCCAACATCCTGGTCGGCTCTGACTGCACTGATACTCCCCCATAAGCTACAGATTCAGTCCCACTCTGGTGAGGGCATGCCACTCTGAAAAAGCACTGTACATGCCCCATGATCCCACAGAGGTAGAAAGGCCTGGGAGGGGTGGGACATACAGATCAGATGTGCCCCTCCCTTCTGCACTAATGTCACACAACGTACCTCATATCAGAAGCTCCAGATGAAGTATGCCCAGAGGTATGGCCTGCGCTGCCACCACTCTTCTTCCACTGCTCATCATGCTTCCTCTTCTTCTCTGAAGAACTGCCACTGCCAAAACCTGAAATTGATACAGAAATCCCCGACATTCCTCTCTGGTCAATCTCGACCATGCAAGGATGATCGACCACCTCAACATAAGTACCCATCTTGAATAAGAAAACCTGAGAGTGGATTTATGGTCGAAGGACCTTCTCAAATTTCCAAGCTTTCAAGTATTCACTTGAAACAATCTCAGGCGCGTACCGCACTAGCTCAGCAAAGAGATTTTCATACTCCATCATATTCTGACCCTTGTGATAGATCCATGAACTCCCGGGATCTATCATAGGCCAAGAACTCAGGACAGTACTGATCGTTAAAGATGGCTTTGAAATCCTTCCAACTCATCTGCTCAAGCTTCCCAGCCAAAATAACTGATTCCCACCACTTGCGACAGGGACCCTGTACCTGGAATGAGGTACACTTTACCCTGAATTCTTCTGGTGTGTCGAGGAACTTGAACATACATTCTATCTTTTCAAGCCATTCCTCTTCCACTTGAGGTTCTGAACTACCTCAGAATAAAGGAGGTTTATTCTTTAAGAACTCGTGAGATCTATCCTTCTTAGAGCCATACCCATCTCCCCTAGATAGAATGGGGGCGGGGGTAGGAGTCTCCCCTTTCCCTAAAGCCTGAACAATGTGGACTACAAATTCTACCAATCTCTGATCAAGCACTGTGGGAGAAATCTCTCCAACTTCCTCTCGTGGGTGCATGGAAGCTCTCCGGGGAGGCATCTTGCTACAAAGAGCAACAATCATAAAAGAACATCATCAATACTTCATATCCAAAGAGAAGTCAAATTTTCATAAAAACAAGTAATCCTCAACAAACCAAATTTGAAAAAGTAACATAATGTCAAAAATCTTCTTCCACACATGATGTCCATGCACAATCTACAGCTTGGGCATTCAACTTGAAAAAGAAGTTAAAAAAGCATCCCGACATCCCAGGCCGACTCAGGGTCTGTCATGAGGTGTGCTAGCCAGGCACCCTACTCGTAACTAGAATTCTGAGCCCCAACAATCCTAACTCTTGTCTAACCAGACTCGTCCCAAATAAAATTACTCAAACAACAAAAACCTTCCATCTGATACCATTTTTTCATGAACCAAATCGGGTCTCCATCCGATCCGATGCCCAACCCGGCCTGTGGCATGGCTCGAAGGGCATTTCCGATCTTCATAGGCTGGCACAAGTGCTTGGGTATCACCACAAAAACTTGTTAATGATTTTCCTGAATAAACAAGATAAAACAACCAATAAAATAACCAAACCAAAAGTACAAGTCGCAACCAAAAAATCCTTTAATCAAACCACGTTTTGAGTCACAAGCATAACTAAAACCAAACAACACAAAAAAGTATGGTGACCAAAAAACAACCTAAAAACATAGTCAACAACTATCACCTGATGGAGAGAAACCACTTCCAGGCCATCACCACAAATTCCAAGTCGAAATAAGCAGCTAATAACTCGGACCACCACTCCCACAACCTTTTCATTTTTCTGCATCAGACATAATCAAATCTACTTACACCCAAGGGTGTAAGTAGGGTGTGAGAAATTGCTCAATAGGACGACACCATAGAAAATATTCCGCATGTAAAGGTCAGATAATCTAAATAGTTTGTAGGTTTATTTATAAAAATAAAATAAATGCACTAACAATCTAATGAAAAACATTTTTTTGTACTAAAAGAAAATGAAAACAATCTTACCTTTCCGACACCACAGAAGTCACACAACCAACCAGTGATGAGTATAAATTCACACAGGAGCAACAAAAGTGAGAGAGGCCCTATAGGGAATAAATCTGAGTGGGACCCTAGAACATCATGTCTCGGTGAACAAAGGAAAAGAATCCATAAATTTTTTACGATCTCGTGCATGAGCCACTAGTAGGGAAACACCTCCATAACCTAGTGTTCTCTAGTCGTCATCCAAAGTTTAGTTAGTGTTGTATGCGTCAAACTAGCTAAGTGAAACTGGGCTGAGGCCACTCCCGAATCACTATCACACTAGATCTAGTCCTCCCACCTAGTACCCAGGCTTCCCCTTTTCTGCTCAAAGTTCCAAGTTCATGCTACTCATCCAGGACAAGACACTACACACCTGGATGTCAACTAAGTCAAACACCATACACCTAGGATGTCAACTAAGTCAAACATCACACTTACATATCCAACATAAATGAATAAATAAATAAAACATTTAGAGGTATTACGCACAATAGAGATCCTCATAAATAGAACACAACATGAAACGATTACACAATCTAATAAACAACTACACAATTTCAGGAATCAAACTAAAATTTATCAAACATTAAAAAAATTGGTTTAGCAATTTTAATGAAATAAAACAATATGAGTAACGGTGCCAATACCCACTCAAACAACCTTCATAACCAAATTCACACTAAGACTATAACAGAAAATAAATTTCAGCTTCTGTATCTATTCAAAAGCTATTGGCACAACTCAGTAAAAACCAGGACATCATAAACAAGCTACTAGTAAAAATAAATGACCATAATTTATAAGCCAAAACCGAAAACTCTTAGTAGAAATTGTCTAGTTGGCATATTAAATTAATTAAATGGGAAAAATAATTAATCAAGCAACCTAAGCATGCGAAACCACCTACCTTAAAGTAGGAACAACTTTGCGATATGACACAACACTCCTGCTGCACAATAGTTGCACCACAAGGAGCCCACAAAGAGGTCCTAAAATATTAGACCAATATAATTTCAATTCCAACCCAGTAGAAACATCAAAAACCAAAAAATTAAACAATAATTCAATAAATTTATTAATAATTAAATGAATTCAAGAACAATCTACTAAAGTTTAATTTAAACCCTAATGGTGGAAATCACTGGAAAGAGGCGCGAATAAGGGAGGGCGGTCGCCGGAGTTACGACAGTAAGGCCGTGCACGGCGGTTGTCCGGCTGGCGTGAGCGGGGGTGTGGGGCGACTGTCCAGTTGGTGTGAGCGGGGGTGTTGGGTGGCTGTCCGGTGGGCGCGAGCGAGGGTGCGGGGCAGCCGTCCGGGATGGAGGTTGGCCAGAGGAAGGTGGATAATGGGGAGCCGACTAGTCGGTCTGGAAAGAGGATGAAGGGAGGCTGAGCGGGTGGCTGGGAGAGGGGAAGGGAGAGCGCAGGGAAGAGGGAAGGGAATAGGAGATGGTAGCCACGTGGAAGGGAAGGGGACAGGGGAGGCGGTCGAGAAGGGAAGAGAGGAGGGGAAGAGGGAGGTGGTCGAGTGGGGAAGAGAGGCCGGGAAGAGGGAGAGGGTGTCCGCAGGGAAGGGAAGGGGATAGGTGAGGCGGCCGAGCGGGGAAGATAGGAGGGGAAGAGGGAGAGGGTGGCTGCGGGGAAGGGAAGGGGACAGGGGAGGCGACCAAGTGGGGAAGAGAGAAGGGGAATAGGGAGAGGCGTCTAGGGTAGAGAAGTGGAGAGTAAAAAAAGAGATAAAATTATAAAAAAAATAAAAAAAATTGTAATAAAAAAAAGAAAAGAAATAAAATTACAAGAATGATCAAATAAAATACAAAGGATTAACTAACCTAAAACTAAGAACATTTAAACTAATCTAAAATAAAATAGAATGAAATAAAATAAATTAATAAAATAAAATAACCTAATAATATAAGTCAAAAAAGGGGATAAATAGTAATAATAATAATAATAATAATAATAATAATAACGATCAAGAATAACTATAATAAATTTTATCCGGTTATTTAATCGTCTGCGCTTCAGGTAAACCACGCGTTAAACCCGCGAAGCCTCATGGCTTCGCCCGTGCCCTACCCACGTGCCAAGCAATGTAAATCCAAAAATCACTAATCAGCACCACCGAGGACAACCCACATCGAGTTCAGCCCGCACCTCAACCAAACAAGTAAATAAATAAGCAATTAAACCCATGAGATAAAAATTATAATTAAGGACATGCCTCAAACCGAAGTCTGGATATGAAAGAAATAAATTTGGTAAAATGGATTTAATATTTGGAATCATAATAATTTATATTATCTAATAAGGTCAACTAAATTTTTTACCAAAATTAATAGTGAAAAAAATAAAAATTAATTAGCACAATTAAGGTAAAAATGGATTTACTTGGAGTTAAAATAAAAAAGATAAGGGTTAAAATAACATAAAAAATTTAATAAAATATATTTTATGGAAGTATTTATACCTTATAATGTATAATTCTTGATAATGATATATTTTGGACCCTTTTGGCATGTAAAAAACGTGGGTACACCTTTTTCTTTTCAAAAAATTAAAAGTGCATCACTCCCCTCACTTATAAAAGGACACCCCATTCCTATCCTATTCAAAAATTCAAAGATATTTTTATTGGAAAATACATAATAAAATACCTTCCTAAATTAACCACCCACAACCTAGATCCATTATTTTGATCATAAATGAATCCTAATAATCCTTTGATGCTTACCCAAGGAGTTTGTCCAAAGAAGAGGTATCATGATTTACCAAGCGTATTTATTTTATTTCTTCTTAAAACTCCTTAAAATACAATCTAATTAGGATTATATATTAAAAAAATTGTATTCAAAATAATGAGAAGTTATTATGTTAATTTAATAACCAAAATCTTTGTCTCTTCTATCAAATGGTATTTAAAATAATTATTCGGTTGTACGACAGACTACCGCCTCACGAACCGATGTCATTCATTTTCCATAACCACCCATCAAAACTTGTTTCACTGAAGTATTTAAATTAAATATATTATATTTTTAAAATATTTATACTTATTTTCTTATTATATCACATATATCTTCTTAATTTCCATTTTATGGGGGATATGATAACGTCGCTCATGCGTACGACAGACTATTGTGACACTAAGCAATGTGATTCGTTTTCACTAATCATTTTCTTGGAATATAATAATGGAAAATTTAATGAATATATGTGATATAATTGAAATAATAATTATATTAATTACATATATATTATTCTAAAAATATAATACATCATTTTATTTCTTACGCTAAAAAATGATAACGTCATTCGTGTACGTATAGACTACAACCTTCACAAAGAGATGTGATTCCTTTTTTTTCATCATAAAAAAAAGAATGATATATATAAGTATATTTAAAGAAAAAATATGTTATATATGATATTATAATAATTCTTTAAATATGATATATTATTTAATTCATTTTTAAAATGATCATTGAAAAATGGAAATGTTACTCATGCGTATGTAAAACCTACCATCTCTATGATCATAACATACTTTATTTCTCAAAACCATATTTTATAATTTGTATAAAAAGTATAATTAATGTTTAAATATGAGAATTATTTCATTTTTATTATCCTGGAGATGATTAATAATGTCCCCTTTGACCAATACTCATCATACTATATTCATTTTTGACATATAAGCCGAATACTATCAAAACTTGTAAACTTAATTTGTTAATTAATTATATATGACATAGTAATAAGTAAAATAAATGGAATAATACTCTTGAAAAATGTTATCAATAAGGTAAAAAATTAACATAAGTTCATTATTTATGAAGATAAAGAACAAACGTGACAAATTAAACTTGTGTTAAGGGACTTCGCCTCTATGTCCTTTCATTGAGACATATTTTGATATTATTCACTTATATTGTTTTAAAAGGTGTATATACAACACCTTTGACATGTTATATCATGAATTTATCTTTTATCATGGTATTTAAAGTTTTTTTAATGTTATTCTTTCATGAGTATTCTGATTCAAATATTTTCAAAGTGAAAAGGGACTTTTCTTTAAAAATATTCTCTTTTAATGTTTTACTTCGAATCCTATTTTATTGCAAGTCCATGTTTTTAGAATGATATTATTATGTTCATGATGGTTTTATAATTTTTTTATTTTTTTTAATGTTTTTTAGAAAATGGAAAATTTTCATGGAATGTGTGAATTTATTTACAAATGAAAAAAGGAATGTTATATTTTAACATATATGGAAATAATGATTTTCCCACTACCATAATCATTATTTTATTGTTTGATTAATTTTCAATATTTCACATTTTATTCATATAAAACCCTCTTTCTATTTTCTAGTTATTTTGGTATTTTTTTTAAAATGGGTATTTCAATATCTGAAAGTGATTTACATATGAGTTTAAAAGAGTTTTTCAAATGATTTATGATGAAAAAAATTCAATCATATTTTTTTTATTAATGATATGATACTTGGGAATTATATGAGAAATCAATGTGCCTAGATATATCTAGGTCAGACTAATATATCTTATATGATGGGTGCACGCAAATAGCACTAGGCAAGCCTGATATAGATTTTAAGATGGATTCACCAAGATATCACTAGATGAGCATGATTTAGATTATATGATGGGTGTGAGAAGATAGTGTTGGGTGATTCCAATATATCATAAATAATGGGTTCACTCAAATATCTCTCCAATTCATTGGTTAATGTTTCTTTTCATATTAGGAAAGAAGGAGGGAGTTACCAAAGTGTTTCTCCTATGGATTTAACTATTCTTTAGTTACTTCCGGAATATGTTTAAAACAGTTTATGAATGTGATTCTCTATGTTTTCAATTTTTTTTCATTTTATTAATATGGGTTTTTATTATTTTCATCAATAAAAAAGTGTGTGTTTTTCTTGTGAAAATTATATAGTTCTTTCACACACAGAACATTAAGATAAAGGTAAACAATTTCATAGATTTCCATGTTTTTCATTGGAAAAAGTGTTTTTCATTATTTTATATCTCTTGATGAGATTTTTATGTGAATACCAATTTTAAAAATGTTTTCTATAGGGTTTATGTATGGATAAGGTAAATGAAGAATTCAAGTTTTAATTTGTAAAATTTTGGCACGAAAAAAATCAGGTTTTATGTAAAAAGTTTTATATTATTGAAAAAATGAGTACCAATCAGAAATGTACTCTTCAGAATTTATTATTTTTTGTATGAGTTATAACCTAATTATATAAAACTCTAAACCTAAAAAGATTATAAAATGTAAGAGAATAATTTTTTGACATAAAATCCAAGATTATGTAATGTTTAAGGATGGGTCCTTATAGTTGGTATCAAAGTTTGGTTTAAATAATTTTAGAGTTTAGGATAATGATAATAACATAACATTTAATGATTTTTATTTATGGTTAAGTTAAAATGATATAGAATTTAATGTTTACCATGTTGTTTCATCTAAAATATGTATATTCAGAATGGTTTTCCATAGTGGAAATATGGAAGCTATAGTGGTAAGGCATTGAGAGGAAAATATCCTTCTAAATCAGAATTATGAGATGATTGTAATTTTAGTAAGTAGTTTTTTATTGTGATGGATTACTTGAAACAAGATATTAATGGTCGTGGTATCTATGTTAGTGTGTTTTTATATCTACCATAGAGGAAAATGTATGTATTAGAGAATTTTAGGAGACAATACCCCCATTATTTAGTGGATCATTTGAACCTTTGGTAGCAAAAGGATGGATCAATACACTGGAAAAAAATTTGAAGTTATATATGTTCAAAATGTCAAATGGTAACTCTTTTTTTTGTCATTTTTAAGGTGAATCTAATCGATTATGGTATTTGGTTAAGAATACCAGAGAGAATTATGATGTTGATTCTATAGAATGAGAAACATTTAAGGTTATTTTCACTGATAAATATTTCCCTATGTTTTTTTGGACTCAAGATAGAAAAACAATTATTGTAATTAAGGTAAAAATATAAAGATTATGTACCTTTATATAAAGAAAACTTCACAATATTGTCAAGATATGTTCCAAAATTTATTCAGGATATTGATAGTCAAAGTAGTATTTTTTACTTAGTGTTTAATCCAATTTTATGAATATATTTTTCAGCATGATAATTTAAAAGTTAAGAGGAAGTGGTTTATTGTGCTAAGAAAGTTGAGATGATGTTTGTTGAAACTTATGTTCCTAGAGATCACATCAGTTAAAAATTGTCAAAGTGGTAGGAAATGAAGAGGAAAAAAACTAATAAATCTGAAATTAATCCCCCAAAATATTACAGTTGTGGTAAATGACTTTTCCAAAAATGTTCGATAGGATATGGAAATTTCTTTATGTGTGTATAGTTTGGTTACAGGGCTCGTGACTGCAATAAAAAGAGTCTTGAACATGAAAAGAATGGAGTAAAAAATATCAATCTAATAGTTACATGCTTTAGTTACATTGAGTTTTGTCATTATGCTAGTGCATATCTGAAGTTATTTACTCAAGGTGAAAATAAATGAGAGAAGAAATAATTAGTGTGGTAATGTCATTTTATACTACTGTGGTTGATTTTGGGCCATCAAATGAAGTGACAGAAGGTATGTTATTGGTTTACTTGAATTAAAAAAATTCTCTGTTTGGATTTAGATATTTTCATTCATTCATTTATGAGAAAATTTCATGTTATTTGAGAATATCAGATCATGGAAGTTTGATAGAAATTTTGGTGAAAAATTCATATGAAAATATTAAAGAAACCAAGATTTATAGAAATCTTCCTATTGTTATTAGTTGGATAGTATTTCCTGAAAATCATATTGAAATGTACATAATAGAGTTGTATATAATTTTTATTATGAAAGATAATTTAGTTTATCACGCTAGTATATATTTCAAAGATAAGAAGCTATGTTCAATGATTTCATTCCTTTGATAACTTACCAAAAAGTTGAGAAATTGATTAGAGATTTTTGTGAATGTTAGGAATCATATATTGTTGAAAATAAATAAACTTCTCAAATTAGTGATGTGTTAGTAGTGAATTAATACATGGATATATTTATTTATTATTTTCATGGTTTTATTCCTGATCAGGTGGTTGAGTTTACTATTGACCTAGTGTGTGATGCTAAGCCTATTTCAAATCCAGTTTATCAAATGAATCAATTTGATCGTTTTGAATTAAAAAATAAATCTCACAAATTGTTAGTTAAAGTTTTTATTCAACCCATAAATTCACCATAGGGTGATCATATTTTTTTATTCAAAATAAATATTGTTCAATTATATTTTTCATTGATTATAGATCCTTGAATAATATCACTTTTAAGAAAAAATATCCTTTTCCATATATTGATGATTTGTTCGATCATCTCTCGAGAGATCAATATTTTAAAAAGGTTGATATATGGTCCAGGTAATATCAGTTGAAGGTGAAGGAGGACGAAATTTCAAAGACTAAATTTCAAACTAGATATTGGAATTATGAATTTTCATTTATACCATTTGGTTTTTCTAATGAACCCGCTTTATTTATGGACCTTATGAATAGAGTTTTACATGAGTTCTTGAAAACATTTGTGGTTGTGTTTATTAATGAAATGATGGTATATTCTAAAAGTTAGTATCAAAAAGAATATAATCTAAGGATTTTTTTTTTCAAAACATAAAATAAAAGAAACTTTATGGGAAATTTAGTAAGTGTAATTTTTGGTTGGAACAAATTTCTTTCATTGGAATATTTTTTCTAAATATGGAATAACTATCAATCATAATATTTTTTTTATTAAAGAATTAAAAACCCCAAAAATATCCTAGAGATTCATATTTTTCTTGGATCAATGTGTTATTATGAGTGGTTTGTTGACAAAATTTCTTGGTGTTCTATCCCACTGACTAAGTTAGCTAAAAAAGGAGTTAAATTGTTCTAGACAAAATAACGTGATGTTGATTTTTATAAAATAAAAAGAAGATCGGTGAATTATCTGGTTTTGTCCTTGCCTTATAGAAATGGAGAATTCATCATTTACATTTTTTATTCATTGAAGATACTTGGTTGTGTTCTAATGTAGAATGATCAGGTAATTTCTTTATGTTTTAGGTCATTTGAAACCTGATGAGTCAAATTACCCTACACTTGATTTGGAATTAACTGAAGTGATTTTTTTCTTTAAAAATTCAAAGGAATAATTTTTATGGAGTAAAGTGTGAAATATATACTAATAAAAAAAGTTTTAAGTATATATTCACTTATAAATAATTAAATATGAGACAAAAAATATTTCTAGAAATGATCAAGGACCATGATTGCACAATTCATTACCATCCTATAAAAGAAAACAAAGTGGTGTTGAAAAAATAATGATACATTAAACATGTTACATTTATAACAAGGACCATTGTTTAGTGAATTGATGAATTTTGGACTATAGTTTAGGATATAGGGACAACCACTAGTTTGTTTCAGATTTTAGTGCAATTGACTTTTTTTCTAAAAAATCAATCAAGATTTTACTAACTTTTCCATGAAATATTTGTCTTGACATCATGTTAAAGTAGAACCAAAATTACTGAAGGGAATGCTTCAACCTTTTACTTTTATATAGTGGATGTGGGGAATCATATCAATTGATTTTTTTTTGTGGGATATACAAATAATTCTCAAGGTAATAATTCTTTTTGGGTTATTATTGATCGATTAAATAATTCTCCATATTTCATTCCCATTCAAGATAATATGTCTTTGGATAATATTTATCAACTGTATATAAAGGAGATATTCAGGTTACATGTAGCTCCTCTCTATATTTTATCAAACCATGATCCTCGGTTAACATTTAATTTTTGAAAAGAACTTTATAAATATATGTGTATTGAATTAAATTTCAGTACAACATTTCATCCTTAAACCGATGGTAAGTTTACGTGGACGTCTTAGAAAATGGAATATATGATTAATTATTTTTCAATGTATTTTAAGGGAATCTAGGTCCAACATCATTCTTTTGTTGAGTTTTCTTATAAAAATAGTTTTCATTCTAGTATACATATGGCACTATTTGAGGAATTATATGGAAATTATTATCAAATTCCATATTTTTGGAATAAAGTAAGAGAAAAGAAGTTTATGGGAATAGAATTAGTATAGGAAATTGATGATAAGGTTTAGTTGATTTATTATCATATGAGGATGTCTCTAGGTATGAAGAAACATTACGTAGATAACCATAGGAAAGATATTTCTTTCGAGGTAGGTGTCATGTTTTTATTAAAGTATCTATATGGAAAAGTGTTTTGTGTTTTTATAAAAAGGGGAATCTAAGTCTATGGTTCATTAGAACATATGAATTCCTTGATCAATTTGGTTCATTTTTCTACTAATTGGCATTCCACTAGATTTTATCCCAGTACACAACATTTTTTTGGTCTCAATATTAAGAAAATATGTGATGGGTTCATCTCATGTTTTGAGAGTTGAAGTAGTTAAATTAGAAGAGAAAATTTCTTATAAGGAATAACATAATTATATTCATAACCATAGAGGGTTTGTTTTAAATAATAACATGATGAACTAGGTTAGGGTTTTATGGAAATACCATATGGTTGAAGAGGCAACTTGTGAATCTAACAATGCTATGAGGGAAATATATCCCCACTTATTTAATAAGTAAATAAAATTGGGAGGAAATAATTTTAAAAAGGGGAGAATAATGTAGCACCCAAGGTAATAATAGAATAAATCACTTTCAGATTTATTAATATAGTCATATTCATTAAAAAAATATTAAGTTATTTTTTAAATAAAAAAGAAAATAGTTTTAGATAAACACTTTAATTATAAATACTTATTTTATAGTTTAATTTATATATTTTAGATTTTAAATTTTACAAAATTAATATCATTTTTTAAATCAGTATATCAAAATTTACTTAGGGTAAAATTTTGGTATTTTTCAGAAAATATTGGTTTTTTAGTAAATAGTTAAAACAACATTTTTTGTAAAAAATCCATTTATTTTTAATAAATTAAGTAATTTAAAAGTACCATTATGTTTTGAACATGATTTTATGTAACATAAGTATTATTTATTTAAATTTAAACTACTTAATTTCTTTTTAATCATATTTTTAATTGATTTTTGTATAAGTTTGTTTTTGGGTTTAAAAAGAGGTTTTTTCTTAAAACTATTTTAAAGTGAATAATGATTCTCGATTTTAGTTAATTAAGATAATAAATAATGAGAAATGTATTAAATTAAATTTATATATTTTATATCAATAAATATTAATTTATATTCATACAATTATTATTATTAATCATAGAGATAATATAAAATTATTTTTTTTCTTGAAAAACTTTTTTTTCATTGCGTATGCCGGTTTTATTTGAAATTAAATTATACACTTATGTGAATTGAATTTTATAAAATGGATTTAATATTTTTAATCAAAATAATTTATATTATATAATAAGTTAAAATTAATTTTCGACCAAATTGAATAGTGAAAACAGTAAAAATTAATTACCACAGTTAAGGTAAAAATGGATTTACTAGGGGTAAAACTAAAAAGACAAGGGTTAAGGTAACCTAAAAAATTGTCTAATTTTTTTTTATATTTCCATATTTCTCCCTCATAATGTCTAATACTTTATAATTCTTCATTTTTGAAGCTTTTGGTATGTAAAAAGTGTGAGTAAACCTTTTTATTTTCAAAAAAATACAAGTGTGACACTCACCTCACTTATAAAAGGCCACCCCTATCCTCTCCTCTTCACACCATCAAAGCCCTTTGGATCGTCCAATACCTAAAAAAATAAATTCCTAAATTACCTAACCACAACATAGATCTATTAGTTTAATAAAATATACATCCAAAGAAGGATTTTGGTGCTTACCTAAGGTGGTTGTCTGAAGAAGAGGTTTCATGATTTATAGAGTGTCTTTATTTTATTTCTTATTAAAACTCGTTAAAATATTATGTAATTTTTATTATATAATAAAAAAATTATCTATCATATAATGGTATTTTTATGTTAATTTCATTACCAAAATCCATATCCTCTTCCATAAAATGGGAGATGAAATCATTATTCGTGTTTAAGGAAAACTACTACCTCGCGAATCGATGTCATTTGGTTTCCATCATCACCTATCAAGGATTGATTTCATGATGTATTTAAAGAATAAATGTAATATTTTTAAACATATTTATACTTATTAATTAATTATATCAAATATACATTCTTAATTTCTATTCCACAAGGGATATGTTAACTTCGTTCGTATGTATGACAGACTAGTTCCTCATGAAGCGATGTGGTTAATTTTTCACTAAAAATTTATATATAAGGTAATAAGGATTAAATTAATGAGTATATGTGATATTAAATAAATAATATGGAAATTAATTTAACACTTTTCATTCTGAAAATATAGTATATCATTTTATTTCTTACATTGAAAAATGATCGTTGTTCATGTACGTGTGGACTACCACGTCCATAAAGCAATGTGATTCCTTTTTTTCATCAACACATAATAATAATGAAACATATAAGAATATATAAAGAAATAATCTGTTATATATTAAATTATTATCATTCTTGGTATATAAAATATTACTTACCACTTTTCCATACCGATTGTTGGAAAATGGAAACGTTACTCATGCGTACATACAACCTACCATCTCCATGATTGTAACATACATAATTTCTCAAAACTAAATTTCATTATTGGTATCAAAAGTAAACTTTATGTATAAATATGATAATTATATCCATATTATTATTGTAGAGATATTGAATAATGACATATTTGACCAATACACAATCTAACGTATTCATTTTTAACATATAATCTAAATACCATCAAAACTTATGAAGTGAACTTAATTAATTAATTAATTATATATGGAATGGTAATAAGTTAAATAAATGGAATGATTCACTTTAAAAAGTTTCACAATAAATTGAATAATTCACATAAGTTTATTGTTTAGGAAAATAAAGAATGAATGTGACGAATCGAACATGAGGTAAGGGACTTCGTGTCAATTTCGTTTTGTTGGGAAATATTTTGATATTATTCACTTATATTATTTTAAAAGGTTAATATAAAATAACTTTGACATTTTATTTCATTAATTTATCTATTATCATGGTATTTAACATTTTTTTATTGTTATTCTTTCATGGGGGTAATGATTTAAATAATTCCAAAGCGATAAGGGACTTTTCTTTAAAAAAAATCTCTTATAATGATTTCTATATAATTATCGTTTTCTTTCATGTATATGATTTTAAAATGTTTTATTATGTTTATGAGATTTTTATAAATGATTTTTTTGTATTTATTTCATTTTTTTTCAAATAATCGAATCTTTGTATGAAATGTGTGACTTTCATTACATATGAAAAAAGGAATGTTTTATTTTAATTTATATCGTGACAATGAATTTTCCGCCACTATATCTATTATTTTATGTATGGGTTACTATATAATATTTAATTTTTTATTAAAATAAATACTATAATTCCATTTTTTGGGAATTTGGGTATTTTTTTAAATGGTATTGTAATATTCATAAGCGATTTTTACATGAGTTTAAAAGAGTTTTTCAAATTTATTATGATGAAAAAATGCAAGAATAAAAATGTTTTATTCATGATATAGTAATATATACTTATATAATAAATGGGTGTGCATAGATTTTATCAGGTGATCCCAATATAGCTTACATGATGGGTGCACTCAAATAAAGTTGAGTGAACTTGATATAGATAATATGATGATTGTGCCTAGATAGTGATGGGTGATCCTGATATAGATTATACGATGGGTGCACCCAAATAGAGCTAGATGATCATGATATATCTTATAAAATTTGTGTGACCATATATCACTCCAATTTATTGGTTAATTTTCATCGTCATAATAGGAAAGAATGAGAGAGTTACCAAAGGTTTTCTCCTATGGATTTTAATAGACTCCAGTTACTACTGCAATAGGTTTAAAATAATGAATGTGATACTTTAAGTTTCAAAAAAGGGTTTTTATTTACTTGCTATGGGTTTTAATGAACTTATTTGGGGAAAAAGTGTGTGTTTTTCATGTGAAAATGATATATTTCTTTCACTAAAATAACATTGAGATAAAGTTAATACATTTCACGGGTTTTCATAAATTATCATTGAAATAATAGTTTTTATTTCTTTTATGTCCCTTACTCGGGTTTTTTTCTCATCCCATATTTAAAAATGTTTTTTATTGAATATATATTGGGGTTAACCTTATCAAGGGGTTATTTTTTGTATCCGAATTCTTATGATGATTTATCAATATTAAAAACTATTTATCAGATAGTACAAATTTTCATAGAGAATGGACCTGTAATTTAAAGACCTATTAGTGGAATGTTTTTTCATTACACATAATGTGACCTATTTAATATATGGTTCAAGGAATATTATTTTCATGACCTACCCCTACTGGGATATCAAACAATATATACAACAAAATTGGGTCATAACCCCAATTATAAATAAAAAATGCATCAAAATCAACCATCAGGAGCATCTGATGACAGGATAGGAAAACCCCTCCTTGAGATATGGAATCTTTAAAATAAATTTATTATAAATCATCTCTACAATGAAAACCCATAATTTTTTTTCATATAATTGAGGATTTTTTTTGGTGTTGTATTTTTTCAATTCATGTTTATTATTGGTTATGGATTTATTATCGAAAATTTTTTGTTATTGGTGTTGAATTTATTATCCACTAATGAAGTATATATATGCTATGTATTTTCTGAAAAAAATGAATGAGATGGTTTTTTTCAAATAATATCATAAGAGCTATTATAAGGAACATTTTTATTATTATGGATGTTTTTATCTTTAGGAAGTAATGAAAAAAAGGTTATTCTAGAAGGAATTCTGGAAGAGGAGCTGATGTTGTTTCATAAAAAGTGTGGTTCTAGATGTCATTTTTGAGAAATTAATATACATATAAAGAATAAAAACTCACTTAAAAAATTTAATAAATATACTCGAGAATCCAAAAAAAACAATTTTAAATGTGGATATGGAATGATGTTTCATATGTGAAGATGGTGAGGTGTCACAAAATATTTTTGGAGAATGTTTCAGATGTTAGAATCACAATATTATGTCATAATAGGTATATATGTGATACTTGAAAATATATGTAATATATTTTAGTGCGGCTGTAAGAAAATGTCATAATGAGAACATAATGATCACTCCATGAGTGAAGTTTCACAATTTCAATTCTTAGAGGACTTATTGTGATACATAATATCTATATGATGATATGAAATATCTTCTAGTAGATTCATTAATATTTATAGATGATGTTTATTATCTTTTGAATGTATAAATTCATCAATAAAAAATGCAAAAGATAATACTTAATATATTTTAATAGATTTTTAATATCCTATGGTTGGTATGTCAGATATTATTGAGTGATAAATGGGAAAGTACTAAAAAATTATAGATATATGTAAGATTCTTTTTGGTGGTATTAATGTTTTTAGAGGATTCCCAATGATACATAAGATATTTTTGAGCTCAGATAAGGCTTTATACTTAGAGTGAAAAAATAATATAATTGATTCATCAGAATCTTATGTAATTATATTTTTATAATCATTAATTATAATATTTTCCTTAATGAAGATGTAGAAATGAAAAATGTAACAGTGTTTTATTATGAATCATAGATTAAGATTTATAATGCATCTAACCATGGATTATAGAATACAATATATCAAAAGATATGATTGCTAATAAATTTAGTTATGAATGTTGTCACATTGTAATAATGATGGATAATATGGGAATGATTTTAGGTTTAATTCAATGGATATGTATATTTTAAGGTCTCCTTGTAATGATGAGTATTTTTTGATGATTTCTTAGTAATAGGTGAATTATAATATTTTTTACATGACCTGTTTTTCAAGATATGAACCATGAATATCAAAGGTTTTTTATTTAAAACCTTAATGGAAAATGTCATGATATAGAGGTGACAATAAAGGAATGAGTTTGGGTTCATGTCTTAAAATAGAGTAGATCATCTCCTTTTTGTGCAAATTCTCTCACTGTGAAACAATTGATTCATCTGATTTCCATATTTTTTAATATCATATTTTTATGGAGGGAAAAATTATAATCCAATGATAGAATTTAACTTATATTTTAATAGATTTTTTGAATTATTTTTTCATTATATTCATGGATATTTGAATATCGTTGGTGGGGGAAACATAAAGAATTTTTCCTAGAATATATAAAACTAAGTTATGGGGATCTCTATCTATATAAGTAATAGAGATTGATTCTATGTAGAATGATAGAATCATTAATACATTTCATACTGTGAGAGATGAATTATATAAATAATATAGGAATATCACTAATAGAATCATCTTCATTCATTGAAAATAATTTCAAAGATAAAGGTGGACTTTCCATAATGACTCATAGAAGGATATTCTACTATTATAGTGATGTTCATACCCAGTTTATGAATTTGAAACCCATGAAGAATAAGTATAACTTATCTATACTTGATGAATGAACATTATTGTTGATATATTTTTTATATTTCCTTATATTTCAAGGTTTTTTTTCCTTTCATGAGAATTGAGTAAAGGAGGGGAAGAAGGGACTGACCCTAGAAAAGTAGTGAACTATACCTATATCATTTTAAAAGTTGTAACCATTAGGATTTAGTGCACCATACCTAAATATTGTATGGTTAGTGACCCCAATCTTGGAATTTCCTATAATAATACCACAAAAAAGAGTTAGTTTATTGGATAATGGTAGATCATTACGGTTCCATTGTATACGCTTTGGATTACACCAGTGTGGGATAACCAACTAAATTCAGTTATCCTATGTACATGCTTTATTTATATTCTAATGGACATAAATTTGTGAGTATAGGTTTCGAAATCATAGATAAAACTATTTAAATGGTAATACAAGGGAAATAAAAATCAGATCAATACTGAAATAAGAAAAAATAGCGACCCTATAAAATCAAAGGTCAATATTATTTAGAGAAGTTATAGGTTGGGGAATAAGTTCCTAAAATTAGAATTAGTTTTATACCATGATTCACCCCTATAAGGATATATATTAATAATTAACCTTGTGGTTCTAACAAGTTTTATTAGAGAATAAGTTATTTCAATTGGATTTTTTATTCTAAAGTGATATTAATATTTATTGGAGTTAAGAAATTATATATCCTTAAATTCATTTAGTGACATGGTGAAGTGAAGGAATTTGAAGAAGCAGAACTCCTTGATAATTTAACATAATAGAATAAACTTTGGTAAATGTGTGATTCAATTGGGATATTATAGATGTTTTGAAATGAAATGTTTGAATGATTCTAATTATGTAACTGTTAATTCATTCAATAATGTTGTAGGACTAGTTTAGGAGCCTAATCTCCCTAGTGACATTAGATCTTCTAAGAGATATCATGATGTCCAAATATGGAATCTTCTAACTTATCATAGGATCTAGATAAAGGGTTGAAAAAATAAAATATATAGTTGATAAAGGATAAAAAGTCTCAAAATTTATGGACTATTAGAAAAAATATTAAGGTTAAAAAAACAGAAAATACTAAAAAAGACAAATTTAAGTGGTTATTAATATGAAAAAAAAAACGATTTTCAGGATTCGAAATTTATGGATAATACAAAAAAATTACAAAATCCAAAATTTGGTTCCTATTATAGGGATATTAAATTAAAATAAGTTCAAATACTAAAGGAAATAGATGATTAAATTGGTGCACATGAGGTGGAATTGGTCTAGGAGACTCAAAGGATTAAACAAAAGAAGGAAAATAATATGGATTTTATTACATGGAAGAACACCAAAATGAGTGGAAAAAAATTAAATAATGGATAAAAATTACATGAATTATAGTATGGAGAGTCTAAAGGGAAGATGAATAGAGAATACATGAATTCTCAACTTGAGGAAAGAAATAAAAATGTTTTATCAAATTGAATTGGAATTGATCTTAGTAAAAAATAAAGTGAGACAATAAAATTCTAATTTCAAGCCTATTCTAAAATATTATTGAAATCTATTATTGTATTATCCTTCAGAAATAGATAGTGATATGAAGAAAAATTATTTTTTATTAGTGGAAAAGCATAAAATAATTGTTATTCTATAGAAACCTTGTTCCTTGAAAAAAATGTAGAATTGAACCTGATGGAACCCCTATAAAGAGTGAGATAAAGAGAACCGTGGTCATTAATAATAAAATTTTAAACTATATATTTGATTAAAATGAACTCAAGAAGTTTTCTATAAGATATTGGGACAAAATTATGAGTTTTTGGTGAAGCTATAGAGATATGTGATTTTATTGATGAATGTATAGAAATATTTCCATTTTATTCTATAAATCATTGGGATATTTTTTTTCTATAATGTTAATGAAATGTTTTAAAAATATATTTACCAACCTCACTAATAGTTTTGGGTATTTAATTTAGTTATTCCTACAATTTTAATCATGTATCTAGTAGATAAATCAGGAGAACCTTGTCTAGAATGATTTGTTAATACTGAAACGAATTCAATGATAAATTTATTATTTATAAAAGGATATTTCATGGGTTTTATATAGAATATAAATAATGTAATAGTTTTTTTAATAGGATTTCAAAATTTGTAATTGATCAAAAGGTTTCTTGAAAAGACATGAAAAATATTTTTAATAGAGAAATAAGTTCACATTCTACTAAAACTAATAAATATCATGTTAAATATGTAATAAAAGCCAAGGTATGTATTTGAAAATGTAATTTTCATTTTAAATATAATTAAGGTAGTATAAGGGGTTGTAAAATAAAATTCCAATAAATATAATTTCAAGATATCATTATCAGAAATAGTGACCATGGAAGGGAAACATCTGATTTGGGCCTTAAAGATAATACTATTCCTATAGAAAATAAATATAAGTTAGAATCTATTAAAAATATTTCATATCTAAAGATAGATCCCAAAATAAATGGAAAAGAAAATTCAATGGAATATCGTGACTAACCATTGTCCTCAACTTTAGGAAATTAGATGACCCTGTCTACTTAGTCATTTAAATGTGGCAATTTTATTTGAAGTGTTTTATGTTTTTAGGGGGGTCTTATCCATGAGAATATTTCATTAAAATATTATTTTGGTATTAAGGAATGATAAAAAGTTCCAATTTGTGTTAGATCAGTGAAAGTTGAGTCCTGATGAATCTATAATTTCTTAAATATGAGTGAAACAAGAGGAATTAGAGCCATCACAAATTGTTATTTAGGTATCAATGAATTTTTGGTGTTGAGAGCACACAATATTCCATTGGAATCAGACCATGAATATGAAATAATAAACCATGATACATAGATGATATTTAAAGAATAAATCTAGTACAAAAGACACACTTTGTAATTCACTGTTTATTTAGTAATGAATTTTGAAAGTTTGAGTGAGATTAAAGGGTGGTTTATTTAGTAGTACCACAATATTGTCACTAATTGAAACATATTAGAGTAGGTGAGTGAAATGGGTAATAGTTATGCTATTAAATTAATCCATTCTTTACTAAACCTAGTTTTAACTTCGTAGTCTTAGTTGTTTTTTTATCTTCTCAGTTCTATGTAGTAAGATCGCTCATTAAAAATATTTTAGAATACAACCACCGTTAAAGATGTTTCTAAAGCATGAATATAAAATGTGGAATTATGTTAAAAAAAAATAAAGTAATAGATATAAAGTGAAGGATTCCTGAAGTATATTTTAAGATGGGGAGCCTAGTCTTTATAATTTTATATGAGGATTATATTTATAAAAGGAGTCAAGAACTATTAATGATTCCATAATGGTCATAAAAAATAAAAGAGATTGAATCCATTTAATCATTAGAATCTAATATCATTTTACAGTCTTGAAATAATTGAAAAGATATATCAAAGGTTTATAGATTGGGTTATTTGAAATTAAGAAGATAAGGGGAGAATTATATTAAAGATGAATGGTAAGGGCCTTGTCTCCAATGTAATTTTTTTTGAAAAATATTAATTATAAGTCATTTTATGGAATGTTTTTCTTTAGATTCAATGAAAAATGAGGTGATAAGATAACCTTAAATATAGATGATTTTCAAGGGAATATATTATTTTTCTAATGATTTATGTGATTATAATCATGGTATTTGGTTGGTTTTATATTTTTGTTAGTGTTTCCATTAAATCCCAAAGGAGAGAGTGTTATAATATAATTGAGGATTTATGTTATGGTTGGATTTATTATCAAAAAATGTTTAGTGTTGGTGATGGATCTATTATTAACACTTTTTGTTTGTTTTTTAGAATTTATTATTAACCAATGAATTATTCTTAATCCTTGTTTTTCATGAGAGATGGAAGTATATATAGTTATTCTAAAAAATATCATTAGAGTTGGAATAATGAATAATTCAGTTTCTTTGGAAGTTATAATGCTCTAAAAGTTATGAGGAATATATAATTCTAGAATTTATTTTTGAATAGGATCTAAAGATGTCCCATAAGTACATTTATTATAGAAGACCTTTTATAAAATGAACTGGAGTTTTCTAGAAGAAAAACTTGTTGTTCTAGAAAGTGAATCCTTCCACCCAATAGGTCCAAAAGAAGTATTATAGAAGTTTTTAAAGATATTTGATCAATAATCAAATAAGATTAAGTATCCTGATATATTTTTAGATATTGTTTTGGATGCTAATGTCCAAATATTATGCATTCACATTGATACATAAGATCCCAAAAAGTATATATAATATATTCTAGTAAAGTTTCAAGAACAAGTAATAATCTGAGCCTGAAAAACATCCTGTGAGTGAAGTTATAGAATTAGAAAAGTTCATGAGGTCTTATAGTGAAATTTAAAATCATTATGATGATATGTAATATCACCTAAGTGATATATTATAGTTTCTAGATGATTCATAATAAATTTTTAGTGTATAATTGTGATTAATGAAAAACTCTTTGTAGGACATATAATATATTCCACATTTTTTAATAACCTATCGGGTGGTATGTAAGATCCCGATGGGTGAGAAATGGAAATGTACTGATGCTTTATTGGGATATATAAGACACTTTTTTGGTGATATTTATATTTTTAAAATAGGGTATATGTGATACATAAGATATTGTGGAGCTTAAATGAGGTTTTTTACTTAGACATATATTGGTAGAGTAACATGTCATCTCTATATTGCATAAGGGAATTTAGAGTAACATTTATAAGAATCATTCCTTTACTAAATAATTGAAAAAAATGTGTAAGACTATTGTAAATTATCAATCATAATTTCCTTTGATAAAATATCCAAATGAGTATTATAATATATAGAATATCAATGGATATAATTTATATTATACATTACAGTGAATGTTTTCATACTATTGGAAGGATGGACACACTGGGAAGAGGTATAAGAGGACATTATCATATATTTCTATTTAGAGATGTCCTTGTCCTAATGAAAAGTTATGATATGGCATTCTAGTCAATGGTGAATACCTAGTTTTCAATATGGCATGATTTTTAGGGTACAATCCATAGAAGTTGGTGGTTATTATTTACACTTTACAAAGGAAAATGTTATGCCATAGAGGTTCCTATACTAGTTGTAATTCAGATTCATGATTTCCAAATAAGTTGATCATGACATTATGGTGTTAGTGCTCATGAAATAAAACAGATGATTCAATAAGTTTTCATATTTCGAATATACTATAAACGAGGAGGGAAGCCTAAGAATTAAATGAGTTAATTTGAATTAGATATGATGGTATGGTTTAGATGGATTTTTATATCATAATCATGGATAATTGAGTATTTTTTGTGAGGAAAACATGGAGAATTTATCTTTGAATAATGAAAATGGAATTTTGGAAATATCTATCTTTATAGGAAATTGAGGTTTCTTCTGTATATAATGAGAGTTTTATTGGTATTTTGATACTTTGAGAGAGTAATAATATTTACGTATGAATTAGAAATCATTTAAGATCTTTCCAATGAAGTAAGGTTAAGTTTCAATGATGACTAATAGATGGTATTGGTGTTATATGGTAATGTTCACAACCATATTAATATGGATAATCATATAGAGATCAATGAGAATGTATCTATAGTCACTGAATCATCAAAATTGTGGATTTTTTTATTAGGTTTCATTCTAATGTGTTTTACCTCCATGAGTAGTGTGGAAACAGATTATGAAGTGACTGATTTTAGGAAGTTAGAGAACCAACCTTAAATCATTGTGAAGGGAGTGACCCTTGAGAGGTAGTGCACCATACCTATATCTTATAAAAGGTGTGATCGAGGGCATGGATTTACCTAGATTAAAAACACTAATAAAAAGTGATTTAAGTGGATTCTATAACATCAACACATTCTCATTGAATTATCCTTGTGTTAGCCCAATGATGACGACAAAAGTAAATTATTGTGTCCTGCGTGAATGATTTATATATATTTTGAACACATAAATTGGTGACAATGGGTTAATAGATCACTGATAAAATTAGTTAAATGATTGAAAATGATAAGTAACAATATGATCAATTTTGAATAAATAACATAAGACTGAACCTAATAATAAAGAGGTCATGATAATCTATTTCAGTGATAGTGTGAAGAATATATAGTTCATATTGGAATTAGTTTTATAGTATGATTCACCTCCTCTAAGGGTACCCATCACTAATTACCCTTTTGGGACCCATAATAATAAACTACACAAAATATCCTCCACCACCACTAGTTTAACCACAATAATTAATAATTTTCTTGTCTAAATTGATACAACACTTGTGGCATTAAATCCCATGCATCAATGAGTATAAATACACCTAGTTAGATTCCTCAAAAGCACAATGTAAATAAAAACAAATAAGTAATCTTAGATCCAAAACTAGGGAATAATTGAAATTATCTTATATGGACCAAACATTCTCTACAATCAAGAAAACCTTCTGAAAGGAAAGAATCAAAATATTGTTATCTCAACTCCACCAAGGGTTGTATCACACATGAAACATGTGATACCTAGGTTAAAAAAATACCCATAACTCATAAGTTTAACTTTTTAGATATAATATAAATCTAAAATCATTCCTAAAGTCTTCATATTTTTCTATAAACCTATAGTCTTCCATATACACTAATATGTTCTATGACTAAAATAATCAAAATTTCTAAACTTCCATAACTTTTATAACATCTCTTTGAAACATTAGTGTCGGATCTATGCCTCATATAGGTATGTGTCTATCAATTGATTGAGTACATGAACCTTCTGGGGGTTCTCTCCATGACATATGGGAGAGTATCAACTCTATAGATAGATAAATTCTTCCCTAATACAAAGTGGATCACTGAATCCATGACCACGACATCTGGTAAAAATAGTTGTAGGAACCTACCACAATACACATGATAGGACTAACTCTATAGCCATAACACATGAGGGAAATTATTGAAGGACCCCACCATCACACATGGGTGATTCTTGACTCCATGGTCCCAAAATATTATTAGAAATACTACCTCCAAATATGAGGGAACTTTCGCCAATACACGGGAGAGTGATTACTCCATATATCATATGGGGGGATGCACTCTATCATGAATAGGAATCTATGAGAGTATCTAAACTCTAGTCACAGAAGACCATGTCCCAATGCACGAGGAAGTACTTAGACTCCGTGTACGCTCTAAAATATCTATTTGGAGCCTTTTTGTCATATATGTAGAGCTAAGAATGATGAAAATCCCAAAACTTCTCGATGATGACCACTCTTTGGATAAATAATCATATGATCATTCTATACATGGAAAAAAACCCAAAAACCAATTGCCATAGGTCTAAAATAAACACTCAGGATTTAAATTATAATGAATACTATAAATACGTCAGTATATAGCATGTTAAGTAGGTTACATGACATGTCAGTCTCTGGTAAAAGTACGGTTGTGTTGTTCTGCCACTGAATCCATGTGAATCCAACAGACATGAAATTTTCAAATGGATAGAAAGGAATTATTATTTCCTATAATTCAATGTACATACTATCGGTAGAGGCTGTATCATGTAAAATTATACACCACATGTACCAATACCACATGGGGTGTAATACATATCAGTTTTCATGGTGTGTAAATATTGAAACACACCAAAGAAACTATCAAGGTGTATATTACTTTTCATCTCTATAAAATATTTATTATTTTTGTTTTATATAGTTTCTACACATGTACATCTTGTATACATCAAGCTATCCAAAGCCTCTACACATAACATGTGCGGGGGAGATTCATGGCCTATGGTTCTAACTCAATGAAATGGCATTCACATAGTTTCAAAATGAAATAATAAGTTTTGTTATACATAGTTCATAACATAATTTAACCTAGATTTTGATATTCAAATCTTAGAGTAAACCTTGAATCCATTGAGTTTGAATCTCATAGTGAGGAATTCAGGTTGACATTTCATGTAACATATAATGACCACATAAAAACTATGGATAGTGAGGTAAAAATTTTCTAACTAGAGGGTACATGATATTTAGGAGTTACAATTATAGAATCCCAAAAATAGATCATTGTATCTATGTTATGAATTCCACCATCACTTCTGATACCAACCTCACTTTCACTATTGATCGAAGCTTCCCGAACCTATGATTCTACCATTATCCTCTAATTTTGAACTATGAAATAATAATAGAATTAATGTGTTAAAAATGAGAGAAAAATATTCTAAAATGGTGAGGGTCAGAGGAATTCCAAAACTCCCAATAATAGCATTAAATTCCGGTTCTTTGTAAAGCATTGGTATAAGATATAAATAATATTGCTATTGATGGTGGAAAATCTCTCGATAGGTCAAAAAATTCAAATAATAATATATTTATCAATTAATTTCTTAATCAATGATAAATAGTAATACTACCATATCTTACTATGATTAAGCCCCATTATATAATTAATCCAAGGATTAATCCCAAAATAATTTTTTTGATAAATATGGAGAGTTTATCTCTACATTCATCAATTACTAGAAATTTAATAATAATGTTAGTCTAAAAGGAGAAGAAAATATAATTTAAATATAATAATATTTTCATCATGAATTAAGAAAAAATCAATTCAAACATTTAATCCAATATCCATTATATACTTATCCTTTTCTATTTTACAATATTTCTCAAATAAGTGAAGTCAGGTAGAGAAAGAATCTTAAGCAAGAAAGTCATTAATATTGCATGATACATGAATTTGAAATAATAATATATTAAAGTGTTATTATTTTTAAATATGAATATATCTATATATATAAAAAAATTTAAAACACGTTTCCAATGGAAATATTCATTTAAGGGAAATTAATTAATTTAAAAAACAATAGTTTTCACTATTGATCACCAAAAACATTATCTTATAAAAAACTATAAAATCAAATATAAACTGTTTTTAAATTTTGATTAGTTTTCCTTGACAATAATTATTGGATAAATTTCTATCAAATAATTTTAAATTTATAATATTACAAATGTTCAATAATTTTAAACATTTCAATCCTATATAAATTTATATTTCTAGATCTTGAGATTAATAAGATCAAACCACACATCATAAGAGAGGTGAGAGGTTTTAAGAAAAGTTTCCAACCTCAATGGAATATAGCCACCACTTTAATATTTTTATATTAGTATTCATTTTTTATCACCACTACTTTGAGGAACATGATGAACATTAAAAAAGTACTTTATTTTGCAAGGAAAATGTGATAGAGAATCGATTACCTAGGTTGATACCCAAGAAATAAAAAATAGAATGAGAGGAAAGGATTTCCACACATCACATTCCAAAATCGGAAATAATGAATTAAAAATAGATAATTATTTCCAATAACTCCCCTATAGAAATCTCATCTTAGTTTCCTTGATTAAAAAACAACGAAATCATTCATTATTAATGTTTTCCAACACTTACACTGGGACCCTAATTTCATGTCAGTTATGTGTCTTTGGACTTGTCATGATCCTCATAGTCCTAAATTCTCACATTCCAAGGGCAGAAAAACCTTCCACTATCTAGGGTGATAGTGTTGCCTCCTTGATTAGAATGAAATTATGGGATGTAAGCTGTTATCTCCAAAAATTACTCCATGGATATTATCACCTAGTCTGCTTCTACCATACAAATCTGATAAATGTTTGTGATTCCCATTCATAATTCCTTATTCAAGTGGACACTAGTCAATTACACCACATTCTATCATAATAGGGTGGCTTCCATATGATTGGATCTAATTAACATCTTATGAATATTAAGCATCCATAAATACCTTCCCCATGTTAAATTGTGAGGGTATCATATTATCCACACATATTTAATCTCATGATCAAAACCTTATGGCATCCCATGATCATCATGATTCAACTTACACTTGGTGTCCAAGGGATCTGAGGCCCACTTATTATAGTATCTTATGACTGTATCAACATAATTCTCAATTTTACCATATAAATAATCCGAAGTATTTAATTCTAAAAAAATTATTCTCATTAAATAAGGATTCCTTGGTTATTCATCTAGGGAATCCCCTGATTGTCATAGAATGTGAAAATCTTAAGCTCATCACCTAAGATTTTGGTTTAAACCTTTGAAGGTTTTAAAGGTTTAAAGTCCAAATTGTGAAATCATGATTTAGTAGAGGGACACTCTAAATTTAATGTCTAGTGGGATATGCTCATATTTTTAATTACACTATTGGAAAATCATGATTTAAATTTCACCATGGGACACTAATGGTTTAGAGTTTAGTGGGGTATGCTTATAGTTTAAAGTCTGGTTAGAGACACCCATTTTTTAAATAATAATTGGGACACACGCGATATAAATTATAGTGTGGGATGTTCATATTTTAAAGTATAGTTGGGGATTATCACAATTTGAAGTCCAGTGGGGGATTAGTATTGTATAGTGAGTGGTTTGGAATCCTCTTGAACGATGGTCAAGTTTTAGAGATATGGACTCTCAAGGTGAAGATTAAATGGTAATGGGAATGTTTTTTAGATATGGTAAGGTAATATTAATATCATCCCCCAAGTCATCCTATTGTATAGGGAAAATAAGGTCATTGGGTATTTGGGATTGAACCTTAGAGAGGCGTTCTATGTATCTTGATTTATACTTGAATAAAAACCCATGTAGTTTGAGTGTATAGTTTAATGTTATATAGTTGGAATATATAATATAATTTATCATCATGTGGTAATGATGGTTGTGTCATGAAATGTGATATAGAAAGATTTGGTCAGGGGATTATGCTTTGGATTTCTTTGAATATGGAGGTCATTTCATGCTTGTCACATTACACATCTTGTGCTCATCAAATGGAGCATCCTGGGATCATCACACTAGTCATCCTATGATCATCACATAGGATAAATATAAATTTTAATGTTGTATACTAAGAATGATGGCTATATTTTAACATCTTTCCCTAAGGATGTGTACCTTCATGAAGGGGAGATAATGGATGGTTGTACGAGGCTTACACATTAAACTTACCAATAAAAATAAGGATGTGTGGAGTGAGGTATATATGGATCCTACACTTTATTATCACGGGGAATGCTATATGTTCACCCTTGATAATTCCATGTTTGGGGCTTACACATTCACTTTATAGTTGTTGTTAGAAAGACTAATGAATCACCATTTACAATTTCTAGAAACATGGGGGTGGCCTAGAATGAGAGTTCCTGTTATAAGAAGCATAAGAAATGAGTATTAACAACCCATCTTTATTGATGAGATATTGGTAATAGGGGTCCATGGAACTGGTTGTGCATATTGATTTTTCATGACTAATCCTTGATTTAGTGGATATGGGGATAATGTGGGGTCAAATATCACGCGACTATTTTTGGTGGAAGGATGCATCAAATTTGGATCCTTAATATCCAGTTCATGAAACTTTAGAGTTGAATATATGTATAGAGTTTCATGAGATTTGGGATCTAGAATAAGAGTACTAAATGGATTGTTATGGTTGGGTATTTTTCATGTTTTAGTGTTGTGTTAAAATTTGAGTTTTGTGAAGGGTTTTATTTTTGTGCGAATTGTGTTCTTCAATAATTAACGTTACATGAAAGTATATCAAACATTATCCAATGTAATTAAGGACCTATGAGAGTTAATTTTCACAAGTTTATCACATGAAATACTATCCTCATATTTCATGAATTCATGGAAGAAGCAGTTTCATTAGTGGATAGTGAGACCCTTTGATTACCAGAGGTATGTCCACAAAATGGTGCTGATGTTCTTTTTATAGGCATTTTTTTCTCATAGAAGTTGTTGGTTTGTGAATATATTACTGGATCACATATCTTGGGGCATTCGATCATGCTCCAAACATTCTCTATGAAACTCCTAGTTATGTGAACTCATCAATATTTATTTTTAGTGGAGTCTTCTGGCATACACCAAACTCTTTCCTTGCAAGAAATTTTGGTTTAATTAGCTCAAATGACTCAAGTTTCATGAATTTAATAATGATGCATGAACTACTAAAATGTATAATGAATCACACTCCTTTTCTCTACAATTGTTTTTGAAAATAATTTCTATAGGTTCTAAGTGTATTGGAATAGTATGTTAAGGGAATTAAATTAAAATTTATTTTAATTTATAGATTCCCAAAACCTCGAGAGTGGAAATTTCATGTTAAATTTATAATTAAAATATTTAGATCATGAAGAAATGATTACCGCATCCTAGGATCCCTTCCATGATGAAATTTTTTATCTTTCTAAAACCCTTTCATAATACCTTCATTGCACTATAAAGATTCAAGTGTAGAATCCCGATTGTGGTGATCCACATATACTCATTTGATCTTCACGAAATTCCAATTGATTTTCGAGTGTTAGCATGGAAAATAAAATATATCACATTTTTCATCTTGATCACTCTAGGATCCCTCATTATTGAAGGATTTCTTCTCATTATTGGGAGGAGGAGAGTAGGAATTCAAGAGAGAGAGAAGTATTTTGTGATAAATTATTCTATATTATCATTTTTTGATTTTTAACCCTACAAAATAAACATAACAATATATTTGTAGAGCTCATGTTTAGGTTTAATTTTTTTTAATTGTGTACCAGCCCTTAAATAATATAATAATCTTTAACAAAAACAATTCAATATAATAATAATAATTGTTAATTTTTATGGTGTGTTCTACCTTTCAAATTGATAAATATATTTTTACCATATAAAAGTTTAATATTTATTAACAGACGTGGTCTTGGTCCATTAATATTCCCCAACATTTATTGAATATTTGAATAAATATTTTATTCCTAAATAATTATTTCAATCAAAAAACCAAAAAATGAATATATATTAAATATTCAATAAAAAATAGAATATTTATTTATAATAGAGATATTTATTAAAAATACATTTAATAAATATTTATTTATTTTATGTGATTAATAAAACATAAATAAAATTGTTCCTCAGTGTTGAGAATAACATTTATTCCATTAATTAAATTCAAATAGAATTTAATCGAGATTAGTGGAACTACATAGTTTGTGACCCTCTAGTATTATTTCTCACTGGCATTAGGAAGGTATGACTAAAGTCTAAGATTACTATCTAAAAATGGGTCATGGAACCCAAGAGAAAGAACTTAATGTTGCAATATTGACAATCACATATGAGTGTTCACTGTGTATTATAATCCATTTGTCTCAATATACTATTAATCCAATTACACATCCATGCCATCAACTTATGTTCTCGATACATATTTCTTTGACTATATTCAACAAATACATCAATGCACCATGCTCATGGAATTTAATGTGATGCTTCTACTCCAATAAAAGGACTAAGATATCAAGTCCCATAAATATGGAAGGGAAAATTCCTCAACTTATCCATTAATAACATGTCACTCATGACAGACCCAACATATCCAAATTATCCATGAATTGTTATCAACATGGTTTATAAAACACATATATGTGTGTTTAATAACATGAATTAATAATAATATTAAATTCTAATGACCATTACACCTAGTCATACATAGGAATATCCAATGACACCAAAACATGAAGAATTCCTACTAGTAGTTCTATTATCATAATCTAACAAGTGATAAATTCAAGAGAATAATCCTCATCCACTTATGATTAATTACACTTAACATTCTAAATACTATGTTCCATATTATATTACATTATTTTAATTTAGAACTACATTTATGAGATATCATCATAGTATCCCAAGGTTATCATCATAACATTGAATTACTATAACCTTATCAATGCAAAATATACTCCAGGACATTATTGCATAAATTTTATATAGAATAATAATCAATACATGATAATATATTTATATTAATATTCAATTATTTTAATATATATGTAATCCAAAACACAAAGTAGTAGGTTTTTGGGCACCAAATCCCACAAAACCCCTCTTAAAATAGGCAAAACTGCTAATGATCTGTTAGTTCTCACATGTAAAAACATTCTTCCACTGAGCATGGATATAAAAGTTAGTTCAATCACATTTTCATGGATAGGGTTGGAAATGAAACATGTCTTTTTGGAAAATGTATTTATTACAACATTATTATCTTGAAAAAATACCTCAAGTAGTGATATAACTAAGTATGTGTAACATCCCGAATCTGGGTGCCACCCAAATATTCCCTATACTCAGTTGGTCAAATGACCTCAAGAATATTTCCCCAAATTCTAGAGGCTTTTTACTAGTAGTTAGGGCCATGGTGTGATATTGGGAAAACTATATCCTAATTGGCAGAGAATACACAACAAAATCTAAATAGTAAACATATCAGAAGCATTATTATCAAACAAAAATAAACAAAAAAATGACTAAAAGTAAATCAAATAGAATACACAATATATATATATGATTCATGGAATATGTATCTAAGAAAACATCCAAACAAGTCACAATGATGGAAAGAAATACAGAAACCAAATACAAAAGAAATAGTAACTCCAGAAGCATCGCAAGCCTCAACTTGGTCCCATGCTCTCCAGCTCCAAAAGAAATCAAGTACATGATGAGCAAGGGAACTTTACCTTATCTATATCTAGAACCATATAATCTTTTTGGGCCCAAAATCATGACCTAAAAAGGGTATGAGATGAATCCCAGTATGCAACCACCAAAATATCTGTACCTAACTATCATTGAATATATATAAGGAAATATGCAGAAATGAATCAATAAACTAGGAAGAACTCAAAAGTAAACAATCCCAATGTTTTCATTTACATTCATTTACATTTATTATTCAAAATGTTGAATCTTGTAAACCTTGGTTTCTAGCCAAAGCTCTATACACCCTGTGTAAGTAACAAAACCGGGGTATCATAAGACCATCTAAATGATCAAGTAAGACCAAATCCAAGATTATTCTTTGGCTTGGTAGATGATTCAAAACCATTCAATCATTCAATAATTACCCTTTGGGAAAGTACTCATAGTGTAATCCACCTGGTCTAATATAATAACAATTTATTTAATAATAATCCTCTAGGAAGCTCTCATGGTCTAACCCCTTTAGTCTAACTTAACACTAATCATTTTCAAATGACCACCTTGTGTAGCTCTCATGGTCAATACCCCTTGGTCAACATGGAACCAATAAATTATAAATGACCACCTGGGCATCTCTCATAGTCTAAACCCATGGGTTGACATGGTTTTAATAAATCATAAACGTCCACCTAGGTAGATCTCATGGTCAATACCCCCGGGTCGATGACCACCTGGAACCTCTCACAATCAATTTCCCTAGGTCAACATAATAATAAAACATACATAAATGACCATACCTCGAGAATCCCTCACAGTCAAATTTCTGTTGCTCAAACTTTCAAAATTCATATCACATGCATCTCATACAATCAGTAACTACATCCTTAAAAAACAAGGCCAAAAAAACAAGGCAATCCAAACAGGCATTCTAGACCAAATGGCCATAAACAGTCAAACAAGGGAATGCACCCATAGGGTATCCTGTAACGAGGTATGTAACCTTACGTATAAGAAAAAACCCTTTACCAATCAATTAAACTATAGTAGGTAACAAAAAGGGTTAAATTCCAAATGAATAAAAACCCTAATCATGGGTATGCAACACATTAAGCACATACAATCTAAATCTGAACAAAAAAAGGAAAAAACCACCTACCTCAATATTTTATGATCGATATACTTGAACATCTACCCTTTAATCGACCTAGAACAACATAAATCTACAAAAAGTTTAAAAACACCCAACCTTTAATAACTCAAGAGAGAGAAAGAATAACAAAGAAATTCTCTAGGGGAGTTGATAACTCATTGGTGGGATTCCAATGCACCTAAAGAAGTCTCAATCAGGGCCCAGATAGAGAATCTGTAGGGGTTTGAATTTTGTCATCTGTTCTGCTGCTCTCCTATACAAACCATAGGAAGAAGAAGATAGTTTTGGACATGAGATGTGACCCCACTTTGATTTATCTATTAAAAAGAAAACTACACAGCATGTTCATAAAATCTACACACCATGTAGTATCCTTAATCGATCCCCACCTTAAGTGGTCTACCAGTTCCCCACATGTCCATGTACTCAGCCATTACACAACCAGTACACAACGGTACGTGGCTACCAGGTACATGATCTGTACTTAGAAAAACCCCATTTCTTCATTTTCTCTAAAAAAACAACCTAAAATAAATATCCATACCTGAAATGATGATCTTGGTTCTTACAAAATCCCCCTTAATGTAATTTAGCCTGAAATTTTTCTTCCATGGGTAGTTAAGAAGAATGTACAACAAAATCTGGACATTGTGATCACACATCGGCCTCCCTCTCCCAAGTCTCATCTTGCAATCACCTGTGCTGCCATAACACCCATACTAGAGGAACATACCATCCACATAGAAACTTTTATACTGCGATCCAAAATATGAATAGGGTGATCCTTAAAGGATGCATCCACCTCCAACTCAACCTCCTTGGGTTGAAAAACATAAGACTGGTTTGAAAAGTAATGTCGTAGCTGAGAAACATGAAAGATATCATGCATATTTTGACACCTCTAAGGTAACTGCAACCGATAGGCAACCAATCTGACTCTCTCCATAACCTCAAATGACCTGACATATCTCAGTGAAACCTTCCCCTTTCTTCTAAACATCCTGTGTCCCAACCTCGGCGTGACACATACAAAAACCTGATCTCTAACCTCAAACTCCATAGGTTGTCTCCATCGATCAATATATGATTTTTGGTGAGATTTTTCAGTAGCCATCCCCTTCTGAATCAAATCCATATGCTCAGTGGTCTCCTGGGCAAGACGAGGTCCCACAACAACTTCATTTCCTTTCTCTAGCCAATATATGGTTGATCGGCATGACCTACTGTACAAAGCCTCAAAATTTTCCATCTTAATTGTTGCATGAAAACTCTTATTGTAGGAAAACTCAACTAGGGGTATGTTTCTCTCCCAAGATCCCCCATATTCCAGGATGCATGATTGAAGCATGTCCTCAAAAAGCCGAATCATGTGCTCAAACTGGCCATCTATTTGGGGATTGTAAGTTTTACTTAGAAGTACTTATATACTCAAAGCATTCTGTTATCCATGATAAACACAAGAAGTAAACCAGGTGTCCCTATATGAAAAGATATAGTGAGGAACCCCATGAAAATGTATAATCTATAATATATACAAATTTTCATGCTCATCAACACTAAAGGTTTCCTTAATCGATAGAAAATTTTCATCCATCTGTAGCCAGTCAAAAACAATCCAAACAACATCATTCTCTCAAGGATACCTCAATAATACTGTCATAAAATCCATTGCAACATCATTCCACTTCCACTCGGGAATGGGTAACTACTGTAATAGCCCTGCCGGTCATTGATGCTCTCCATTCACCTACTGACAGGTGGAGCATCTCGAAACAAAACCAGCTTCATCCCTCTTCATTCCTAGCCACCAATACTAATGATATAGGTATAGATACATCTTGTTTACCCCGGTATAGTAGAGGTAACATCTATAGAAGAAATAAATGTCTACCCTTGTCTATCATTCACCTCTAAATGCATCTTAGAGAATAGATACATAAGCTTCCACTCACTATTAGCCTTCTAAAATGCCTGTATCTGAGTCCTCCTACTCAAAGCATTAGCATAGAGTTGCCTTTTCCAAGTGTGTAGGCAATATCAAAGTCAAAATACTAAAGATACTAAACCCACCTTTGCTGTCTCAAATTCAGATCATGATGAGTAAAGATATACTTGATGATTTTGTGGTCAGTTTATACAAAAAATGATGTCCTAAAAGATAACGTCTCCAACAACATAAAGCATACACAACTGCAGCTAATTCGAGATCATGCATTGGGTAAATCATCTCAAGTGGCCTCAACTGTTGAGACCCGTATGTAACGTATCCTCTACCTGTATAAGCACTACTGCTCTCACTTTTTCTGGGTCTACTGATACTCATGTCTCTAAGATATCATGACCCAAGAAATGAATATGGTCCATCCAAAAGTGTCACTTTGAGAGCTTAACATATAAATGATGCTCTCTCAATGTACTCAATACGATATGAAGATGGATGGAATGGTTGTGTTGAGTGTGAGAGTACACCAAGATATCATCCACAAAGACAACCAAAAAAGAATCTAAGTAAGGATGGAACTCTCATTTCATCAGTTCCATGAAAATTTCGAGTGAGTTCATGATACCGAACGACATAACCAAATACTTGAATAGACCATACATACTCCGAAAGTCTATAAGAGGCATATCTGATGGACTAACGCTCAAATGATGATAACCGGATCTCAAGTAAAACTTATAGAACACTCAGGATCCTTGAAGCTGATAAAAGAGATCATAAATCATCAACAAGGGATATCAGTTCTTGACTGTAAACTGGTTCTGCTTCCGATAATCCACACAAATTCTGAGGGTACGGTCTTCTTTCTTTGGAAAAATAATAGGCGAACCCCAATGATAAGTACAGGGTCGAATAAAACCCTTTGCCTGTAACTCCTACAACTACTTCTTGAGCTCATGTAACTCTGGTTTATCCATCCTATAAGGAGGAATGAACACCAGTGCCACTCTTAGCACAAGATCAATAGGGAAATATACCTCTTTATCTAGAGGTATTCTTGAAAAGTCATCTGGAAAAACATCTCTAAAATAATCCAACATTGGGGGAAATTTCATATCTGAAGTCCCCTGGTCATCTAGATATAAAATTGCAATCTGGGATGTAATTATTTCCAACCCCTGATGATCGAGTCCCACTCTACTCTCCTAGACATCCCATTTTCCATTTTTTAGAAAATACCCTCCCTTAGGTGACTTGAAACTCACCCTATATAGATAGCAGTCAACAAAATCCTAAAAGGAGACCAACCATTCCATTCTTAGAATGAAATCGAATCCTGTCATCTTTAAGAAATAGATATCCTATAAGAAGTGACACCCAACAACATCAAGAGGGAACTACTTGCACTAACATATACTATCGTTACTAATCCTCAATGGTGTGTCTAGCATCATAAAATAATCATAAGTAATGATATAAAGCCCAAGGATCTCTACAAAAAAATATATATAAAACTATGGGAATCACCTGTATCAAAAAGAACAAAATCTAAAACTGAGGAAACTAGACTCGTACCTCTAATAGTAGAGGGTCTAGGATCCCGCTCCTGTTGAGTCTGTTCCTTCGCAAAATTCTGACATGTACTGCTGCCTGCGACCCTACCTATATACCTTGAGCTGCTCTACCCTACTATCACTGATAAATTTTTATCTGGCTACCATGGCTACAACCACCTACTCATACTGAAGAACCCATATTCCTTTACTGATGTGAAACTAGTGGTTCTTATCATGAACATAGAGTCATAACAGATCCTCTCTCACTTGATGTTGGTGAGAACTTCCTACAAAAATGCTGAATGTGGCCCATCCTGCCACAAGATCAAAACTCAACTAGGTCCTTCAGGCAATGTGGCATCGTATTCCCACTCTTCTCACACTAGAAACACACCACTCAGATACTTGAAGAAACATCTCATGAAAGATCCATATGGATATTCCTTATATCAGTTGAAAGTGTACCAACCCTAGAAGCTAAACCGCCCTAGCTCATAGCTCCTAACTCCCTCAGATTGTACATGGTAATCAGTGCCTAATTTACTATAGTAATCATCAAAGTCATCCTGAAAACATTCATCTGTAAAAATATTTCATACCTAAGACCATCGTCAAATCACCTACCCAGTGATAACCCGTCACCTCCAAAAATTGGCGTGACGCGCTGAAGCTCTGTAAAATGAGAAGAGTAATCCATCACTGAAAGAACACCCTCCTCTAAATGAAATAACTCCTAGGCTTGGTTGACCCTCAACATCTCGGGGTATAAGTAATCACAAAAGTTCCTCTAAAACTATTTCTAATCCATATCCTGATGACGTCGCACCATCTCTTGGCGGAATCACATAGCATGTAAGTCGCAAGCTTCAACCTTTTATCAGGAGGCATCTCCAGATGATCGAAGATAGAAAGAATGGCCTCCAATAATGACTATGCAGCTTGTGGTCCTCCATCCCCTAGGAAAGTGGGAGGATGATGCTGCTGAAACACCCTGGTCAACTCTTCCATAGTTGGGGTAGGATGTGGTGCTCCCTAAAAAGTCTAAATCATCCCTATAAAGCCTTCACAGAACTGTGCATCAACACCTACATCTGTTATAACAGCCAGTGCCAAGACGGGCACAATTGGAGGATCTTCTGGCAGTCCCTGATCTACCATTTCCAGTGTCTATTCATCACTTTCTACCTTGTGTAAAACCATAGGATGTCTTGGTGTCCTGACTCTGCAAGGTCAAGCGCACACCTCAGTTCGAGTTTATCAAGGTCATAATCTTAGAAAAGATAGAATGGAACAGGAAAAGTAAAGTATTAAAATTTATAAAGTAGGGTTACATGGCATGTAGAACCACTACATGGCATGTTACCTTAAGCTTTGACATGGGTGTGTATCTCTTTCAATATTTTAACTCAACACCCCATACACACAGTGTGTTCCTCATGAGACACGACATGTACTTGAAAATTCCATCCTACCCAAGTAATCCTACATGGCTAGAACTACACAAATCTACCAGTGTAATAATACATGGCGTGTTCACCCTAGACACGATGTGTACAAGTTAGGTTCCATTCACCCATGTCATTAGTCACACGACAGATACACGGTTGATTACTAAACGATGTGTAAAACCTATACACAATGTGTATAACCAAAATTTTATCCACCCGTGTCATTAATCACATGGCTAGATACACGGTTGACTATAACAAAGAGTCTACTCCCAGTACATGACATGTTCTACCAAAAATTTATTGACACCATGTATCTGATCACACAGTCAGTCACATGGTCAATAACTACAAGAAGTGTACATATGGTACACAATGTGTACTTAAGAAAAGTCAGTTTTTCGAGAATAGAAGAACACATGGCATGTGTTCATAACATCACAGATCGTGTTGTCTGGGTTTCCAGACAGTAAGCCTCCAAAAATCCTCTGGAACCCTTAAAAACTTAATATTTGTCCTAGGCATTCCAAGTTCTGATTCGTGAGAGCCCATACTTTCGAAAATCAAATTTTGGAATCCTTAATCATGTCATATTAACAGAATTTAATTAATGTTCAAACATGATCCACCAAATTCTGATACAAGAGAGCCCATAATACCTCTGGGAAAAATTATTTTCATCCATCCAAATGAAACTTTTCATATACCAATACCCTATTAAAATAGCAGGTATTTCTATCATGCCATCTATCACAACATCATGCATATCTAGCACAACATCTATCACAACAACATGCAATCAGTAATGTACCCTAAATGGCATGACAAGAATGAATGACATCTAAAACAAGTGCGTATATGATGTATAACAAGTGCATATAACAAGTGCGTATATGATGTATGAAATGGAATACCATCATCTCATTGGGTTTCAATATAAATAGAACCATAATGATATCAATCATAATAGGACAAAACAAGTGAATCACCCAATGGTGAAATCGAATCAATTATAACAATTGAAAAATAAAAAAAATGTAATATTTGAGGTAAATTAGATTTTCCATGTACACGGGTTAGCTAATCCTGAGCACATATTATTCCCAACTACATATTTCTCCCTATCCTAGTCTACAAATTCCAAATAGTAAGACAAAGTAGAGAAGAAAAACCCCTTTGATACCACTTTTTAACATCCCAGATCCGGGTGCCGCTCATAGGTGCCACATAACTGGTTGGAAGTGTGACCTCAAGAACATTACCCCAAACTAAAAAGGCTTGTAACAAGTAGCAAGGGACAAGGTGTGATATTTGGGAAAATATGCCATCATTTTAAGAGTATACACAATGAAATCTAAATAGTAAACAATATCAGAAGTAATAATACCAAATAAAAATAAATAGTAGAAGACTGAAAGTAAATACAACAGAATCCATAATATATATATATATGATGCATAGAATATTTATATAAGAAAACATCCAAACAAGTCAAAATTCTGGAAAGAAATATAGAAACCAAATACAAAATAAACAATAACACCAGTAGCATCGCAAGCCCCATCTTGGTCGCATGATCTCAATCCCCAACAACAATCATGTACCTGATAAGGAAGGGTTCTTTCACTTATCTATAAGTACAACCATATAATGTATTTGGGTTCAAAATCATGAAACAAATAGGGTGTTAGATAAATCCTAGTAGGCAACCACCAAAAGATCTATGCCTAACTGTCAGTGAATAAATATATTAAAAAATATTTTGAAATGAAGAAATAAACTAGGAAGCACTAAAAATTAAACAATCCTACTGTTTTCAATTACATTCATTTAAATTTATTATTCAAACCATTGAATCAAGTAAACCTTGGGATAACCTAATATCTATATCCCCTATGTAAGTAACAAAATAGATGTCTCGGAAGACCAACTAAACGATTAAGTAAGACCGAATCCAAGATTGTGCTTTGGCTTGACAGACACATCACAATCATTTAATAATTCAATAACGACCCTTTGGTAAAGTCCTCACAGTCTAATTCCCCTACTCTAACATAAAAATAATTCATTTAATAACAACCTTTTAGGAATTTCTCACGGTCTAACCCCTTTGGTGTTACTAAGAAATAATCATTTACAAACAACCACCTTGGGAAGATCTTAGGGTCAATACCCCTAGGTCAACATGACATAAATAAAATATAAATAACCACCTAGGAATATCTCATGGTCAAAACCCCTAGGTCGAAATTACATCAATAAATTATAAATGACCACCTGGGTAGCTCTCACGGTAAATACCCCTATGTCGATGACCACCTGACAGATCTCACAGTCAATACACCTGGGTCAACATAACAATGAAACATACATAAATGACCCTACCTCAAGAAGCTCTCATAGTCAAATTCCCCTTGTTCAAACTTCCACAATGAATATCATAGGCATCTCATACAATCAGTAACTCCATCATAACAAAACAAGGCATGGAAAATAAGGCAAGCCTAACATGCATTCTTGACCAAACAACCATAAACAGTCAAACAAGGGAACACACCCATGGGGTGTCCCATAACAAGGTATATAACATTACACATAATAAAAAATACTTTACCAATCAACTAAACCATATCAGGTAACAAAAAAGGTTAAATTACAAATAAAGAAATACCCTAATCATGGGTATGAGACACTTTATGAATATATAATCAAAAAATGAACAATGAAATGCACAAACCACATACCTTGATATTTTATGATCGATATACTTAAATGTAGGACCATGAATCAGACTAGATAAGCCTAGATCTACAAAAAGGTGAAAAAACAAAACCTTTAATAACTCATGAGAGAGAAATAACTACGAAGAAAAGATCTAGGGGATTTGAGAACTCACCAGTGGGAGTCCATTTTACTCGACGACGTCTCAATCAGGGATTAGAAGGATAATCGGGAGGGGTTTGAAGTTTGTTGGCCGTTCCATTTCTCTCCTGTACAAATCACAAGAAGACGTAGATAGTTCTAAACATGAGACGTGATACTGCTCTGATTTATCCATTAAAAAGAAAAATACACGGCGTGTTCATAAAATGTACACGCTGTCTAGTAGCCTCAACCATCCCCTGCCTTAAGTGGTCATCCATGTCACCACCCGGTCATGTACTCGGCCGTTAGACAGCCAGTACGTGGCGGTACACAGAAACCGAGTACATGAAATGTACTCAGAAAAACCACATTTTTTCCTTTTCCCTCAAAGAAACCTTAAATCAAGATCTATACCTAAAATGAAGATCCAGGTTCTTATAGTATACAATTCTTATTCCCAAGTTAGAATACTAAAATCCTGACTACATCCATAATTAAATATTATTATAAAATTATAAATGTATTTCTTTTGGAATAACCCAAAATTGGAATAGTATGTTTCTAAACTGCTTATTAAGATGCATCGAAAGCCACAATTTACTCGAATATCGTTGATATGAAAACCACTAGCTATAATAAGTTTCTATTTCATATTACCTTAACCTCTTCTGCAATAATATATCAAATTGAACTAAATTAAGATAAGTGTTCATTTCACTTGATCACTTGTATTCCCACTTCTCTAGACACCACAAACTTATACAATTCTACATTTAAAAGTACTATCAGATATTTCTAACTGCAAGTCAATGTAGTTATGATGGATCTATTTGATATTAACACACAATTCATCATTCATTAATAATATCAAATTTCAATACATATCATAGGACATGAGAGAAATTCCTATCAATATCAATTAATCTTGTGAAATTATATTAATCTCAAAAAATCTCCTCCTATTTCTATTCATGTATTTCTTGAAAGATTATATGCCAAAAAAATTTGGTCATGAATCTCTTCAACTTATATTTTCAATACATAGTTAATATATGTACTATGAAAAAAATGAGAAAACCCATGGATATATCTTATAGATCTTATTCCCTATAACATGGTTTCTGCTTTATATCGTACTTTGAGAAATTACATTTCTTAGTCTTAACAAAATGGTAGGACACAACATTTTTTTTCAGTATGTTATCAAAATATCTATCTTGAAAAATTATTGTTCTCCCACTAACTAGATAGAGACACATATCACTCATTCATTTCCAAACAAATATTATATGATCACTATGCATGATTTATTCATAATTGAATTTATGTAATCTATATATCTTTTCGGAATTTATCAATTTCACAACCCCTTTTAAGGTATACCTGTTAGACACATACTATAGGTTATCCTCTTGGTTGTATCATATAGACATATACTATAAGGTTTCCTCTAAGTGAGGTAGCCTTTAAAATCAACAGCCAAATATGATTATCATATATATTTCTATGAAAAATTATAATTTAAGAAGGGATTTTTTCATGATGATTGGTGTATAGGTTTTTTCATAGACTAGACCTTTCAATAAATAAACATGATTTATTAGAACCATCTTTTACCATTAATGTCTAATTTCTCTTGATTACTCACTAGCAGTATCAAGTATTAAAACATTCAAAATATAGAGTCCCCGAATCTGAATAAATGGAGTGTAATACTTGATTATATACCTAATTTTCAATCTTATCATATTACCATTTATTTTTTCATTTTTGGAGTCTTCATTTTGAAAGAATAACACAATTGTCACCAATAATGGTGACCATAAACCACTTATTTGGCTATAAATTTCTATGCAGTACATGGATATGGAACTACTACTTCCAATAAGATTAGTTGAGTCCATTATTCATATTTAAGTCCTCATGTATCCAAATATTTAATTAATATAATTTAATTCTACTCTCAATATCATTAAATATATAGGCTTCCATTATAGAAATATATTCATTATTGACTATATGTTAATATCTTTAGTGACTATAGGATTATTAACTTAGATGCACCATAGTGTTTTAATTTTAGTTTGTAGATAAGTCCATATTTTAACAAATGGGTTTCAATAAACACTTATGGTAGTATATTAATATATTATGATAATATCACAATTGATATGATATCCATTGGACAATGTAGTTGGCATATGGTTAGTTTTTTCACTTCTATTTTAAAAATATATCTTTGATGAAATAATGGACGATTTTCAATATATATGAGACAAATAATTAACCTTTCTATTATGACCATCATTATGTTGATGTTTATAAAGAAATTTGTGTTATGGGATTAAATTAACTTCAAATATATGATCAATGAATACTTGGATAAGATTTTCTCCAATAATCCAACTCATAGGTTACTTAATATTTACCATGTTCAATCATTTACTTCACTGAGCATTTATAAAATTTCTTAATGTAATCTCATGATGTATATGATTTTACCTTTAGATTTGTAATAGTTCATGTGGACATGTTGAACTAGCTTCAAAATAATAATGAGATACATTTATTTGCAAAGTTATCTTTATCTAAACCAGGATAAGTAGTTTGTTTTTATTCCCAATATCTTAGCTGAATTGAGACTAAAAATTTTTATGGGTATAAATAATTCTAATAATTTCTGTATGATTTGATAATGAATTATCTTTCCAAAATTAGGTAAGATTTTTCTTTTTTATATTCATCATCAATTGTGATTTATATCTAAGATTCAAGAGATATTGAACAAACCATTTAGTATTTAAGAACCATAACAAAATTTATTATAAATGTTAAAAAATGCCTCCTTTTGTCTAGCTGGACACTAAGATAAATGGTTGGTAACACTAATTACATAGTTTAATCAATCTATTTTTTAAATGAGAAGTGGTGATCTCCCATTGGAAAATATTGGAATCACCCCTTCTCAACTCCTTTTGAGTTCATTCTATAACATTTTTATTCTTGTTAATTTCCTATATTCAAATACAAGTATGTTGTAAGAATATTTTATTTAATAACAATGTGGTTAATAGAAAATTTATGAATATTCCTAAAGTAGATGAAACTACTCGATTATTCGATTCATTGCAATTTATTTTATAGTGTCCAAGATTTCCTCATAAGAATAAAAAAGCTTCCTGTTCATTATTCTGACCTCAAATACTTTGTCTTTTTGGAGGATATTATAAAGGATCTATTGGATTTATATTATTGATGGGATATTCTGACTTATGTTTCAATATTTTCACTCAAATTGGTGTATAAAAAGGTTTTAACCAATCTTTATTTTCTTGGTGAAGTATGGACAAAATTTTTGTGAGAAACTTATCCATTTTATTTATCTAGGCTTGGATAAATATGGATAATCTTTGTGGTTAAGATAATAAGATAATATTAATGGATATTTTTTTATCTAAGTGAAAGTATAATATCTCTAACTGATCAATATACCCCACCATTTTTAAAATAATGATTGGTATGTAGATTTACTTCTTCTAATTTACTCTAATATAGTGCATTGATAATATTATTATTTTTTCTTTATTTCTCATTTTCAAGATAATTGGGAAGTGATATTATTGTTTAAGTATCCATATATTTATGTTGTATAATAAAATCCCTAGACACACTTGATAATATAAGACAACAAACATAGGAAACATCATTAACATATCTCTTATAGGAATCTTTTTCACCTTCTCTCAACTTTTGGGGTTAAAAAATAGGAATATTGTATTCCAACACATAATAATTTTTTTCTAATAATAATATATCTCATAAATGACTAAAATATATCTGAAAATTTATATTTTTAAGAACATAAAATTAGTTTATAAATTATTTCACTGATTTCATGGTTTTTATTTCATATTTATACAGTAAATAAAACAAATGATTAGTACTTTACTTGATTAAAAATTTTGTGATAAATAGTAGTAAATAATATTATTAATTCTACCACTATTTTATAAATTCCCAATATCTATCACTATTGAGCTTACAATGTCTAGTTTTTTTTAATATTCTTGTGTAAAGGATCTATTTTCACTTTTTTATGATCCAAACATTGTCCATGTAAATCCTAAGAAGGTATTTAATTAGGTGGTTTTTCTAAATGAAGGCTTGAAGTTCCTTGATCTATTGCATGGACTCCCCAATCTTGAAATCCGAACTTGAATTTACTCAATACTTATCTCCAAATTTATAATGAACAAACATTGTCTATTAAATTCTATACAAGTTTAATAAAGTCAACCCAAAACTCTCACAAGAACTCCCAAATAAAAGAAAGTGTCTAGACATGGTCAATGTAACCACTTAATTCTATGGTTGCATTTTTAGTCAAGTAATGGAAGACTTAGTATAAATTAATAATAATTTTAGGGATTTTAATTTATTTGGAATAAATTTTATCTTTTTTTATATTACTTTTTAATACTAAGTGTATTTTATATAACTAATTCACTATGTTGGATAAAAAATTTATACATAACTCATTTATTTAAAGTCCATATTTTAAAATTAATTCATTTATTTATTTGGTAATGGTCTTGCATCCATAAAATAAATAATCAATATGATTTAAATAAATAGATAATTAATGATCCAATCATGATCTTTTAATATTTGATTCATTGAGAAGATAATAAATCAACTTTTGACCTAGGGTAAAATTCCTTGTGTTGGTCTTAGCATGAGTTATAACATTCCACCTATACACATGTATTTAATCTAGGTTAGAATCATTATGGTTCCATCATGAATCACCACAAAATTATTAAGAATAATCCATTAATTACATTTATTTATAACTTACATACATGTGAGTGGGACCAAAGGATTAATTAAGTTGAATTACATAAATAACATTGGACACAGAGGTCCAACATAATAATGGATAGAGGGATGACACATAGGCCATCATATAATTTAATATTAAATAATTGAAAATTAATGAAATAAATTAAAATCAAATAAATCCAACTCATACATAGTTCTTGGTGTAGCTCATGAATGGTGATACACATACAATAAATATGTAAAAGTAAAACTGGTTAAAATTCATTTCTCATTCTTATTTATTATTAAGATAAAATAACTTACATAAATTAATTAAATAATTACCTTTTATCTTAATGACCATATAAATTAATTTGGAGGCACAACTCATTAAATTCATTTATGGAAAATAAATGGCAGAAAATATTATAAAAAATTATTACAATAGATTAACTGTTCATTTTAATATTACTTTAAAATCATTATTAAATTATCAAACACAAATTACACCAAAACATAAAACATGTTTTTAATGCTATAATTATCAATTTAATGTAATTTAATTCTATCCTTAATTAAGAGACTTAATGGTGAGTACTTATGAGTAACAAAACAAGTATCTCGATTTCTATGTACTCGGGTTATACGCTTAGGGCTTCGATATATAAATTTCTCAGACTATACAGTGTGTACTACCAGTAACACACCATGTGTTCCACTTTCTGTGTGTCTGTGAAACCCATATAAGGACTTAGAATGTTCGTCAAACATGGTACCAGATGAAATTTACAAGATAGCTACATGCCATTTATACCATATATTATGTGTCCTCTTATCTCTCTAAATAGATTGAAATGTATTTCAGACAAAGGAATTAATGAGTTGAATACTGTGCATGCCAACTACATGTCATGTACTTCATTACTGAAATAGTTTTTCTGTATCATAAGGTTTTGACTATATATAATGACCACATGGATTGTGTGAATTTCACTACTAACCCAAGTAGACTACACAAGGTATACACCAGATACACACCATAAGATAGGTTATCCCGATCTATATAATGTGTGAAATAAATTCCCCATGTGTAATTATTGATCGAAACATTGTGTATCCCACAATAAGACCAGGTTCTCTGCACTTGGGTACATGGCGTGTACTCCAGCTATATTCAGTGTAATCCCATGCTATCTATCCAGATTCCTCAAAAATTCCCGATGAAATCTTCAATATTTCATCAAATGTTCTTGGACTTAAGAAATTATATATCTTGAAAAAAGAAATTAAAATGCTGAAAATATATTAGTTTAAATAAAGTTAAAGTATGAATGATATAAAATGAAAATTTCAACCATGATTTACCATATTGATCAAAAATAAAATAAATAATAATAATTTTAAAATTTGAATGATCTGATACAAGTTGAAGGTTTTGGGTGTAGTGGAAGGGCCTATTGTAGGCATTAAATTGAAATTTATTTTAATTTAGAGATGTCTGAAACCTTGATAGAGGATATTTAACATTAAATTTATAACTAAATAATTTCGATCAGGAATAAATGATTACCTCATCTTAGGATACATTTTTCAATGAAATTTTTGATCTTTCAAAAACCCTTTTGTATTTCCTTTACTTCACTATAAGGATTAATGTATAGAATTCCTCTAGAGATGATTCACTTGTGCTCATTTTATCTCTGAGCAATGTCAATTGATTTCTACATTATAGTATAACAAATCAAATTTCTTTCCTTATTTGTCTTGATCGTTCCATGATCCTTCTATCTAGAAGGAGTTCTTCTCATTATGGAGAGGAATGGAGGTGGAATTCTAGAGAGGGATAAAGATCATATGTGTGCAACGATTCCCTATTAGCAATTTATTATATTTAAAATTGCACAATAGACATAACCATATATTTATAGAGATAGGGGTTGGGTTAAAATATTATTTAATTATGTACATGATATTAAATAATATAATATTATTTAACAAACCCCATTCCATATAATAATAATAATACTATTATTTTTTATGGTGTATTCTAACTTTCAAAATGATAAATATATTTTTACTGAATGTAAAATTTATAGTTATCAGTAGAAGACGTCTTGATCTATTAATACTCCTAGACTTTTATTTAAAACCTGAATAAATATTTTATTCATAAATAAATATTTAATCCAAAAACCAGTGAATAAATATTTATTAAATATTCAATAAAATAAAAAAATATATTTTATTCACAATCTGCTGAAGAAATATTTATTTAATTTATTGATCAGTAAAACATGAATTAAATTATTCATAGATCTTGAGAATAATATTTATTCCATTAATTAAATTAAAATAAAGTTTAATAGATATCAACAAAAACACTTAGTGTGTGATTGTTTATGATTCTTTCTCATTGGGATTAGGAAGGTATGCCTAAAGTACAAGAATATTGTCTATAAATGGGTAATGTTACCCAACAGAAATAACTTAATGTTACAATGTAAACAGCCATATATGAGTTCTAAATGTGTAATATAATACATTTGTCTCAATATATCAACAAGAAAGTGGCACATCTAGGTCATCAACCTATGCGATCGATATGTATTTCATTGATTATTTGAAATAAAAATTTTCTTGTACCATGGCCTTTGAATTTAATGAAACAGTTCTAATCATATAAAAGGGATGAGATATCCACTCTCATAAATATATAAGTGAAAAATACTACCTCAACTTATCCATTAATAACTTGTCACTCAAGAAGCACCCTACATATCAACCTTCAACATGAACTGATATCATCATGGTCTACGAAATACATATAAGAGTGTGAGTCATAACATGCATTGACAATAATATTAACATCTAAGGACCGTTATACATGTTCACATAGATGAATATCCGTTAACACCAAAACTTGTGGAATTCCTATTGGCATGTCTATTATCATAATATCTCATCTTGGATACTACTATGATAAAACTTTATGATAAGTAGGCTCATCATGTTATAAGTACATTAAACTTACAGTCTATATACTATGTTCCCCATCATAGTATTCTATTTGACTGATGAACTATATTTTAGATATATTATCATAGAATCCCTAGGTTCTCATAATTGTAGGGAACTGCTATAACCTTATTAACTCTCCAAATACACTAGGACATTATCATATTAATGTCATGTATAAGAAAACCCAATATGTAATAATATATTTATATTAATATTCAATTATTTTAAGATACATGTAATTCAAAGTATAAAGTATTTGGTTATAGGGAACAAAATCCAACAATTGCTTCCCCTAACTGTTCTTAGAAACACTTTTCATTTCACATGATGTATATTTTCAATTCCAAAACATTCCCCCCTCGGAATAGTAATCGACCGAGAAGAAGATGATATAATTTTGAGGAAAATACTGATGTTTTAATATTTTCCCCCAATCTCATGAAATTTTGACCATGTCACCAAAATTATATTCATGACTAATAAAAACTGTGTTGGCCATCGCTTGTAAATAAGGGGTGGTGGTCAAGTACTACCTTTTAGATTTCATGAGACATTACAAAACCTCACTTTTTATGAAAATCAATTTCACATGAATCACTTGATATTCATATCGTTGGCATTCACACAACACCCCTTTAATGTGAATTAAGATAATTGATATTATTAGTGGAAATTGGACTTCATCCTTTTGTCAGTAGAATATTATGTGATGTAGACTAAAATTTCATGAAATAGATATAACATATATAAACAGAATTATAAAATTATAAAAAAGTACAAAAATTTCCAAAAAAATGATAAACCTGCTCTTGATCCTAATGACATGGTTTCAACTATTAATAGAGTGGAAATTGCTGAGAACCCTGAGATCTCTTATTATTGGTTAAAATGAGATTTACCGATGGAAAATCACAATCACTTGTCATGATGTGAGGGATCATAGCCTAAAAACTATTTACAGTCTTAACAAGTATCCTAGGATAATAACTGGTGATGTTCCAAAAAACATTTATTCTATTCTCATTACTCAAGAATCATCCCATAGAAAATCACATATAATTTCGTGGGATGGTCTTTGGAATGATATTTGTCACTTGTAGGAAATTTTACTGATGAGTGGGCCTGGGCATACTAGATCTTCCATACCTATGTGGAGTTTTGGGAAGTTATTCACTAAGTGTGGATGTATGAATCCATATATACATCTTAGTTCCATGTTTATCATTAGTATAAACAGTAGATATAGCTTTTTATTAGGTGTCCAACTGACACAAAAACCTTCAACCTTCATCATAGAGAGGTAAAGATTAGCTTGTGGGATATCAACCACATTTATTGGATCCCCATCATTGGTTTTATATATAATGCGTTCTTCCTTGTTCTTAGAGCATAGGGGGACATGGAGAAGACACTGATACTAGAGAGTGATCTATAATAATTCTTGATGGATATGTTTTAACATAACCCATCACTTTAACTAGATATCCCATTCAATAAATGGATCAACCTTTTTTTAAATATGTACAAGGGTCATATGTTTGGGTGATAGATATAGTTCATGTGGGTTTAACATCATTGAAAGTTGGTTCCTAACTATCTTATCCTTGTTGAAGGTTAATATGCGTAGTGGAGGTTCAATGTGGATAAGGGGATCCCAGAGACCAGGTTCATGGTATTTTTGGAAACATTAAAAATATGGTAGATGTTGCCTATCTAGGATATGCATATGTGAGTGTAGAACTTATTTCTATTAATACGGAAATGGAAGAATATGGGAACTAGATTAATTTGGTTGTTTCGATACTGGAAAGGATATATGACAGTCTAGGGAATATCAGTATGGGGACATGCATAAGAGTCTCTATGACCCCTTCCAACTATTTAATGGATGGATCATAGTAAAAATTGGAGGGTATGAGTTCGAAAACCTAATATCTTTCCCAGAGTCGAACATCAAGACATCACTCCTAAAAATCATTGGGGTATAAAATATATCAATTGATGAAGAAAGGATGGTGGCTTAGATCAGAGACCCAAACAACTTGAACCTTCATCCTTTCCCCATTATTATAGGGGTAAATGATTGAAAAATATTTTGGAACTGCTAAAAAGTGTAAATTCTTTTAGTCCTTTAGAGGTGGTATGTTATTTTCACAGAATGAAGAAAACACATATTGTGATCAATACACTCTGGCCATGTTTGGCCCATAGTTTAGATGCATCCAATGCAGGATGCCACATGTTCATACCGGGAAAAAATAATTGAGTAACCTCACCATCATGTAACAACGTTGAGGTCTGATCACTCAAAATGAATTAGGGTAGGTGATACCATTACTATCATTTAGTGATTCAGTATTTATTATCAAGGATTAACTTGGGTGGTAGTATATACTAAGTTGGTGTTTCAGTGACAGGTGAGATAGATTGGTCTATTTGAAGATAATCATGTGAACCTTGGTAGGAGTTGAGATTTAATTAAGTAATCTCCCTAGGTAATAGAGAGAGTAACTAGAAAAGAAGAGGATATTGCATGAGTATCCCTAATGTCTCTCTCTATCCACCCAGGTCGGATTGCTAATTCTCGTATGCCTAAAGCTGAGGGGATCCTAAAAAAATAGACACAAGAGCAAGTTGAAAAATCTAGAGTTATTTCAGGATGGTTCATGGAGGATTCAATAAATATTTTACTATATATTATATATATTCCTACTGATACAATCTTCCCCAAGATCAGGAAGGAGTGGGAAGGTGAAATATGACATTCAAGATGGAAAAAATGTGGTGTAAGATCAAATTTTATGGAGTGGAGTAGATAATCATTGGTCTCTATAGACTCAAAAAAAGTTTAAACTAGATATATAGGTTTATTATACCTCCAATTTAGATGTCATTTTTCACTATCATGGTGTGAGTAATTGCTACACTAATCAGGTGATCACTATATAGTGTAGAAGGCATAGAGAATGATAAATTAGTCAGTTGCTGACTCTAGAAGTTTTAGATCTAGAATCCTTGACATGAAACATAGAGTTGAGGAATTTAGATGATGATAACTCTTGGTGATGTTTTATATTGGTTGGTTATCCTACTGAAATCATGGTGATCATGCCACATGATTCCCAAGAGAGCTCACACCAATCATGGTAAATCTTGATCAAAAAATTTCAATGTCATATAAAAATCTAAGAATTTTTAACTTGCATCCCTTGATTATTACTATAATAATCATGTAATAAGGATATGAACTCTACAAGTGAGTAGTAGGTTGTGTCTAAATTAGACATGGATGATGATTCAAAATCCTCTCTGGAACACCTGGATGGAGAGACAATAGAGAAAGTGGGGTTACAATCCCCTGTTCCCATGGAACTCCTTATAGTATGGAGGGGGGGGGGATTAAACCCTATAATTATGGTTTCAATTCTATCCTAAAGTGGGATATAGTTTATGGTTATCTAATCATCCATATCCAATTGAGTAATAGGGGTAATTTTTTACATCCCCTTCTCTGATTTCCCTCTTTTGATCTTGTTTGTTTGTTTTCTTCTACACGGGTTCTGAAAATCGGGACTATGAGGATCACATTGATGCTACTAGGGTGCATACCAATATATAAATTTCCCCAATGGTATCATTGAAATTTAAAATTTCAGGCATGGATATATCAACTAAGTCTCCATCTTCTTAGGCTGAAGTGTTCAGAAGGATGAAAAGACATGATGTTGCTGAATCCATTAAAAAAAGTAAGTCATTTATCATGTTACCTGTGTGTATTCATGATACTATTGTAATTATATTTTATATAAGACTCACTATGATAGTGTATGAAGATGAATAAACTCTATTGGATTAATAAAAAGGCATGAAATAGATCCTTGAGGCTCTGATCATATTCCTGATGGATGGGACGATCATGCCGGCACCTAACACATCTATTGCTGTTGATGGAGGAAATACTCATTCCTTATTGGTCAGGTCTTGTTAATAGGAATTATCTTCTAAATATAAGGTTTATTTGGTCCCAGAGGAGTATCTTGTCACATCGAATGAGGAAATCTGGGGACTGTAAGAGCCTTCACCTATGGAAGAAGTTACTTTGGTGGTGGAATCTACTGAAAAAGTGGCTAGATAATTGATTCCTCAATTCAAAATAGATACCATCCCATTGAATAGGATTCTATAAGAGGACCATTATATCTTGGGGGAACATCATTCCTTGATTATGAGCATACCCCTAAGTAGATGAATCAATAAGAGTTAGATGTTGGTGAGGTGAACATAGAATACCAATAAAGGGCATAGAGGAGAATCTAAAACTTCATCATCTACACATAATGGGTGAAATGGTGTCCTATATGGGTATATTCACCACTATTTGGTAAATATTTTTATTTTAGGGGTCAACAACCCTACATTCCATGCACTAGAATAAGAATTCAAGGTTGAGTAGGTGCATCTAAGTTTGTGAGAGTTCAATGCTTCTTGGTTTGAGGCCATCTTTGAGGGCATCAAGTCTCTTCACGTAGTTGGATATGATGTTTCTTGGATGGTGGAGGGAACACACTAATAGCGGGTCCCTATTTTTACTAGATTGGATATGATCTTCCACAAATAGGTGAAACTAATGGAAACCACAGATAAATCATCTTAGTAAGAATCTAAAGTGGATAAATACAAATATGAACAATACATATTATATGTGTGAGTAGAAAAGGTTTTTCCTTTAGCTGATGTGGAGTTGGTAGAGCTGGCCCAATATGGAGGAGTTGTCGAATCAACTCAATATAGACTGATTAATCTTGAATAGTCTATAACTCATGAATAATAATATGGGGATCTCCATTTTTTTAATAATATAGTGGCAATAATATGTGGATGAACCCATTTTATTTATTCAAAAAATAATTTTTTTTACTTTTTTGAACTTCACTTGTTGAATTTATCATCTTGATTTCATTAATGAAATAATAAACTAAAAATTATATAGCCCATGTGAGGGATGATTAGTGTGAAGAAAAAGGGATAAATAGAAGATAATTCAATTATGAGAGAGTGAATGACATAGAAAGAGAGTTTAAGAACATAATATCATGCCAATAACCATTAAATCTTATGATATTAGGAAACTAAGTTCATGGGATTCCAAGGGTTTGGTTCCCTATCAAAGTGCAAGACTCACGTAGAGTTAACACTAAAGGTGTTAGAATTCAACTTGATCATAAGAAAAGTGTATAAAGGAAACATTCAACTCCAAGAGTCTAAACCTATGGGTGAGAGAGGTAGATAGACCAAGGATGAAAATTAGACACATTTGGGACATTAATTTCACTACCATAATAATAAGGATGTTTTTTAAGAATATTCTCTAGATAGGTGGTTGGTCTATTTATTGTTATAATATCACTATAGTGGATTCCATTAATAAATGTGGATCTTTCTTCTAAGGTGTGTTCCATAGATGATATGCATTCCTATTTAGTGTTTTTATATCACTATAGGGGTTCCTGTTTTAATATGAAAGAAGAATATTAATCCTAATCTAGGGGATAAAAAGTGTGTTGATGGGTGTGAAGAATTCTCAAGAAGAGTTTGATAACTCTTTTTATTACTCAATCAAACATTTTCTATATTGATTGGGTGTAACAAACATATGGAATGCACATAGTCCAATGGGGAAAACTGAAATGCCAACTATGTGAGTGATATGAGAATAAAATTTTGTTGTGCTGTCTTGGCCCCTGGGTTGTTTCTTTAAAGTCATGTATATATGACTATATGGGAGAATTATTTTTGGGACATACAAATTTGACCTCGGGGGGTTTGCCTTTTAAGGCTATATAACTAGGTACAGAGACAATGAAATGGTCTCACTAGCTAGATCTAAAAAAATATTATGTGAATGGAAAGACCAAGAGGGAACCAAATATAGAACTGAATGTATCAATGAGAGTGTAGATTTTGTAACTGGGACAGAGAATAGAGGTCTAGGAATCACTACATATCATGTGATATGGGAATAAATCCATAAGTAGTTCTAGATGGAGTGTGGTAGATGAAAGGAGATGATGGTGGTGTGTGGTAATATACTAACACAACATGTGTATTGTCCCCTCAATGATGAAAAGATACCACAATGTTTTATATCATGTGATATGAATGTCTCATATGGTTTAACATCTTATGGTGAGGATTTTGAATGCATTTTTTTAAATTGTATATTGAATATGAGAATAAGATAGCTTAACATTATTCAACAAAGATGTTGATCAAAAAGTTTAACATTATATAGTGAGCATTAGAGGCAACATATTGATTGTTTTGATGTGAAGAATAGTTCCAAAACTTCAAATCCCATGTGATTCAAGATCAATGTGATAAAAATGGGCAATGTGGTGTCAACCATATCACACAAGAGTGTTGGTCAAGAAGAATGTTTCGAAGTCTAAATATCACAATGGCCTATGGAGGACTTATGAATATAGGGGATATATTAGGTGGGATTATATGGGAATAGTTCACCCTACCAATATACTATATGTTATAAGAGAGTAACAATAAGGGTGTTAATACTTTGTTTGATTGGATTGGGTTGAAATAGAGTAAATCATAACATACAGATTTAGAATTATAGAGGGGGTGACGTATATGATAATGATGATCATTGACCACATTTGGGACATGGGTACCACTATCATGCTTTTAATAATAGAGGTAAGGAAAATAGGGTCACCTGATAACCATTTTTGAAACATGGGACCTATCATGTTTCTATAAGAAGTCATCCAGGGTGTGTTCCCTAGATGGGAGGGGGGACATGAAGTGTTGTTGCATCAACTTTTGGGATCCCATTCGTACATATAGGGCTATGAGGAAACTCAAACATTGATATAAAAATGTTTAATGATTAATTGAATTACAAAACATGATTTCTGAGCACTATGAGGTTACGCCATCATGCTTTTTTTGGTAAAACAAGTCTCCATGAAGTGCCGAAATTAAAAGGGACATGCGAGAAGCTTAACTATGCCATAAGAAAACCAAGGTGGACCATAGTATTGTAGAGTTTAATTTTATATTCCCTTTACCAATGTGTGATACTATTTTTAAGTCATGAAGCATGGACTGATAGATGAAGTCATCTGTATAAAATCAATAAAAGATATAAATTAAACATGAATTGGTGGAACTAATGCCGATATAGATGACTTCATGGGGTAGATGCATACATTTTATTATTATGATGCTTTAACTATAAGGATTTGTTTTTATGATATTTTATCTAGAAACAACACAATATAATTTTTATTAATGAGGCATATATGGAGTGTTTTTTAGTATAAATTCATATTTGAGTGACTATAAAGAAAACGAGGTGAAATATTTTCTCTAAATTCAACCTGCAGTAGTTTGTCTAGTGAGTATAAATGATATTTTTTAGGGATCAATAGTGATTCCCACCAGATTTATGTATTTTCAATATGTGTTATAGAATTTTACCTAGTTGAGTAGGGTATAAATTGGCGAGTAGAGAACCTAATCTTACCCATGATTCTCTTTATGGGTATCATCTTTAAGAGCCTTTATTCCTCCTTTTCAGGGAATTTTAGACTCATACTAGTCTGGATGTTAGGAAATAATTTTAAAGGCTGGATAAAATTTATCATGGGTTGATGATGTTTTAATTTAAACAAATTTTACTTGGGTTATACATTGTTTTTGATCATGGAACTTAGAACCATAGCCCCACAATTTAATGTCATGATTCATGGATCATATTGAGACAGTCTACATAACACTGTGTAGGAAAAAAAACTAATGTGAATATGGGGCCGAAAGGTTTGGATGTCTTGTTCTAGAATAGAAAATCCTATGAGGGGTAGGTGAACACAATTTAATCTCTTGATGTATGGGTCATGGGATTAATTATGTTTAAGTTAAAACAAATTTTACTAAGAGGTGAAAAGGAACCTATTGATCATACCGAGATATGAGACCCTAACATCACTACTTATCCCATGAAATGCTAATCAAGAAAAAATTTGTTCTAGAAGGTGTTGTGGTATAGTATAGGACTAGTGTCATCACAAACCACTGGCCCTCTCAAGAGAGTATTTTAATGACATGAAAAATTAAAAAATGAAACTTCCTTTTTGAATGAGGAAATTACATATTATGTAATTTAGTTATAGAAAACAGAAGCACTACTTTGTTTATTTTGGAGCTTTATAACCTGTTGGATTTAAAAGACCATTAATAATATTAACCATTGATAACATAGATTTTATAAATTGATTTTCAAGATTTGAATTGGATATGATAAAGTATAATAGACAAATATGGAAGAAGTGATGGCCCTAACCAATATGATTATACACTATGAATCCCATTTATCCGAGATTATAAGGGATATGACATCATTGGTATTTCTCTTGACCTTTCCAAGCTAATAACCAAAACCTGAAACATGAGAAAAACTATTTAGGAGATAATTTAAAGGTTATCAAGATCAAGACCCAATCCATGTTCACAAAAACACCCCAAGAATGTGTTATAATCGCACACATTACCCTTAGGGCGTATGTGGGTGCAATAAGTGGTTATGTGTCTAGAACCTAGTAATAAAAATTATATATATATTTTTTAAAAAATAATGACTATACTTATCCCTTTTTATTATTAATTTATAAATAATTAGTAAGTTTGATAAGAATTATATTTTGATATGAAGAAATACAAATTGTATTTTTGAAATATATATATATATATCCAATTAAGACAATATTTTTGTTAAGTTGAATAATTTTTAAAATAATTTTTTATAAAATTATATTATAAAATAATATTAATTTAAATATAAATGAGAATATAATTTAATGAAGTCCAATATAATTTTTATAAGGGTTCGAAAGTGGTTCTTCTTGTAAAAAACGTATTTTCTATAAATAAGATATTTTTTATAAAATTTTAATTTATTATATTTAGAAAATTATTTTGGTAAAATAAATATCATTTTTTAAATTAGAATGTAAAAATTAACAAATGTTCAATATTTCATAATTTTCATTACAAATTAAATTCTTTGAGAAAAAAATAAATACGGTATGTATTATGAAATCATAGAAGACCAAAAGTGATGTAATAAATACTATAAGCAGTATACAGAACAAAAATTTTTCATCCACTTTAAAATAATGTTTTTCTATATTATTTAAATAATTTTATAATCTTCTAATTTATCCTAAAAAACATATATTATATTTTAATATTTTAAAATTGATTCATTATTAACATGACACACTTACACATCACCAATGGAATTATTTTAAAGAGTTCAATTATTACACGCACAAAATTATGAAAACTGCTCCTATTTGGTATAAAACATGGGAAAGATTTATGGTAAGGTTTGAAGTTTGGACTATTTTATCATATAAAGTGAAAAACATATGTTTAGAAATTAATATATAATTCCCCTATCTTTTTCTATAAATATCCCTAACCTCATACTCATTATAACAACCCAAATATTTAGAATGATATTTTTTTTCCTGAGAAAATTTTATATTTTCTACTGAACAAAACTATACCTTTTTATTAATTAAGTGAGTATAATTTTTAATGAAACCAATAGTTTTTGATCATTATATGAACATTGGTCAATATGAATATCGAAAACTACACTCTTAATAATAATTTTAACATTATAATTAGTGATTATATGTAGAAATGAAAAGGGCTAATTAATTTAGAAAAGAGAAATGTTGGCCTCAACCAGTAGGGTCGTGTCGTATGAAGCCCATTTGTCAGAGCTTGTGAGGGAGGTAGCATATTTGGGTTTCTATCATGACCAAACCCAATCATAGCTTTAATAAGTTAATCATGAATGAAATCACAAATACAAGAATTTCAAGTTAGTTGAAATTACCACTTGGGTGATGTTAGCCAAGCCACCCCATTAATCTATCACCATCACACACCTTACCATTAGGTCATATGCAGGTGTTATAATGGGTTATATGTTGAGGTCCTAGTAACCTAAAGTGCAATTACATTGTATAAATAAAATTTTTATTCAATCAATTCCGTTTTAAGAAAAGTTTTTCTTAATAAAATTTAGATAGAATTTGATATATTAATTTTTCAGATATAAATTTTACTTTACATTAAAGATATAGATATTTATAATTAACTAATATATTATGAATAATACTTATTTTAGTGAAATAATTTGATAAAAACACCCTTATTTAAATATAAGTGAAAAAATATTTTTTTTTCAAGTGTCGGAAATTTTACTATTCATTTTCAATCCCCTTTTATTTTTAATAAATATATATTTTTTCATATTTTAAATTTATAATTCTCATATTTAGTGAATTATTCAGATAAAAAAATATCATTTTTGAAATCATCATGTCAAAATTTGGGTCTAGTAAATTAATGATAATTTTCTAAAATATTTTATTTTTTTTGAGAATAGTGAAAATATGGTTTGAGTTTTTTGGTGTGTTTATTTAATTCATAATTATGTAATAATGATGAAATAAATAATTAACCACAATACTCAGCCTAAAATATGTTATTGTATTAATATCATACTTGAACTTAATCAATTTCCAAACCTATAATTTACTTTCCAAAGTCTAAAATGGAAACTTTAAAATTAAAAACATTATTTTTATAGAAACATTACTTTAACATTAAAAAATAAGCAATCAAAAATGATGGTAGAATCTTGGGGATTATAATAAGATAAAATATTACCCAATTTTACAAAACCATGGAAAAATAACATGGTAAAGACCATGGTTTTTATTTTTCCACAACATAGGTTTCTAAGGCCTATATTTGCAAAGTTATAAAATAATCTTCCAATTTTACAATAAATTCCCACCCATTTCACCATTTAATTTCACTAAAAATAGATCCTCCATAAATATCTGATAGTTTTATCTCTGAAGGAGTCCTCCCAAGGTTTCCTCAATCCCCTATGTTCCCAATATTCATGTTTTAGTAAAATTCTTCAAGGTAAGGGAATTATTTTTATTTTCTTTTTGATTTGAGAATCTCTTTTCATATGTATATTCTAAATGTTATGGTTACTCCCTTTAAATAAACTTTATATCATACCATTACTTATGTTTTATCAATGGGATACCCTTATCTCCTCTCTTTTACCTATTTTTCATAACCACATTTTATACCCGTTATGTGGTAGAATTTACTTCTCAAAATTTCCCTCTTCTCATCAAGAAATTCACAAGAATTTTAATTTTTTTTGAATACCCAAGAAACTTTATTTTTTAAAGGTATTAAGATAAATATAAAAATTATTTATTTTATTCTTGTATTAACATACATTAAACCTGTATTCATTTTTCTTAGGTTCAAAATGGTATAATATTCATGTTTTTAAGAACTTTTGAAACACCATGATTTAGATATGAAACCTGTTTCTTTTTTTTCAACACAAGTTATTTATGAAATATTTTGTTATGATCTAGGTAGCTCATATTAATTAATAAATAAAAGTGTGTTCCCTAATATCACTCCAATGCATTGTGTAAATAATTTAATCTCTAGACATGACTTCTTTTATGATACCTTGGCGAATAAACTAGGTAATTTATATGAAACCTCAGTAGATAAACATGGTGATATGATTATGAATGCCTCATTTAAATGTTATATCCACATTTACATGTCACGATTCATGTTATTTCTGTTATTATATTCCACATTTTCTTTTTATTATGCCTTTATTATATTCTTCAAGCTCTTATTTATATTTTCTTAGTCGCATGTAAACTATTTCCCTTTATTTCTCTTACTAGGCCTCATGATCGAAATTTCCTTTGAAGTATGTCCCAAAGTTATGAGATGTATTTAATTTAATTAGTATAGACCAATGATGAATACTTTTATGTTTTTGAGAATAATTTTTTAAGTTTTCATGTATTATGTACCTTATTTACAAGAAACTAAACTTCAAAAGATCCTCTATTTGTACAATGTAATAAAATGTTATGTAATAAAAAGGTGGTATATCATAGTTAGTATCAAAGGAAGGTTTAGTTATTTTTTGAAATTAAGAATTGAAAATTTTAGTAATAATCTTATGGAAATATTAATACATAGGAAAAAATACTAGTATTTTGGTGAAGTATTATGTAATTGGTTTCTAAGAAAAGAAATCACAATCTAGATACAAACAAGTGGATGTTCCTATAGTACTAATGTATATTTGGGTAAAACCCCATAACACTACTTTGAGTTAGACTTGAATAGGAATTACTACATGATAGTGGGGATTACTACAATATTTGGTTGACACTCTTGGGGGATATGTTTTTATAATAACGAGTTTTTTATGAACCATTATGATGGATTCAAGGAAAATGTATTTTTTGTAAAGGAATAACATATTTAAGAATGATGTTTTAAGACATAAAAATTACATTAGATTTATTATATAACTAAAATAAACACATTTATTACAAAGTTTTTATTCTTGAAGAAAATGGAGAGATATAGGAGGAACCACGTAAATGGTGAGCACAACGGACGATGCACTAACAACCCTCCGATGGGAGCAAGAATGGAAAACTTCATGAGAATGATGAATAAAACTACTCGAGTTATGAGAAATAACTTGAATCAATCCAAGATACCAGACTCACCTAGAAGGAAAAAAGATTCTATAGAGTCATTTATGCAAGAAATACAACCTTATTTATAATGATCTACCAACCTATTGATTGCTGGACAATGGATAAGATCTATAGAAAAGGTCTTTTCTATACCCCATTTTTCTAAACAAAGGAAATTCACCCTAGATATGTACCCCTTAGAGGGATTAGAAAATCAGCAATGGAAACTGATAAAAAATAATAATAAAATAAGTGATATTGATTCTATGGAGTGGGAATAGTTTAGGGGAACCTTTTTAAAAACCCATTTCCCCCGTTTAATGAGAAAAAAAATGGAGAAGGAATTCCTAGAACTGAAGTAGAAGGAAAATGAATATATGGAAAGCTATGAGATGAAATTTAAAAGTATTTATCATTACACCTCTATATTTTTATGGATCCTAATGGTGAGGTTGATTGATTCTTAGGTGGAATAAAATCCCATCTATGGAATATTTTTTTGAATTGAGAGTATGATAGCTATGAATAAATAGTGAGAAGTGCTATGAAGGTTGAACTGGAGTTCGAAGAGATGAAGTGGTACCATAGATCTAATGAATAGAAGAGATCAATTGATCCAATATTTGGGAGGAACTTTGATAACAAAATAAGAGTAAAGAAAGTGAAAATTCCCACATGCAAAAAATGTGGAATGAAGCATTCAGGGAATTACTTGATTGGGATTAGGAAATGTTACAATTATAGAAGATATGGGAATATTAATTAGAACCATCTTAATGAGATGAATCCTAAACTTCTCAACAATAAAAATAAATGGATGATGGTGCAGGACAATCCTGAAGTCCAATGCTATAAGTGTGGAAATCTTGGTTACTTTTCCAACCATGGTCCAAATTAGAAGAAAATCGATGGGAATCACCATCAAAATTAGTATAATCCCAAATATAAAGGTTATGAATTTTTTATCACAACAACTGAAATGGATTCTCCAAATGATATGGTGGTAGGTACTCTCATAGTTCCCCAAATCAAGTAAGTACTTGGTTTGATTCTAGTTCTACATATTCCTTTATTTCCTCCATGTTTGCAAAGAATATAGAACCCATCCATGAATTGTTAAATGTGGATTTATTAGTCAGGAATCCTAGAGGTAATATTCAAGCATCAAAAGTTCATATAAGCTCTAATATTTAATTTGGAAAGAACAGTATCATCACAAATATAGTAGTCATTCCCATGGTATAATTAGACACTATACTAGGGATGGACTAACTCTCAAATTATAATTCTAAGATCAAATGAATAAGCAAATAAATATTAGTAGTCTTGAATGGAAAACCTATTATTATTTTCAAAGGAGAGATATACATACCCAAGTTTTCTCTAGAATCACCTCCCATATCCTTATTTATGGTTAAGATAAGTGAATATGAAGACAAAAATGAAAATATATGAATAGAAAATGACCCCATCATTCAGGAATACATTGAATTATTTTCTAAGGATTTACCTAGAACTCCCCTAGAAAGATAGGTAAATTTATCCATAGAACTTATACCTAGATACAATAAGATATAAAAGACCCCATATAGAATAGAAAGTGTGAAAATGATGGAATTAAATAAACAACATCAATATCTTTTGGAGAGTGGTTTTGTCTGACCAATTGTGTTTCCTTGGGGAGCACCTGTTCTCTTTGTGAAGAAGAAGGATAGATCAACATGGCTATGTATTGATTATAAAGAACTTAAGGGTATCATAGTGAAGAATAAGTACCCTTTTCCAAGGATTGATTACTTATTTGGCCAGATTTGTGGGGCTCAAATATTCTCCAAGATTGATGATTGATTTGGTTATCATCAATTGAGGGTGAAGAAAGAAGTTATTCCAAAGATAGCCTTCCAATTAAGATATTGGCATTATGAGTTTTTTGTTATTCCCTTCATCTTGACTAATGATCCTGTTTTATTTATGGATTTTATGAATAATGTATTTAAGGACTACATTGATAATTTTTTTAGTTTTTATTGATGATATTATGATATATTTCAAAAGTCTCAAGGATCATGGGAATCTCAGTTGAACCTTTGAAGACAATGGTTATGGAGGAGTTTCCTCATCCTACAACGGTAACTAATATTCAAAGTTTCCATGGTTTAGTAGGATATCATAAGATGTTTTAGGAAAAATTTTCAGGAACTTATAATCCACTAACCATGTTAACTCAAAAAGAGGATAAGTTCATATGGATAAAGGAGTGTGAAGAATGTTTACAAGAGATGAAAAAGTTATTTTTTACCCTAACTCTACCCTCTATCTGATAATGATTTCGTATTTTCTATGATGCATGTCTAAAAGGAATTGGGTGAACCTTCATGAAAAATGACAAGGTGATTGATTATGCATATTAAAAGTTAAATCCTCATGAAGAAAATTATCCTACACATGACCTAGATCTAGCTGCAGTTATTTTTGATATGAAAATATAGAAGCATTAGCTTTATGGAGAGCAATGTGATATATATGCCGACCACCAATGTTTGGAGTACATTTTAATGCAAAAGGAATTTAACTTGAGATAGAGGTGACAGTTGGAATTTCTAAAATACTATGATTGTTCAATTCATAATCACCCTAAAAGAGCTAAAACATTTGATGATACATTAAGTAAGAAAGAACCTGTTGTGTTGGAAATGATAAGGATTCAAAGAGATCCTTTGATCAAAGACCTAGTAAGACTGGACATGTGATTCGTATGGTATGGGATATCATCACCCCTCTCCCAAATTATTTCTCAACCATCATTACTAGATAATATCAAGAAATATCAAAGATAAGATCATTTATTATAGGAGGAGATAGAGGTTGTGAAGAATGGGAAGTTTCCTAAGATAAATATTGATCAAGAAGGTGTACTGAAATTTCATACAAGGCTATGTGTTCCATCTATTCTATAGATAAATAAGGAGATAATGGATGATGATCATAAATCTACAATCTCTATGTATCCTGGAATCACTAAAATGTATAGGGACCTTTGTGAACATTATTAGTTGGATAAAATGAATTGAGATATTTCTAACTACACTACAAGGTGCTTGGTGTGTCAACAAGTGAAGATAGAGAGAAAAATTTCTAAATGGGTATTACAACCACTACCCATAACAACATGGAAGTGGGAAAATGTCACCATGAACTTTGTAATTGGTCTCCTGAGAACATCCAAAGGAAACAATGTGATATGGGTTATAGTGGATCATATCACAAAGATTTCCCATTTCATCACCGTTCAATAATATTTATCTCATGACCAAATTGTCAATATTTATGTAAAGGAAGTGGTGAGGTTTCATGGGGAGCCACTTTATATCATTTCAAATAATAAATTGAGGTTCACATCTAAATTTTTGAGAAGTCTTCAACATGATCTGAATTATAAATTGAATTTCCACATGGACTATCACCCCCAAACTGATGGAAAATATGAAAGGACAATTCAAACACTTGAGGAAATGATGAGAATAACCTCAATGGAATTTAAAGGTTGATGGGATCAACACCTCCCATTAGTTGAGTCTCATACAAAAACTACATCCATTCGAGTATTCAAATGTCACCCTATGAAGCTATATATAGGAAGCGATGTAGAAATCTAACTCGTTAGGATGAAGTTGGTAAGAAAAAGATTCTTGGGCCTGATCTTGTACAATAGATGATCTAAAAGGTTCATGCCATCCAACAACACATACAAACTTATCAGAGTTAGAAGAAGAGCAATGCTGACAACTGTTGAAGGAACTTGGAGTTTGATATTGGAAACAAAGTTTTCCTTCGAATATCACTACGGAAGAGAGACATGTGGTTTGGGAAGAAATGGAAGCCTAGTCTTAGGTACACTGGAACCTATGAAATACTTGATCGCATAGGGGAAGTGTCATATTGGATTTAACTTCCCCCAAATATAACCCATGTTCATGATGTATTCCATGTATCTCTCTTGTGGAAGTACATACCTGACCCTTCACATGTACTGAATATGGAGGTGGTACAACTGGTACCTGACCTCTCTTATATGGGGAATTCGATGGAGATATTAGAGTGTAGAGACAAGGTTCTTCAAAACAAGAGTACCCACCTTATCAAAGTGTTGTGGAGGAATATTAAACATGAATAAGTAATGTGAGAATAAGAGGAAACAATTGTCCAAAAGTACTCAAAAATTTTATCAACCGAGAGAATTATTTGAAATTTAATGGATTAAATTTCTTAAAGGGAGAAGAATTTAATGACACAACCTTTTTGAATGATATTTGTTTCCGACGAAATTTTTTGTTCTTTTATTTTGTACTCAACAAAACTATATCTATTTATTAATAAAGTGAGTATAATTTGAAATGTGACCATTGGGTTTCAACCATTATATGGTCTTTTGTCAATTATGACTATTGGTTAATATTACCATTAGAAAATATATTCTTAATAATAATTTTAACATTATAATTAGTGTTTATAAGTAGAAATGAAAAAGGATAATTAATGTAGAAAGAATAAACGAGGTCCCAAACATTAGATTATTGTCATACGAAGCCCATTTTTCATAGCTTGGGAGGGTGGTAGAATCTTTGGGGTTTGATCTTGACCAAGCCCAAGCAGGGCTATGACAAGTGAAGTTTTAACAAAATCAGCTACGTGAGAAGTTCAAGTTAGTGAAAATTACCACTCAAGTGATATAATCCAAGACATCCCATGAATCTATCACCATCACATGCCCTACCCTTAGATAATATGGGGGTGTTTTAGGGGGTTCTGTGTCGAGGCCCTAGTTACATAATGTGTAATTACATTGCATAAATAAAATTTTTATTCCATCAATTCCATTTTAAGAATAGTTTTTCTTAATAAAATTGAGATGTAATTTGATAAATTTATTTTTTGGACTGAAATTATACTTTCTAGAAAATAAATAAATATATATTATATAATTATATATTACAAATAATACATATTTTATAGAAATAGTATGATAATAAATAAACTTATTTAAATATAAGTGATAATTTTTTTTTCAATTAGAAATTTTACTATGCATTTTCAATCAACTGTTATTTTTAATAAATTATTATTTTTATATTTAAAAGTTATAATTATCACATTTATATAATTATTTATATAAAAAATATCATTATTTTAATTTGAATCTTAAAATTAGGTTAGACAGAATTTATGAGAATGTTCTAAAATACTTTATTTTTTCAAGAATAGTAAAAATACATTAGAGTTTTTTGGTATGTTTAACGGATTCATAATTATTTCATCATGATTTAATAACTAATTATCCATAATAATTTGACTAATATTTTTTATTTTATTAATATCAAGTATTTTAATAGATTTTAATTACTTTAGAAATCTCTAATTTACTTTTCAACGTCTAAAATGGAATATCTAACATTAAAAACATTATTGTTTTGTAGAAACATTACTTTTACATTAAAATATATGTTATATAAAATTATTTTTGACTCTTATGTATTAAAATAACATAAAATATAACCCAAGTGTCCAAAATAATGGGAAAATACCATGGTAAATCCATTTATTTTTCATTTTCCACAACCTCGGTTTCCATGGCCTAGATTTGGGAAGTAATAATCAAATCCTCAACTTTTTCTATAAATACCCACCCATTTATCTATTTATTTTCACTAAACATACATCCTATATAAACATATGTTAGTTTTACCTCCCAATGATTCCTACTGACATGTTTTTAATCCCCCAAGGTCCAATCCTCATGTTGTTGGAACAACACTTCAGTTAAGGGAATTATCCTTCTTTTCTTTTCAATTCAAGAACATATTTTTATATATGTATTGTAAATGTTATGATTTATATATTAAATTACCCTTTATATCATACCATTACTATGAAATTATGTTTTATCAATGGGATACCCTTTTCCTCTGTTTTTTTACATTTTTTTCAATACCATGTTTTATACCCGTTATACTGCTGAATTTACTTCCCAAAATTTCCCTCTTCTCCTCAAGAAATTTTCTTTCATTTTATTATTGTGAATAACCAAGCCAATTTATTTTCAAAGTATATTCCCATAAATTTAAAATGATTTATTTTATTCTTGTATTAGCATACATACAACCTTCATTCCCTTTATATGGGTTCATAATGAAATAATACTAATTTTTAAGAACTTTTGAAATACCATTATTTTGATATGAAACCCATTTATTTTATTATTAACATTTTATTTATTAAATGTTTGATTATGGTATATGTGTATAAAATTAATTAAGATATATTAAGGATGTTCCCTGATAGTGCTCCAACGCATTGGGTAAATAATCTAATCTCTAGATATGATATGTTTTACGATACCTTAGTGAATAATATTGTTAATTTTTATGACACCTCAATATCAAACCATGGTGATATGCTTATAATTGAAACATTTAAATGTTGTAACCATATTTCCATTTTATTTTTCATGTTATTTCTATTATTATATTCTTATTTTCCATTTTTTCATGCCTTTATGAAATTCATCAAGTTCTTATTGATATTTCTTATGGTCACATGTAAACTGTCTCCCTTGCTTTCTCTTACTGGGCCTTATGCTCACCCTTTAATTTGATGTATGTACCTAGGTTATGAAATTCATTAAATTTACTTCATATTAACCAATTAATAATCCTTTAATTCTTTTTAGAGTAATATTTTTAATTTTCATGTTTTATGTACCTTATTTCCAAGAAACTAAACTTTAAAATATCCTCTATTTGTACAATGCAATGAAAAGTTACATAATAAAAAGGCTGGATGTCATACTCTTCTTCACTTAAATCAAATTCAGAGTGAATTTAATCTCTATATAACTCTCTAAATCCCTCACAAGGTATTTAAAATATCTTAAGAAACTCCTTAAATGTTTTTAGAGGCACCCTCTCAGGGTATGAGATTCTCTCCTCATCCTCTTTATTTAATAAATTTCTTCATATTATACCTTTCTATTTACAAATATTCACTTGAGAATATATTGTTACACACACATTTTATCATCCTTATGTTTTCATGTTAATTAGAGAAAAAATTTAAATCTCATTAAACCCTTCTATGAATATTTATGTACACCCGTTAGGTGGATAAAATTATCCTATTATTTTCCATGTCATACATTTGTGTAGTGAATACCCATCCACATTTACACTAAAGTTTATTCACATATATTTCCCAATACATAATATATTGGATAATTCATTTTTTTAACCCAAAATCTTTAATTATGGGATTGGCATTTATGAAAGGTGTTCTTATGTTGTATTATCTATGTGGAACATAAATGCATATGCATGATATAAATGTGACGGGTGGGACCATAATTATATAGCCCTAAAATGCATTCGTAATATTTTTATCTCATGAGAGATAATTTATGGTGCACAAGATGTTATCATAAGAACAATATATTATCATGTCTCTATAGTAATACTAGAATTATGTTTTTGATGTCATGTTTAATGTTGTTTCAAAATCCTTATGTTTCCTAGATGCTATCATCTTATACCATGATTCAATGTTAATGATAATGATTCTCACCTTTGTATGCCACCATGTCATGCCACTTGACTCATATTTAATTTTATAAATTATTTTATGCTTTGATTATTCCCTCACTTAGTTTTATTACTCACCCATTTCTTATGTATGTCCCTAGGTTATCCTTTATAGTTTTAAAAAATAGTTGAATTTTTAAGAGCATGTCAAAGAGTTTTAAATATTTGAATTGTATCCCTATTTTATGTTATTGTTATATGTATCTAATTTTTAAAATACACTAGGCCTATTTATCTCTTATGATTTTATTAAGTGTGTATTTATATAATAAATCATTACATAAAGTGTATAAAAGACATGGGTTGTTTTAGTTTGTATCAGAGTAAGTATATTAATTTGTGGGGATTGAGATTAGAAAACATTAGTGAATGAATTAGGGATAATACTAAACAAAGGAAAACATACCCAAATTAGTTTAAAGTATAGAGTAACTTTTTTAAAAGAAACAAAATCCATGTATAGATATTATGAGTGTATTAGGCTCTTGAGGAGTAGTAAATAGTGGTAATAACCTCGAAAAGGGTGAAATTGGATTTGAACTGATCTTCATATGGTTCATGATAAGGAAGCATTGCTATAAACATAGTTTGAAACTCTTATGGGATATGATTTGGTAAGTTAATAGGTTCTTTATGAACCTTTAAAAGGGAAATAAAAATTCTCATTAAATTTTATGTAAGGAAATATACCATAGATAATATATATTGAACCAAAAAATTCATCGGTTAAGGAATATATATTATTAATGGGTTATCCATTCAATTTGCATAGTTTCCCTTTTATATGTTCAATAGTTTAAAAATAATAATCCCTATGTCTATTTTTGATGATGTAAATTATTAGAAACATTATAAAATAGTGAAATGTAGGCTTATTGTCCATGGTTCTATGAATTTTTTCACATCACACAGGTTTAGTTAAACTATTCAAACACAACCTAAAAACATTAAAGTTTAGATATTAATGAAAACCTCAAAGGGGGAAATTATTTTATCCCACTCATATAATTTATACCCTATCTATATTTATAGGATGAAATTCCCAAAAAATGTTTGATACCCCTTTAGTAGAATTCGATGCTATTTTGGTTGTGGATTGACATTCCCTGTATAGAGATAACACTAATTATTGAGAGAAGGAAATCACACTCTCTATCACAAATATCTCTCTAGTTATAAACAAGTTCTAGTGGGAGGATAAATATCCTTTGGAATAATCATCTAAAAATGTGTATTATTACTTTATGAGAAAGAATTTCAATCCCAAATGATTGAGACTAAGGAAAATATCATCCTTGATGACATGTCAATTATGAGAGAATATGCTAATGTGTTTCCTAGAGACTTATCTGGAATTCTTCCAGGCTGAGATTTTGAGTTCTCGATCAAACTTATTCATTTATATTTTCTAATTCCCAAGACTATATATAGAATTGAAACTATGAGACTTGAAGTGTTGAAGAGTAAAATACAGGATAATATAGATAATGGGTTTATATACCTTGGTGATTCACCATAGGGTGCATCAATCATTTTCATCAAGAAAAAGGATGAACCAATGAGACTCTTATCATTTTCACGATCTCAACAATATAACGATAAAGAAAAAATATCATAATTTATAAATTGATGAATTTTTTATCATCTCAGTGGAGCCTAGTACTTCTACATGGTGGATCTGTGGTCGAGATATTATCAAGTGAACATGAAAAATTTTTATATCCCCAAGACTATTTTTTATACTTGTTATGCAAACTATGAGTTTATAGTGATTCCATTTAGACTCAAGAATTATCCAGTTCTTTTCATAGAGATAATGAATTGAGTTTTTATGGTTTACCTCAAAAAAAATTGTTGTAGTCTTTATAGGTGATATTATTATATACTCCCAAGGAAAGGAGGAACATGAGGATCATTTAAATTCTATAATAAATACATTGTTAGAGGAAAAGTAATATATGAAGGATAGTAAATGTGAGTTATGGATAGAGAAAATAACATTCAAAGGGAATTCGATCACCAAAAATAGACATATGTGGATCCTTCCAAAATTAGGGCTATTGAAGGATGATCGAGACCAATATCAAGGATGAAAATTCATAGTTTCATTAAGTTATATAGGTACTACCATAAATTTTTGGGTAAATTATCATGATTATAAATCCAACTAACCAAGATGACTCAGATGATAGTCAAATTTATATAGACTGATGAATGTGAAGAGATATTTAAAGATTTAAATAATAGGGTAATTACAACACCTATGCTTACATTACCCACCAATAAGGAATGATTTATTATTTAAAACAATGAATCCAAAGGTTGTTGGGTTGGTTTCTCAAGCAAGATGAAAAAGTGATAGACCATTCCTCTCGTAAATTAATGATTCATGAGAATAACTACCCAATAGATGATATAGAATTTGATATTGTGATATTTTCACTAAATATTTTGTGACATTATCTATTTGGGGAGAAGTGTGATATATATAAGGATCATAAAATACTGAATTATATATTCTAACAAATGGATCTTAGTATGTACCAATGAAGTTGGTTATAGATAATCAAGTATTATGATTGTTTAATCCATTAACATCATGGGATGAAAAAGTGGCATATGCTCAAAGTATAAGGGATCTAGAAACCCTATCCACTATGATGATTGAGAAGGATTCAATCATCGTGGATTTGAAATGGAGATACATGGGGATAATAAAATGATCTCTATACCACCTTGAAAAAATAACCACTCAAATATAAATTCTTTATAGGATTAATGAGTCCTAAAAAGATGATGAAGTGATAAAAAATAGTGATGAATATTCTATATTTAGACTTTACTAAAGATAGAGTTATAAGGTTTTGAGCTTAGATATATGTCTCATCAAAAACAGAGTTAAAGTGGGAACTTTTGGATGATGTGAATATCTCATTATTGACACTCCTTTCTGTCATAGAGTCTAAATGAATGAAAAGGAAAATACCTTAGTCTAAAGTGATTCATCCTATGAAGAAATGTCAAAAATCAAAAAAGGCATGAAAAAAGATTCGTTTACACTTGGGCCGAGAAAGTTTCACCAAGGTCGTGCAAGTATACTTGCGCACCACCTAGTGGTCGCGTAGGTGACTTGCACACCCTATTTGATTTTTTCCCAAGGGTCTTCCCTGGCATATAAATACCACTGTGGGCCCCCCTGTTTCAAGACGATAAAAATTCCAAAACTCATATTCGAGCTCTGGTTGCCCAAGTCTCTTCTGGAAGTCTTCCGAAAACTTATAAGGTAATTTATTACCTAGAATTGAAGGTCTAAATATGGGAAACAAGGCCTATGTGTTGAAACTCATCAACACTTGCGCGCCTAAGTGGCCAGCCCTTAGGGGAAATGGCCACACTTGCGCGCCGCCTTATCCCTTCAACAAAACTTGCGCGCCACTCTTTTGGAATCCTTTAGGGATAATACTAAGGGCTTATGCCAAATATTTCCCAAGTATTACCCTAAGGGTTGACCGTCACACAAGTACCCATGTGTCGCACAAGTATACTTGTACAACCAAGACTTGTGCACCTATGCAGGACTTGCACGCCTCTCTCTTTTTGGGTGCCCCTCCTGCCTATTCACTTGCTTTCTTCAAATAAACCTCTCCTCTTCAAGATTCAGCCTTTAGAACCATCTTCAAAGCCATTTATGGCATGGTTCCTTTATTGTCATCTTTATCTGAAAGGAATTCAGTGAAACATCTCTTAAAACCTAGTGATTTACATATCTTTATATCATTAAAGTGAGAGACTTCATTCATTAAACCTCATCCTTTAAAGATGAGAGGTTCCCTAACCTGGGCCTCCTTTTCAGAAGTAATCCCCAGTCATAATTTCTCTAAATCCGGCATCTTCCTTAGGAGTAAGCCCCACTCATAAATTTCATTAACTTAGGCCTCCTTCCCAGGAATAAGTCATATGTATCAAGTCTCCTTAAAAAAGGGAATCCTCTTTATAAGTAAGCCCCAATATCAAATCCCCAAATATGAGCCTCCTCCTTAAGAGTAAGCCTCAAGTCCCCTAACTTGGGCCTACTTTTTCAGGAGTAATCCCCGGTCTTCAAATTCCCTTAATTTTTGGCATCCTCCTTAAGAGTAAGCCCCAAGTTCCCAAAATCCAAATTCCCTTAACCTGGGCTTCCTTTTCAGGAGTAATCCCCAGTCACAATTCCTCTTAACCTATCTTAATTTACTTTTGATTTGGGATTCCTTCTCAGGAGTAAAACCCAATCAGAAGTCCCCTCCTAATTTGGGGATCTTCCTCCGGATTAATCCCCAAGTTAGAGTATCAAATCTCCATAAAGAAAATATAACTTTATGGACCTTGTTCCCGGGTTTCTTCCCTGAAGTAAATACCAATATTCATCTATCTGGGCAGTCATACATACATAAGCACCACATCATTTCTTATAATTTCATTTTTCATGGAACAATTGTCTGGTTTTACCAATACCTCTTATTTCTCACACCTAGCATGACTCACGTGAGCTTAGAGTGTAAAAGTAATTATGAAATCTTTCTTTGAGCCATCAATCATGCATAAATCCCATACTTCTTTATTCGAACTACATGGGTTCTGATTCCTTTTCCAAAAGAATGGATACGTAGGTAGCCCATCTGTGGGTACAATCCCAACTCTGAAATAATTCATGTCATTCTGAATGACAATAAACTTCATGTGCCCTGCTGAATGTATTTAAAACCAGTATGGTTATCATAATAACCAAGATATTTCTATATAATGTGTCGAAAGATACCATTGACCAAGAATCTTTAACAAATACCGATGATTCGCTATCGATGAAGAACCTCGAATAAATATAAAACATTCTCTAAATATCATACATACTAATCATTGATTGTCAGATCTAAAGGAAAGCACATTTTCATACTTAGTGATGTAATAAGGATTCACAAACATAACTTAAATCTATAAAGAGAGTCCCGGATTAGACAATAATTCCCCTCAAAAAGGTGTGATGAGTCCGAAATCCCATCCTCTCAACCAATTCAAATTCTTAAGTGTCATCAGTTCACATCTAATGAGGAACTACCTTTGGAAAGTAGGTCTAAATGGATATGGAATCATTGGATGTTTCCGGTTCTACGAACAAAACCATTGGAAACCGATTGGAATGTTTGAATCTTAAATCAATGAGGTCATCCCCAATTCCAGAGGAAACAAAAAATCATGAATCTGATGTGAATCCTTAACCAAGTTAAAATGACATTTTACTTATCTGTTAGGCCCCTATTTAAACTCAATGAGAGGGCCAACAAAACAATCAACAACATATGTGATCATCCAAAATATATAGTGGCCTAAATTATCTTGATTATGTCTATTATATCCAACATGAACTCTTTTCCAAGATCTTCTGCATTACAGAAATGGCTTCTCTTATGTTCACATCTGTGAATGCCTCTACTGTGAAAACCTCTACTGTGAATGCATCTGCTGCTACTCCTGTTGGATCATCATCCTCTCTGAGGAAGACATCACCTACTCAACATCTTCAACATTGGGTATCAAATGCGCTGGTTAAGGAGTACCGTCAAAATAGTACTATTCCAACTCTGGAGGCCGCTAGACAATCCCTCCAAGTCAATAATTCACCCTGGTCGTCAGGACAGCGACGACCAGCGATCAAGAAGCAGGTGGTGCTAACTACCGTCTCCAACTGTTTCGGGTCTTTATCCCTAAAAAGAAACAACCATTCCCTCCCATATTCGGAGTAGGTGAATGAGCAGGTCCCTCAGAGCCTTAATTCAAAGAGATAGGAGTCCTTCTCGAGGGTTCCCATCAACAATCGCCGCCAAACTCGTGCGGCAGTGCGCCCTCAACATGATGAGGGTGTCGTCTCTAGGCATTTGGCTTAGGTTCCTCGAACCCGAGCAGGAAAGACAAACCACCAGAGGCGAAAACTGGTTAACAGTGAGTTGTTTCTTATCTCTGCCGTTTCCAGAGAAGTCCACCAACCGAACTTGGTGGCAAACAATGAGGGGGAACACACCCCCGTCTGTTTTAATTCTATTTTCTAGCAAACTCATTTGGAAGAAACACGCCAATGCCGCCAGGAAATTCTGGAGGAGTACTATAGACAAGAACATACACCTATTTATAAGTCATCAGTTAGTCAGCAAGCTCGTATGACTACGTACGATGAAGCCCGTCAACCCAATGTGTTGAAAACTGGTAAACAGGCACATACACCTGCTTACACTCATTAGTCCTACCAGCAGCCTCTTCTGTCAATATTGAAGGAAGTTCTTAAACCAAGTTCGGTGGAGTGCAATCAGCTGGCACAAACACCTACTAGTATTGATCAAGACTAACAACAGTCTCATTTGGTATCATTCTTAGAAGTCAGTCGGAAATATCCGACGAAAAACAGGAGGCAAACTCAACTCTCTACCACCACACATGAGTACTGTCAGAATTCACTGATAGGAAAAGGAGGACAAGGGAAGTAACACACACCTACTCCAAGTACGAAATGGAAGTATTGTAACATCCCAAGTAAGTAATGAATAATAACTATTTTTATCTATGTCTATTAATGATTAAGATAGTGTTTTAGAGGCTTAAAATGAAAATAAATCCAATCTTAAGCATGGAATACACTAATATTCTTAAAAGATTGTTTTACTGTCTTATGATGGAAAACCCTTTTTAAATCTATCTTTTGACAATTTTATAAACTATGTTTGTCAAAATAAACTTATTCTTTATGATTGGGACATCAAAATTTACCTTGTGTGAATTTTTGGTATTTTTCTGACAATGTTCATTTTTTAATAAATAGTGAAAAATACTGCATTTTTCATCAAAACTGCTTTTTAATCTAATTTATTTATATGATTAGCTTATGTTTTGAATTGGTTTTGAAGTGAAATTAGAATATATTTTTACCATTTTATCCAATGGTGGTCATTGGAATCAATTTCACTTTGAAATTAGACTTAAACTGGTGTCAATCTTTTGATACTTATTGTTTTGTAAAAACATGCTATTTGCTCTGGCAGCGGGAATTAATTATTAAATTAATTAATGTGACTTATATGATTTGAATTTTGTAAAATAGACTTCATTTTTGAATTTGGAATATCAAATATAGCTTAGGGTGAATTTTTGGTAATTTTCTGAAAAACTTCAATTTTTGATGAATAGTGAAACCACTAAGTGGTAATCAAGAAAACTGATTTTTCAGTTAAATAAAAGTTTACCACTAATGTGTATTGAATTTTTAAAATCCAACATACATGTTTTTCATTAATAAGTAAAATGTGGTTCAATGAGATTAAAATAATTTTTTGGTGAATAGTAACTTATTAAGTTTTTAATCGCGATTAGTGGTAATTAGTGTAGTTTAAGGTATAAATAATGCTTTAATAATATGAAATGACCTAGAAACATGTCACAACCTTATTGGTTGTGTCATGGACGACCAAGAAAAGCCATGGGTCAACTTGGGGACCCCATGGAGACATTTTGGTTGGGAAATGACATAAATAACTTTTTATTTAATGTAAAAGTAAAAATGACACAAACATAATATGTTTTACGAAAACAATTTTTACATGGGGTTATAAAGATCAGATATTTGATTATAAATATTTATTGGAAATCTAAAAAGATTTCCTACATCATAGTATTTTTTTATGATTTTTAGACATTAAATAAATTAAATTATTTATGACATAATAATTATGCAATGATGACATCATTATTTGACGATTTAAATAAAATGGAAAGAAAATGTAAAATCTATGAACTAAACATGGCCAAAACCAATTGGATGAGTGGATTTATAACCCTTATCACCTTATCCACGAATTATATCAATGTGAGACCTTTTAAAACCGAAACACATTTTCAAATAAAGTAATATTTCTTTACTTTCCAAAAGTGCCCCTCCTCTCCTCTTATAAAAGGCCCCCACCTCTACCTCATTTCACACACTCCTCAAGCATTTGGCTCGGCCAAAACCTGCCCATTTACTCTCTCCACATCCCTCTCATCATCCTAGAGGATTACCTTTGTGAAGAATCCTTTCAAAGGAAGCCTTTAGTCTCAAATCAAAAGGAGTTACACTTTTAAAGGTAATTCATTCTCTCATGTTCATTTGTTTTATTTTGCTTCTCCAGCCCCCTAAACTCTTTTTGTTTATTTCTTTTGTAACAACAACAGTATCTTCAATATACTAGTATGTTGTTATAAGATTTATTCTAGCTACACTCTCACACAACTACATCAAATGGTTAAAGAACATACGGTTTCCGTGGATGGTGAAATTGTGCCTCCCGAAACGATGATTGTTCAATACTCATTTAACACCTTCAAAGGTGGCCATTATGATGTCACTATTTTTATATATGATATATAATATGTTTATGTTTTACTTATGCTTCTTTATTTTTCATTTGTGTCTTACCTTTATGGCTTTCATTATGGGTATACACGATATCTTCATTTTAGGAAGTGCGGACTACCGCCCCCTCAAAGTGATGTGATTCGTTAATGCCATACGTGGGACGTATAAAAGATGGATTTAATGTTATTATATATTATGTTATACTGGAATTATTATTTACCTCTATATCATTATTATTTCTTTCCATTAAAGTATGAGATAGAAATGAAAGTAGCGTTCATGCGTACGTACGACTTACCGTCTCAATGAACGGTGCATTTCATTTCTTATCCCCAAATGTAATGTACTATTATAAGTACATATATATAATGGATATATATGATGTATTATACATATAAATGATTAATATAATTCTTGAATTAAAATATAAATACCTCTCATATAGTTTTAATTCCATTAATACGACATAGAAATGAAAGTAGCGTTCATGCGTACGTACGGCTTACCGTCTCCATGAACGGTGCATTTCATTTCTTTCCTCTAAATGATTATGTGATTTTATAAATACATGAATATTCTGGATATATATGATATATATTATATCCAAATCAGGAATGTCATTTTTTGATATGAAGAACCTTTGACCACACGAACAACATGTAATTGTAAGAAGTCCACTTTCGACTTAAGAACCAAATATCGACAAAACAAACATGATTAACTTAAATGATTAAATAATGTTTATAACATGGTAATAAGTGATATAAAAGGAATAATGAACTTTACAAAGGTTATTAAGGAAGTATAAATTAACTCAAGTTTATTATTCAGGAGATTAAAGAACGATCGAGTCAAGTCGGACCCGAGGTAAGGGATCCTACAACTCTCTTTCTTTTTAAGTACACACTTTTATGTAATTCCTTTTACAGCTCATATTTCTTGTTATTGGGATGATATTTTATATTAAACAAACTTTAATTTTTATGTTCATGTGATGAGAGACCCTATTCTCTCTCATCAATCCATTTTGGATGTTTTGAGTGGCGTTGTTAGGCTGCCGAACTTTCGTAAGAGATCTAACCTCCCTCTTTCTTTTTAAGTACTCTCCTTTATGTCACTTCTTTTAAGCTCCTCTTTTTAATGTTGGGGGATATTATTTTATATTCCTCTTGCTTTAAATTTTATTGTAATGTGACGAGATACCCTATTTTATCTCATCAATCCATATTCGGAAGTTTTATATGGCGCCGTTAGGCTGCCGAGTTTTCGTAAGGGATTTTTCATCTCACTTTAATTCCCGTGATATTTATGCTACATTTTCCACAAATTACATTGAGTGGTGTATGTACTATCCATTATTATACTCTTTGTGTAATATACTTCCATTTATGAGTATTTACATCAATGATCTATTGTCTTTCATTCATGGGGTGTATGTTTTGAAAGATACCCAAGTCGGTAAGGGAACCTTTCACCCTCCTCTTTTTTTAAAGACTTATTTTGTTGGGTCTTTTAATTTACATATTGTTATGTCGGGATATGTTCTCATATATCCTTATTGATGTAAATTTTATGTCCACGTGATGAGATACACTTTTTATCTCTCATCAACTCATTTTTATGTGATGCCGTTAGGCTGTCAAGGGAACTTTTTAACCCAATTTCAATTTCTTTGGGTTCAACTTGTAGTCATTGAATATGTCATCCATTGAATATGTTTGAATGACCTTTTATTGTTTTACACTTAATATCCACTTATATTGGGTTTATTTGTATTTTTCACACATATTTTTGAGATTGATTTGTCCTTAATTTAAGGATACCTTCTTTATAAGGGATTTCATCACATTTGCCATTTCTATTGAGGGTTCATTGATGTTATGCACAAATTCACTCTTATATGGTGTATATACTGTCCTTTGGAGTATTATATCATGAATACATTTATTCTCATGATATTATAATGTTCTGACTAAATGTTATTCCTCAATTATTGTATTCAAGTGTCTCTAATTTTGGTAAAACCCCTTTAACCAAAATGTCGTTTTAAATGTTTTAATTATTTGTTCTTATTAATATCCATGTTTTCAAAATGGTTATAAGGATTTATTTATATGGATATTAATGGTTTAAAATTTTAAGCTTCAAGGTGGTATGGGACACTTTGATTCAAAAATATCTTTATTAAATGTTTTAAATGGTTTTGAAAATGGTTTTGATAAAGGATTCTATTATGATATATTATGATGTGGAAATGTTATCATTCCTTTATATTGTTTTTATTTTGTATGGTTTTATATTGGTACTTGGACATTTTAATGGGTGGTTACATTATAAACCATATGACGGGTGGTGCCGTGAATACCAGGACGGGTGGTTACGTTATAACCTCCAATGCATTGGGTATGGAAGTCGGCCGTATGGCTATTCCATTATGTATGTATGGAAATTGGCCGTATGGCTATTCCATTAAGTGATATGTGTGGAAGTCGACCGTATGGTTATTCCACTTAAGTATGTTTGTGTCCCAAGTTGCCTTTATATATGTTATGTTTTCTTTTATGGGTTTTATGGTAATCCTTTGGCTACAAAGAGGTAAGTAATGATGCTTTATTCAGTAAAGAGTTTTTACTACTTCATGAGGGTGAAGGTATTACTTTGATAGAGTATATATGGTTTACTTGATGTTTGAAAAACTAACTGTTTTCATTCTTTTTGTATCCCTTACTGAGCTTTTTATGCTCACCCCCAGTTTTTTTGAAATGTTTTTCACAAGAATTAATGTGGAATAAGGTCAAGGATGGAATCAAGGGAATGGCATCCTATATAAAACATGTAACTAGACACGTTTCTTTTTAAGAGTTTTTTTATTGTTATGGAAACTTAGTAGAAGTGACTACTTTGTAATCTTTTGAGATGTAATAGTTATGTTCTAATTCTCTAAAACTCTAAACCTGAAAAGATCCTCAACGTGAATTATTCATTTAATTCAATATTAAGTAAGGTTTAAGGCTGGGGCCTTATAGTTGGTATCAGAGGTCGGTTTATATAACTTTAGAGGTTAGGGTATTCTTTAAGCATAAGTGACTTACCATAATGGTTAGGATTTCAGAAAGAGTCCTAGTTTTAGATAAAGTTAATGAGTAAGTGTATCTTAGTTTTTACCTTCCTCATTAGTACATGATGGTTTTTTTGATATTCTCACACTGACATTTCTATTTTTAGTGAATGGATGGATCTATCAGGCACCAAAGATACAACAGGTTTGAAGGAGACTGTGGTGGTTCTCTGATTAAGATACTAGATAAAATGGACGATTCAATGAGGAAACTCGTGGTTGTTCTAAACCAAATATCAAGGAGTCATGATCAACCACTTCAACCTTGGTGAGTTATCTAATGCATCATGTACGAGATGGCCAACCCGATGTGGAAATTCAGGTAATAATTATTAAGGTAACCATTAGGGTTTATATGATACTTAATTTTTAGGTAATTATGGGTTACTCTATGATATGATGGAAAATGAAAGGAATGAGATAAACTTGAGGTTAAAATATGTTATGATTATTCTTGAAGATTTTATCTCATTTTGGGGAAAGTTTTAAGAATTATATAGTTTTGGAAAAATGACAACACGTGGACCGTGTGACATCCCGTCACGTCGGACAAAGCTACGGGAATCGAACCCACAACCAATGTGCAACTAGTATTTATCGCCTACCACTGGACTACGTGAAGTCCCTGGTTAGTTTGACTGATTCTTTTTAGTTATATGATTTTATGAATTAAGAGTAAGTTGATTTTGGGTTATTTATGAAAATGATTAACCTATCATGGAGGATATGTGATTAGGTTAATTACTTTTCAATACGAGACTTTCGGAGCAACTGATGTTGTTTGGAGATAAATGTTACGATTTAAATTGGAAGAAAATGAGACTAAATCCTTAAAATGTTTGGGTTTCAATCTTAGATTGGTTTACTTTGAGGAATTTTTATGTACAAATTTTTTTATCGGATGGTCCTTGTTGAACTTTGGATTTTGTTGGACAAATTTTAGAGATTAAGAATAGATTTTCTTTTTATAAAGGGTTATCATTTTCTGGATTATCTGACCTTGTACTAACCTTTTTGGTTTTGGTTATGGTTAAGGTCTAAAGATATGGGAAGTATATAGTTCTATTTTGTGGATTAGGTGATTCTCTAGAAGTTGATTATAGTACTCTTAATGTGAACAAGTCTTCCTAAATACTCGTCTTTTGGAGAAAATATGAGTTTGTGTAAGGAATCTAATAAAAGTTGAAAGTCAATATGATAAGTGATTATGTTTCCTTATGAATAAATTCCTCAATAAAAAGTAACTTAAATAAAAAATGTTGTCTATTAACTTTTCCTACTGGGGAATCGAATACCGTTTAACCCATCACAAGTTTGTGATTCTCTCATGGTTAACTTTCTCCTAAACATGTTTTCTATCACTCTCCCTTGGAACATAACCCTTGGTTTTACCCTCCATGTCCATGTTTTCATACATGGAATCCTAGTATGGGTTATCTCGGGTGACCTCTATACTCCCCTTTCTTTATTTTAAAGTAATAGTTTAATTTATTCCTTTTGCGATGTGGGGCTTTCAAGGATGTTTCCAAGCCCAATTTTAAAATTGCGAGGACGCAATTCCCAAAAGGGGGGAAGGATGTAACATCCCAAGTAAGCAATGAATAATATATATTTTTATCTATGTCTATTAATGATTAAGATAGTGTTTTAGAGGCTCAAAATGAAAATAAATCCAATCTTAAGCATGGAATACACTAATATTCTTAAAAGATTGTTTTACTGCCTTATGATGGAAAACCCTTTTTAAATCTATCTTTTGACAATTTTATAAACTATGTTTGTCAAAATAAACTTATTCTTTATGATTTGGACATCAAAATTTACCTTGTGTGAATTTTTGGTATTTTTCTGACAATGTTCATTTTTTTAATAAATAGTGAAAAATACTGCATTTTACATCAAAACTGCTTTTTAATCTAATTTATTTATATGATTAGATTATGTTTTGAATTGGTTTTTAAGTGAAATTAAAATATATTTTTACAATTTTATCCAATGGTTGTCATTGGAATCAATTTCACTTTGAAATTAGACTTAAACTGGTGTCAATCTTTTGATACTTATTGTTTTGTAAAAACACGCTATTTGCTCCGGCAGCGGGAATTAATTATTAAATTAATTAATGTGACTTATATGATTTGAATTTTGTAAAATAGACTTCATTTTTGAATTCGTAATATCAAATATAGCTTAGGGTGAATTTTTGGCAATTTTCTGAAAAACTTCAATTTTTGATGAATAGTGAAACCACTAAGTGGTAATCAAGAAAACTGATTTTTCAGTTAAATAAAAGTTTACCACTAATGTGTATTGAATTTTGAAAATACGACATACATGGTTGTCATTATGAAGTAAAATGTGGTTCAATGAGATTAAAATAATTTTTTGGTGAATGGTAACTTATTAAGTTTTTAATCGCGATTAGTGGTAATTAGTGTAGTTTAAGGTATAAATAATGCTTTAATAATATGAAATGACCTAGACACATGTCCCAACCTTATTGGTTGTGTCATGGCCGACAAAGACAAGCCATGGATCAACTTGGGGACCCCATGGAGACATTTTGGTTGGGAAATGACATAAATAACTTTTTATTTAATGTAAAAGTAAAAATGACACAAACATAATATGTTTTACGAAAACAATTTTTACATGGGGTTATAAAGATCAGATATTTTATTATAAATAGTTATTTGAAATATAAAAAGATTTCCTACATCATAGTATTTTTTTTATGATTTTTAGACATTAAATAAATTAAATTATTTATGACATAATAATGATGCAACGATGACATCATTATTTGACGATTTAAATAAAATGGAAAGACAATGTAAAATCTATGAACTACACATGGCAAAAACCAATTGGATGAGTGTATTTAGAACCCTTATCACCTTATCCACGAATTATATCAATGTGGGACCTTTTAAAACCGAAACACATTTTCAAATAAAGTAATATTTCTTTACTTTCCAATAGTGCCCCTCCTCTCCTCTTATAAAAGGCCCCCACCTCTACCTCATTTCACACACTCCTCAAGCCTTTGGCTCGGCCAAACCCTGACCATTTAATCTATCCACATACCTCTCCTCATCCTAGAGGATTCCCTTTTGGAATAATCCTTTCAAAGGAAGCCTTTAGGCTCAAATCAAAAGGAGTTACACTTTTAAAGGTAATTCATTCTCTCATGTTCATTTGTTTTATTTTGCTTCTCCAACCCCCTAAACTCTATTTATTTATTTATTTTGTAACAACACCAGTATCTTAAATATACTAGGATGTTGTTATAATATTTATTCGAGCTAAACTCTCACACAACTACATCAAATGGTTAAAGAACATACGGTTTCCGTGGATGGCGAAATTGTGCCTCCCGAAACGATGATTGTTCAATACTCATTTAACACCTTCAAAGGTGGCCATTATGATGTCACTATTTTTATATATGATATATAATATGTTTATGTTTTACTTATGCTTCTTTATTTTTCATTTTTTTCTTACCTTTATGGCTTCCACTATGGGTATACGCGATATCTTCATTTTAGGAAGTGCGGACTACCGCCCCCTCAAAGTGATGTGATTCGTTAATGCCATACGTGGGACGTATAAAGGACGGATTTAATGTTATTATAAATGATGTTATACTGGAATTATTATTTACCTCTATATCATTATTATTTCTTTCCATTAAAGTATGAGATTGAAATGAAAGCAGTGTTCATGCGTACGTACGGTTTACCGTCTCCATGAACGGTGCATTTCATTTCTTATCCCCAAATGTAATGTACTATTATAAGTACATATATATAATGGATATATATGATGTATGATACATCTAAATGATTAATATAATTCTGGAATTAAAATATACATACCTCTCATATAGTTTTAATTCCATTAATACGACATAGAAATGAAAGTAGCGTTCATGCGTACGTACGGCTTACCGTCTCCATGAACGGTGCATTTCATTTCTTTCCTCTAAATGATTATGTGATTTTATAAATACATGAATATGCTGGATATATATGATATATATTATATCCAAATCAGGAATTCCATTTTTGGATATGAAGAACCTTTGACCACACGAACAACATGTAATTGTAAGAAGTCCACTTTCGACTTAAGAACCAAATATCGACAAAACAAACATGATTAACTTAAATGATTAAATAATGTTTATAACATGGTAATAAGTGATATAAAAGGAATAATTAACTTTAAAAAGGTTCTTAAGGAAGTATAAATTAACTCAAGTTTATTATTCAGGAGATTAAAGAACGATCGAGTCAAGTCGGACCCGATGTAAGGCATCCTACAACTCTCTTTCTTTTTAAGTACACACTTTTATGTCATTCCTTTTAAAGCTCATCTTTCTTGTTATTGGGATGATCTTTTATATTAAACTTATGTTAATTTTTATTTTCATGTGATGAGAGACCCTATTCTCTCTCATCAATCCATTTTGGAAGTTTTGAGTGGCGCCGTTAGGCTGCCGAACTTTCGTAAGAGATCTAACCTCTCTCTTTCTTTTTAAGTACTCTCCTTTATGTCACTTCTTTTAAGCTCCTCTTTTTAATGTTGGGGGATATTATTTTATATTCCTCTTGCTGTAAATTTTATTGTAATGTGATGAGATACCCTATTTTATCTCATCAATCCATATTCGGAAGTTTTATGTGGCGCCGTTAGGCTGCCGAGTTTTCGTAAGGGATTTTTCATCTCACTTTTATTCCCGTGAGATTTATGCTACATTTGCCACAAATTACATTGAGTGGTGTATGTACTGTCCATTATTCTACTCTTTGTGTAATATACTTTCATTTATGAGTATTTACATCAATGATCTATTGTCCTTCATTCATGAGGTGTATGTTTTGAAAGATACCCAAGTCGGTAAGGGAACCTTTCCCCCTCCTCTTTTTTTAATGACTTCTTTTGTTGGGTCTTTTAATTTACATATTGTTATGTTGGGATATGTTCTCATATATCCTTATTTATGTAAATTTTATGTCCACGTGATGAGATACACTTTTTATCTATCATCAACTCATTTTTATGTGATGTTGTTAGGCTGTCAAGGGAACTTTTTAACCCAATTTCAATTTCTTTGGGTTCAACTTGTAGTCATTGAATATGTCATCCATTGAATATGTGTGAATGACCTTTTATTGTATTACACTTAATATCCACTTATATTGGGTGTATTTATATTTGTCACACATTTTTTTGAGATTGATTTGTCCTTAATTTAAGGACACCTTCTTTATAAGGGATTTCATCACATTTGACATTTCTATTGAGGGTTCATTGCTGTTATGCACCAATTCACTCTTATATGGTGTATATACTTCCCTTTGGAGTATTATATCATGAATCCATTTATTCTCATGATATTATAATGTTCTGACTAAATGTTATTCCTCAATTATTGTATTCAAGTGTCTCTAATTTTGGTAAAACCCCTTTAACCAAAATGTCGTTTTAAATGTTTTAATTATTTGTTCTTATTAATATCCATGTTTTCAAAATGGTTATAAGGATTTATTTATATGGATATTAATGGTTTAAAATTTTAAGCTTCAAGGTGGTATGGGAGACTTTGATTCAAAAATATCTTTATTAAATGTTTTAAATGGTTTTGAAAATGGTTTTGATAAAGGATTCTATTATGATATGTTGTGATGTGGAAATGTTATCATTCCTTTATATTGGTTTTATTTTGTATGATTTTATATTGGTACTTGGACATTTTAACGGGTGGTTACGTTATAAACCATATGATGGGTGGTGCCGTGAATACCAGGATGGGTGGTTACGTTATAACCTCCAATGCATTGGGTATGGAAGTCGGCCGTATGGGTATTCCATTATGTATGTATGGAAATTGGCCGTATGGCTATTCCATTAAGTGATATGTGTGGAAGTCGACCGTATGGTTATTCCACTTAAGTATGTTTATATCCCAAGATACCTTTATATATGTTATGTTTTCTTTTATGGGTTTTATGGTAATCCTTTGGCTACAAAGAGGTAAGTAATGATGCTTTATTCAGTAAAGAGTTTTTACTACTTCATGAGGGTGAAGGTATTACTTTGATAGAGTATATATGGTTTACTTGATTTTTGAAAAACTAACTGTTTTCATTATTTGTGTATCCCTTACTGAGATTTTTATGCTCACCCCAAGTTTTTTTGAAATGTTTTTCACAGGACTTAATGTGGAATAAGGTCAAGGATGGAATCAAGGGAATGTCATCCTATATAAAACATGGAACTAGACACGTTTTTTTAAGAGTTTTATTATTATTATGGAAACTTAGTAGAAGTGACTAAATTGTAATCTTTTGAGATGTAATAGTTATGTTCTAATTCTCTAAAACTCTAAACCTGAAAAGATCCTCAACGTGAATTATTCATTTAATTCAATATTAAGTAAGGTTTAAGGCTGGGGCCTTATACGTATATTCCCGTTCCGGTAGCTGAAGTCACCAAGCATGTTCTGTCAATGGTGAAAGAGTAGAAGAAAATCCCTGCTCATATTCTGGATGCCTGCCAGGGTATTATAATAGCTTCAACAACATCACAGGGAAAGAAATGAAAATTGATCCCTACCAGTAGAGTGACACATCAATAGTTCACTTCGGAATAGACACACACCTCTATTCTAGTTCAATAGGGTTGTGGGGCGTACTCCCACATATTATACGAACAACCAAGTCAGGCACATACACCTGATTTGAGTGGAGATAATCAGCCTAACCTAATCATTTCTTTTGAGTAGGCACATACACCTGCTCATAATTACCACCTTCGTCAACAAGTGATTCCTAAAGTAATTAAGAAGGCGTCTAAGAAAAAGACCCACCCAACACAATGAAGAAATAAAAGACCAATCTGTAACAAGGACTTGCTCGATGCTGTAGTTCTTGATGCACTCAGAAAATTATCTGTTACAACTCAAGATTATGCTCTCTCAGTTCCCAATAGTGGGAACATTAATTCCGAAGGTCTGCATCAGACACTTCCTTATGAAGGCTTGCTTCATGACAATTTGGTTGATCTCAAAGTTTCATCTTCAGATGAGATCCACAAGATCCCTCTGTGTGGCTAGAAGACCATGGAGAAAAATGTTTCATCTTTTTCTGTAACCCACCATGGTGGTCCTCCCCATGATGATGAATTTATCTGTGAAAGTCCTCTCTATAGTATTAATGCACATTGCTTGGAAAATTATCTAATGGACAATGTAGTGATGAGAAATCCCTCTTATCTTGAGGCACTTGAAAATGTGAATCCAGTCATGTCTGATTCTTTACCACTAATAGGTGAAATAATTTCTCAATAAGAAGATAGCCTAGGGTGTAGGTCATTCTTCGAACCACCCCTGGGTCATTCATCTTCTAGTTTGATTAGTGAATTCTCTACCAATCTTGTTGAATCTGATGAAGCAACAAGGAAGCACCAAATTTGGTATAACTGGGTAGAATAATCTTTACTGAATGCTATAGAGGAAGTACTGAATATGAGAAAACAACTGGAAAAAGGTGAAGTGCCAGTTATGTTTTGGCCTTTGGCTGACTCTCAGTATGACATTCCAGAGATGTTGATGGAAGATGAAATTCTTGATATTCCTCTCAACATATGGAAAACACTTTGTCAGTTGAAAAAGAAAATATTATCTTATGATGAATATGAAAATCATGTCAAGATAATAAAAGGGTTACAATTCCAAATTGATTTGGCATCTCTCTCAGTTTCTCGATATCTGAAGGCTGAAAAGCAGCAGAGAGCCCTTCAGCGTTCATGCCATGGCACACTAAGAAGATTGTGCCAGTTAATTTCCAATGCCCCATATGATATTCATATCAGGGGATGGGGTGTTCATGGAGCACTACATTTCACTGTACTCTCCAGTCATCAAAGCCCTCTGAAAATAGTTTCATGCAATGTTATTTCCCCTGGCCGGCCACAACCAATTGGATTTCTTTGTAATCAAAGGCTCGCTCAAGAATAGGCCTCAACTAGTTCCTCTAAAAATCAAGCATATAGCGAAAAAGTTGTTGAATTACTCCTACATCAAGAAAACAAGAATATTGAGCAGGCTTCTCATTTGGAGTGTGCACATTATCAAGTGAAAGAAGTGTCAGAAATCATCCAACGGTCAGTTGAACTAGGTGATAAGAGTGGATGCAGGTTGATGCATCTGTCCAATTTCTGGACTAAAGTCCGAAAGATCAGGAGAGCATTCAAGAAAGTCTCAGATATAGCAACTCAAGATCCACCCCATCTTGCTAGACTAGGGACTCTTTTAACCCAACCCTCAAAATCAACAAATAGGATTTGAGGAGTTGAGTAGGAACAGCAGGAACAGCCCCAGTACACAAGACTGTGGAATTTTTCAAATCCTCAATCTCTTCCTCAGAGAATGTAAGTCTTCCCTCGATTAGGGAAGAAACCCCAAGAGTAACGAAGAGCTGAATTTTCAGGAGATTCCCTCCAAATTATGGTTCGGAAAGAAGTTCCAGTGGGATCAAATCAACGAAAGGCAATGTATCATCAAGGACATGGAAGAAGACAATATCAAAGAAATGATGATAGAAGGGATGAAATGTGTTATGCATCAATTAATGTCATCAATGTCGTTGTTGCTATTCCCCTAGATGAGGCTCACCCAGAGGGATCAAATGAAGAGGTTCCTGCTCAAGAGGTTGTACGCACAGACACAAATGAAGAAGGTGTGCGTACACAAAATCAAAAGATTACCCAGAATCTAGGTAATCCTTCAAGTAAACCACTCCCCACTCTCTGAAAGGTGTCCAATAAAGGGAAATGAAATAATCAGGTTACATAAACTTCCTCTGGAGAAGGCCAATCACTCTCACTAGAGAAAGATTCGCACAACAATAGGAAGAGATGAAGGAATTAAGGAGATTGAATGTAGAACTACTTCAAAGTAGTCTTCCTCCTAAGCATGCTAGAGTCAGTCAGCCAATGGAATTTGGTGTGGCTACTGAGATGGATCAAGAGTATCCTCCTTTACCTGTACGCCCTCAGAGGTCTAATCCTACGAGTTATACACAACAACAACCAGAAATACTACCATCAGTGGCAGTCCTGGTCGCCACACCTATCCAAGCTCTATTTATTGCACCTACACAGGTCCAAGCTCAACCAGATGTTTTTCAAAAGTTAATGACTACCATTGAGTCATTAACATCTTGGTTGGAAGATATGGAAGGAAAGCGTACACCAGTTCAACCAGAGAAGAGAGCATACACTGAATTGGTAGATGAAATTTCTCCCCCATCAAACTTTGCAAGTACCACATTCCCAATATTTAATGGTTCGAGAGACCCAGAGCAACACTTAACACATTTTGTTTCTAGTTGCGATCCTATGATGGGAAACCCTCAACAACAGGAAGCAGTTAAGCTCAGGTGTTTTGTACAATCTTTACAAGGACATGCTTTTTTCTGGTATACAAGATTGCAATCCCTATCAATTACTGTGTGGGAGGATCTTCATCAACAATTCCTTCTTCAATTCAGCTCAACTTTGCCAAAGATAACCGTTTTTGATCTTACAAACTGTAAGAAAAGGGAGAATGATAGGGTTTCAAATTTCATTGCTCACTGGAAGGGATTAACATATTCCTTGAGTTTAGCACTCCCTCAAGAAGAATTGTTGCCAATCTGTGTGGAAAATTTGTGTGATAAGTTGTGCACACCGTTGATCCCTATGAAATACACAAGAGGGTTTCGAGACCTTACTTTGATCGCTCAGTAGATTTAAGATTCTCTTATAAAGACAAAGGATAAAGCTCGTGTAATTCCATCAGATCCAGGAAGGAGAATGGGTAAAGCAGAGACTCCTATAGTTATGCTTAAACAAGCATCTGTACCTTCTTCTACTTCAAGGCCTTCACCTTCTCGAAGGGATCCACCTTTTGAGCATCAACAACAAATATCGTTTCATCAAGATGATCAAAGAGATCAAATACAGAAACAATTTGAGGATTTAAAGAGCAAATTTTACTCTTTTTGAAATTAAAAAGTTCTGGGTTACATCATTTCGGCTCTGGAAAATAATTGGTTCAATTGCCAAGTCCCAAAAGGCCGAACAAGGAAGGTGATGAAGACCATCCAAATTATTTCCCATTTCATCAGATGATGGGGCATCCCATTTAGGAGTGTTTTGTCTTCAATGACCTCCAGCAATAAATAGTCAACATGGGACAAGTCAAACTGAAAGGTTCTTCCGCTCAGGTAGCATTTTTTACTTCTACAGATCAAGAGGAAGAAGGCGTGTGGAAAGAAGTCAAGAAAAAAAAAATGCGCAAAAATATGATGATTGGATCTTCAGAAAAATGATCAACCGAACTCATGACATTTTGTGAATGCAATTGAAGAAACCAATTGTGTTTTATGCTATGAATTCCATGGCAAAACCATCTTCATCAGAGAGAAAATCCTCAAAGAAATGGAATAATTCAAAGAAAGATGAACAATCAGAAGAAGATGAGATCGTGTCAAAACCCAAATTATCTTTGACTATGGTAGATTTTATGCCATCTAATTTGAATCCACGAGCACCACCCCACTAAACGGAACATCCTAAACTAGCTAATCAGGTAGATTCTTCATCATAAGAAGAGTTGATCTTTGGTTCTGTTAACATGATTCCCTTAACAGATCCATATTCTAGTCACAGTTTTGATTTTGATAAGCCAGAATTCCCTATATCAAATAGAGGAATTAGAGGGAGTTCCAGAGGTCTGGGAGACAGAGGAAGATTTGGATATCCCAGAAGTCACTATACCAATTTTACCCCTGCTAGAACTATGTATGCAGTAGAAACTCATGGCAGAGCCCTTCAACGGGCTCAATAACAACAAGAAAATTCATCCACCAATAGCAGACTCAGTCCTGGCACAATTAATCTGGGAGATCAGTTGGAGGTTCCATCTTCTTCCTCTTAGCAAGTAAATAGACCTAATCAGTTTAATCTTCAAATCCATGAGTATTGCCAACTCCTACCCCGATACAAGATGCATCAACTTCCAAAGCATCCACTTTTAAGGTACCTACGAAACCACATGTTCTTGTTGGGAAAAAACAGACCTTTGGATCAAAATTTTGATGTACTGAAACACTTGTCCCATGTACCGGCCAAATTATCAATCCTGTCTGCATTGAATTTATCAAAGGATCTTCAGGAGGCTCTTATCGAGGATTTTTCAAGTCCTCAGGAATTTGAAACAGAAATTTCTAAAGCTGAAGTCTACCATGTAGAGAATAATCCTGAAGAATGTCATGCAGTGATATCTTTCATAGATGAAGATGAAGATGATATCGTGCATGGACATATTAGACCTTTATACTTATCTGGTAAGGTCAATGGTGTAGACATCCGAAGATCTTTCATTGATAATGGTTTAGGAGTCAACCTCATCCCCATTCATACACTTCGTCGATTGGGCCTCACAGAATCTGATTTATCTCCTTCTAATCTGATGTTGTAAGGATATGATAAAAATGAACAAGAACCACTGGGCAAGTTTACACTCAAAACTCAGTTTGGATATCTTGTATCCAATTCAGATTTTATGGTTGTTGATCATGACACAACCTTCAACATCTTTCTTGGAAGACCTTGACTACATCAACATGTGGCTATTCCTTCGTTATACCATCAATGCCTCAAATATTGTTTCGATGGTCAAATTGGGACATTGTATGGTGATAAAGCCCCCTTCAAAACATGTGAATCTCCATACATTGAGGCGGGATTCTATCACATGAAGGGAAAAGAGAAATCCACAACAAGGGAGATTACCAAAGTTAATGCTTCATATGGTTTGGAAAAGATTCCAGTAATCCCATTTACACATGTGAGTCCAGATTATGTGTTGCCTATCAGTCAAATTGACACGATAGACCCAAATCAAAATACTCTTATGGAAACTTCCATAATGTTAATTACGGAAATTAAGCCAGACAACATGGGAGAAATTGGTGATTCACCAAGCAATAATGAAAGCTCAAATAGGGATGTCTTCATTTCATTTACTGAAATCCCAAAAGTCTATACTTCGTCAACCAGGCCAGAAGAAGATATAGCAATGTCAGAGGTGAATGATGATGTTGATTCTCAATCAGTCATCTCCTCTTTATTAACCAAGGAAGACCCTTCATCATCAATCGGGTCAGAAATGGAAGCTTCTTCTTCAAGATGTTCAAAATTTAACATATTTTCTGATCATAAAAATTCTACTTCATCATATACTATGCAAGTAGAAACAGAAGAAATAAAAAATGTTGAAGAAGAAGAGGAAGATCTTAGGGATGCTCCTCCAGCATTTGAAGAGGGTATCTCTACCACCATGGATGAACTCAGAGAAATAAATTTGGGTACAAAAGAAGATCCACACCCACTTTAATTAGTGCGGCCATGACTCTTGAAGAGCAAGATATGTATATTTTGTTTTTAAAGAAAAATCGAGATATATTTTCTTGGAACTATATAGAGATTCCAGGTCTTGATCTTGATGTTTCTACTCATCGTTTGGGTTTTCCAGAAGAGCATCCGGGATTTAAGCAAGCCGCTAGAAGAACACACCTAACCTATGCTTCCAAAATTGAAGCTGAAGTGGATAAGCTTATCAAAGATAAATTCATTAGAGAAGTTCAATATCCCAAGTGGTTGGCTAATATTGTCCCTGTGAAAAAGAATAATGGACAAATTATAGTTTGCATTGATTTCAGAGATCTTAATCGGCATTTTCCTAAGGATAATTTTCCTGTTCTGATTATAGAGCTCTTAATTGATGAAATAGATAGCTATGAAGTACTTTCCTTCATGGATGGATATTCAAGATATAATCAAATCCAAATGGCTCTAGAAGATGAGGAATCTACAGCCTTCAGATCCCCTCAGGGTGTGTTTTTCTATTGGGAAATTCCCTTTGGCCTGAAGAATGTAGGCGCAACATATCTGTGTTCCATGCATCATATCTTCAAACCCTTTTTAGGGAAATTTGTTTAATTTTATGTGGATGATTTGGTGGTTAAATATAGTAAATTTTCTAATCATTTGGCTGATTTGGAATTCATATTCCACAAACTTTGGCAACATAATTTCAAGAAGAACCCATTAAAATGTGCTTTTGGGGTAACCTTAGGAAAATTTCTCAGCTTTGTTGTACACCATCGTGGTATTGAAGTCGATCCTGAGAAGACAAAGTCAATCCTTGGTATTTCACCTCCTCGGAATTTGAAATAATTTAGAGGACTTCAAGGACACTTAGCCTATATTCGGCGTTTCATCGCCAATTTGGCAGGCAAAAGTTTACCCTTTACCAAATTGATGAAGAAGGGAGTCACTTACAAGTGGACTGAAGAATGTCAAGAAGCAATTGTTATCCTCAAGAGGTATCTCTTGAGTCCACTGGTGTTAATGCCACCTATTGAAGGAAGACCACTTATCCTCTATGTGATAACTTTAGAGTGATCATTGGGTGGCTTTCTTGCTCAGAAGAATGATACTGGGAATGAAAACAGCCTTTACTATCTCAGTCGGACTATGATTGAAGTAGAAACCCGATACTCAAATATTGAGAAGTGCTACCAAGCATTAATATTTGCAATTCAGAAGTTGAGACACTACCTACAACATCACGAGGTCTTATTGGTATCTCACAATAACCCGCTCAAATTCATCCTCAGTCATCCAATGCTTACAGGACATCTGGCAAGGTGGGCAGTTATTTTTCAACAATTTGATATCCAATACGTGTCTCAAATGGAAATAAAAGTCCAAGATCTAGATGATTTCCTTACTAAACACCCTTCAGTAGAAGATACATCTTCAGATATTGAACTTCTTGATGAGGAAGTATTTTCTATTCAAGATATTCTTCAAATATGGGAAATGTACTTTGATGGTGCTTCCAGAAGTCCAACAGGGAAGAAAATGGAAGATCCTAAATTCAACAAAGTTGGGTTAGGAAATGTACTCATTTCCCCAGAAAAGGCAGTGCTACCTTATTCCTTCTCATTGTTGGGAGGTGGTACAAATAATGAAGCAGAATCCCAAGCTCTTATTGCAGGATTGGAGTTGGTGCTTCAAGCACAAGTGAATCACTTAAAGGTGAAAGGTGATTCAGACCTGGTAATCAAACAAGTCAATGGGGATTATGCAATAAGAAAAGAAGAGTTAATCCCTTTTTATGATTACATCAGAGAGTTAATGGCAACGTTTCCTTCGGAACTGACATTTTCTTATGTCCTGAGATCACAAAATGCCTAAGCTGATGCACTGGCTAATATATCCACAGCTCTGGCAGATCCAAATCGGGACAAGACAAGCATCAGTATTTCCCACCATCGTACGAGTATACCTTATCATCAAATCAGAACAGAGGAAATCAATGAAATTAGTCCCATTCATGAACCATATGGTCATACTACGAGATGAATGACACCTATCAGGGAATACATTCAAAATGGAACACTTCCACCTGATAGAGCTGGGAAAGAACAAATTCAGTGACGTTTGGTCAATTTCACTCTTTATGATAGCCTAGATCACCTAGAGAAAATTTTCTAGAAAAGAGGTTTTGATGGAATTCTCTTCAGATGCATTGATGGTGAAGAGACAATGGCTGTCATGAAAGAAGTACATGCAGCAGTCTGTGGTGCCCACCATTCTGGACACAAACCATCTGATCAAATTCGAAGGCTTGGATACTTTTGGCCTTCAATGATACAAGATTGTGTTTATTTCACAATGATGTTTCATTCTTTCCAAGTACATTCCAACTTCATCCATCAACCCCCAGAGTTGTTTCATACAACTAAATACACGTGGCCATTTTACACATGGGGAATGGATGTAGTGGGACCTTATCCTTCAGCTACAGCTAATCAGTTCAAGTATATTCTTACTGCTACTGACTTATTTTCCAATGGGTAGAGGAAATACCCCTCAAAGAAGTTAGTTCTAAAAGCATCGTTAGCTTTATCAAGTCTAACATCATTACCGGATTTGGTGTCCCTCATACCATATTGACGGACAATGGCACCAACTTCTGTTCATCTGAGGTGAGGAAGTTGTATCAAGAATGCAACATCAAATCCAATCATTCATCTCGGTATCATGCAGCAGCCAATGGCTAGATAAAATTCTTAAACAATACTATTTCAAACATACTGCAAAAGATGGTGGATAAAGATAAGAAATCATGGACTGATAAACTGTTTCATGATTTATGGGATTATCGGACCACCACCCACACTGCAACGCAGTCAACTCCATATTCATTGGTATATGGAACAGAAACAGTCTTGTCCATTGAGGTTCAATTACCCTTGCTCAGAGTATCCATTTGTGATCAGTCATCTACAAATGAACAATCTCAAAAGCGATTGGATGAATTTGAATGGTTATATGATAAAAGATTGTGCACCCTGCACCATTTCGAAGTCTATCAGAATCGAATAGCATGAGCTTTCAACAATTTTTTTTTGTTTTTGTTCATTTATTCAGGGAGAATTGGTATTGGTTCTCAGAACTCCAATGATACTAGGAAAGAAACCTCCCAAGCTAGAGCCAAAATGGGAAGGACCTTATTTAATACATAAGGTCTACTCCAATGGAGCTTATTCTTTAATCTCAATGGATGGATAACTCATCACTACTCCAACCAATGCCAGATTTCTGAAGAAGTATTTTGTTTAACACAAATACTTTATCATCCATCAAGGCATTAAACTACACCATCCACGGTCCATGCATATGAACTTAAACTATTTGAACATATGTCCAACATGACGTTAAACTGTTTCGTCCTAACTACATGATGCTAAACTGTACATAAATCCCTTACTTCCAGCAATACGTTAAATTGCATAATCTCTGGTCCATGCATATGACCTTAAACTACTCGCACCATCGTCCAACATGACGTTAAACTGTGAAAAAGTCCCTAATACGTCCAACATGATGTTAAATTGTGTCCTCGTTTGTCCTCACTACATGACATTAAACTGTACAATCCCCCTTTCGTCCAACACGAAGTTAAACTGTATTGTCCCCATCGTCTTAGCTATAGTACACTAAACTGTACATCACCCTTACATCCAAAATGATGTTAAACTATGTATCTATATTTGTCATAGATGACGTTAAACTATATTTTTTCCCTGCAACATGACACTAAACTGTGCAACACCAATAGTCCTCACTGCAAGGCTTTAAACTACATAGTCTCTTCATATGTCCTGCATGACCTTAAACTGTGCATCGTTAAGGTTGTTGCTACCTCTTGTTTCTCACACTGAGTATGACTCACGTGAGATTAGAGTAAAAATTCAACCATAACACCCTCTATGGGCGACTAACCATGTGTAAGTCCCGACAACTTTTTTTTAAGCTGTTGTCCTCAAAAACAACTTGATCACTAATTCATTATTTAATTAAACTACGCGGACTTTGGTCCTTGACTTTTAGGCTGGGTACGTAGGAAATCTCCTGAGGTTCAAGCCCAAAACCAATCTCTTCACATTGGTTCACCTCCATCTCATATGATTTTGATATGTGAAGCAGCCCCCGAACCAATTATTTTTACATTGGTTCACCACCGGTCCATGCATATGACCTTAAACTATTCACACTTTTTTCTTGTATGACAATAAACTACAAAATTCTTTGAAACCCTCACCTAAGAAGAAATAATTATTTACATTGATCTCCAATTATGTTATATTCCAAAGACTACGTGCATACATGGTAATGCCTGAACCTTTTATCTTGGGTCAAACCATCATTGTACTAAAGTCTTCTTTCACCCTTCATATGTACAAACCAAATCTGTATAGAGGGTATTTCAAGAACTACTTCTAGATTGATTCCCATCCTTATGGGATACGTAGGAATGTTCAAGAATCCCTTGAATCCAACCCCAAGTCTTTGGGCCTAACCCCAAATTTTACTTTCAGTCCCCTGGCTGAAAAGTCGCTGTGAAAACACACACTGTGTATTAATTATTATGGTCCGAGTTCTATGACCCTAAACTAATATTTCCCATACTTTCATCCCACATGATGTTAAAATGTATTTCAAGAACTATGTATGGATTGATTCCCATCCTTACAGGATACATAGTGAAGTCCATCATCTCAATTCAGGACCCATCGACAACATGATTATGGTTAGCATTGATCTATGTATCTTATTCATGCATTGGACAATACCCATTTTCACGTGTCATACTCCTAACCTTAAATACTTCTTGATCTCCATAACCCTTTTCTTGACTTTCGGTCACAAAATGTCCAATTTTTGAAAGCTTTTTTTCCTAACTATGCAGCACGTGCCCTTAGGTAGCCTTGCATAAACAGTATACATAACAGACTTCTCAGCCAAAAGATACTATTATTTAACTATGCAGCCAATCCCCTTAGGTGGACCTGCATAATCCAACCCCCTAACGGGTTTTTTAAATAATGGTAACTTAATTCTTGGGAAGAAAACCTAATTTTGCCTTAGTTTTCTTAAAAACAATATGTATGGATTCACAAAAATAGTCATCCTTAACAAATTTGTCCCATACTCTTTTTCATGATCTGAAAGTATTGAAGTCTATGATTTATATTTCCCTTCCCTACTTTTGGGTCAGATCTTCGTAGGAGTGACATTCATCCAGTTCTTAGACAATCTTGTTTGGAAATATCTTCTCCAAATTCAAGTACCTCTTTCCATACAGCAAACTCTATGCTTTAGAAATTTTGAATCTCCAAAAACTTTCACTCGCCTTTTAGTAGTAGATAGGTAAAATTCTGAGAGTTCCTTTGCCTGACTATGCATCATGTGCCCTTAGGCGGCCTTACATAAGTAGTCTACATAACGGACCTGTCAGCCAAGAGATACTATTATTTTACTATGCATCCAATGCCCCTAGCTGGCCCTGCATAATTAAAACCCCTAATTGGTTTGTTAAATAATGGCAAATTCATTATTGGGAACTAATTATTCTAATTACTTTTACCCCTTTTTCATATCATTCCTCAGATTCAAAATTTCCCAAGTCATCGTTTTCATTTTCCCCCCATACTTGAACATGGAAATATAGTTTCAGATAAATTATCAAGGAATTGAGTCAATTCCAACCCATTCGGTCAAAGCTATTCGTCCTTAAACAATAACCTTTTTATATTCCAACATGCATGAATTTAAATTTCAATATTTCTTATTTCTTCTCACCTCAGAGTCAAATCCCCTTTTCTCTATTTGCATCCAACTCTGAGGGAGGACTTTTGTTGACGCTCCTTTCCGTCACAGATTCTAAACGAATTAAAAGGGAAATACCTTAGTCCAAAGTGATTCATCCTTTGAAAAAACAACAAAAATCAACAAAGGCAAGAACACAGATTCATTTTCACTTGGGTCGCGCAAGTTTCACCAAGGTCGCGCAATTATACTTGCGCGTCACCTAGTGGTCATGCAGGTGACTTGTGCGCCCTCTTTGATTTTCACCCAAGGGTATTACCTGGCCTATAAATACCCCTGTGGCTCCCCCCCCCCATTTCAGGATGGGAAAAATTCCAAAGCTCATATTTGAGCTCTGGTCACCCAAGTATCTTTTGGAAGTCTTCTGAATACTTATAAGGTAATTTCTTACCTTTAATGGAAGGTCTAAACAGGGGAAACAGAGCCTAAGTGTTGAAACTCATCAACAATTGTGTGCCTAAGTGGCCATCCCTTAAGGGAAATGGCCACACTTGTGCGCCGCCTTATCCCATCAACAAAACTTGCACACCACACTTTTAGAAGCCTATAGGGATAATAATAAGGGCTTTATCCAAATATCGCCCAAGTATTACCCTAAGGGTTAACCGTCGTGCAAGTACCCATGTGTCGTGCAAGTATAATTGCGTGACCAGGACCTGTGCGCCTACACAGGACTTGCACGCCTCTCTCTTTTTGGGTGCCCCTCCTTCCTATTCACTCGCTTTCTTCAAATCCACCTCTCCTATTCAAGATTTAGGCTTCAAAACCATCTTCAAAGCCATTTATGGCATGGTTCTTTTGTTGGCATCTTTATCTGAAAGGAATTCAGTGGAAAATCTCTCAAAACCTAGTGATTTACATATCTTTATATCACTAAGGTGAGAGACTTCATTCATTCAACCTCATCCTTTAAAGATGAGTGGTTCCCTAACATGGGCCTCCTTTTCAGGAGTAAGCCACAGTCATAATTTCTCTAAATTGGGCATCTTCCTTAGGAGTAAGCCCCATTCATAAATTCCATTAACTTAGGCCTCCTTCTCAGGAATAAGTGTTATGTATCACGTCTCCTTAAAAAATGGACATCCTCCTTAAGAGTATGCCCCAATAACAAATTCCTAAATATGGTCATCCTCCTTATGAGTAAGCCCCAAGTCCCCTAGCCTGGGCCCCCTTTTTCAGGAGTATTCCCTAGTCTTCAAGTTCCCTTAATTTTGGGCATCCTCCTTAAGAGTAAGCCCCAAGTTCCCAAAATCGAAATTCCCTTAACCTAGGCTTCCTTTTCAGGAGTAATCCCCAGTCATAATTCCTCTTAACCAGTCTTAATTTACGTTTGATTTGGGCTTGCTTCTCAGGAGTAAAACCCAATCACAAGTCACCTCCTAATTTGGGAATCTTCCACAGGAGTAAGCCCCAAGTTAGATTATCAAATCTCCATAATGCACATATAACTTTATGCACCTTCTTCTCGGGTTTCTTCCCTGAATTAAATCCCAATCTTCATCTATATGGGCATTCATACATACATATTCCCCACATCATTTCTTATAATTGCATCTTTCATGGCACAATTGTTTGGTTTTACCAATACCTCTTGTTTCTCACACTGAGCATGACTCAAGTGAGCTTAGAGTGTAAAAGTAATTATGACATATTTCATTGATCCATCAATCATGCATAAACCCCATACTTCTTTATTCGAACTACATGGGTTATGATTCCTTTTCCAAAACAAAGGATACGTAGGTAGCCCATCTGCAGGTATGATCCAAACTCTAAAATAATTCATGTCCTTCGGAATGAAAATAAATTTCAAGTGCCTCGCTGAGTGGCTTTAAAACCAGTATGGTTATCATAATAACCAATATATTTCTATATAATGTGTCAAAGGACACCATTGACCAAGAATCTCTAACAAATACAGATGATTCTCTATCTATGAAGAACCTCGTATACATATAAAAGATTTTCTAAATCTCATACATACTAATCATTGATTGTTAGATCTAAAGGACAGATCATTTTCATACTTGGTGATGTAATAAGGATTCATGAAAATAACTTAAATATATAAAGAGAGTCCCATAGTAGACAATAATTCCCCTAAAAAAGGTGTGATGAGTCCGACCTCCCATCCTCTCGGCCAATGGAAAATCTTATGTTTCATCAGTTCACAACTAATGAGCACCTACCTTTGGAAAGTAGGTCCAAATGGATATAGAATCATTGGATGTTTCCGGTTCTATGAACAAACCCATTAAAAACCGCTTGGAATGTTTGAATCTTAAATCAATGAGGTCATCCCCAATTCTAGTGGAAACACTCATCCTTCTAAAGTCACCCATGTAGAACTAATATGGATAAGTATCTGAAGAGAAAATTATAGTGGGATTACACGAAGAGAGATATTACAAAATTTGTATCTTAATTCTTAGTATGCCAACAAGTCAAGGATATATAATAGAATCCTAAGGGTATGATGCAACCATTTTCCAACTCAGTATGGAAATTGGAAAAAATAACCTTTAATTTCATTGTAGGACTCCCTAGTACATCTAAATTATATAATTCTTTATGGGTGTTAGTCCACCACTTTATGAAGTCAGTTCATTTCATTACTATCAAGGAAGATTTCTATCTTAACTAAATCACTAATATATACAAAAGAGAAGTGGTAAGACTATATGAGATTAAAATCTCTATTGTATCTGATCAAGATCCAAGATTTTACTAGTTATTCTAGAGAAGACTTTAGTAACCATTGATATAGAGATGTGTTTCAGTACTTCTTATCACCCTCGCACATATGGTCCAACAGAGAGAACCAATAAAAATATAGTGGATTTACTAAGATCCTACTCAATGTATTTATAAGTATTTTGAGATCAATAATTTACCCTAGTGGAGTTATAATATAATAACAATTTTTGTCATAGTATTGTAATGACACCTTACAAAGCTCAGTATGAGAAGGGGTGTCAGAATATGACATGTTAGGATGAAGTGAGAGAGTGGAAGATGATGAGACATGATCTTATACATGATATTATAGAGATGGTTCAAATCATTTAACGTCATATTAAATTATTGAAAAGTTGTTAGAAAAGATATTTGACAATCATCAACATGACTTATAGTTTTAGGTTAGATATTAAGTGTTTGTTTGTTTATCACTGTATACGAAAACATGAGGTTTGGGGAAAAGGGAAATTTTGGTCCACCATACATCAGCCCCTTTGATATCATTGATCACATAAGAGCAATATACTACCATCTATTATATGATATTATATACATTTTATAGTATTTTTTAAGATTAGTATAGTATATAATAGTGTTTAATTGTCAAATATGTAATATATGATGGCCCTGGAAAATAGAATGACACCATATGAAGCCCATTCATCATAGCTTACAAGGGAGATATAATAATTGGTATTTTCCATTGAATGATCACATGTTGAGATGAAACACCTAAAATTAGATTAAAACTAATTATGGTATAAGTTAAAGCTTATCAAGATCATGACCCAAACCATGTCACCGACCCACCCTAAGAAAATGTCCCCTTTCACAGCTTACCCATAGGGAGCACGTAGGGGAAATAAGGGGTTATATATCCAGACCCTAACAGTATAGATTTATATATTTTATTTTAAATAAAATAATTAATAAACTTATCACTTTTTGTTATTAATTCATAAATTATTTACGATTCGGATAATAAAAAGTTTTCATATGGAGAAATCCAAATTTTATTTTTAGGATATATATATATATATATATATATATATATTCATTTAAGAAAAATTATTTGATAAAAGAATATTTAAAAAATTTGTTATTTTAATAAAATATTCTTATTAAATAATATTTATCTAATATAAATGATAATACAATTTAATGAAGTCCAATATAATTTTATATGGGTCAAGAAGTGGTTAGTGTTGTAAAAACTAGTATTTTTCTAAAAATAAAGATTTTTATTTAAAAGTGTAAAATATTATATTTATAAAATTATTTTGGGAAAATAAATATCATTATTGAAATCTATAGATCAAAATTCTCCAATGGTGAATTTTTCATAATTTTCAAAGATAGTCAATTTTTTTCCTAAAACATAAATGCAGTATAAATATACTTTATGTATTATAAAATCATAAAAGACAAACAGTGATGTAATAATACTATATGGAGTTTAAATAACCAAAATCATGTTTTCCCATTAAAATATGGGTTTTTAAGTTATTATATTAATTTTACAATTCATTAATGAATATTTTAAAACCAATATTATATTTTTTGATTTTAAAATTAAATTTTTATGAACATGACACACTTATACATATCAAAGGGTATTATTTTAATGCATTTGGTTCTTGTAAATATATAATATTTAATAAAACTCTTATTTTGTTGAAAATTCGGGAAATACCATTGTATGGTTTGTAGTTTTGATTATTCTATCAAATATAATCCAAAACATAAGTTTAAATAGTAATAATGAATTCCCCCTCTTTTGGTATAAATACCCACCCAAATTCCCACTGTTCTTCACTTAATACCCATTGATCACGAATTTACTCTCCATATATATTATAAATCCCTAAAAATGTATTTCCAATCTCTTAATAATATCCTTCTATGCTTTTAGAATCACCCTATCAAGGTAAGGAATTCTCTCAAACTCCTCTTTATTCAAGAACTTTCTTTGTATTATGCAATTGTTTTTCTAATTATTAAGGTGTTAATAAGTTTTGCCACATCCATTTTACTTTAAATATGACATAAATGTAATTATATACCACCTTTATATCTCATTAATCCCTTTAATAAATCCTTATGTACACCCATTATGTTGCCAAAATCATGCTGTGATTTTTCCATGCCAAACATTTATGTAGTGAATACACATTACATTTTTCACTAAAGGTCATTAAATTAGATGTACCAATTCTTTATTTATTGGTTACTTCCATTTATATCACCCAAAATTCTTAATAATGGTATGAAAATTGATGAAAGGTATTCTTATGTAGTATGATCTACATGGAACACAAATTCATGTACATGATATGAATGTGATGGGTGGGATCTAAATTATATAGTCCTCTAAAAAATGGGTAATATTTTTATTTCTTGAGTTACCATGTATGGTTGAATAAAGGTTATCCTAAGAATAAAATGTTATCATGTCTCAACAGTTATCCATGAATTAGGTTTATGATGTCATGTTTTATGTTGTGGCTATATACCTTATGTTTCCTTTATATTATCATCTTATACCGTGATTCAATGTTCATGATTATGATTCTAACATTTATACGTCACCATATTTTGACTCCTTACTCACTGGTATCACATTAAATTAAGTTATTCTTTGATTATTACCTTACAAGTCTCTATAGATCACCCCTTTCTTATGTACTCCCTTATAAAATCCTGAACAATTTTAGAAGAGTGAAGAAATTTTTAGAGAATGTTAAGGAGTTTTAAATAAAGTTGTTTTTATCCTTGTTTTAAGTTACTATTATATGTATTTAATTACTCAAAGAAACTTGTCCTATCAGTATTATGGGATTGTAGTAGGTGTGTTTTTATATAAAAAATCTAGGAATAAAGTTTATAAAAGAAGTGGGATGTCATAATTATATACGAAATCATGTAGTTTGATGTTATTCAATGGGGAATAAGGAATGTTGTTTAATGTCACATGACTAATACAATGGATAGATAGTTTAGTGTTATATGGTAAGGAAGATACTAGAGATTTTAACCTTATGAGGTAATGATGTACACTATATTATTTAACGTCATGTGGTAAATACATAAAGGTCATACTGGAGATTTAGATCACATAGCTTTGATAAAATGGGGAGAGATTGTCTGTATAATGTATAGGGAAAAGAGAAGACTAGTGAAAATGAAAAAAAGATTATATGAAGAACATCCCCGTTAATATTATAAACAATTAAGGTTTATGATGCTTTGAAAAATTGTGTTGTGAATTATTTTTGTATGGTAGAAAAGGTAATATGAACCCACTGTGAAGGGTGTGAGAAAGAGGCCCAATTGTACATAAACACCCTCATAATGAAACACACACTATTTTTAGTCATGATGAGAGGACCATCAAGTGATTCTGGATTAAGGTTTTAGAGGATGGACCACGGGGTGAGGTGGTCCATATAGTTTGTTGGCTAAGATAACATTTGATGTAATCTAGGAAACCCATGAGCCAATATAGATTAATAACAGAAGGGAATATATGGGGGATTCACAACTTTATTTAATGCTACCAAAAATATGAGAGAATCTATTATGGGAACACAGTGTGGGTCAATCATATAAGGGAATAATCCATCCAGACCCTTAAGCCTACATGATCAATGGGAGATAGGGGATTTACTTATCCACATGAGATCACACAATATGGAAAAGTTGGATATTTTTGGAATTTCACATCATTCATTAGAGTAGATTCATTATAGAGAGGTTGAATGAGGGTAACCCCATTAGACTAAGTAGATTTTATAGTGTTAATTAAAGTATAGATGGGTAACACTGAGGTATTTGACGTTCCACTAGAATAAAACAAAGGTTGAGGGTAGTAAATTAACACTTCGAGGTTCTAAACCACAAAAAATCATGGTAATAAATGAGTGGGGGTGAAAATTGACCATGAAATAAAAATGTAGGTTCCACCACAACATCGTTAAGGATGGTGTATAAAAACTAGGGTTGATCGATGAACATCCTAGAGAAAAGGGAATTTTCATGCTGTTTGCACAAGTCTTTTAGGGTATGTTCCCTGGATGGAAGGAATTCCTATCTAGAATTGTGATATGATTCCTCATACCCGAACACCTGGATGTAGTTCCATTAACATATAATTTACATAATCACATTGATAATAGCTTTAACATATTATATATTACCATCCTAAATTAAAAAATCAATGAAAATTATTTCATCTCTAATATCCTAATGATATTTTTAGGTTTAAAACTTTAGAGAATCAGTAAACAACAATTACTAAAAAATCACATGTTTTTTGTATCAAGAAACTATTTTTATTATATATAAAACTAATTAGCCCATAATGGGTTTTCAATACACCCCAAAAATTATTTCACCCATTATATCCTTTTAAACATGTCACTATACTCATTTTATTCATATATTTGGGAAATAAAAACATAATAAGGGGTGAGATCAAACACACAGTATGGTAAAACATACAAATGATGAAATCCTAGCATAAATATGAAATAAATATTGTGGAAGAAATTGGTAAAAAAATGAATCCATAATCCACTTGAAATCGAGAGCATGAAATATCAATGAAAATAAATGAAAACATGGATATCAATAATAATAATCTTATTATTATAGAATGCACAATGAGGGATGTCAAAAACATTCTATCGAGTCCTTGTTCCTAGACCTTATCATGTTATGGGAAGTAGTGTACTCCAAACCCAACCCATTTTGTCTCATTAGACCTTTCGATTCATCGAGGGACTACATAATTCTTGGACCCACCTTTCACCTTATAAAATCCTATGTATTCACCATAAGAGTCAATAATACTCTTTATTCCATTCCTAAATTAACCTCTTATTGAATTAAAACTTGGATATATATAGAATGAAAAAAATTATAATACTTTTCGCAATATCAATAAAAGGGATTACATGATCATAACCCATCAAGTTAAAGAAGGAGGATAGTAAAACAGTACATAGTAAACATGAAAATAATAATATATATTTGGATAAAAAAATATATAATACTAGTAAATTTCCCCATTTGAAGGAAGAAGGTGGATAATTAAACAATATTTAGTCATCTTGCCTATAATCATTCATATTGGAATAAAAAAATATGGAATAAAAATAATTTTATATATGTTAATAAAGGGGATAAAATGATTATAACCAATACAGATTAAGATGATGTGTAGTTAAACAATACATAGTCTACTTTCTAATAATAATTCATAATCAAATAATAATATATGAGATTTATGTACATTTTACCAATGTAAATAAAATGGATAACATAATCACAACCCATCCATAGTAATAATGGATGTTTTTAAAAGAACATATCTTTAGTAAAATAATGTAAACATAGGAGGGTATTGAAATAAATGAAAAGAACCGTCACCAAATTAATTCTTCAGATAGTATCACAAAATAAGGGACCAAAAATTTAATTATTTAATATCACGAGTTCAATGAGGCAAACCAAACATAACAAAAATTAATATTAAATCATTTTAAATGAATATTCATTAAATTTCACTATAATAATTTCCTAAGGACCTTAATGGTTCAGTGTGTTTGAAGACTAGATATGTAATCATCTTATTTCTTGAAAAATCTTCAACATCTCAAATAAATATTTTCTCGGATAACACACTTATTGGACCTACATTACTTAAAACCTTTCTTCATATCCTAGGGAAAGATGTGAGAAAGGGTGTTCTCAGATTCCCAGAATGTGTAAACAAAGGAGATATTAATGAATGACCATAAGTGAGAATAAGGGTAGGATAAAATGATCATAACGTAATAAAGCCAAACCCAATTACTTAAATATATTTAATCATGAGTCATGGGTTAATTATTTTTCATAAAAAAATACATAATAGTGTAGATTCATAATTAACTAATATGAGCCACGGAAACATATCATAAACACATAATTGTGGTAAAAATATAATATTTTAACATTTTTACCTTTTATAAATAGTAATTTGTTCACTTATTAAGCTACGTAAATTAAATTAGGTACTCATATAAACTGATGGACATCAAACTAGGTCGATGTATAAACTTACAGACATGAAACAAGGGCTATTCATAAACTTATGGACATGAAAATAGGTCTATACATAATATTTTTTAATAATAAACCAAGTTCATTCATGACATATTTATCTCTTGAGTTATCCATATTTACCCAATGCATTAGAGGGATATATAATTCTGGGACCACCCATTACATAATTAGCTGAAAATTACCTTTTTTATTTCCATAAACACATTTAAGGATAAAGTGAGAAACCATAAAATTACAAATATCAAAAAATCAGATAGAAAAAGAAATCACATAATTACAAAAAGAATGTTTTAGCTTATTAGAGACCTTATCCCCTTATAAGTTCCATTTAATAGTATTTACCTTAGTATTCGGGTCATCCTTGATGTGGTCTTCAAAGCAATAATCCATCTTGTCCCATGATAGAAAACATTACTACACATTTATATTTTTTTAATTGAATCTTATTTTCAAATTAGGTTATTACTTGTTGATACACTCACACTACTCTTTATTAGTATACCCTAGGATAGATATCTCAAGAATCCTATTAGCATCCTCTGTAGAGGAATTAATCAAAAAATCATCCATCAAAATTTGTTCTTTAGAGTGCATGATAGGCTCCCATTATTTATTATTATCTGAATCCTGCTTACCTGCCTCCTGCTTCTATTCTACCATCACAACCTTAGTTGAATATTCTGGGTCAATTGTGACCTCATTGAAAGGATGAATCACCACCATTGAGCCTCCCCACACCAGATTAGGTTTCTCCAACATATCATCAGCCTTCACTATTGGGGCCATGTTGGATGGATAAGGAAGTAAGAAAAGTTTTCTGTTACAGAGTGTTATCTTTTGTTGTCAAATAAGCTAAATCTATTCACTTTGTAAAGGACTTGGAAACCAAACGATGCTTTTCTATTATGTATTTCACATATATCATAAGTTAGGAGAACTTGTGATGAAAGCCTTATAATGGAAAGGGGGAGAAATTATGATGCCAGTCATATAAAGTTTTGATTGGAAAGGAATGAAGATGCTGGAAGATATGAAAGGTTCAGTACTTTCCATTGTAACTCTGACTATGCTAAAGCTGATCTATCAAAGGATATATATCACGATAGTGGAGTTCCTGATGAATACTGAAGAATGGTTATGGGAATCAGTGAAGAGAGAAATGACAAAGCAATGGACAAGGCAAGGAGTGCGAGGAAATTGAAGCAGGTTGCGTGAAAAAATAAAGTGGTGCATGAAATAATAGCGGGTTGCGCGAAATCTCAGCGGGATGCACGAAATAGAGGAATGTAGTTTTTCACGCAAAAGGTGTTTTAAAATCAGAAGCTTGAAAATTGTAAAAGGCACGAGGTGCGTGAAATATTGGAGCATTGCGTGAAATATGAAGTTGCGTGAAAGAGTTTTTACGTGCATGGAGGAGGTTTTACTCGCGAATTAGTGTTTTTTGCGTGGGGTCAAAAATGCCTATAAATATGAGGTGAAACCCTCTAATTTTTGAATTCTAGACACTTAGAAGAAATCCCGAGCTCTGGTGTGTGTAAAACTATCCTCTAAGTGAGTTTCGTGAAAAGAAAGGAGTTTTTGCAAAAAGAGGACAACTTTACGAAAATAGGAAAAGTTTCACGAAAAAGGAATGTTGCAAGAAAAAGTTTTTCACGCCAAAAAGTAACTTTTACGTGAAAGAAATTTTAATTGTGCACAAGGTATACTAAAGGCTGCATGAAAAAATTGGGGTCTGTGCACATATTCAGTTGTGTGTATGGGAGTTCTTACCAGCTTCTGAGTAGGAAAGTGAAGATCTGTACTTCAGAGAATACATCTGTTCAATTGTAAAGAAGCACTGAAATACTGTAATTCCCTATTTTGGCTAAAATGGCGCACACGCCCTTGAGGATTGTTTTCCAAGTGCTACACGAGTGTAAGGGTATATCATACTCGTTGTATTCCACATTAAAGGATTGTTTTCTAGTGGATTGTGTGGTACTGGATTATTTTCGTACCATACCAAGGACGTATCTACTCTTATTGAGTAGTGAACCTTGCAAATCTTGTGTTCCTGTGGTTGTGTGTGTTCAGTAGAGAAGAAAATATTTAACAGGAGGTGAAGGTTGTTTCAATTTTAAGGAAACATAAAAAGAAAAATATATCACTGATTCACCCCTCCCCCTCTCAGTGATACTTGGATTTTGACTGGGAACTTCATTCACCTATTCCATAGAAATACCAAAGTTGATCAATTGGTTTCCATACTGAAGATTTTAATTATCCTTCTATTCCTAATCAATGGTAGTGGGTTCAGATTAATTTTTTCCCCATTATTCTTAGAGGAGTGTGTCTCCATTGGTTTAGGATAAGAGTAGTCCCTGTTCCCTTCAGAATTTTTCCTTTTGGTCAGAACAAAACTCCCTAAATCCTAGTTCCCCTTCCTCCCTTTTTTCCTCTAGGGGATGTGAAGTCCTATACCATGAAATCTCCCAACACTATCTTCTAAAAATTTGTTATATGTCACAATTCTTGATACTTCCTTATAAAAACCTTTCCCTTAAATGGAACCCTATGCCCAGTATGGATATCTTTGTCCTGAGACTATTCTTTAAAAATTAAGATCTCTAAAGGGATTTCCAATATTAATAGTTGACCTATTCTTTACCAGAAGTATCGCATTCACTACCTTCAACCTACCCCTGGTAAAAAACATCTTATAGAACCTATAATACATAAGAACTTCCTCAATTTCCACATGGATAACCAATTCATGAGTTGATTCATAGCTAGTATGAACTATCTATATCGCCTATAGTCCCTCTTTGAGATTGGTTCCATTTCCAATTCACACCATCTCCACAAAGGATGTGTCCTTAGATGCGTTGACTGGAGCAAACAACCCTACTACAAAACCACCTCAATCCCTTATCAACTAGATATGACCAAAAATTCTAGATCATCTAGATCATGTTTCAATCTACCATAAACATCCCAAAAATTTAGGATAGAGTTTATAGGGATGTGTTGTTCTATTTTATCCCAACTAGATAGCTGTCTTTGAAGAGGGTAAAGACTATGATTTGATACTACTTTAGTCCATTTAATCATCAATTTAAACCAAGTACTTCAAGCCTACTTTAGAAAAAACACCAAACCATTGGCACTTGGAACTAGACCATCTATTTAAATATTTTGATCCCAAATTAAGGGCATGAATCTACACACCTTCATCAAATGTCCCTGTCGACTACATGAGGAATATAAATCTACTCAAGTCTCAAAAACTACTAGTTACTTATATATGGAAGTGTTCCCAAATTGTAATCAATACATAATATATTTTCAATATGTAAACATAGAATTACACAAAAACAATAAAGAAATAGGGTAAACAATAACACTAGTTATACCATCAGAACACAGGTAACAACCAATTAAATTTCCTAGAATTTGAACAATTGAAGGGTTTTGAAAAAAGAAGAGAGTTCCAGAAACTTAACCCAAATAACCATGGTCGGTATGTATCATTTGATGTGGAAGTATTATTAATACATGAACAAAAATAAGTGGGATCTATTTCATACACAACATACAGTATACTAATCCATGATCAAATTGGTATCTGATGAAAATTGAACCATTAAGTGCCTATTGTCGAGAAGACCAACTGTAACACATTCCTGTAATCCACAATAGCCAAAAAGACCTATCAAAAATTTCCAATGATGGAAAATATTTCTTGAAGTGTGCTACCAAAATAAGGATTAAAAGGGATGAAGCATATTTGAACTCAAAATATGAGTGATAAAGTTGTTGGATCCCATCTAAAAAGGATGTAAATTTAAGGCGAAGAGAAATAGAAGGAAAAGGGGGACACAAGTCAGGATTAAAAAATGGAGAGAACGAAAAAGGCTGTATCCTTGTGGAGATTTAGTTTCACATAAAAATCCTTAAATTTCATTGATATATAAGAACAATACCTTCAAAATACCATTGGAACATTTATTTGAAAAATTGGTAATATGTTATTTTCCATTGATAAAAGTTTAATTAAAAATTACTAGAATATTAGGAAAATTCATTTCATTGAAAATAACCAAGGAAACATGTAATGTAAGATTCAATGTAATTTTTTTTAATGGTGAGAAAATACATTGATGTTTTATATGTTAAAATAAAATATTCATTTCACACTTCTCTAAACAATTCAAAAAATAATTATTTGGAATTTTTTAAAAACATTCATTTCTAAGAATTTTTAAATAAATTAAAATGTCGTGAAACTAAATTTTTTAAAATATTTCAAGTATAAGTAAAAACTTCTTTAAAACAATTTTAAAGATCATTGACATAGAATAATAAATTTTTTGACCAAAAAGAAAATCAGGTTAAATTTTCTTTAAAAACATTTTTTTGATCCTTTTAAGAACTAACTTGAGAAAAATGGTACCAATAATAAAAAATTATTGGAATAAACATATTATGAGAATATATATATGTTATAAATGATAATATCTTATAATTTTCCACAATATAAATTTATTATTGGAAATCGAAAAATAAATTATATTATAACATAAACCCCTTACATTAAATCCCATATAGAATCATACGCATTTGAATATATTGTATCATAAATATATTATAATATAAAATTAAAAAACAAAACAATATGTATAATTAATTTATAATTTAAAATTATCTTTTATTAAAAAAAATTCCTTGAAATGGACATTTAGGTGAAATTTTTTCGTTTTCTAGGCAAGTTTTGTTTTAATGGTGCTGATACATGAAATTTTTCATGGTTTCATAATCTATAGAAAATTAATCATGAAATAAGTATCATATTTATTTATCATATATAATTTTATAATTATTAATATAAATTGGTGAGGAAAAATTAATGATATCACTTTATGGATACTATAGTCCATACGAACGAATGAGTGATGTTCCCAATTTTCAATGGTTGGAATGAAAAATGGTAAACAATAATTCAAATTTTAAGTAACATTATTATATCATTAATATAATATATATTCCTTTAATTTAAAATTATTAGTATCCATGTAAAAACGAAATTAAAATTGAATCACATCACTTCGCAGAGGTGGTAGTCCACACAAACGCACAAGTGACATTATCATTTTTTGATGGATGGAAATGTTAAAAATGAAGATAATATATTATAATTATAGAAAAATAATTATTTCATAAATATCACCTATAAATTTTAAATCCATTATAATAACCAACCATTAAATATGGTGATGTAAAATGAATCATATCATTAAATTGAGTTAGTAGTCCACACATATGCGTGAGTGATACCTTCATTTATCATTTGTTAAAAAAGAGGAAGAAAATGATTGATACATAATAATAATAAAAATAAAGTATATTAAATATTGAAAATTTATTATTTTATAATTTATACCATATATTTAGATTTAGTATAGGATTGAATCAAATTTAATTTACTTGGTTGAGAGTTATTCCTCTTTATTGAGAAACCACCTTTGGATTACACATAAATCCTTGAAAAGATGACATTCTAAAAAAGGACCTATAAGATGTGAAAAGGTTTGTTATGAAATTAGTATGGTATTTATTGGATTATATATAAGGATCATTAAGTGTGGAGAACATATTAGAGATGTCCTTTTATAATGGTGGGAGAGGTTACAATTAGAATTTTTATAAAGATTAAATTACGTTATTGTCATACTCAACTCAAGTGGATAAAAAATAAAAATATTGAAATATAATAAGTATAAAGTTTAAATAATATCAACCAATCAAATAAAATAATGTTTATTGTGATATTTTAAAACATATCTCTTAGTTTAACACACCAGAAAACCAATTTTAACATGAGTTGTAGTGAAATATTTTACTGTTTTTACTATTGATTATGAAAAAATAAGTTGACCATATTTAATAATATTAGTCATATTGACTAATAATATTTAATATATTTTAAAATATTCAATTTATATAAGTGGTATAAATTCATTTTAAAATAAGTGTGAAAAACACAACAAAACCATTTTTTCCCAAATGAATTTTGAAGCATAGAATTGAGTTTACCTTCATTCCATTCCATGTACAAATTATTAGATGAATATTATAATATTTTATTGAATATATAATATTTATATTTAATTAAAAAATAGTAAATAATAAATAATTTAATTTATATGATAAAAACACAATACCCACATAGAAACAATTTTTCTATAAAACGTCTAGTTTTTTTACTTTCAAATGATTTTATTTTAACTTATAACCCATTGGAAACCAATGAATTATTTTTTTTATATGTGTATCCAATAATATTTCACAATTTATTTTTTATTATTCATACCCTTCAATCAAATTTCTATTTTATAATTATTATATTAAATTAAAATATTTTAGTAGTATATGTCAGTTCTCTTAAACTCAATGTTGAATGTAGAAAAAGATATCAAAAGAATTAAATTAATATAAAGGAAAATATATCATAAAATATTGGGGTGTTACATTCTACCCGCTTATAATAATTTCTCACTTAAAATCTTTGTTACTCTGTGTTAGACATCTGGGATACTTCTACCTCATCAAATATGTTTTCCAATGTAGATTCCTCAAATTTACGGTTCTGAAGAAAAAATTTGACAAGGGGAGTGGTATTATTTCACAGAACATTCTCTCTTTGCTCTATAATCACTTTGGGTTGTTCCTTATAATATTGATAATTATTTAGTTGTATAACCTCTGAGTTCATTACATATAAAGGACCCGGTATATACTTCCTCATGAGATATATGGAGATCACATCATGAATTTGAGAGAGATTAGATAGCAGTTATAAGTGATAAGAAATCACTCCAATATGATCCATAATTTCAAAGGTATTAATATATCTAGGGTTTAAATTCCCCATATTTAAGAATATTATAAAATTATTCCAAGTATGTATTCATATGAATACCTTGTTACCAATATCAAACTCAATATATCATCGATGATTGTCACCATAAATTTTCTATCAACATTGAGATTATTCGATGTGCTATTGAATACCTCTAAAATTCTCTATATTTTCCTCTAATAGATTATGTTCCAATAGAATTATTCCACTAATTTAATCCCAGTATATTTAATCCGTACAATTCATGCCATAGAGGGATTACTAATAAGCCATATGTACCCTTGAGTGAAATCTATTATTGTAAGAATATTCTACCAAAGTATGGTGTTTATCCCAAAAACCATTGAAATCCATAGAATTGGGTGTCTCCATATCCTTTAGGATTTTAATATTCCTCTTAGACTGGCCATCTATCTATGGATAATATGTATTACTAAATTTTTACTCTATATTCAAATCTTATTGAATACTTATCTAGAAATTCATGGTAAACTTCATATTTTGATCATTAACAATAGAATGTGGTACTCTATGAAATATTACCACTTCATTAATTTATATCCTCGAAATTTAATTAAGATAGAAATATTATTTGATATCCATAAAATGAAATGATTTCATAAGGTGGTTGACTACAACACAAATAGGATTATTCCCTTTAGATGTTTTGGGGAGTCTTATGATGAAATCCATGGAAATGTCTTCCCATTTACATTATAGAATGGGTAATGGTTGTAAAATCACCTTAGAATTCTACCTCTCAGCCTTAACAATTTTACATACCGAGCATCAAGATACATAATCTGTATTATTCCTTTTCATGTTATCCAACCATAAATACTCTTTAATACCTCTATACATATTCGTACACATGGGATAAATTTAGAATGATGAACTTTGAGCTTCATCCAATAGTTCCTTCTTCAAGTCTGGTATTTATAGAAAACATTCTGGGTTCCTAAACCTTATCATTCCATCACTTTCATGTTTGAAATTTGTAAGATTTATAACCTTCTTATGATGTTCAACATCATACTTCTATACCTCTATAATTCTCACATGGTTGGATGGTTGAACATTAATATGATAAAGATATGATCTATCCATTTCATCATGATTTCAAGATCCATATTATAAAAATTCATAAATATTGGATTTATTTTAATCCATATTAAGAGAAAACTAGCACAATATTTTTTATGTAGAGCATCAACCACCTAGTTATCCTTCCTAGGGTGGTAGTGTATTGAGAATTCATAATATTTAATCAACTATAACTATCTCCTTTGAAGAATAATCAAATATTTCTACATGAATATATACTTAAAATATTTCTGATCAGTATATATATCATAGCGTTCACCATAAATATAATTATTTATTATTTTCAGAAAAAAATACTTCTGCCAACTCTAATTAATGATTTGGGTAATTTTGATTAGGAATTTTCAATTAAAATGAATAATAAGTTATTTCCATATTATTCTACATGAATATTTATCTCTTTACCTTATTGGATGTATCACTAAATACTAGAAACCCTTATCTACTATAGGGTTGTGTTAGTACAAGTGAACCGAGGAACCTTATTTTTAGATACTTAAAATTCTATTCACATTCATTTTTCCAAAGGAACTTGGTTATTGGATTAGATAGCCCTGAGAAATATATCACAAGGCATTGATAATATCCTTTCAACTAAAGAAAACATTAGATATCATTTAAGATGGTTGGTATTAGCCATTGTTTATTAGCTTTCTTTTTTGAATGATCCACCAATATACCCTTACTTGAAATTATATGACCCAATAATGTGATTTTCTATAGAAAAAATACACCCTTGGTAAATTCATAATAAAAATTATCCTTCTTCAAGATATCCAAAACAATCCTAAAATGTTCTTCATTATATTTCTTTATCTTTGAATATATAATAAAATCATCATTATAGAATTCCCCAAACTAATCAGGGTAATATCTAAAGACTCTATTCATTAAATATATGAAGATAACATGATAATTTCTAAGCCAAATAGAATTACTATAAATTTATAATGACTGTAACATGTATAAAATGTTGTCTTGGGTACATCCACCTGTTGGAACCTTAGATTATGATATTCAAATTGAATATAAATCTTAAAAAAATATTAATATCTTTATAATTGATCAGATAGATCATTGATATGGGGTATAAGGTGATTATTCTTACTACTGATATTTATATATTCCCTATAATCAATTCAAAGATGTATTAATCCATATTTATTCCTAAAAAAATAATAGGGGCACCCTATGGTCACACATTGAGGCATATGAATTATTTATCAAGACTATATTGGAGTTTCTTCTTTAATTCCCAAAACTAAATTGGAAAAAATATATATAGTGTCCTTAAAATAGGTATATTACCACGTATGGTTTCCACTAAAAACTCTACTTCATGATTCAGGGGAAGACTAAGAATTTATTTAGGAAATTTATTAGTATAATATTGATGAATAATCATATCTTTGCTGTTGAACTTATCACTGATCATTTGAAATTAATATCTTTCATAAATAGGCTGTAATATCCATACAACCAAAGTAACTTCGATTGGACATTTATATTCATACTCACACTAAATGAAAATCATATGTTGATCCAGAATAACAAATTTAACTTACCTTCTAGAAATTTGAAATGGGATCTATATATTGAGATTCAATTTATTTTAAAAATCATATCAAATTAAATTAGAGGAAGAATCAAAAGATGACAGGAAGTAAATTCCCCCAATCTTCTATCATTGAGGAGTTGTAGACTTAATGTGCAATCATCATACTATTATAATTTTTTACTAATAAATCAATATCTAATAATTGAGGTGGTGACCTTATAGTCTTAGAAAATTCTTTGTATATTAAAGAGTGGGTAGGTTTAGAATCAAATAAAAATTAGATGTTCTAGAGTGGATGATAAATTTACCTTTCACCACATTATTCTCATAACCAACTTTCACCATCAAGATAAAATTATATTTCCTTTTATCCTTTGACATTATAGGCTTTTGAGGCTTAGTTTCATCATTATCTATTGGATTAGGAAATTAATTTGTATAATTTAAAACTCCTTGCATATAAATAATTAATGTATGGGTGGTGTAGTTAGTTTAGATTGATGTCTATTTATTTCCTTTATTGGCCTCTTATCATTAATTCAACACACTTTTTCTTAATTCATGGACCTCCCACACTTAAAATATCATCTAATTCCTCTAATGGAATTACTTTAGTGCTCCTTCACACATTTTTGGAATGTATAAGGTTGAAAATTATACTTCCCTCCATGTGACATACCATTGGAGATTCCATGAAACTCTATCTTTTTTTTCTTGTCACCAGAACCATGAGGTTTTACATCTTACCTTTTTTATTTGAGTACACATCAAATGATGTATTCATAGAATCAAAATTCCCTTATAGACAATTATTTTAAAATACATGGTTTCAAACCACTAGAAAATCAATCAATATTGAATTATAGGTAAATTAAAAAGCTATATTCTTACCTCACAATTCTTGTAATGTTTTTATCATAGGTACCTTTGTATTCAACATCCTTCTACTTAAACTCTGGAAAGAACCTCTCTATTTTAGTATGAAGAGTTTTGGAAAATTACTTTCTTACGAATACCTTATTAAACTCCTATAATTCCATTAATTTTATTTATTTTAATTTTATTATATTCTTAATAAGATTTCACCATCGATCACCTTCACCTTCTAATTATTGGTATGATAATAAAAATTTCTCATGGTCTAACCACTGAAAAGAAAAAATATTCTAACCATAACTATGATATATTCCTGTACAACTAGTGGATCATAAGACCTACAAGAGGAGGTGTACATTGTCAAATAAATGATTCAGTAACATGTTTCTCCCTCCTTGGTGCATTCAAAAGTTCAACCTTATCTATATTACTTCTCATAACTTCATAGAGTTGAGTGATCATAGTCATAATATATTTCATTCTAGCTCATAATCCATTTGGTTTCTATCTGAGGAAGATCAATTAATTTGACATCACACTCATTATTTATATGATTCCTTCTAGTTATAGTAATTAAATAAAAGAAAAAACACAGTAAAATCATAAAAATATATAAATCAGAGTGAACAATCATATATATTCATGAAAATAATTCATAATATTCCCTCAATTATGACACCTTTTTATCAATCTGTGACACCATAGGTTTATCCGATTTCATTCATGGTCATCAACTGTTAAAGTCATTTATAGTGGTTCATAACAAAAAATTGAATTAACCTAAGAATATCCCCTAGGAATGTCTTGACATGTGTATAATACTAGGCATATTCATCATGAATTAGTGACGATTAAGTTAATACTTAATCTAACACTTTCATACTTATTACCTTTAGGTGTATCTATACTACAACTTCATCCAATTTATAGTATCCGGACATGGTTTTATTTTCTATTAAAACAAGACAGTTTATACTTTACCTAATATTGAGGATGTTATACTATACATATACATATCCCCATGGGTGTCGACACTGTTTTATAATCCTAACCACTAAATATAATTAAACTAGCCAATGATACCAACTGAGGAAACCCAATAATAACATACATTAATATTTAATTATTTTAGATGAATATCTGATTCATTTCACAATAATACATGCCCAAGTACCATAAAGGTTTATAAATTTTTGGGACTAGATAACTATTAATCTTTTTTATTGAATGATATTCAATATATCCCATAAAGCTCTTCCCACGGAGTGATTTTATTAGACATAACCTTCATAAAACCTTTCTTCAAAGCCTAGGAAAAGGAAACATATGGAAGGGTGATATCAGATTTTTTTAAAGGTAATCATAATATATATCAATCAATGATCATAAGTGAGCATAAGGTTATGAAATAATGATCACAACATAAGAAATGCATACCCCATATTAGTCTAGTTTGATGGTTCTGATGAAGGATTACAATGCTGATGTTGGAGTGTTGGTTTGGGGATTCAGTTATTCTAGTTGAGTGTTTTTTTGTGTCTGGTGTGTTTTTACGATTTTTTCACCACCATAGTCTCGACCAATCTTTCTCCTCTTATGACCTTATTTCCTAACCCATCCCTTTTGATTCCATTATGATATAGAAGGGTGGATCTCTCAATGGTTTTTGATTTTGTAGGTGGTCTTCTATATGGTGGATTATATATGCGCCTTTTGGTTTCTATCTTCACTGTTCTAATTTTTTATTTACAGTGTTTCATGCTTTGATTCAGGTGTTCTGTTTGTGTTTCGATGGTCTTATTGTTCATTTTTCTGGTATTTTTATAACATCGTGTGTTATGTTGGAATGATGTAGGGCTTGATTTATAGCTAAGAACATACACTGGTTTCTAATTACTATTGCTCCCCTGCAAGTGTGGTTTGGTTTGGGGGTTCTCTAAGTGGCTTTGGGATGTGCTGTTCAAGAAGCCATTGGTGATCTAGGAGGCTCAACCAGTGTAGCCGATGATGACGGTTTTGACGGTGTTGGGTGTTTGAAATTAATGGTGATGTTTCTTAACAATGTTTCTCCCTTGAAGTAGATGTAGGAATTTTAGGTGATGTTGTATTTGGTGTGGGGTAATCCTGTATCTAGTGATGATCGGTTCAGTGACAATGACTAGTGCAGTACAAGGTTTTCATCATTTGATGATCAGTGTTCTAAAGTGTTGTGTGTTCTGTGATGGTGGATTGATGATATGGGGATAATGGTTGGTGGGTTATCATTTCGGTGAAGTGGAGTCAACGATGGTAATTTCTAATATAAGGGGGAGTGGATCGAGGTGCTTTGGTAAGATGATGGTTGAGATCACAGATCAGGGATCTCGTGGCCTGAGGTGATTCGACGGTGCTGGGATCAATGTAGATTTTTCAAATTTTAAATTTGGCACATTGGTTTCTATGTTTTTTTAATCTTGAATATGGTTTTATTTCAAGTTGTTGTATGGTTTATCATTTGGAATTTATAGTTAATATTTATCCTTAAAATGAATTTTTGAAAATACAAAAATATGGATTCGGATGGGTGGGTCATGGAAGAAGGGTTTTTCCAAAAAAAAATAAAAAAGCCATAACATTATGGAATCATTATTAAGAAATCATGATCCATGGGAGAATATCATAAACCTTGTAATGTTGAAAAAACACAATATTTTAACATTGTGAACATATATAAATAGTAATAATTTTAGTCATTATGTTAAGGACACAAAATTTGGTCCGCGTATGGACTTGTGTAAATGAAACCACCTCCACACATAAACGTATGGACATGAAATCAATTCCACCAATAAAATTGTGGAAATTAAAATATGTCCATACCTAATATTTTGAACATTAAATCAAGTTTATGCATAAAGAATTTATCTCATGAGATATCCATGTTTACCCAATGCATTGGAGGGATATATAATTCTGGGCCTACACATCACATAATGAAAGTGATACATATGTGTTCCAAAAGACCATAAAAAATCATCATATTATAACATCATAAAATATTGAAATAAAATAGGTTTCATAAACATTTCATCATTTCATGAGAGCATAGCCCATGGAAAAGAAATAGGTTTCATAAATGTTTCATCATAACAGATTTAACCCAGGACAAAGAAATGAGTTTCAAAGAATAATACTTAAATAATCATCATAATAAAACATATATAGAAATAAATTGGATGGAATGATATGATAATATACCAAATAAATCATAACAATCCTTAAATTATGTTGAAATAGATGAATCATTCCTTTAAAATACCATTCAATCATTTCCTTCAAAACATGAGGAAATATTCTTTTCATTTGATGGAATTTTAATTTTAAATTACCAAACTATTGAGTAAATAATTTTCAGTTTAAATAACCAAGAAAACAGGTAAATGAATATTAAAATCAATTACCAACAATTATATATGTAAAAACCATTCATTCAATATCTGTTTTCAAACTTTCGTAAAAAAATAAAAAATGAGATGTTCAAAAAAATATTTAGAAAGATTATTTTTTAAACCTTTTAAAACAGAGTCAAATTTAGTGAAAATTAACTTTATATAAATTTTATATTATAATAAAATACATCCATATTTTTTTAGAGAATTATCGTAGAAAAAAAATTTCTTCCACTAAAAAGGAAATTATGTCAAATTTTCTTTAAAAACATTTTCTAAATAATTTAATGTACTAATGATGGGAAAATTATATTAATACATAAAAAATATAGGAATGACCAAAGGATAAAAAAATATATTTGGTTTAAAGTATAATATCCACATAATGTCCCTCAATAGAAATTTAGCATCGACAATCTCAAAATAAATGAGATTATAACATAAACCCCTTACCTCAAGTCACATATTTCTTCATATATGTTAAAATATACTATATAATTAATATAGATTTATTATAAATATATTTATAGAAAATATTAATAAATTAATTAATATGTACCATTATTTTATAATTTCTAATTATCCTTTCCTTTAATATTCTTCATTAAAATGGACATTTGGGTGAAATTAATCTATTTTCCATGCATGTTTAGGACAGATGGTTCCAGTACGTTCAACATGATCACAATATCGTCATCTATAAAATCAATATCATTAAATATGTATAATATTTATTCATCATATAAAAATTTAAAATTATTCATTAAAAGAAGTGTTGAAAAACTAATTACATCATTATGTGGAGATGGTGGTCCGTACATACGCACGAGTGATGTTTCCACTTTTTGTTAGATGAAATGAAAGAATGGTAAATAATAATTCCCATTAATAAAATCATTATTATATTATAAATATCCTAAATATTAATAAAATATATCATTTTAATCATCCATATAAAACATAAATAAAAAAAGAATCACATCGCTTTGTGGAGGTGGTAGTCCACATGTATGCACGAATGTGAATATCATTTTCCAACAGATGGAAAGGTAAATATGATGATAATATATTATCATTATAGAATAATAATTATTTCATAACTATTAAATAAAAATATTAAATCTATCATAATAACTAATCATAAAATATGGTGATGAAAAATGAATCATATATCTACATGGAGGTGGTGGTCCACACGTATGAACGTTTAATAATTTCATTTCTTATTTATTAGAAAAGAGGCAGAAGATAGTTGGTCCATCATCATCATAATATTTAATTATTCATTATATTCTTAATTCATTATTTTATAATGGATACCATATATTTAGAGGAGGTATATGAAAAAATAAAACGGACAACACTCGGTTGATATTTACACCTCTTAATCCAGAAACCTCCTTTGGATTACATCTTATTCCTTGAAATTATGATATTATAATCAAAACATAAACTCTATTATATGGGGGGGATGTTATGGATTTATTACGGTAGGTATAGTTCATGATAGGAGGCTATTGAAGTTTCAGGAAGAGAATAAAGGTGGTGTCCTTTTATAAGGGAGTGAGAAGACACACTTATATTTTTTCAAAAGATTAAAATATATTAATGTCTTACCCAAGTCAAGAGGTTACAAAATTAAAAATATTATAAGATAAGAAGTTTGAGGTATAAATCACCCCAAAAAATCAAATTAAATCATGTTTTTATATATTCTAATCCCTATGTCTTAGGTTAACCCCCAGTAAACTCATTTTAAACTTAGCCGTGTTAACCAAGTTTTACTATTTTTTCTGTTCATTATGAAAAAAATTAAGTATACCTTATTAAATAATATTAATAATTATGATTAAAAATATTAAAACCATTTTACAAAATTCAATTTATGTAAGTGTGAAAAATTCATTTTAAAATATATGTGAAAAATGCAATGAAACAATTTTTTAATAATACATTGCACACATTAATGTAGTTTTTTTGATTTTTTTACTTTCAAATGGATTTATTTTAATTTCTGACCAATTTGTAACCAATAAATTAATTTTATTAATGTTTAAAAAATACATTTTCAAAATTTAGTTATTATTATTCATACAAACCAATACAATTTCTAGGAGATAATTATTACATTAAATAATAGTATTTTAATAGTATATCATGGTTCGATTAAACTTAGTGGTGGGTCGGGATAATGCTATCAAATGACTTAAATTTATATAAATATAAATATATAATAAAATCATTGGTTGTTACATTCCATCTCCCAAGTGATAATGTATATAAATCTTTATTAGAGGATAAATCATGAAACATAAACCCCATTAGGATAAATCATTTTGAAAATGATAAGGGAAATGGAAGTAAAATATTAAAAGATGTTTTATAATTTTTTTTAACATTGATGTAAAATAAAAATTTACATGTCGCTATTACAGGTAACTTTTTAAAAGGTTAATTTGAAAATACTTACTTTTAAAAACAATCTCTAATAATAGACCCTTGAAAAGACATAAATTTTATCTAAGAGAAATTAAGAGAGGAAGAAAAAACATATTAATGTAAAAGGTAAAACCCTTTTTAACATTTTTTAAAATACCTTTATTCAAGACTCATATTGTAAAAATATTAATTAAATATTTTTTTTATTAATTTTTTTTTTACAAATATTATTATAAAATAATATACAATTAAATATTAGGGCTGAAGAACCTAATCATGGAAGAACAATGTTCAAGATAAAACATTATAACTGAAAGAAAAAGATTTGAGATACCAATATCCCTTATGGGAAACATATCCTAAGAAGTGAGAAATATTGGTCAAATTTTTTATGTAGTAGGAATTTATTGACCCAATATTAATGAGATAATACTACATAATACAATAAAGTGGTATAATGTACCCAATTAATGTGAAATAAGTTCAATTGAATGATCATAACTTAGTGAATGAAAATTGAGTTACCAAAACCTCTTATGATTGGTTAACACTTGATTGAAAATATGTTTGAAAAGAACATGATTTGGATTTATATATCCCATGAAATACAAGGAAATAAAGTTTCTAAGACTCATGGGATATTAGATAAATACAACACCATAAAAATGAAACATGGTGCATGACATGTAACATGTCTCAAGTTATTATAATTGAGACCAATAAAACCCTTAAGAATTTAGAAACTTTCGAATACAAACACCTTAAAAGATAAGGATTGTAATTGAACTTAAAATACCGTGATTAAAATACAATTCATGATATTATATCCCAAATTGGTAGTATATACACCACTTAAGTGAAATTAAGTGTCTAATAGAAACACTTATCAAGATAAGAATTTGAAATCTATACATATATATTAGTTATTTTTTTAACAATTTTGATCACCGGGTGTATGTGATCTTTATCAGTCTGAAATAGTTTCATAAAAGTGAAATTTTGAGTATATTATTGTTCAAAATCACATCATTATTATATCATATAATGTACTATAATATATGTTACTTTATATTTAAAAAGTTATAATTTAATTCTATATTTTTTTTACAAACCATGGATATGAAATTAACAATGATCATGTGGCACTGGTTCTTAAAAAATTAACGTTGTTTTCTTAATTAATGAGTTAAATGTTAATATAACTGTACCAAAACCGAAAAAATTATTTAAATATGTATATCATATTAATACATTAAGAATTTTCTTATAGTAATAAATGATATAAATGAATAATTTTGTTCAAGGAGGTGGTTAAACCAACTCAAACAAAAACTAACCATAATTAGTGGATCATTATGAGGCGGTTTAGTTGTAATATCATTATACCAAAAGAATAATGATTTTATTTATTGTTCATTATTATTTTATATACCAATTTGAAATAATAATAATGATAATATAATTTATATAAATTTATCACGTAGAAAGAATAGATAATTTTCCTCTTAGGTCAATCCTTTGAAATGATTGAATGTACAATCATAATTTATTGATCATATCATTAATAGGATCTCAATTTTTTCATACCAAAAAATAAATGATATAATAAAAATAATATATATCAATTAAAAACATTCTTAGGACCATATATAAATGGTGTTAATGAAAAGAAAAATGGAAATCACTAGTTATATGGAGGTGGTAGTCCACTTGTACACATAGATGCTGATTCTATTTTTCATAGAATGGGTGAAATGTTTAATATGATTTATATTTTAATAATATAAAATATTTTTTAAATATCTTACTTATATGTTAAATTAATTGTTATGACTATATTTTTATGGATGTTAAGGAAAATGAATCATGTTGCATTGTGGAGGCTGTAGTCCGCACATCGCACAAGTGACAGTTTTATTTTTTATAGAAAAAAGGGGAAGATGGTTAATATGTTTTCCATAATTATATTAAAATACCTCTATAATAATTATTATGATGTAATTATTTTCATATGGTGAAAATTAATTTGAGTTATAATAAAATAAAATAAAGAAATAGGAATGAGAAAGATAGGATAAGATATTATACGTCACTTCTTGGACTATCTCCTTTACAAAGGGGGTTGAGCCTTTTAGAGATGGAATTTTGAGAGGAAAAACCTACTTAAGGTGGATAGAAGTGTTTAGAAAGTATTTGGAAGATTTGTGTCCAAATTTATGGGGTTTTCATATGAGGATAATTTATAGGAGGAGTGTCCCATTTATATGTTAAAAGTGATGTATTTTTTTTAAGACCCATAAGATTTCAATAATGGGAATTTAATCTCAAAGAAAGTGGATAAAAAATTGATAAATAATGTATAGATGAGGTGATAAGATTGATAAATATAACACCCAAACTTTTTATGGTATGACTCTATTAAATACAATCTTTTCATAGCATATATTTCATAAAGCACGATGTTCCTTTGAAACACCAATTGGTTATTTTGGAGATAGTCAAAACCAAGCCATTAAACATAAATTTTCCACTTCCATGATTTCTAATTTCAGAAAATGGTCATCTAGAGTTATGACCAGTAAGTCATTTAGAGTCTGATAGAACCAACCTGATTTTTAATGAATAGTAACATACCCTTATGAATAGTAATATGAATAGTAATATGACCCCTATAAATAGTAGATAATTATAATATTTTATTTTCTTAAGGTAACAAGATAATGAGATATTAATTAAATTTTCAATGTGATATAGAACTAATTATACATTTAAAATTGTTTTTTTTTGAATTAACTATAATTTTATTTAAAAATAAAATTAAAAATACATAGAAAATTATTTTCAACAAATTTATTTCATTTTTAAATTCTATAAGTGAAAAAATTATTAGGGTGAATTTTTGGGAATTTTGTAAAATGCATGAATTTTTCATGAATAGTAAAAATACAGTTTTGAGTTTTTGGTAGTTTAATGACCACATAATGATGTAACAAATAAATATAAAAGTATGTTCGACTTTTTTACAGTAACTTATTACATAATATGTCCCAAGTGTCCTAAAACATGGGAAAATACCACAGTGAAGCCCATGTTTTTGTGAAAACCACTAACGAGGTGTCCCTTTTAATTAATAAATCAACTCTCTCGTAATTACTATAAATACCCACTCACCCCCTTGGTTTTATTTCATTCCATACTCAATATCCTAGAATATATGGTGGTATTAACTCTCTAAGACTCCTCCCAAGGTGTCCTCAAGTTCCCAAGGTCCCATCCTTCAAGATCTAGGAGTTACTTTACAAGGTAAGGAAATCATTCATTTTCTTCTTTTAGTCGACACTTCCTTTATGTTATCTATTTGATTTTATATTCTCATATGTGGGGGTTTGATTTTATGTGTTATTATTACTGTCCTTTTTTTCATCAATATGATGAGATACCCTTTTTCTCTCATCATTTCATTTTATGAACTTTTAAGCGACGTCGTTAGGCTGCCGAATTCTCATAAGGGATCTCTAACCTTTTATTTTATTTTCAAGTTCATCTCTTTTAATTTTCTCTCATCACCTCCTCGGTCCAAATTACCATGATAAACTCCAGTATCATCTATATACTAGAATTATATCATGTGAATGTAATAACCATCATCAATATTATTACTCCCTCCCTTTTATTTTTATAAACGAAATCAACATCCATGGGGTTCCAATTTATAACCTTTGTGGACAACAAAGTTTCGTTCTTAACTTTCTCCTTCAATTCAGATCATGAAACAATTTTAATTTTTTAAATAGATAAGAATCTAAGTATTTAATCTCATTAATGTTCTGTAATCTTTAAACACTCATAATATGAAATAATAACACAAAACAAGTTCATTATGAACAAAATAGCCAAGTTAATCCAAATATTTGTAATAAACTTTTAAGAAATGAATCCTCATCATGGTATGTAACCCACAATAATTATAAGAACATTTATATCTACTTATGTCATTAATAATATATATTAAATATTCTGGATGTTTAAACACATTTCAAATGAACTTCCATTCATAAAAAAAGGAAACGAATCATGAAAACCAAGGAAGAAAATGCTTCCAAAACAACAAAAGTGAACCTCTTAAACCCATAAAAGGGCCAAGAATGAACCTAATATGGTTATAATAAATCAATTACATGAATTGGAGGTTATGGAGTTATTAATTAATGAAGATAAATTTTATTATTCAGGTCATTAAAACAAACGAAGAACACACTCGAGCACAACGTAAGGGGTTTCTCATCTCACTTTCATTTCTGTGATATTTTCATTGTTCGCCAGTTATTTCTTGTAGGTGGTATATTTTTAATGCCATTTGATATATATATCATTATTATCTTTATATTAATGTTATTCAATTATTCATTTTAGGGTTATTAAGTTTTTGTCATATGATTCGACTGATTACATTGTGGTAAGAGACTTTGTCTCAACTACTATTTTGTTGTGACTAACTTTGTTTGGTGCACCTAATAATCCTTATGTGGTGTACCTACTGCCCATTTGAGATCTATTTTCTTTTGAAATTATAAATATATTAAATTTCAATAATCTAATTTCATGGATATGTTTGTTGTCTAAACCATATATCATTTTACATATAGTGTTTATGTGGAAAGTTATTTTAATTATGGAAATATTAATGAATCTGTATACTCTACTCTAAACAGAAATTGAAAAGGCATATTTCTATTGTATTGAATCAATGTATAAAGAATTATTTGGAAATTTAGTGGTGGGTGGGGCCTACTATATCCCCTCAATTCATCGGTAGGTCTCATGAGACAACTCATTTGGGTGACAAACCCTTCGAGTCTGTTTCCAAAAATCAGATGGGTTTCAACCCACATAACTAAACGATTTTAATATTCTTATGGTTTCATGTTCTAGATAATTTAAATACAATTAATAATAATTCTCTTTATTCATTATCAGTTATTACAATCCATGAGGTTTTCACTATGACAAAATCTATGGATACAGTTTCAATCTCAGTTTATTAATGGTGTGAGTTTTTCATCTATTCACCATGCCATATTGATTATGTTAGATTGATTATTATTCAATTATTTTTGTATTCATGATTACAATATTTTTAACCATTACTGAGTGTTTTATCTCAATCCTTTCATTGTTTACTTTCAACAGGTGACAAAGAGGAGATCATTTATTGAGTTCTTGTGGATGCAGTTTTTAGTTTTCATTATGTATTGTATTTTGTAAACTTTTCTAATGTAATTTGAGTAACATCTATGTATCTAGTTTCTTCTAGACTACTAAACTCATTGTTCCTTCATAATTTTCATTCCTTATATCCATTCCAATATCACAAGTAATGCACTAGCTCCATCCTAGAGGGGTTAGGGTGTTACAGTTGGTATCATAGGAAGTTTAGTAGAAAACTTAGAAACTAGAGTAGGAAATGTATAATAGGGAACAAAGACCTAAGGTAGTATTTGAGGATAAATGTACAAGAATATCTTGGTATTTTGGTAAGGAATAGATTATGTTAATCCTTCTAGAAAATACATCCTTTTCTGGATATGAGAAGGTAGGGATGGCTCTGGCATAGAGGTACCTAGGAGTGAAAGCTCCGACAAGGAGTTTTGGGCTGGACCCGGGGTATCCCGGTACATGACAATGGGCCTTTCTGCACTCTTGGTTATGAAACTCCTAGGGGATACGCTTAGGATAATTCATATTTTCATTATAATCCATTATGAAGGACTGAAATGTAAATTATTCCTCAAAGAAACCATTTTTTTTTTATGGGATTAGCCATGCGTAGGATCTCAATTTATGCTAATTATTTTGTTAAGTTAAGATTATACATTATGATCACACCCTAATCTAGTGTGTTCCAATATTTTTAAATGACGTCTAATGGATGAATGGTAATCAATACTTTTGGGAAACGTAGGGATCTCCCCACTGAGAAAGTCAACACAGTCAATGTTGGAGTAGATCAGATCATCACCATATTGGGACAACTTACTCAGGTTGGAACGAATAACCATTCCAAACTTATATTGCATCATTTCATGCGGCATAAGCATGAATCTTTTGGTGGGAATATTAATCCAGTTGTTGTTGAGAAATGAATCAAGTCCCTTGAAAAGATATTCACGGCATTAAGATGCAATGAAAATTAAAATGTAGTACTGGAAGTAGATTGTCTCAAGGGTGGCACTGATCAATGGTCTTCCTTGATTCAGAATACCAAGGAAGAAGAAGAAATAGAATTTATGTAATGGAAGACTTTTACGGAAATATTCCTCTAAAAATATTTCCCTCATGAGAAAAGAACTAAAATGAAGAAGAAATTCCTTGGATTAAAGTAAAGGGAAGAAGATAGTGTTGTAGAGTATGAGGTTACCTTCACAAGGCTAGACAAGTATTCCATAGATTACGTACGTGACTCAGCAGACAAGGTTGATCATTTCTTTTAATGTGTTAATCCAAATCTTCGAAGGGCACTGGCTTCTCAATCATTTTCATCATATGATGAAATTGTATCAAGTTCCATCAAAATTGATAAGGAATTTGCAAGATCAAATCTTTTCAAAGGATGCCAAAATAAGAAGCGGTACTCTGATAATAAAGGAAAAGGAGAAGCACCAAATAAGAGAAAGGGAAAAAATCTATTCCCATTATGTGAGAACTATGGAAATAATCATATTAGAAAATACTTGAAAGGATGATAGTTTGCTATAACTACAGAGAAAAGGGTCATCAATCTGATGAATACAAGGGGAAGAAACATTTCAATAATATTCAATGCTACAATTGAAGAGAGATGGGACACTATACAAATGAGTGTCCTAAGCTTCAAGGAAACATGCTTCAAAAAAATCCAAGAGAACACGGTAGAGCCTATGAAATTACAACCACATAGGTTGAAATTTCTAATGACGTGGTGGAAGGTACTTTAATTGTTTCTTCAAACTTAGCCAACAATTTATTTGATTTTGGATCATTGCAATCATGTATATCTTCCCAATTTTACATGAAAATTAGATATGTCAAATTTGATTTAATAAAAGAGTTGTTCGTCAAAACTCCCAGGGGATGTATCATTGCAACAAAGGCATGTCGACTAGTTCCCCTCCAAACACCAAAACAGGCTTTAGTTTCTAACCTTATCATCATACAAATGACTGAATTTGATATAATTATCAGTAGGGATTGGTTTTCAAATTATGATGTGAAGATTTATTGTAAGAATAAGGAAGTTACAATTTTTGAAAATCGTGTAGATTCCCTTGTCTTTAGGGAAAAAACTTCGCCACCTAATTCCTATCTAGAACCACCCCTAGTAGCTCTACTGAATGAAATAATTGAAGAGGCAGATAAACTAATATCTATGGTTAAGGAAAGAAATCTTCAAATTGAATTTGTGCACATAGTGCAAGAGTACATTGATGTATTTCCTGAGGATTTACCTAGACATCCTCCAGAATGGGAAGTTGAGTGCTCTATTGATTTAATTCCTAATGCAAGATCTATATCAAAGACTCCTTATAGAATGACCACTGTGGAATTAGTAGAGATAAAGAAACAACTAGAGGATTTGAGTGAAAAAGGATTTATTTGACCTAGTGTTTCTCCATGGGGAGCCCTTGTCCTCTTTGTCAAGAACAAAGATGGATCCATGAGGCTTTACATTGATTACAAGGAAATCAATTCTATTACAATAAATAATAAGTATCCTCTGCCCAGGATTGATGATTTATTTGATCAGCTTTCTAGAGCTCAATACTTTTCAAAGATTTAACTTCAATCTGGATATCATCAGTTGCGTGTGAGGAAGGAAGATATTCTTAAGACACCATTTCGGACTAGGTATGGGCATTACGAGTTTACCATGATTCCTTTTGGACTGAAAAATGCACGCTCTGTTTTCAAAGATTTAATGAATAGAGTTTTCAAGGAATATCTTGACAAATTTTTTGTGTTATTCATCGATGATATCCTCATATACTCAAAAAGCTATGAAGACCATGAGAATCACATGTGGGTTATTCTGAGAACTCTAAGAAGAAATAAATTATATGGGAAGTTTATCAAGTGAGAATTCTGGCTCCAATTATTTTCTTTTCTAGGCCATATTGTCTCTAAGGATGGAATCCTAGTTGATACTACAAATAAAAAGGAAATCCAAGATTGTCCCATGCCAACAAACATAACTGAGGAACGCAGTTTTATTGGCGTAGCAAGTTACTATCGGCGTTTCGTTTAGAATTTTTCCCGATTGGATAACCCGCTAACCAAGCTCACATGTAAAGGAGTTAAGTTTGTGTGGACAAAATAATGTACAAAATGATTTGTAGAATTGAAAATGAGACTGGTCAATACTTCAATTTTGACTCTTCCATCTGGAAGAGATAGATTTTTAATATACAAAGATGCATCAAAGAATGGACTGGGTTGCGTCCTTATGAAAAACGATAAAGTTATTTCTTATGCATCAAGACAGTTGAAACTCTTGATAAAAATTATCCAACTCATGATCTTGAGTTAGCAGCCATAATCTTTGCTCTGAAAATATGGAGGCATTATCTCTACGGAGAGATATTTGAGATTTATATGGACCACAAGAGTTTGAAATACATTTTCACACAAAAATAACTCAACATGAGGCAAAGAAGATGGCTCGAGTTACTCAAAGATAATTATTTTTCAATACAATACCACCCAGGAAAGGAGAATAAGGTGGAAGATGCATTAAGCATGAATGATCATGTCCTTCTAACTCAAATGAGGATTGAAAGAGATCTTATATTCATGGATATACTGAAGATGAATATGGGAATTGTTAAGGAATGGGAAACATCATTCCTCTTTTAAATGATTTATAAACCATATTTGTTAGAGAAGATAAAAATATCTCAATCTGATGATGAGAGTCTACACAAGAAAATTAATGCAGTTAAGGATGGGATACTGGCTGACTTCATGTATGAAGAAAGAGTTCTGAAATTTGGGAAGAGGTTATGCGTCCCATCAATACCTGAGCTAAAAAGAGAACTATTATATGATTCTCATAGCTCAAATCACCCTATACTCCCAGGTATCACCAAGATATATGGAGACATGAGGAAATATTTTTGTTGGGATAATATGAAGCAGGAAATTGCTGACTACGTGTCAAGATATCTAGTTTGTCAACAAGTGAAGGTATAGAGACAACATCCCAAAAGAGTGATGCAACCTCTACCTATTGTTATATGGAATTGGGTTAACATTACGATGTATTTTGTTACCAGACTACCAAGGTCACTTAGAAGGAAATATGCAATGTGGGTAATTGTTGATCGACTCACAAAATTAGCACATTTCCTTCCAATAAGAGAGTTTTTTCCACTCGATAGATTGTAAAGACTTTATATTAATGAATTTTTAAGACTTCATGGTGCACCTCTATCGATTGTGTCCGATTGAGATACCTAGTTTACATCAAAATTCTGGAAAAGTATCCAGAAGGCTTTGAATACTGAGCTTCATATGAGTACTTCTTATCACCCCAAAACTGATATACAATATGAAAGGACTATTCAAACTCTTGAAGACACGCCGTGGTCATGCTTTATTGGCTTCCATGGTATGTGAGATCAATACATTCCTTTGGTGGAATTTGGCTACAACAATATTTTCCATTCTAGTATTCAAATGGTTTCATATGAAGCATTATATGGGAAACGATGTTGAACTACAACTTGTTGGGATGAAGTTGGTGAGAGGAAACTTATAGGCCTAGAACTTATTGAGGAGACCACAACAAAGGTAAAGACAATCCATGCCCATATTAAAGAAGCCCAAAGTAGGTAGAAGAGTTATGCTGACAACTGGGGGAAATATTTGGAATTCTAAGTGGGAGATCATGTTTTTCTGATAGTATCTCCATGGAAGGATGTCTTAAGATTCGGTAAGAAAGGGTAACTAATCCCTAGGTATATCAGACCATTTGAAATTTTGGAATGAATCAGAGCAGTAGATTACCATTTAGAAATTCCCCCAAATCTCTCCAATGTCCATGATGTTTTCAATGTATCAATATTGAATAAATACAATCCTGACCCGACACATGTACCCACCTATGATGAAATTGAACTGGAACCTGATTTGTTATACTGTGAAAAGCCTATTGGGATTCTTGACATAAGGGAGGTGGTATTGAGAAATCAGACAACTCGTCTAGTAAAGGTTCATTGAAGAAATCATAATATAGATAAAGAAACATGGGAAGAAGAGGATTTCATGAAGAAGAACCACCCACATATTTTTTTTAGGCTTTATACATTAAATTTTGAGGACTAAATTTCCGAGGGAGGGAGTAATATAACACCCCAAACTTTTTATGGTATGATTCTATTAAATACATTATTTTCATAGCCTATATTTCATAAAGCACAGTTTTCCTTTAAAACAACACTTGGTTATTTAGGATATAGTCAAAACCAATCCATTATACATAAATTTTCCACTTCTATGTTTTGGAATTTTGAAAAACAGTCATCTAGAGTTGTGACAAGTAAGTCATTTGGAGTCTGATAGAACCAAGATGATTTTTTGATGAGTAGTAACATTCTCTTATAAATAGTAATATGAATAGTAATATGACCCTTATAAATAGGAAATAATGATATTATTTTATTTTCTTAATTTAATAAGATAATGAGATATTAGTTAATTTTTCAATGTGATATAGAACTAATTATAGCTTTAAAATTGTTATTTTTCAAATTAACTATGATTTTATTTAAAAATTAAATTAAAAATAATTAGAAAATTATTTTCAAAAATTGGATTTCATTTTTTAATTCTACACGTCGAAAAATGGTTAGGGTGAATTTTTGGGATTTTTCTAAAATACATGATTTTTTCATGAATAGTAAAAATACAGTTTAGAGTTTTCGGTATTTTAATGAAATCATAATGATGTAATAATTAAATATAAAAGTATGGTAGACTTTTTACAGTAAATTATGACATTAGGTGTCCCAATTATCTTAAACCATGGGTGAATACCATGGGCAGGCCAATGGTTTTTCGAAAACCACTATGGAGTTGTCCCTTTTAATTCATTAAAAAACTCTCTCTTAATTACTATAAATACCCACTCACCCCACTTTGTTTTCATTCATTCCAAACAAAATATCCTCAGATATTTTGTGGTATTACCTCCCTAGGAGTCCTCAAAAGGTGTCTTGAAGACCCCAAGGTCCCGTCCATTAAGATCTAGGAGTTACTCTACAAGGTAATGGAATCCTTCATTCTCTTATTTTAGTCGACACTTCCTTTATGTTATCTATTGGATTTTATATTATCATATGATGGGGTTTAATTTTATGTTTTCTTATTACTGTATTTATTTATTTCAATATGATGATATACCCTTTTTGTCTCATCATTTCATTTTATGAAATTTTTAGCGATGTCGTTAGGCTGCCGAATTTTCATAAGGGATCTCTCACCTTTTCTTTTATTTTCAAGTTCATCTATTTTATTTTTATCTCCTCCCCTCCTATGTCCAAATGACCATGATAAACCCCAGTATAATCTATATACTAGAATTATATCATGCAAATTGAATAACCATCATCAATAGTCTTACTCCCTCCCTATTATTTTTATAAGCGTAATCAACATCCATGAGGTTCCAATTTATAACCTTTGTGGATGACAGAGTTTTGTTCTTCACTTTCTCCTTAATTACTGGTCATGAAACCATTTTAATAGTTTAACCGATTAAGAATATACATATTTGATCTCATTAATTTTCTGTAATCTTTTTACACTCATAATATGACATAATAACACAAAACAAGTTCATTATGAACAAAACGACCAAGTTAATCCAAGTGTTTGTAATAAGATTTTAACTAATAAATCATCATCAGGGTATATAACCCCAAATAATTATAAGAAAATTTACATCTAATTAATGTCATTAATAAGATATATTAACAATTTTTTATGTTTAACCACATTTAAAAGGAACTTCCATTCATAAAAACAAGTAAACGAATCATGAAAACCAAGGAAGAAAATGCTTCCAAAACAAGAAAATGGAACCTCGTAAACCTATAAAAGGGACATGAATGAACCTAATAAGGTTATAATAAATCAATTAAATTAATATGTGGTTCTGGAGTTATTAATTAATGAATCTAAAATTTATTATTCCGGTCATTAAAACAAACGAAGAACACACTCGAGCATAAGGTAAGGGGTTTCTCATCTCACTTTCATTTCTATGAGATTTTCATTGTTTGCCACTTATTTATTGTATGTGGTATATATGTACTTCCATTTGATATACAATAACATGATTATCTTTATATTAATTTTATTCAATGATTCATTTGATGGTTATTATTTTTTGGTCATATGATACGACCGATTACATTATGGTAAGAGACTTTGTCTCAACTACTATTTTGTTGTGACTAACATTGTATGGTGCAGCTAATAATCCTTATGTGGTGTAACTAATTCCCATTTGAGATCACTTTTAATTTTAAATTTTATTTATATTAAATATACATAATCTCAGGTCATGGATATGTTCTTTGTCTAAACTGTATATAATTTTACATACAGTGTTTATGTGGAAAGTTATTTTAATTATCGAAATATTTATGAATCTGTATACTCTACTCAATACGGTTATTAAAAAGGCATATTGATCTTGTATTGAATCAATGTATAAATAATTATCTGGACATTCAATGGTGGGTGGGGATAGCTATAGCCCCTCTATGTATCGGTAGGTCTCATGAGACAAATCAGTTTGGAGACAAACCCTTCGAGTTTTTCTCCAAAAATAAGACGGGTTTCTACCCACATAACTAAACCGTTTTAATGGTATTATGGTTTGATGATCCAGATACATGAAATCTAATTAATAATTATTTTCTTTATTCATTATCAGTTATTAATATCTATGAGGTTTTCACTATGAAAGTATCTATGGATGTAGTTTCAATCTCATCTTATTAATAGTGTGAGTTTTTCAACTATTCACCATGCCATATTGATTATGTCAGATTGATTATGATTCACTTATTGTTGTATTCATGATTCCACTATTTTTAACCCTTACTGAGAATTTTATCTCACCCATTTCATTGTTTACTTTCAACAGGTGACAAAGAGTATATCATTTATTGAGTTTTTCTTGATGCAATTTTTAGTTTGCGTTATGTATTGTATTTTGTAAACTTTTCCAATGTAGTTAGAGTAACATCTATGTATCTATTTTCTTCCAGACTACTAAATTGATCATTCCTTTGAGATTTTCATTCCTTATAACCATGCCAATATCAAAATTAATGCACTATCTCCAGCATATAGGGGTTGGGGTGTTATAATAAAGGCCTAAAAAATCCCTTCCCACTCATTTTTAAACATGATTGAGGTTTTTATTCTTATATTCTTTATTTTTACCATTTATTTTTTACAGTTATAACTAGGATTTTTTCCCTAAGGTTACTTTTCCTTTATGGAAAAAATAAAATGGTCCATATTATATAATTTGGGTCTATTTATTATGAATTTTATGTCTATTTCATTTTATTCTGTTTATGAAAGTGATAAAAATTACTTTTAAAATAAAAAATGTATAATGTATTAATTTTTTTTGAGAAAATATTACTTATTTTATAAAATATAAAATATAGAATTATAAATTAAGGATTTTTTTAGAATTATAAAATTACATATTAAATACATATTTGTTCTTAGGAAAATGTTTCATGAATTTATAATTCATATTTATATTCTAATAATGTTGTAAAAGTCATGTTATTTGTAAAAACGGTATTTCCCAATATTCACCTAAAATAATTCAAGTTAAAAAAATACTAAAAATTCATCTTAAACAAATTTTATTATATTGAGTTAGAAAATAATTTTCATTTTTTAAAATTAAAATTCAAAATTTTATAATTTCATTTTTTAAATAAAAAGGTGAGATATAATGATTTTTTTATCAGAAAATAACTTTTTTATAATATTAACCATTCTAATTTATATTTCCTATCACATAGTAAATCAATTAGTTTTAAAAAATTATTAGTATCAAATATATTTTATCATTATTAATAAAAAGTTTCTTGAAATATAAATTCACTTTTCATAAAATGGTGATATTTCAAAAAATACATTTCTGAGTATAAAATGATTATGTTAGTCATTTTAGATAAACAATTTAATTACATTCATATTAAAACTAGACTTTATTTTACTTATAGAAATTTTTATTAAAGAGATTATTCCTATTAATTCAATTTAATTAAATGGAAAATTTTTATTGGTTATACTGAATATTTATATTTTATCTAAATATATCATATTTTTTTTTAAGTTTAACATTAGGTTTGGAGAAAGATTTTGAAAAAATTAAATTAATCTTAGGTAATCATATAGTAGGATCATGGGGGGTAAAATTCTCAACCATTAAAAAATTTTGTCCTTGAAATTTTAATTAGTACCCATTTCAGAAATTATGTGAGGATATTCATACCATATTTATCATTCAGTTAATAACATTCAATATAACATATGTTATACTATCTTATGCTATATCAAGTAACTCATAATTCTTCATTTATATTTATCAATTAATCTGATCATACTCCCATTAATTTATAAACCCCATTAGTATATTATCCGTAAAATACCATTCCCAAAACCTTTTGAATCTAAAATTCAGTAAATTACAATGAAGTTATATGTTCATACTAGAAATTAACTCTATATTTAACCCTCAAATGGTATTAACCACTAATTCATATGGTCGCACACTATCCAATTATATTATAATACCAAAAATAATATAAAAATCCCCAAAAGTACCATGAATTATCATCAATACTAAAGATATTTATACTTTATAACTATAATTTTTAAAATCAGCCAACACTTTATTATCTCGACATAAAAAATATACTAAACCAAAAAATTGTCTATCCCTAAAACACACGTTATTAAATAGTTATCTCAAAAAATATAAAATTTCCATAAAATAATTTCTTAAGTTTATTGATACCATTTAATATATCAATTCAAAACATTAATGTAAAACAACTGAATAACGATCCTTATATATGTAACATAATCCTCAATAAAATTTAGAATGTGACAAAATATCCTTAATGAATACCTAATCTCTAATTGAAATAGATAAGAGTTTTAATAATTAATTTATATTATGTTATCAAAATCACTACCATAGAAAATACTTGGAAACTCACCTTTTATATCATAATAATCATACACTAAAATTTTTAAACATTTATGTATTCCCTCTTATTCAGTTATAAGTCACAGTGGTTTCTAAATTCACACCTTTCCCAAATTCATCTTCATGATCGTATTTAAACCAAATATTAAAACTAAAATTTCTTATATAATATTCAAAATATTAATATAAAAAACTCAATCCAAATATATATTCCCTTATGCACCATTTTTTCAACATAGGATACTTTCAGATAACCTCTGAATCTCCTTGTTCAATCATTGGTTATCCTTTTTAATTTTTATTTCAGGTTCTCTAACTTAATTAGTTAATATCCTGATTAAATTATTTATAATTCTTTATAAAGAGTTTTTTAACCAAATATTATTCCTAGATAGTTTTTGTGAACTTGTAGTCTTACTCCCACTCTTTTTGTATCTAAGTGATGATTAATTCAATTCTGAACAAACCTTATTTTGGGTGATCTCCCATAGGTTTATCTGTTCCACAACCTCATCCACTTTCTAATATCCATATATGTATTTATTTCTAGGAAAAACTTTATAATATCTATATTTCCAAAACAACATGATTTTTCCAATATATATACTAATTTGAAGGGTTTTTAAAAAAATTATTACATTTTAATCCATATATAAAATTTTCATCATCTCATTAACATTAAATCACATAATATTCCAAAGGGTTATTTATTCCTTTAATATCGTGATCATCCATAATATATTAATCCATAAATTATCATCAATAAACATTCTAATCTTTAATGTTATGAAAACCTTTACATTGATACCAATTGTGTCACCTGAGACCCACACCCTCAGATCTGGTACTATAAACACATACTTTAATTACTCTCTTTAATTTCGCCTATAAAAACAAGGATATAGCCATCCACAATTAAGAAAATAAATAACTATTATTGCATATCTTACATCCCAAATGTCTTTTCAGGTTTATAGCTTTATATTATTAGGCCAAATAAATTACTAACAAATACCTTGTTCATTATATCAAGAAGAAATTTTTTATTATATATGAATCTACTTAATTTCTAATGAGTCATCAATATATCTTATAAATTATTTCACCCACTCCATCCTTCTAAAATCATAAGGTGCACTAATTTTCATCCTAACCTGGGGAAATGAGAATATAACATGGGATAAGATCGAATACTTAGTAAGAGAAAACATACAATTGATCCAATCCTGCAATAAACATGGAATAAATATTTCTATAGGAATAATTAAACAACATGAATCCATAATCAACTTGAAATTGAGATCATTCTATATCCATGAAAATAAAGGAAAACATGAATATCAATAATACCAATCTCATACTAAGGGAATGCATATTTCCAGACATCAAAAAATTGTTATCAAGGCCTTGAGCTAGGATACTATCCAATTATTGGGAGACGTATACACCAAAAACCAACCAGTTTTGTCTCATGTGGATAATCGATACATTGATGGGCTATATGATTCTTGGCCCCGACCATAACATAAATAGGTCAAATTTATTCACTATATGAGTTCAAAATACTTTTTATACATTTACCTAAGGAAACTATCAATGAATAAAAACATGGATATCTATATAATAAAAAATATGCAATTTCAATACCATGTTAATAAAAGGTTTAACACGATCATAACACAACTAGAGAAAGAAAGTGGATGGTCAAACAATAAAATATCAACATTCTAGTAATCATCCATATTAGAATAAAAATATACAGAACACCAATTATTTTCCCCATGTTAATAAAAGGTATGACACTATTATATTTTATCAGGAGGAAGAAGGTGGATTGTTAAACACTACATAATCAAATTTCCAATAATCATCGATATTGGAATTTTAACATACAGAACACCAATAATTTTCTATGTGTAAATAAAATTGATATCATGATCATAACACATATGGAGGAACATGGGTGTGGTTAAACCATATGTAATCAACTTTAAAATAATCATCCACAATTGTATAACAATATATGGAACACAAATACATTTTCCCAAGTCAATAAAATGTATAACTAGATATTAACCCTTCTAAAAGAATAATAGATGTTTGAAAAAGAACATATACCTAGTTTAATAAAGAAAACATAGGTGGGTGTTTATATAAATTAAAAACAACCTTATAAAAAAAATATTTGAACGATATCACAAAATAAGTGGTGAATAATCAAATTTTTTGATACCACGAGTTCGATCCCAAAAATAATATATATTAGAGGATAAATCATGAAACATTTAACTCATTAGGATAAATAATTATGAATGTTACATATAAATTTATACATTTCATAAATTTTAATACTGTTTTCTAAAACATATGAAAGTGAAAGGAAAACCCTATTTAATATTTTAAAAAATACCTTTGTTCAAAACTCACATTGTAAAAATATTAATAAAACCTTTTATATTTTAAAATTTTATTTTTTAAAAGAGGATTATAAAATAATATATAATAAAATATTTGAGTGGGATAAACCAAAAATAGAGGAATAAGTTTTATGATAAATATTTATAACTCATAGAAGGATATCTGAATTAAAAATATCCCTTATAGAAAACATACCCCAAAGAGTGAGAAATATTTTTCAAAGGGTTTATATGGAAGAAATTAAATATCTATAAAAATGATATAATACTGCATAATAAAATCAAAGGGTATAATGTACGCAACTTTTATGAAATAATTTCAAGTAAATGATCATCCCTTAATGAATGAAAATTAAGTTACCAAAAAACATATACTATTCGAGTAACACTTGAGTCAAAATAAATCTAAATAAATGATATTTTTTTGTATTGGTATATCCCATGAACTATAGAAAAATAAGGTATATAAAATTCATGGGATATTAAATAGATATAAACCTAAACAAATGAAACATGGTGCATAACATGTAACACGTCTCAAGGAATCATAATTGAAATTGAGAAATCCATTATGAATTTCAAAACTTTTGAATAAAAACATTTTGAAAGATATATCTTGTAATTGAGATTAAAATATTATGATGAATATATAATTTCTGATATTATATCTAAAATAGGAAATGTATACACAAAATAAATGAAATTAAGTGCATAATACCAAACATATCCCTAAAGAGGAATTTGAGATGAAAACCCTTACCTCATTCCTGATTCATTCTACACTTGTACAAAATGTTATGAATAATTAAATTAATTTCATTAAATACCTAAAATATAAATTTATTTATAACAATAACAATGCATACTTGTCACAACCCCCTCCCACCAAATATGCCCCTTCATGAGCTGGCAATGGTGAAAGGGAGATAATGACCCCCTGAGTCCCGCCTTCAGTAGGCCCCGAAGTGGCAACTAGCACCAAGGGTATGAATTTTCAAAAATATGGGAGGCATTACCCATTTTTTATTATTTATGATCAGAAAATAGGATGATTCAAACACCAAAAGAAAAAGGAACAAGTAAATGAAAATAAACCCAAACCAATCCCACATGCATGTTTAAACAGTTCTGAACAAAGTACAAGTACATGAAAACTCAAAAAGTGCAATACCAAAAGAAACAAGAGTACAACAACTGCAACAACACCAACTGTCCTAACTAGTAGGGTCCCACACAGCCCTGGTAGTCCTCTTGGAAACCTGAAAGTACACGTAGGGTGAGAATAGATGTATACTCATTAGGGAAACCTAAAGCTCTCGTGCACAGGTGGGGAGACATCCTAATATCCAGTGAGAACAACATAAGAAACCAAAACATAGCAAGGAATTCTATCCACCCAACCTCACCAGCCACACCCACCAAAAACACAAAGCAACATGTATTATTATATAAGAACAAGAGTATTGGGTACCCCACACCATTTCCCCCCAATAGTTAGCTGCTCTTCCTAACGGTGAACATCCTGACGCTACCACACTCTTCCTGCCTGCACACACTTGGGCCTCACACATCCCTCCCGCACACACATGAGCCTCACAAACCACATATATTGCCCACACACACCTGGGCCTCACAAACCACACATCCCGCCCACACACACCTGGGCCTCTCAAACCACAATCACATCCCCACCCAAACACACTTGGGCCTCATCCAGAAGATTCTTGGGAATAGAAAACCTACCCAAAGAGTCCTGGGCTAAAATCACACCAAACGAAACCTACCTGAAGAGTCTTAGGTGTAAGGTCCCCTCAAGCCATCACAGCTTATGGAAGAAGGAGGGGGAAGGAGCTAGTAACTAAGGGGAAAACACCCTCTCCCATGAAATGGGAGTGTTCGACACTAGGTTCTCAACATGGGTGGGGTGAAACAAAACACAAAGATACAGATACATATATGTATACCAAACACACATCCCAACCTATGGCCTCTAAACAGAGAAACTAAGCACGTGACTCGACACTACTACTATGAAGCGTGCATGCAACAAACAATACCAACCCCATTTAGGTTTTCATGTTTCGACAGTATTAGTTAATTAGTTCCTTAACTACTGGGAAATTATCAAACTAGATCAAGGGTTTCGTTGAAAAACCCTACCACCAAAAATCAAGTTAGATAAAACAAAAGAAAAAAAACCAACCTTTTTATCATCAAACAATCCCCATTGATTGTTCCCATGTTTAATTCATTGTCGTTCACCACAACTTATTTATCAACTTTCCACTTTCTTTTAATATCACAACCCATTACTGCAGCCATGTTGCCACTATAACTACATCTCTCCAACCGTATCACAAAACAAGGCTCGTGCCACATCATTTCCCCTTTAATATCATTTACCGCAGCCCCATTGCCCATCCTATTTGTGATATCCCAGGATTCACCCCTCCCCTTTCACACACCACGTAACCAAACCGACACCCACATGTTCATTATTCCATTTTGTTCAACCGTGGTGATCACACATGGGTTCCAAATATTCATTTAATCAGCCAACTTTACGTGATTAACCAATTACATCTTCAAGAAAGTTTCCATAAAACGGTCTAGAAAGAGAGGGTGAAATTTAATTGTGCAAGCAAAGGCCCCCAATGACTGTGATTTTCAGTAGGAATAATCCTATTCAATTCACAACATAATAATAGGATAAAAAAAGATAAACATAACAACTTTTCTGTCCCTGTTCTTTAAGCCAGTTATTATCTTCATTAAACTGGTTCATCTATGTCTCGTGATAGTAAGAGGACACCCATCCCGCATGATGCAAAAATTAGAGAGACGAAGGTAAAATCCCTACCTCAATAGGTTCTGATCAAAACGCTCCCCCAGATCAACTTTAGAAGACGTCCGTCGGTGTCCTTCGCTTCTGTCAAAGCTCGGAAAAATCTCCTCGGGCGGAATCTGGGAAACAAATGCCGAAGGTAAAACAACATATCCAAGCTCAGAAGTTCTGCCTCATCGTTACGATTTCGTGGTCACTAACGGATCATAAATCGGAGCTCGGACGAAGATGTTATGATATAAATGAGCTTTGGAGTCTCTCAGGAGGGCTCTTCTTGAAGGAATGGGGATGAGAGAAATGATCTGAAAAAGAGGAGAGGCCCCCTCCTTTTATAGGCGAGAAAAACTAAAGTACACGGCGTGTAATTCCTAGTACACGGCGTGTACTCGGCCATTCCACACGGTCGCCACGCGGCTTCCAACACGAAATTCAACGTGGCACACGACCATTGATTGGTCAACACACGGTTTGAGGGTAATGCGTATGTGGGGAGACACTACACGGCATGTAGGACGAGCTACACGACATGTACTTATTTATTTCACATGGAAAGGACACGGCTTCAACATGGAACATGGCTATTGACTGGTCAACACACGGTTTGAGGGTAGCGCGTACGCGGGGAGACACTACATAGCGTGTAGGATGGGATACACAATGTGTACTTATTTATTCCACGAGAAAGGACACGTCTTCAACACAGGGTATACTCGACATGGTGGTACTTGGTGTGTACTCACACTACATGGCGTGTAGTCACAAAATTCTGAAAAGTGTGGGAAAAGTCCATTCTACCCTCCAAAACACTTCATGACCTTATTTTTAAAAAAGGAATGGGTCGTAGAGGTCTGGTCCATTACACTAGATACCTCTTAAACATTCTCATCCCCAAGAATTCAAAACCAACCCAGAGGAACACAAAAAGATACCTCTTAGGGATCTCGTTATAATAAGAACCCAAACAACAACCCTAATCATAGGTGTTAGGAATTCCTTCTCCTATGTCGAGATATTATCCACATTAGGCGACACTGACTCGCCTGCACGGGTTTAATCGCATCCGCATTAATGCGTCTTGATTAAGAATTGGGTCTTCCCACTTTCTATATATTAGGATATTTTTTTCAACTTACACTGCCCCCAACACCGTACAACCAACACACTGCCCGAACACATGGCTTGGAGAATTCCTTCTCCCATGCCGAGATATTATCCACTTTAGGTGGCACTGACTCGCTTGCACAGGTTCAATCGCGTACGCATTAATGAATCTCAATTAAGGATCAGGTTTATCCCTTTACCCACACATCTGGACATGTTACACACTTCCAGAGAACAAGGAAACAAAACGTCTCACTACCAAAACACCAAGAATTCTATATATGAAAGGTACAAAGTATAACATCAAAAAAATGCTCATAAGAACAAAGAAAAACACAAGTCAAAACAACTCTGGGTACTGAGCGTGCATCTGAGCCTCCCGTTCCCAAGTGCTCTCCCCGAGGCCTCCATGCCTCCACAACACACGAACCAGGGATATGGTTCGTCCACAGAGCACCTTCTCTTTATGATTCTTGATTCTGAATGGTCGTTTCTCGAAGGTCGCGTCGTCTCCCATATCTAAATCTCCCCAGTTGATAACATGAGTGTCATTGTGTAAGTACCGATGAATCTGGGAGACGTTGAAGACGTCATGAACCTTCTCTAACTAAGGTGGCAGGGCCAGCTGATATGCCATCTCACCGACTTGCCTCAACACCTCGAAAGGTCCGATGAACCTAGGGCAGATCTTACTCCCCTTCCCAAACCTCCACTGCCCCCATCAAGGGGAAACCTTCAATAACACATGATATCCCACGTCGAACTCCAAGGGCCTCCTCCGACGATCATAAAAATACTTATGTCAGTCCTGAGATGCTTTCATCCTCTCACGCACAAGATGAACTTTCTCTGTGGTGCTCTGTACTACCTCTGGCCCAAGAGCACCTGTCTCACCAACCTCTGCCCAACAAATGGGTGAACGACATGTTCTTCCATACAAAGACTCAAATAGTGCCATGCAAATAGTGGAGTGGAAGATTTTATTGTAGGAAAACTCTACTAAATGTGAGTGACACACCCATGATCCTATGAAATCCAGAACACATGCACACAGCATGTCCTCCAACGTCTGGATAGTCCGCTCTGTCTTCCCATTGGTATGGGGGTGGAAAGCATTGCTAAGGCGTAACTGGGTGCCAAAAGAATGTTGTAACCCCCTCCAGACTCGTGAGGTAAATTGAGTATCCTGATATAAGATCATATTATTCAGAACTCCATGCAAACACACCACCTCGTCTATGTACCTCTGTGCTACGGTACTCACCGGGCCTGACTCCTTAATTGCTAAGAAGTGAGCTGATTTCGTCAGTCGATCCACCACTACCCAGATAGTATCATAACCACCCTGAGCTCTGGGTAGTCCTGTGATGGATTCCATTGAGATGCCATCCCACTTACACTCGAGGACATCTAAAGGATGCAACAAACCACTGGGAACACGGTGTTCAACCTTTACTTGCTGACACACTAGGCACTTAGCCACAAACTCCGCCACTGCCCATTTCACCCCAGGCTACCAAAACTGTTCCCTCAGGCCTCGGTACATTTTTGAACTCCCGGATGTACCACCAAGGCTGATCTATGGAACTCATGGAGAACTCCCTCATGCATCGACTCCGGAACAAACAACCTTCCATGAAAAATCATCCGATGTCGGCTATCCTATGGACATCCTTCTGGAGAGTTTCTCTGATCGATATGATCCCGCATTACTTCTTCCTCAGAGTCTCCCCACTGAGACTCTTCCACCTACTGCAACAAGGAGCACTGCACCATCATCTGAAACAAACAGCCTCTCACACCCTCTACCCTTGCATCCAAGTGCAAGGCAACCAACTCTCCCATCACTTTCCAAGCATCAGCGGATTCCCGAAACACTTAATTATGCAGCTTCCTGCCCAGGGAATCCAACGCAATGTTGCCCTTACCTTTAATGTAAGTGATCTAGAAGTCATAGTCTTAGAGAAACTTGACCCATCTCCGCTGCCGTAAGTTCATGTCACACTGGGAGAAGATATAACATAAGCTCTTGTGATCTGAGAAGACCACAAAGCACTCCCCAAAGAGGTAGTGTCGCCACAAGCTCAGTGAGAACACTACAAATGAAAGATCTAGGTCATGGGTGGCATAGTTACGCTCCTAAGGGAGCAACTGCCTAGACCCATAACAGATCACACCCTTCTTTTGCATCAGTACACACCCCAAACCAAGGCCAGAAGCATCGAAAAACACCTCATACAACAACCCATCCTTTGGAAACCTGAGTACTGGTGCACTAACCAATTTCTCATTTAGTTAGTTGAAATATTTCTGGCACTAATCGCTCTATAGGAAGACCTATTCTTTCCTAGTCAAAGCTGTTAATGGAGCAGCAACTCGAGAGAAGTCTGAAACGAACCTTCGATAATAACTTGCCAACCCCAAAAAACTACAAACATCCACCACACTCTTGGGTGAATCCCAAGAAACAACTGCCTCAACCTTCGACGGGTCCACTGTCACTCCATGCTGAGACACTACGTGCCCAAGGAAGTGTACTTCTTGCTTCAAGAACTTACACTTTGACAATTTCCCATAAAGATGGTGGTTTCAAAGGACTTCCAAGACTGCCCTGAGATGTTCAATGTGCTCCTCCTCTGATCTTGAGTAGATCAGGATTTCATCGATAAACACAACAAAAAACTGGTCTAGAAACTCTCGTAAGATAAGGTTCATAAGTCCCATGAACATAGCTGTTGCATTTGTAACTCCAAACATCATCACTACAAACTCAAAGTGCCCATACCTACACCTGAAAGCCATCTTTGAGATGTCATTGTCCTTTACCCTCAGCTGATGATATCCAAATCATAGATCAATCTTAGAAAACCAACAAGCTCCCCTCAACTGGTCGAAGAGATAATCAATCCTTGGAAGGGGGTAATGGTTCTTGACCATTACCTGATTCAACCTTCGGTAGTCTATGCATAGCCTGAGACCACCATATTCCTTCTTCACGAACAAAACTGGAGCACCCCATGGCAACACGCTGGGTCGAAAAAAACCCTTCTCCATCATATCATCAATCTGAATCGGAAACTCCCGTAACTCCGAAGGTGCCATCTGATAAGGGGCCATCGAAATCGGACGGGCACCAGGCTATAAGTCTATCCCAAAATCAACATCACGTTGGGGGGGGGGGGGTAGAGTCATAACCTCCTCGGGAAAAACATAGAGGAACTACACAATAAACTCTGGCACATCCATCATCTCTGTATCGGCTGGAACCACTGACAATCCGTTTAATAAGGAAATGAGAGGCTTCACATGCTCCTTCCCACCTGATAGCTCCTCTCGCCAACAAAATCTACACGCTGCCGATCCACATCAGAGAGCACAACTCATCTTCGGAAGCAGTTGATAATAGAACTAATAGAAAACAAAGAGTCGATGCCTAGGATGACATCGTATGGCTGCATCTGTAGCAAAAGAAGATCCCCACTAGATCGATGCGGTCCCAACATCAGCCCACATACCCGGCAAACCCTAGATATGATGTTCTGACCTCTAACTCGTGTACTCAACACCAGGGGTACATAAAGTCTCTATACGTCTAGACCCAAAGAATTGACTAGACTAGGTGAAACAAAGGAGTGTGAAGCTCCCAAATCGAACAAAGAAAAAAAGAGAGTGCTGAACAAACAAATCATAACTCGCACCACCTCTGGTCCTACTGGAGCTGCCAACTCTGCTATGTGCAACTGTCCATGCCCAGCTCCTCTGCCTATCTGATGTCAACCACCTTCCCAACCATGCCCTGGTTGAGGTCCCTGAGGATCACCCTGAGGTTGGCCACCTCTTGCGAAGTCTTCTCTCGTAGGAGCAGGGTCCTACTGCTGCTCGAAGGGCCACGCTGGCAACTGGTGCTGCTGAGGTAGGCGCTGAACCTGCCCAACTCCACCGTAATGATCTCGGGTCGGGCACTGACTCAGAATATGCCTGAAAACTCTACAAGAGAAAAACTTTGGTCCTGGGCTCGTGAAAAATGAATGAGCACCCGAAGATCTGAACTGGAACTGCTGGGGCCTGCTCCCTACTGGCCTGAATCTGGAGGGTCCTGTCGCAGGAGACCTGCTGCTGACTGCCTTTCCATTCGACGAACCCGGCTGGATGCCCTCTCGTGGTACACCTCCCTGTGCGTGAATCCTCTCTACAACCTCTGCCTTCTTCTTTACTGCCAAGTACGTCGGAAGGGTGAAGGGGGTGACATCATACTGGAGCGAAGGATGAAGCACCTCCTCCAAAAATCTCGCCCAAGACTCCTCATCTGGAAGGAGATCCGGAGCAAAGCATAGAAGATCCTTGAACTTGATCCCCAATTCTCGTACTGACATACTCCCCTGGTGGAGGGAGAGTAACTCCTGCCGTTTCTCTGCCTTGATCATGGAAGAAAAGGAATTCCTCTCGGAACTCCTTCTCAAAGTCCGCCCATGGAACCTCTACCTCTGACCTCTCCCTGAGGTAGAGCGTCCACCACTGACGCGCCGCACCTCTCAGCTGATTGACTTCTAGAGGGACCCAGTACACCCTCGGTGCATGAATCAATGTAAAGTGATCCCTAGCTATTCAAGCCACCCCTCCGTCTCTATATCCGAAGTACTACCCTCATACTAGTTGAGGGTTTGTCGCTGGAAAGAACAGATAGTCTTCTTCCACTAATCATCTTCCTCCTCTCGGTCAATCCTCAACTGATCAACCTCCTAAATCTGCTGGGCCTCGACTGTCTGAGTCACTTGGGGATGACGTCCAGGTTCCATAGCTGTACGGTAAACAAAGATCGCCTAAGCCCAAGTAGTAAATAAATTTCTTAAGGTTTCATTTGACCACATTATTTCAATTTCTTTCCCAGAAAACCCAAATCAAGTAAAACACAAACATGATGATGCATGTAACTTCCCTACAGTCTCTGCCCTGCAATCAATGTAGTCTCACTTGGTCATTTTGTAGGCTCAGATTCCTTGCATCGGATCATAGGGTGCCCTAAAATTCCATGTACTATCCGGTCTTCCCTGGCCTATGTCACAGACCAAGATCACCTAACACTGTTTCCCTTACATCCCAAGCAATCCTCACTGTGCCTAACTCCAGACTCTATCCTATCTCTCAACCTCCCTCTGATACCATTCTTCCATGACCCCCTCCCACCAAAGATGCACTTCCTGAGCTGGAAATGGTGAAATGAAGATAATGACCCCTGAGTCCCACCTCCAGTAGGCCCTGGAGTGGCGACTTGCACCAAGGGTATGAATTTTCACAAATATGGGAGGCATTACCCTTTTATTTATAATTTAATATCAGGAAATAGGATGAGTCAAACTCCAAAAGAAAAAGGAACAAGTAAATGAAAATAAACCCACACCAATCCCACATGCATGTTTAAACAATTCTGAACAATTTACAAGTACAAGAAAAATCAAGAAGTGCAATACCAAAAGAAACAAGAGTACAACAACTGTAACAACTCCAACTATCCCGACTAGTAGGGTCCCGCACAGCCATGGTAGTCCTCCTGGACACCTGAAAGTAAACGTAGGGTGAGAATACAAGTATACTCAGTAGGGAAACCTAAAGCTCTCGTGCACAGGTGGGGAGACATCCTAATGTCCCGTGAGAAAAACAGAAAAAACCAAAACCTAGGAAGGAATTCTATCCACCCAACCTCACCAGCCACGCTCACCAAAAACACAAAGTAACATGTAGTAGTATATAATAACCAGAGTATTGGGTACCCCGCACCATTTCCCCCACTAGTTAGATTCTCTTCCTAACGGCGAACATCCTAACGCTACCACACTCTTCTTTCCCGCACACACCTGGGCCTTACACATCCCACCTGTACACACCTAGGCCTCACAAACCACATATCCTGCCCGCACACACCTGGGCCTGAAAAACCACATATCCCACCCGCACACACCTGGGCCTCTAAAACCACAATCACATCCCCTCTTGAACACACCTGTGCCTCATCCCAAAGATTATTGGGAACAGTAAACCTACCCAAAGAGTCTTGGGCTAAAATCACACCAAACAAAACCTACCTGAAGAGTCTTATGTGTAAGGTCACCTCAAGCCATCACATCCTATGGAAGAATAAGTAGGAATGAGCTAGTAACTAAGGGGAAAACACCCTCTCCCATGAAATGGGAGTGCTCGACACTAGGTTGTCAACATGGGTGGGCTGAGAAAAAACACAAAGATACAGATACATATATGTATACCAAACACACAACCCAAACTATGGCCACTAAATAGAGAAACTGAGCATGTGCCTCGACACTTCTACTACGAAGAGTGCATGCAACAAACAATCCCAACCCCATTTAGGTTTTCATGTTTCAACAATATTAGTTTATTAGTTTCTTTAACTACTGGGAAATTATCAAACTAGATCAAGCGTTTCGTAGAAAAACCATGCCAACCACAAACCAAGTTAGATAAAACAAAAGAAACAAAAAACCAACCTTTTTATCATCAAACAATCCCCATTTATTGTTCCTGCATTTAATTCATTATCATTCCCCACAATTCATTTATCAAATTTCCACTTTCTTTTAATATCACAACCCATTACTGCAGCCCTGCTGCCACTATAACCAGATCTCCACAACCGTATCACAAAACAAGGCTCATGCCACATCATTTCCCCTTTAATATCATTTATCGAAGCCCTGCTGCCCATCCTATTCATGATAACCCAGGATTCAACCCTCCCCTTTCACACACCACGTAACCAAACCAACTCCCACATGTTCATTATTCCATTTTGTTCAACCAGGGTGATCACATGAGGGTTTTGAATATTCATTTAATCAGCCAACTTTACGTGATTAACCAATTCCATCTTCCACAAAGTTTCCATAAAATGGTATAGAAAGATAGGGAGACATTTAATTGCTCAATAAAAGGCCCCCAATGGCCGTGATTTTCAGTAGACATAAGCCTATTTAATTCCCAAAATAACAATAGGATAAACAAAGATAAACCTAACAACTTCTCCATCCCAATTCATTAAGCCAGTTATTATCTTCATTAAACTGGTTCAACTATGTCTCGTGAAAGCAAAATTACACCCATATTGCATGATGCAAAAATTAGAGAGACGAAGGTAAAATCCCTACCTCAACAGGTTTTGATCACAACGCTCCCCAAGATAAACTTTAGAAGACGTCTATTGGTGTCCGTCGCTTCTGTCAAAGCCTAGAAAAACCTCCTTAGGTGGAAGCTGGGAAGGAAAGGAAGAAGGAAAAACAACATATCCAAGCCCATAAGTTCCAACTCACCGTTATGATCTTGTGGCTACTGACGGATCGTAAATCGGAGCTCGGACGAAGAAGTTATGGAAGAAAGGAGCTTTGGAGTCTCTCAGGAGGGCTCTACTCGAAGGAATGGGGAGGAGTGGAATGATCTAAAAAGAAGTAGAGGCCCCCTCCTTTTATAGGCGAGAAGAACTAAAGTACACGACGTGTACTTCCTAGTACACGACGTGTACTCGGCCATTCCACACGGTCTCCATGCAGCTTCCAACACGGAATTCAACGCATCACACGACCGTTGACTTGTCAAAACAAAATGTGTGGGTAACGGGTAAGTGGGGAGACACTACACGGTGTGTAGGATGGGCTACACAAAATGTACTTATTTATTTCACATGGAAAGTACACGAAATCAACACGGCACACAGCCGTTGACTGGTCAACACACAGTTTGAGGGTAACACGTATGCGGGGAGACACTACACGACATGTTAGATGGGCTACACGATGTGTAATTATTTTTTTCACGTGGCAAGGACACGGCTTCAACTCGGGGTATACTCAGAAAGGTGGTACACGATTTGTACTCACACTACACGGTGTGTAGTCACAAAATTATGAAAAGTGTGGGAAAAGTCCATTCTACCCTCCAGAACACTTCATGACCTTCTTTTAGACAAAGGAATGGGCCAGAGAGGTTCAGAAAATTACAAAACTCCACATTTATAATCATTATATATACATATATATTAGTTTTTTTACCCTTTTTCAGCACCTGATGTAAGTAATTTTCATCGCTTCAAACTAGTTTCATAAAAGCGTTGTTTGAATATATTATTTTTTAAAAGTAAATAATTATTAGATAATATAATATACAATAATATATTTCCATGATAGTTATAAAGGTATAATTTCATTCCATGGTAGTTTTGGTTACAAACCATGAAGATGAAATTGGTGATGATCTTATTTCAGTGATTCATAACAAATGAAGGGTGTTTTCTTAAATAATGAGTTAAATTTTTATATAACCTCACCATAAAAAAATATTTACATGTTTAAATAATATTATACAATTAAATTAGTTCTCACAATCATTCATGATATAAATGAATAGTATTATTCAAGTTGGTGGTAAGGCCAACCCAAACATAAACCTACCATGATTAATGGATGATTATGAGGTGGGTTAGTTATAGTGTCATTATACCCAAAGAATTATGATATTATTTAGTGTTTATTATTGTTTTATTTCGTAGTTATAAATAATTATAAATAGAAGATAATTTATATAAAGTCATTACTTATAAAGAATAAATCATTTTTCTCTTATTTGACTCATTTTAAATGAATGTATTAATGATAATAATATTTTGATCATAACCATAATATGTTCTCTATTTTTTTATAAAATAACCTTAGTGATATCATAAAAAATAAATTTTTCCATTAAATTCATTTATTATCACCCATGAATACTGATAATGAAATAAGGAATAGAAATAAATCATTCCATGGAGGCTGTAGTCCACATGTTTTCATGGATGATGATTTCATTTTCCATAGAAGAGGAGAAAGTTTTAATATGTTTTATAATTTTAGAATGTAAAATATTATATATAAAAAATTATATGTAAAATTATTTATTATTTCTAGCCTTGTAAAGAAGTTAAGGAAAACAAACCACATTGCATCATGAAGGTTGTAGTTCACACAACACATGAGTGATAGTTTTTATCTTAATAAAAAATGGAAAACTGGTTAATAATTGAAAAATAATTATAGTAACATAAAAATATTATAATTATACAGATTTTTTTATTTTAATGTGGTTAAAATAAAAAATCATAATGATATTTGAAAGAGAAGAATAGGTTAAGAACTTATGCATCACTTCTTGGATTATCTCCTTTGGAAAATGGGTTAAGACCACGAGGGATGGTATTTTGAGAATACAAGAACCAAGTTGAGTTGTATAGAAGTGTTTATGAAAGGATTAAAAATATTCTGGTCAGAAATTAGTGGGGTTTTATTTAATGTATTAGAGAGGATATGAGTGTTCCCTTAATAAGTGAAAAGGGATGAAATTTTTTCAAATACACAAAAAATTTCAATAATGGGAAGAACATTCAAATAAAGAGGCTAAAAAATAAATGTGGATAAATGAAGAGATAAGGTTTATAGTGGACTCAAACACCCATTCACACACACATTTCAAACAAGTTTGTGTTATATTACTCATATATTCCTTACTTTTACTATTTTTCTTTTACCGTGGTAAGTAGTTTTTTTCGAAGGTAAATTTTAATTTATACCCAAAAATTAAGTGAAACAAATTATATAATTTGGAACCATTTATTATAAATTTTAAATTAATTTAATTTTATTAAATTTATAAAAGTTATAAAAAAAATAAAAATAAAAATGTGTAATGTATTTAGAACTATTTTTGAGAAAATATTACTTATGTTCTAAAATATTAAATACTAGTTTTTAAATTAAAACCAACCTTTTTAAAATTATAAAGTTTCATATAAATACATATTTAGTTTTATTAAATTGTTTCATAAATTTCATATTCATAATTATAAAATAATAATTTCATAAAATTCCAGTCATTTTTAAAAATTGTATTTTACACAATTCATCGAAAAATAATTCTTTTTAGAAAAAATCATAAAATTAATCGAAAAAATATTACTATGATTAATAGAAAAATAATTTCAATTATTTGAAATTCAAATAATAAATTTATTAAATTTAACATTTAAATAGAAATGTGTGATATAATTAAAAACAATTTTTTATAGGAAATTCATTTTTAAGAATATTAACCATTCCCATTCATATTTCTTGTCACTTACCAATTAAATTAGAATTAACCAATTATTCATATCAAATATATTTTATCATCATCAATCACAATTTTATTGAAATACAAATGCATATCACATAGAGTGAAAATATTTACAAAAATACATTTTTAAGGATAACATGATTTTATTAATCATTTTATCTATAATAATTGAATTTCATTCAAATTAATAGTAGAATTTATTTTCATTATAAAAATATTTGATAAATCAGTTATTCCTATTTATTATTTCTAATTCAATGGTTAGGTTTTAATGGTGATACTAAATATTTGTATTTTATTTTAATACATCAATGTTTTTTTATGTTCAATGTTACGTGTGGAGAAAGCTATCAAACACATTGACTTATTTTATAGTAATCATATATTAAGATCTATGGATGTTACATACGATGTCACCATAGGGGGGACCATTATAAAATGGAAGATGTATTGATATCAAAATCTCTGAATATTTGAAGCGTGAGTGAAAAATGAAAGGATATTAGGGTAGAATTAAAGACTCATAGTATTACACCTTCATCTATTGAGTACGTCAAAGGGAAATATTTGTGAGAAAGAGGCAAACATAGATCCGACTAGGAGAATCATCTTGATGTTAGGTGGGAATTAGGAACCAAATTACAGGGTACTTACCACCAAGAAAAGGTTGTATTAAAACATGGTAGTGGAAGTTGGCCATGATAAAAGTAATCTAGGTGTCCCTATAAATCATGTATGATAGGAATCATGTCATAAAATAGTTCTTGAACTGGTGTTATAGGATACTAAAACTACAATGTGGGGATTTCCTCTCGATAAAAGATGATGATCCAAATCTATTTTTTAAACATCATGCTAGAATACACCATCTAGGCTATTTATAGTATTGCAACTTAAACTTGAGGGAATATTATTTTAAAGTTGTACTTTCATGACTAAAAATAAGAAATTTAATATCATGTGGTAAGGATTATGGAAAAAAAATTTAATTTCATATTTTGAGGATTATGAAATGTAGTTTAACATTATGTGATAATGATTTTAGGGTGTGGAAATTTTTTATGAAAATTTTTTAATGTAAACTTATCATGAATGGTGAGTAAATGAGCCCTGTTTCACAAAAGTATCTTCATATGAATATCCATATAGTTTAAGGTCATGATGCCTAGAATATTGAATACAGATTAAGTTCATGATACATAGACCAATGGGGGTTATACGGTTTATTTAGCTAGAATAGAGAAATCCTAACATGAATGAAAAGAAAAGGGGTACATTAGGATCATTTATAGAATATGATGTCCCTTAAAATAGAGGTATATAGTTTATGGTCACGATGTATAGACCATGGGGTTATTGTTCTATTTTGATTCAAGCTATTGGGACCATAAGGGATCCGAACCCATCAGTATTCAAGGATTCAGTCATATGGGAAAATAGTCTCCTAAAACTCTTAACTCATGTGAGCAGTGTGTGATGTTAGAAACAAGGAGTTGAAGAATATTATCCACGATTGATGAGAGTAAAAAACATGGGTAGGAGGGTTAGGGTTAGAGTAACACATCAAAAATTAAAATCATCCTTATATAAGGGTATTTATGTCTGGGTAAGACCCAACCAAACTAACTTTTTTTTTGAAAAGAGAGAATGCCCGAGTAGAGAATCATTCTGGGTGTTGAACTCTATGAGTACTGTAAGACTCGAGTATTTTATTTTATATTTTTAAATACATGAAGTTATAACAAACAATAATTTAAAATTACGTGTTTTAATTACTAAAAATACAGATAAATAATTATAATATACAACTTTCAAATTAATTAATTAATGTTCTAAAAAATAAATACTATTTTACAATATTATTTTATGTAAAATAATATTTTAATATGAATATATATATTTGATCAGTAGACTATTTAATTAAATATTTTAAATAATATATATATATATATTTTTATATATATACTATTATACTTATTTTGATAAATACTAAAATATGTTATGAATATATTCAATAATAATATGACAACCCAAGATTTTATCGTCTATTTCTTCTTAAATAATTTCAATTCCTTAGATAGATTATAATCCATGTAGCACTGACTCTATAAATTTTTTTTATAGTTATAACATATCCGTTAAACTTAACTTTTCCACTTCTATGTTATTAATTTCGAAAAGCGAACATACACAGTTGCATTTAGTAAGTTATTTAGAGTATGATAGGATCAACTTAATTTTTAGTGACTAGTAACTTGAACCTTATAAATAGAAATGTAACTTTAGGAATAGTAACTTGGCCCTTATTAATAATAACATCACCCATGTAAGTATTAATTAAATTTTGGCACCTTATAAATGAAATTGAATATTTTAATAATCAATAATTAAGTGTTGGTATTTTTGTGAGAAATAAATATTTAATTACAATTTTATAATTAAAAAATTTATTTAAAATAATATTCATTTTAATAAACTTTATTATTAAATAAATATTTTTTTCCTATGATTTTAAGATAATTTAATGAGACCCTATTTTATTTTTAGGTTATTATAAAATCAGTTATAATTTTAAAAACTATTTTTTCAAGTGAATGGGGATTTTAATAAAAAATTAAATTTCTCTTATCTAGAAAATTATTTTCTTTAATTTCAATTATTTTTTGGATTCTACTATCAAATAATGGATAGGGTGCTTTTTGAGGATTTTTTTGAAAAACTGGAATTTTTGGAGAATAGTGAAAATTAATAATTTACGAAATATGATAAATAAATGAATTTTTGCATCATGATTGAGTCATGGATGATGTAAATGGACATTGGTTTTAATCCACATGCACTTATTACTATTTTTGGTCATAAGAATCAATACTTTTGCAAGTTTGGAGAAAAATATTAAAATAATGAATACAATATTGAGAAATCACTCCACCCCACCACTATAAAAACCAACCCTCAATCCCTCATATATTCACTCCTATAAGCCTTAAATATTCTCAATGTTCTTCCCAAATAGTCTTCCCTAGTCCCTACCCACATCCAGGATCCCTTGGTCTTTCCAAAAGACCAAAACCCTTTCCCTTAAGGAGGTCCTCAAGGAGGTTATTTCAGGAGGTAAATACTCTTCCCTTTTCATTTAATTTCATTTCAATTTATCTTATTTTCTTATTATCTCCTCACCTCATATGTTCAAATGATCATGATAAATCTAGTATCATCTATATACTAAAATTATATCATGTTAAAGGAAGATACATCCTCAATCTCCTTACTCTCCCTCTTTTATTTTATGAATAAAACAATCGTCTGGGAGGTGCTGGTTTACAACCTTCATGGAAGATGACGTTTCATTCTTCACATTATTATACAGATCTATTCATGAACACATTTTAATGGTTGATAAAGATTTTAAATTGAATAATTACCGCCATAATAATCTAAACAATTATTACAAAATTAATTATTTAATGATTCATCGTAATACCATGAAACTAAATGATATACATAAGAATTTAAACTTCTATATGTTCATTAATAATTTATAAAATCAATTATATAGAATTATATCCATTCCACATTAACTTCTACACTCATACACAAGTATACGGATCGTGAAAATTAAGGAAACAAACACTCTCGAGTAATAAATTTGTATCTTATAACTCATACAAAAGTCCGTAAATGAATTTAATAAAATTATAATTAATCAGCTACATGTACATAAGTTTTTGAATTAATTAATTAATGGATTTAATCTGATTATTAAGGGAATTAAGATCAAGTGAAGAACACATTTGGTCACAAGGTAAGAGTTTTCTCATCTCACTTTTATTTCTTTGAGATTTCCATTGTTCACCACTTATTTCTTATGTGTGGTGTATGTTTTTTTCCATTTTATATATCATATTATGATTCAATTTATAGTCAAGGTATTCAATGATTCATTTTATTATTATTAATTTTTTGTTATGCAATTTTATTGATTACAATGTGGTAAGAGACTTCATCTCAATTTCCATTTCTTTGAGATTTACTTGGTATTGTGAACCTAATCATTTTTATGTGGGGTATCTACTGCCCTATTGAGATCATTTTCATTTGAAATTAAATTACTATTAAATATCCATATTCTTGTATAATAGATATGATTATTCTCTTAGCCGTATACCCTTTTACATACAATGTTTATTTTGAATTTTGTTTTAATAGTTGGAATAGTGATGAATCTATATCCTCTACTGAATATGGAAATTGATAAGGAATATTATTAAGGAATTAAACCTTTGATTAAGAATGATTTGGTATTTAAGTGATGGGTGGGTCCCACTATATCCGCTCGATGCATCGATTAGTCTCATGAGATAAAATAGTTAGCAATAGATTCTTCGAGTTTGTTTCTAAAACATAATCAGACGGGTTTCAACCCACAAACTTAATCTGTCTTGTTAGTATAATGGTTCATGTTCCAGATACATGAGATAAAAATAATAATAATTATATTTATTCATTATTTAGTTATTAATTTTTATGAGGATTTCACTATGAAAAAAATATATGGATGCACTTTCATTCTCAGTTTATTGATGATGTGTTTTTTTCGACTATTCGCAATTCTGTATTGATTATTTCAAATTGATTATGATTAAATTATTATTGTTTCATGATTCCACTATATGCAACCCTTACCGATCATTGGAGCTCACTCATTTCATTTTTTCCATCCCCAAGTTATGAATAAGAGACCATTTATTGAGTTTTCAGGGATGCGTTTTATTAGATTTTGTTATGTATTATATTTTGTTTTCTTCTCCCAATGTAAAATGGGTTCCATATATGTATATAATTTATTTAAGGATACTAAAATAATTAGTACTTATGGATATGATTCCTTGTAATTGTAAAAATGTAATAAAATAATGCATTGGCTCTCGGCTTCTGGGATTGGGGTGTTGTAGTTTGTATGAGAGGAAGTTTAGTAGAAACCATGGAAAGTAGATTTAGAAAATGTAGATTGATGAATAGAATCCTAATATGGAATATGAGGATAAAAATACAATATATCATATATTTTTGATATGGTATAGATTATATGTATCTTCAAAGTAAATACATCCATATTTGGATACTATAAGCAGACATGGTTTTGACACAGATTTACCTAGGTGTTACAACTCTTCCAAGGTGTTCTGAGCTTAACTCAAGGTAACCTGGTATATGAAATTAATCCTTACAGTGCACCTGGTTTGACACACCGGGGGGATATTCTTAGGATAGTTCACATTTTTAATACATACCATTATGAATGATTTATGCTTCCAAAGTATCCAACATATATGGTTCTAGGATTTACAATGAATAAATTTATGTTATGTGTTATTCCATGTTTAGAGTTATAGAAAGTTTATAATTTTATGAGCTAATATAGTATTTGTAATTGTTTAGAAATGGAAAATGTAGAAGGAATGAGAACTCCACCATTTCATGTGATGAAAAGAGTAAGAAGGATCATACCTTTTATGTTATTAATACAAAATTTTGAAGGGAAATAATCTCCGAGGTATCCTCATCATATGAGGAAATAATTTCATGTGTTTATAAGACAAGTAAGGAATTATTTGATTCCTATGGATTTTAAGGGAAGCAAGATAAGAACAGTATGTAAGATAAAAAGATAGATAAAGGGAAGAATGTAATGAAGGTTTTTCCCACATGTGATAACTGTGGAAATAATCACCCTAAAAAATATTAAAGGGAATGGAATATTGTTATATGTGTGGGGAAAAAGGACACCAAGTTCATGATTTCTAGGGTAAAAAAATGGTTTCCAATGTACAATGCTTCAACTGTGAGGAGATGGAACACTATGAAAATCAATGTTCCAAGATTCAAATAAATATACCCCAAATTATGCTATTGGATAATAATCAAGTTATTCTAATACTACAGATGAAGTGGAATAATTAACATGTATATTCAAGAATTATATCAATTGAATATTTTATCATTAATGTACAGTTTATAAGAATTATGGAATGTATGAGGATTGCACTGTAATATTTTTTCATTAAGGATTTGAGACCACATGTTGAATGGTACCAAGAAAAGATATTTAGTAGAAAGTTATTTTCCTTGGAAATCACGTGATTCAGGGAAAAAAACCCCCCTTAATATATTTTTGAAGTTAAGATAATGATGAAAAAATGATTGATCTGGATAAGTACTGACTACCTTGGAACTGATTATTGACTTGTTGATAAGTGTTCCATGGTATCATCGATATAATTTAAAACACATTTAGATTTGATGAATATATCCAATAACATGTATATTACATAAGGAATACATAATAATGCATGTTTTATATAATGTTTTATGGTAATTCATGTTATATTTTTTTTAATAGGATACATGATGAAGTTATTAACATGTTTGGAATGATAAAATTTTGAGATGCATCATGTTGATTAAAGGCTAATGATATGTTAATATTAGAAATTTAGTGACCTTCTTTCTAAAGTGTTAGATAATTATATTTTGGAAAGTTTAACCATTTATGAATGGTTTAATTTGATCAGTGTATGATGATTTAGAGGTTAATGTATTACTTCACAACATGATGAAACCTATGCTAAGAGATGAAGTATAAATATTTCAAGGCACAATCAAAGGATAAGATTGTGTTTGTGAAATAGTAACATATATTTATACTCTTATAGAGTGAAATCATTACTCAAATCAAGTTAAAGAGTCTTAAATAAAATGTGATCCTATTGTCATAATCTTTTATAGTACCAGTGTTTTTCTTTCATTTAAGTAGTTTATAGTTTTTTAGTAATCAACTTTCATCTGAAGAAGTTCTCTATAAATTTCATAAGAACTTCATAATTTATTTTTTATTCTATGTCTAGGTTTTTAATTTGAACTAATGCCACCCTATTCGAAAGCATAATATTTTTGGTGACCACCTCATTTCCCTTAACCTCTTTTAAGAGGATATTTTATTAACCCAATATCTGATGTAGGTTTCCCACAAGGGAATGTTCAAGTATCAACATTTAACTTTCGAAGTACAATTTCGAATTTGCAGGACACAATTCAATTGAGGGGGGAATAATGTAACACCCTAGTAATTTTTTTTATAATTTTAAATACATTATGTTATGAAATTTAATAATCCAAAATTAAGTGTTCTAGTTAATAATAATACTTATAAATAATTTTAATTTATAGATTTAAAATCAATTAATTATTGTTCTAAAAAAATACTATTTTACCCAATTATTTTGTGTAAAAGAATATTTTAATATGAATATATGTATTTGATCAATAAATTATTTAATTGAATATTTTAAATAACAATATATATATTTACAATTTTAATTATTTTTATAAATTCAGAAATAATTTTATAAATATATTCACTATTAATATGACACCCCAAGATTTTATGGTACATTCTTTCTTATATAATTTCAATTCCTTAGAGATCTTATAATGCATGCAACATTGAGTCTCTACAAAACAACACTTTATTATTGTTATAAACATGCCTTTAAACATAACTTTTCTACTTCAATATTTTGAATTTTGAATAACAGACATACACGTTTGCATTCAGTATGTTATTTAGAGCCTGATAGGACTAACATATTTTTTTTGGTGACTATTAACTTCACCCTTATGAATAGTAATTTACCTTTAGGAATAGTAACGTGAAACTTATGAATAGTAATGTACCCTTATTAATAGTAACCTCACCCATGTAAATATTAATAAAATTTAGGCAGCTTATAAATGAAAGTGAATTTTTTAAAAACTAATAATTAAATGTTGGTATTTTTTAAGAAATAAATATTTAATTACAATTTAATAATTAATAAATTTATTTCAAAGACAAATAATTTTCATAAAATTTATTCCCAAATAAATATATTTTTGTCCTATGATTTTTGGATAATTTAATGATACCTTAGTTAATTTTTCATGGTATTATAAAATCAGTTATAATTTTGAAAACATATAGTTTTGAGAAAATGATGATTTTAATTAAAATTTAAATTTCTCATATCTAGAAAATTATTTTTATTAAATTGAGTTTATTTTTGGATTCTAAACATCAGAATATGGTTAGGGTGATTTTTTTTGATTAATCTGAAACTATTGAATTTTTAAAGAATAATGAAATTTGATAATTTATGAAATAAGGTAAATAAATAAATTTCTGCATCATTCTTGAGTAATGGATTATTTTTATGGACATTGGTTGCAACTAAAATTCTATTATTACTATTTTGCCACAATAACAAATACTATTACTTCTCTCGAGAAAAACATTAAAATAATGAATAAAATATTGAGGAATCACTCATCTCCTCCACTATAAAAACCATCCCTCACTCCCTATTATCTTCACTCCTCTAAGCCTTAAAGATTCTCAATATTCTTCCCAAATGATATTCACTATTTCTTTCCCACTTCTAGGAGCCTTTGGTCTTTCCAAAATACCAAAACCCTTTCCCTTAAGGAGGTTCTCAAGGAGGATATTTCAAGAGGTAAATCTTCTTCCTTTTTCATTTAACTAGTACTTCACCCATGCATACGGACGACACCATAAATTTAATCCTAATTTCAAAATTCATTAATAATTTGAGAAGCGATCAATGAAAATTGATAATAAATATGTTGAAATTACTATTAAAATCATATTTCTCAAATATGAATAATTAATAGTAAACACTATAGTTTTTAAAATGAAGTTATATAGAAACTAAAAATGGAAACATAACATCTAGATAGTTAATGTAGATGAAACATTGAAACCAAAACATGGAAACATAACATGAAAATGGAAAGAACACCAGGGTTCATTGTTTGCAATGAAATAAAACTTTGGACTATTCTGTCACCATGAAAATAGAACTATGGAATCTTCTATCTCTATGGAGATAGATCATAAATACTATTTAAGTAGAAGATACATGAATGATAATAGTAACAAGAACCATGGTTGGCAATAGCAGTCAGTCTACGCATCAGAGTCCAACTCGTTTCATCAGAATGTGTATTCAGTAGCCTCCTAGTACTGTTAGTATCCATCGATGCAGAGGAGTAGTAATTCATTAAGTTTGTAGACATTTTTATTGATCCTTGCAATAGGTAATTAAACTTGAATGTGAGTAAATGACATATATAAATATTGATAAACAACTGGTGACATGCAAAAAAAGTGCATAATAGATGATACATTCAGAATAATGTCATTGGGAAAAAACATCTGACATATGTGTCTTCAGAATCATATCTGTGACATGATGTTAAATTGCATCCCCAAACCTAAATGATAACTTTGATTTATAATCTTTTGTTATGGATGGGAAAAAACATGAGATATTATAAAATAAGTTATCAATTTTTCTAAAATGAAACATGTTTGACCAGAAAATGGGAAATCTGGAAACCAACATCACTATTTAGAAAATGGTTATTCTGTTTAATGGGAAATCTGGAAACCAACATCACTATTACAGACCAATGTTCCCCATAGTAGATGCTTTGGTCGAGATAGGTTATGCTTCTTATAGCTGAAACAACAACAACAGTTCTTATACAAAAAACCTTTATCAGCCTCAACCAATTCATCAACTATTACCAGTCATTCATTTTCCTGGAAATCTATGCTACACACAACATCATTGATATTATCTCAAGTATTTCAAGGTAAAGAACAACAGAATATCCTTTTTTATTGGAAGAAGATTGTGAAAGAAACTTTTGTAGTGATTTTAATGTCATACCTTGTTGTGGTACCATGAAATTCATTCCTCATGACCATGGTTGTGAAATGAAGTCACTGAATCAAGAAACATAACAAAAATCATTCAATTAAAAAAATGACCCCTACAATAAAATAAGGATACACCATGACTAAAGTAGAAATCTGTAAGTATTAATACTTATGAAACCTTATTGGTGGAAGTAAAAAATAAACTAATATATGATCCACTACCCAAAATTATTTTGTAACTAAAATAATACAGAATAAAATGATCCACTAATCCAAAAAATGTCAAGACATATTTAGTTCATCTAATATAATTATCCATTGGTCTAATACATGATCCAATTATCTGAAACAACGAATACACTTCTCTAAAATACATAATACTTTACTCTTAAAAGTGATCCAATGATCTAATAAGACAAAAGGTCCACTTCTCAAACAAATTACATGTTCTACTACCCAAAAAATGCATGAGCCACTGCTCAAAGAAAAAACATATTACACTACTCTAAAAAATGTTCCAATACTAAAATACAATACATGATCTAGTACTCTATTAAAATACATGATCTACTACCATAAAAAATGATCCACTTCTCCATAACATGTCATGTCAGTTTTAGTAGAAGCAACTAATAACATTTTGAAGTAAAATACTCAATTACCAATATGAAAACATTTCATTAAATTAAAGGTATCATTGTACCTGGATTTTTAGTGGTGTAAAAGAATTATAGTGATGGAATAATAATTAATAAGCCATGATCTGATCACCTACACATTCATGAAATATTTTTACCTGCAGATACTTTAATATTTAAAAATAAGAATACATACTGTGTATGACTAATATGGAAACACTTTAATGAGAAATCCATAAATATGAATAAGAAAACTGTTAAAATGTTATGTATAAGAAATTGGGAAACACTTCAATAAGAATTGTATGAAAAATAGGGAAACAGTTGCACCTAAAATATCTGGAATCACTTATGGTTCAACAACCTTTAAGAAATTAAATATGTTTTACTGTCATATTAATGTAAGTGCACCGAACTATTATTGAAAATAAATTCATTGAAATGGTCTGTAAAACCATCTAGAAATTTCAACATGGACGAAGAGATTTCAAAGACAAATGGTTCCCCATAATAACATTCCTCAACCCATGATTTTCTTGGAGAAGAATACGAATTCTTAGTATAATTTAGTTGGAATCCCCAAAATTCCCATAAGATCCATGATTACTAAAATAGAAAACATCCCCTAAACAGAATGAAAACTCATAAATAGAAAAAGACATCAACAACCCAAAAATAATAACATAATGAAACATATTTTGAGTGAATATTTTTGAAGATTTGGTTGACCATATTAACATATAAAACAAAATATCATAAAAGGAATCAATTAGTACATTCTAATTCTTTATATAAATTGATTAATATTAAACTATAATGGTGACCATAAGAAATATGGAAAAAAAATTCATAAGCAGTATTGAAATATTTATGCATAAAAAATCATTAAAAACTCTATGTAAGAGAAATTGGAAAATAGTTGTATATAAAAAATCTAGAAGAGATATATTGGCCCAAGTCATCTCCCTTAATAAAAAAAAATATAATCAACCGACAAGGACTGTATTTAATCATAAATGTTATAATTATTGGAGATAGTACCTTGAGAAGCTGATGAATCTACAAGGAATTTACCTTCTCCCGGTGTGTTGGATGAGGATATCTTAATTGACCAATCATTGGGACCTTTTAACAATATAGGTTAACCAATAAGGATATGGTTTCTACCCTCTCCTCTACCTCAAAAGAAGACCCAGCACCAAAAGACGCATTGAACCCTAGTACCACCAAACCATAGCTATCCTACCACCATGCATCTTCCCAACTAAGTAGAGAATATAGTTAGAATAATTTGAAGGTAAATGTTGCAGTTGAAATAAAAGAAGAACATATCATATAGTTAATAGTATAATGTTATATATTTTAAGAACTGTGCATACCTGAGTAGATGACATATCTTAGGTAAAAGTAGAAAATCCTGTGGAAATGTTTGAACTTAATGGTTAAGACCTACCGTCAAACTCACATATAATCATGCATGATAAAGCAAGATTTCAGAAGAAAATTTTATTCTGTATGCATGATAATATAATATTAAAGGTAAATGAAATCTCAATACATGATAATTCAATATCAACTTCAACATAAACTACAATATGAAGTTATATTGAAACATCTATAAAAACACAAATATAAACTGTAATTTCAGTACATCATGAACTAATATAAAGTGCAACATAAAATCCAATATATATGGAAGTATAATGTAATATATAATTCCGTTCTAGTTTAAGTTAGAATCAATAAAAAATTATTAAAGTCATGGTATTCAAGAACAACTATGTTCTTAGGTAACGTAGGTATTTCCATGTGCCATAATATGACCAGAAAGGATTTGAGATAATCATGAATGTATTGTAACTAGAATGGATTTGAAAAGGTGAAATACATAACCTATGAATTTCATTGAGATTTATACACTTTCATATTGTCTTGATTTCTAGAAATAATAACATATTGAAGTGTATTGGAGCACAATATTTCAATAAAATATGTTGAAGAAAAATGGAGAAAAATTACCTATTTTTTGCCTTGTCCAAGTCTTTCATGGCAAGATCAATTTGATACAGAAATGTTGGATCCATACATGTGAGACCTCATACACCAATTATCCTAGTCTGAATAACCATAAAGTTAAATACATGGTACTAAAATTACAGTCAAGAACAAACCTACAGGAAAACTATATAAAAAAATTAAGCAAGCTTAAATTATAGTAACACACCTTTTAAAACTATAAGACAATAAACCAAATTGTTATAGTAATGGTATGGAGTGGTGATTGGAACGATAATAAATGACATGTGTACGAAATCAGATCTAAAAAAAGAAGCGATAGTTATACTTACACAGAGGATATTGATATTGAATCTATTTGTTGACACCGCCCTAAAAAACAAAAAATATGTTGAAACAAAGTATATAATTAATATAATCTTACTTAAATAATAATAATTCTTCTTTTTAAGCACTGAATGTCATTATTCCATTAAAGTCCATTAATGAGAGAGAGTTGAAGATGATACTAATAGTAGACCAGAACACTATAATGGAACCAGGTGGATAAATAAAGCGAAACATGATGTTGTCTTCAACCAATAATGAAATAAACATTGAAAGGATAGGAGTTCAAGCCATGAATTATCTATTATACAGAAATCCACACCACTTTACCAAAAATGAAAATCATGATTAAATCAGGAAAAATTCAAACCAATAATCAGGAAGATTGGATGAGCTTACATACTATATAGTCCAGGATTTTTAGGTAACAACTTCAACCAAACCATCAATTTCTCATTCGAAAACATGTTCTTCATCTCCTGATAAACAAAAAATCAAAAAATCAACTATGTATTTACACATAAAATCATATGTTCGATTATCATCAATTAAAATGAGTGAAATAATTTGTTTCTAAGTTGGATTTTCATCAATTCAAATGAAAATATATAAATATAATTTTTGAGGGAAGGAAGGGACATAATAAAATTGAATTTTTTTAAAGGAATATTACATAGAAGAATCAAAAGATGAAGTTAGTGACATTGAAGGACTTAGTTATAACACATAAAAACCCAACCTTCTTCTGATTGGTTTTTTTTGTAATGTCATTGTTTTCTTGGAAATCAAAATATGTTTCTGTTCAACTTTAGTGAATGAAATATATATTGGATTGATATAATGGTAACTAACAAAAAACATAATTAAATATTTTTTAAATTTAAATTACCAATAGATAAAGTATGCATGACACATATAGAGAAATTTAGGTAATGTTTAAATGAAATTACTCTTACCCACACTTTACTGTATGATGTGCTGCAAGAGACATACAACAATTTAGGTACATATTCAGTCAAACTAACCAAAAGTAGTGCAGATGTTTCTGCTGAATCAGGATAGGTGAATAAGTTTCATGAAGCTTAAAAACATGGATCAAGTGATGAAAGGGATTTGGACATTTATCTGTCAACATCACATCATTTAAAATTTCTCTGGTAATTAGGCTTCAATATCATCTCCCTTGATATTCAAAACCCCTTCCATAAATAGTAAACAACTCTATAATTTCATAATCATAAGGAATTAATATGAATATAAAACAAACCACTACTATGTCTACTGAACAAGTAATGGCCTTAACAGTTCTATCTGAGGATTTTAATGTAGATTTTAGTTTATAAATAATGGAAAAAGTTTCATTGAATGAAAAAACCCGATATTGGGGAATAATGGTATTTTTTTCAAAGAAAATAATTTGTTGGATGGTAAAATTGAATCCCTCAATCACTTTCCTTCAGGAACAGAAAATATAAGACATCCTCTACTTGTGATGGATGGTAGGATTGAAGGCTGATTGAATTTACATAGCCCATCTATTCCACTGATATGATCAACATCACTGCTCGTTGACAACAGAAAAAAAGTAGTGCATCTTGCAAAGAAAATGAATGTAAATAAATCAAAAGAAGAATATAAATAAAATGATTTAAAGGAAAATTATAAATCTGTTTTGTATCTTATAAAATAGTTTCATTTCATATATGCCACTTTTTTCCCTTTAACAATAGAATTTGGGAGTCTTGAAATCCTTTTGGAAGAAATGATAGTACCTTTATAACCTTGTGATGAGTAGATATCAAGAAGTTGGGTGTAGATTTAGAATATGTATCAAGTATTGAAAAGGAATTGGAAATTTTTGTATCGCGTCAGTTATAATTTCTTTGGTAATCAAGCTACAATATCATCTACATGGAGATTCAAAACCTCTTCCATAATAAGAAAACAAATCAAAAAATTCTGAAATCAGAAGAAAATAATATGAATACAAATTCAACCATTTGGATTTCACTATTGAAACAGAATAGAAAAATGAAAAGATTAATCACTAATGAACGGAAAGGCATAAAGTAGTGTAAAAAATTTATAATTAACTATCAAATAGATGAGTCTTTAGTAAAAAGTAATGTGAATCAAAGTTTAAAAAAAGATTACCCTTTAGTGAAGTTATTCATCTCTTTGAGGGAACACACTTAAAGATTCTAACACCTACAAGAAAACTAGGTAAAACAATTAAGAAATATTAAAATATAGAAGTAATGAACCTTTAAAAGTACATGACAATATACTAAATTGTTACAGTAACGTTATGGAGCAGTGATTTGGATGACATTAACTGACCAGTGCACATAATCTAGTTTTAAAAAAAGCAGTAACAGTTATAAACACACAGACGATGTTGATGTGAAATGGATCCAGTGACATTGCCCTAAAAAATAACAAAAAATATGTTGAAACAAAGTATATAATTCATATAATATGATTTAAATAATAATACAACTACTTTTGAAAAAAATTTACATAATTCCATTAAAATCCATTCATGACTGAGACTTGAAGGTGAAGATAATAGACTAAGAGACTGTAATGGAACCAGGAGTCTAAATAAAGTGAAACATGATGTTGTCTTTGAACAATAATGAAAAGAACTCGTTGAATGGATATGATTCCAAGCCATGAATTCCCTGCTATGCAGAGAGCCATCCCAGTTTCCAAAAAATGAAAATCATGTTTAAATCAAGAAAATGTCAAAAAAATAATTAGTTATAATGGATGAGATTACATAGAAAGTAGTCCAAGATTTCAAAGTGACAAATTCAACCAAGCCATCAATTTCTCATTCACTGCTCTTGATCACGCGAACCCCCTGCCATGCAAAGTGTCCATGCAATGTCCATAAGGGGAAGACCAACCTTGACCACTTATGAGGCGTCCCGGTGCTATGCAGAGGGTTACCACACACATGGGGTCACCGGAGGCATCTGAGGCTACAGGGTGGGTGTGCACATCGGCGAAATCCGGCTCCAGGAGGCGGAAACCAAAGTTGTCGGTGGATGGTTGGTCGCCTCAACTATGGAGGCACGCGGGTTGCTGCTGCGAAGAAGGGAGGCTCCTCAATTGGTCACCCACTAGCACACCTTGACCAATGATGATGTTTCCATAAGAGGACTGAGCCATATAGATCTAGGGTTAGTCGTGATAGAGTAGGTTGGATCTGGTATGGGGACTCGCCGATCGGGTGAGTTCGAAGCGGAACCAGTAGTAGGAAGGGCTGCGCGTAGAGGGTTCTCGGCCAGAGGAGGTCGCACGTATCTTCGGCTGAAGGAGGATGGGAAGGGAAGCCGACAGGGTATTGGGGCTCGTGACAGGTGGCTCATCGGAGGAGAAAACCACCAAGGGAGGAAGCCAATCCAGGGGTGGTCAGCTCGTGGTGGTCGCGGCCAGAAGGGAGGAGACCCACCACGTGGTGGGAGGGCTAGAGCAGCTGTTTCCTGGTCGGAGGTGTAGGTGAAGAATGAGTAGGTGGAGCTGTTTAAGGTGGATCACGCATAGTTGAAGGCGGAGCACCTGAAGGTGGAAGAGTAGATGACTAATCTTGCGGAGGTGAACTCACGACTTGAGGATATGGTCTACGGGAACCCTAGGACCAGCGGAGGAGGATCACAGATTTCAGGGTGGATTGGAGGGGATTTAGTGAGGAGAATACATGGAAGATAGGGCGCTATGTAGCATAGTGGTTTTTAGGATGGGAACATGTTAGGAAGATACACCTAAGATTAGTATATATATAGATTTCATTTTCAATATATCATTGTTTCTTATTCTATCCTCACCTACTATATAAAAATGATCATGATAAATCAAGTATTATATATATACTATAATTATACAGTTTTAATTTAAGATACATCATAAATCTATTTATTCTTCTTCTTTTATTTTATAAATGAAATCATCGTCCAGGAGGTGCTAATTTACAAATTTCGTAGTCAACGAAGTTTAATTCTTCAAATTATTTATCAAAGATCTTCATGAAACCATTTATATGGATTAGAATGATTTTACAATGTATAATATAATTCATTTTATGTTCTTTATGTAATATATGTACCTAATACAAAATTATAAAATAAAATGAGTTCGTTATGATCAATAACTGCAGCAATAATCTAAACGATTATTACTAAATGACTGATCTAATGATTCATACTCATAACATGTAACCAAATGATATAAATAACCATTTAAACTTATGTATGTTCATTAATAATTTATAAATTCAATTTTTGAGAATTATATCCATTCCACATGAACTTCTATACTCATACATAAGTATGCCGATTGTGAAAACCAAGGAAACTAACACTCTAGAGTGATAAATTTATATCTTATAACTCATCCAAAGTCCAAAAATGAACTTAATAAAATTATAATAAATAATATACATGTATATAAGGTTCTAAATAAATTAATTAAAGGGGTTAATCTTATTTTTTAGGACATAAATCTCAAGTGAAGAACTCATTCGAACATAAGGTATGGGGTTTCTCATCTTACTTTTATTTTCATGAGATTTACATTGTTTGTCACTTATTTATTATGTGTGTTTTATGTATGATACCATTTCATATATAATATAATGAATATATTTATATTCACGGTTTTGAATTATTCATTTTATGATTATTTTTTTTGGTCATGCGATTCGATTGATTATAATGTAGTAAGGGACTTCATCTCAATTTCAATTTCTTTGAGACTTACTTTGTATTTTGAACCTAATAATTTTTAAGTGGTATATCTAATTCCATGTTGAGATAATTTTTTATTTTAAATTAAATTTAAATTAAATATCCATATTCTTTTATAATGGATATGATTATTTTCTTAACCGTATACCCTTTTAGTATGGGGTTTATTTTGAATGTTGTTTTAACTCTGGAAATATTGATGAATCTTTATCATCTACTCAGTATGGAAATTAATATGGAATATTATTATATAATTAAACCTTTTTATAAGAATTATTTCGACTTTCAGTGACTAGTGGGGTCCACTATAGCACCTCTATTTATCAACATGTCTCATGAGATAAAAATTTGGTGACAAACCCTTTGAGATTCTTTCCAAAATTTAATCAGATAGGTTTCTACCCACATACTTAAACCATCTCAATCGTATGTTGGTTCATGTTACAGATACATGACATCCAAATAATAATAATTTTATTTATTTATAATTTAGTTATTACTTTCTATAAGGTTTTCACTATGAAAAAATATATGGATGCACTTTCATTCTGAGTTTGTTGATTCTATGTGTTTTTCAACTATTCAACATGTCATATTGATTATCATTCAATTATTTTTGTTTCATGATTCCACTATATGTAATCCTTATTGATAATTTGATCTCTGACCTTTCATTTGTTTTCCTTCCACAGGTTATGTAGAATAGAACCTTTATTGAGTTTTCAAGGATGCAGTTTATTAGGTGTTGTTATGTATTATTTGTTGTTTTCTTCTCCTAGTGTAAAATGGGTTCCATGTATGTATCTAGTTTCTTAAAGACTAGCAAACAGATCGGTCCTTCAGGATGTGATTCTTTATAATCATTCCAACATAATAAAATAATGTATTGACTCTGGGCTTATAGGTTCGAGGCGTTACAACTATAGGGGGAAACAAACATAGTAAATTATTGAATACTAGTTTTGAAATAAAAAGGAAAGTGACAAGTGAGTTGGGGATGGATTTTGACCATTTATTTGAAATTTAGTTTCAACTACCAAACATTCAAGGATGTGGGTGAGAAAACTAGGGCCCCCATTTAAAATTTTCAAGGCATAAGACACAATATATTTCTTCCCTAAGATAATAATGGTGTATACCCTAGAGGGAAGGTGGACATATTTGTTATGGTACATTCATCTTAGGGGAGCCCATTTAAATATAGTTGATGATGGGGATCCAAACCGAGGTAGTCCTAATGTATAATGGAGAATTTAAGAGAATATATGGGTAGATGTTATCACTATAGGTGTCATGAAAAAGTCTGTTTGAGCATATCAATGAGTCATATATACATAAGTGAGGGATAAAATCTTCCCTTGAGAGTGGAGTTATATCAATGTTATATGAGAGAATGGAACCTGATAGAAGGGTATTGATCATCAAGAAAAGGATATAATTATGAGGTTCTAATAAGGTGATAGTGTATGTGCCCAGGATAAATTATCTAGGAAATCCTACGCATCCCCTAGAATGACAATCATAGAAGATGTAGTAATTAAAAATATTTTAGTTAAAGACTAGCACTATAGGAGGGGATTATCCTCTTAGGTGAGGAAGATGAAATAGATTATTAGTTTAAGAATCATGTAAAAGGACTTTAGACATATATTTTAAGTTCATACATATAAGACACTAAATTAGTATAGCTTTATAATTTTTTACCCATGATGTAGATCACATAGTATAATATCATTCAGTAATGATGATATACCATGTAGTTTATAGTCACTCACTGAGGAACTATCTCAATAAGTTTAAAATCATATTGAGTTGAATTTTTTTATGAAGTTTAATATATTACTAATAGGACTTTAAATAATGCCTATTATGGTCATGAAATGAAGTCATAGACTAAGAATTTTAACATAATGCGGCATGGAAAAAAGTGAAATGATATTTGAAGTCACATATCTTAGAGTTTTTGTTATGTGGTTTAAAATTATGTATCTTGGACATGTCTGAACTAATATGAAAGTCATTCCATGTAATTCTAGATGAAACTTTCATTGGAGGGAGGTATGATGTTCTCCCCTTCCAAGGTGATTTCTTAGTATAAACCATTAGTCTAGACATTGTTTATAGAGAAGGTGGCCACCCACATTGGCTCAAACTTTAGTTTCTTCCTTATGGATACTATTGGATTAATTAGATTCAATACTGATGCATTCCTATCATAGGGCATGGAAAAAGAAATTTAATTTTCCTAGTGCATCACAGTGGCTGACTAGGGTCATCTCACTTGAGGAGATTTTTCAGTTCGTTCAATCACTTAATCTAATTCACCTTAACTACTTAATTTTGGATGTTTTTATTTAATCTATGAATGTAATGGAATTTATGAAAATAAATAAAATGAAAAAAATCAATTCAAATTAATATAAAATTACAAAAAAATATGGAATTAGTGAAGAAAGGATGTTACCCCAAGAGAATTTTCAAGGATCACCTTCATTGACCGACTTCAAATATTCTTAGTGAACACACTCCATCATATGTGTGCACACCTTAGTCTACCCCAATTATGAATGAAAATTATACATAGAGATCGCCAAACACACCCTCCATCCACCTTCTCAATTGAGGGAAAATAGTTGTAGATTAAAAAATTAATCTTTAGACAACCACAGTGAGGATTACACCCACTATAAATTATCATTAGAATTAAGTAAAAGAATATTAAAAACATGGTCTTGGGTTGAGGAACCTGATTACTCCCTCAGGATATTCCTCAGATTAGTTACTCATGATCATGAGTATTATAGTTCATGATGGTAATATGAGAAGAAGAAAAGAGGGTGGATGGGTGGACACAATAATAAAAAAATGAATGAATTTTTTATAAATCAAAATTTCAAATGACACTAAAACAAAAATAAAGAAAATAAACAAATTAAAAATAAAGGGGGAAGATTTGCGGTCGTCCTCCCTCAGTGGAGATCTTTTCTTTGGTGCCTTGAAGGAATGGAATGGAGGATGAGATGATTTGATAGGGAGGATCTCCCCTTGTTTTATCGCTAGAATCTATCCTCTGAATGATGATGCTTTTTTGGCCCCATTAATGAACGATTCGTTCCTTCCATCCTTCATAAAAGTTATTCAAAAATTTGGTGTTCATTTACCCTCTAAATTTCATCTTTATTGGATGTGAAAATATGGAGTTATATATTTTTTAGTGAGAATGACCTTTTCTGTCCGAAATTTCTAAGAAGATTCTTGTAAGAACCTAGATCTTCTTATCAGGTATGTTTTCCTTTTCTGGTTGTTTTTGAAAAAAAGAGGAATTTCTGGAAATTTTTGAAGTACACATCGTGTAATTTATGAGTACACGCCGTGTACTCGGTTTCCGCATGAAGCCATGTGCTGACCGTGTAATGGACGCACACACGGCCATGTGAGGGTGACTTAGAGACCTCCTAAAGTGGAGTACATAAATGAAAAGTACATTTCGTGTACTTCCAATGTATACGCCGTGTATTTTCTTTCTTTTTATTTAATTTACTAGGGTCACATCTAATCACAAGAAATGCCTTCTTCTCAACCTAGTTTGACCGCGTGAAACAGTACGACCACGATCTTCCTCTAAGCCCCCGACTGAGCATCCAATCTCTGAATCGACTACCCTCAATTACATTGGGATAGCCTCTGTAAGCTCTTCCTTCTACTTGAGCTTTGTTTCATGATTCCTCCTCTTTATCAATTTATCTTCCATTGAAATTTTTAGAAATTTTTGTAGATCTACGATGTTCTTGGGCGATTTAAAGCTTGAGGTTCACGTATAGATATCTACCAACACTGAGGTAGGTGGTTTGTGCCTTTCTGTTCAATGTCTTTGAGTTATATGGGAAAATGTTTCTAATACCCATGAATGGGGTATTGTGTTCCTACTATTTTAGCCCTATTGTTTGCCTACTATGCTTGTATGCTTGAGTAGAGGTTAATTGTTTGGGAATATGGTGAATTGTTGTGTTTTGTAGGTGTTTTCCCATGCATTTTGTTATGACCATATGGTTCTTCTTAGCCTATTAGGCTGCCTTTTTTCATGCCTAGTTTTGTAGGATAGTGTGACTGTTGTTCTGACATGCTATTATGTTGTAGATAGTTAGCCATGTAGTTATTGAGGTTTATTTTGGCCGATATGCTCTGCTATGCTTGCTTGACTTACACAGGGCCGTGATAACTTGGTGTAGTAGAACATAGGGAGAATGGACATAAGGGCTTCTCCAGAGTGTCTGTTTTACTGTTACGATGTGAGACCATAGGGGGAATTAACGTTAGCGCTTCCTCATAGTGTCTGTAGTTCCTCGACGCGGGACACTTGGGGAATGTGATGTAAGTGCTTCCAAAAGTGCCTTTAGTTACCAATATAAGAATATAAGAGGAATTGATGGTGAGTGATTCCTTAGAGAGTCTATGATTAAGCTAAACCAGAGGGGTTAAACTCAGTGTACTTCCCAGAGGGTTGCTTGTCATGTTTGGTTGAACCAGAGGGGTTAGGTTGTGAGTACTTCCCAGAGGGTTACAGTTTGTGTTTATCTACTTGCATGTACATGGTTGGTTGAGCTAGGGGGTTAGGTTATGAATACTACCCAGATGGTTACCTTTTTTGATTAGCTGTTTCTTGATATATGTAACTGAATGCATTGAAACTGTGGATTGTTTACCGCTTAGTACTTCCTAGTTTACTGCTTTCTTTACTTATTGCCTGCCATATATTCTTTGACTATTAGGCATAGATCTTGTGCTAGTTACCTACTAGGATTTAGTCTCACACACTATTTGGGCCCAAATAGATTATATTATTGTAGGTATAGATAAGGGAAAGCACCCTTCTACTTTAGGTAGTTGAATGTTTTGGAGCTGGAGAGCATGGGACCAAGCTGAGGCTTGCGATGCTGAGGAGTTATTTACTTTTTTCTGTTGTACTTTGGTTTAGTTCTTTATTTCAGCATTGTTACTTGTTTGGATACTTTCCTAGAAATATGTATCATGCATAATTTATATATAGGTGCTCCAGTTGTTTCTTAATCAGTCTTATATTGTTTACTAATGTTTGGAATGTTTACTATTTCCGCTATTGTATATATGTTTTTCTTACACTTCGTTACTCTGCCAATGAGGGCATAGTTTCCCCACTATCACACCCAATTCCCTCGCTGCTAGTCGGCAGCCTCTGGAATTTAGGGAAATGCGCTTGAGGCCATGTGACCAACCGGTTATGGGGCGTCTCTGGGCAGATTCCAGAACTGGGATGTTACAAAGTGGTATCAAAGGTGTTATTTTTTTCTTGACTTACTATTTGGAGCCTATATTTAAGGATATAACAGAATAGATACTTGGTAATAAGTTGTTCCCAAGACTAGCTAACCCGTGTATAGGGAAAAGCCAATTTAACTTGTTAATGCGATTTTTCTGGTTTTGAAATTTTACAGTTGATTTGATTTTCACCGTTAGGTGACTCACATATACTTTGCAGTTATTTTTGATATTATTTAGGTTCTATTTCTGTCGAAACTTTATGAGATGGGGATATGTCATCTCATGCATCATATAGAAACTTTCTAGAAATCACATGTCATGCATTCTTGCCATTCCATTTAGGGTGCATTAGTGATTTCATGTTGTTGTGATACATGTTGTGCTAGATATACATGTTGTTGTGATAGATGCCTTGATAGAATACCTACTATTTGATAGGGTATTTATTATGTAAGGTTTTGTTTGAATGAACACCAAACATTGGTTCGTGTGGTGTTATGGGACCTCATGGGCCAGAATTTGGTGGATCATTGCACCGTTATCCTTATTTATAACATGTATAAGATTCCAATATTTTATTCACAGGGAGTATGGGCTGTCACAGATCAGAATTTGGAACTTTAGGGTTTTTTATTGTTTTTATGGGTTCCAGAGTAGTTTTTGAGGCTTACTATTCGGAAAAACCCAGAATACACATTGTATAGTTTTGAGTACACGCCTTGTGTTATTCTGTTCGGGAAGAATCCTTTTTTAAAAAATTACACACCGTGTACCATACGTACGCACCATGTAGTCTCTAACTGTGTCACTGACTGTGTGAGAAGAGACACGGGATTAGAAAATCTTTAGGGTAACACGCCATGTACCAGTTGTACACGTCATGTTGTGTTGACCCTGTGTCCACCCATGTGACTAACAACATTTACTAATAAAACTTATGAGATACATGTCATGTCACTCTTGAACACATCGTGTAGTTTAACCCTAGTATCCGGCCTTGTAGCTAACAACATAGGTCGATTGAGTCTCTTCAAGTGCATGTTGTGTCCATCTGGAGCACGTCGTTTAGTGTCAGCCATGTAACCGTATGTGTCCCTAACAACACGGGTAAGTGAAGCGCATATAGTACACACCGTGTATGGAATGAAAACATTGTGAAGTCTTGTTCTAGGAAGAACTGCGTGGATTAACCATGTAGAAGGAATCGAGTAGGGGAAGTGTATTCAAGTACACGTTGTTTGTTTGGGGTGTTACATGACTAGTTTTGGAAGAAGTACATGCCCATGTGAATGGTTTAAGGGAACACACTATATATGCAGTATAAACGTTGTTTATCCATGTTTTTCAAAACATTAATGTTTACTTTATCCTATTCCCTTTTAACACTTCTAGTTTTCAGTACTTGTAATTCTTAATATAAGGGGTGTGCTAGACCTTATAGGGTCACGCCACCGAGACCTCCTCCAGTTGTACGCCTGTTGCAAGGCGGGGATCAGACACCAGACATGGCTGAACAGGGACTACCAGCAGATCCTCAAGTTGTGCCAGTTTTGGAACCAACCATTATACTGGATACCAGTGCTGATGCAAAGTTCAGGGAAGGATTTATGAGGTTCATGTAGAACTTTCGAGGAGTACCGCATCCTACCCCATCTATGGAAGAGTTTATGTGGGTTTTCCAGCAGCAACATTTTCCCACCTTCATACGGGAAGGAGGAATTATGGCTGCATAGTCATGGTTAGAGGCCATGATTTCTATCTTCAGGCATCTGGAGACACCTACAGATAGGAGAGTCAATCTCGCTACATATATGCTTCGAGATTCCACAAAGATGTGGTGGGATGTGATCTCATAGGTGGGACACTAGCAGGTTATGCCCTAAGATGAGTTCTAGTGTGCCTTCTATGACTAGTTATATATGGAGACTTTGAGGTCCGATCGAGCCTGAGAGTTGATGAGTTTGGATTAGGGTACTCTTTCTGTTATGGAGTATTCTTCTAGCTTCACCGAGCTGTAGTGTTTCACACCTATTCTAGGAGGTGATGAGTTATACCTAGCAATGAAGTTAGAGGATGGTCTAAGGAACGACATCTAATCACAGGTGAACAACTTCAGGTTGACTTCTATCACTTATATAGTCAACTAGGTGCTGATCACAGAGCACAATCTGAGTGATTTTGGAGTTGTGAGCCAGGGTATCTCAGCATCTAGAGGTAGTATTCCTCCAACTGACGGCAGGAAGCACCATAGGGAGTCTACGCATGGAGATGCGAAGAGGTGGGATACATCTTCTGGTAGCCATGTGGTGTGAAAACAGTGCGGGAAGAGCATGCATATGAGGCCACATTACCTGAGAGACCCAATAGAGTTACAAATTTGGGGTAAGATGGGCCATATTCAGTGTTTTTTTTCAGATATTTTCATCAGCAGCTGGAGATAGGGGTTCTTCTATGACTCCCTGTTCAGCAGCAACACCACCAGTTTCTCACCAGTCTGGGAACTTGAGTTCTTCCAGCTGATCAGGTCATGGTGGAGGTTAATGACTTGGAATTCAGTCACCAGGATTTCAATGACAACAAGGTGGATCAACTCAGAGTGGTCATGTAGGGTCAAAGGGATGTAGAGCTGGCCAGACTTTTGTAGTGGATCAGACCCAGCAGGAGAAGGATCCTGTATCTTCTATAGTTTGAGGTATGATCTTAGTAGCCTCAGTTTTAGCTTCTGCTCTTTTCAATATAGGAGCGTCCTATAACTTTATATCTATCTCTTTTGTGGAGAGCCTTGGTCTCTGCATATTTTCTTTTTCTGATATCTTGACACTAGACACTCCGTTGGGGAAAAAACAGATTTTGTATGTTAGTTCAAGGAGTTCCCTCTAGAGGTTGGAGGGTGTCACTTTTTATGAGCACTATATGTCCTAGAGATGACTGACTATGATGTCATTCTCAGAATATACTAGTTGGTTTCCTTCCAGGGTATTGTCAACTGCTATCACCATAGGGTGAGTTTCACATCACCAGAGGGTGGATCTTTCTTTCATAAGGGTGAATGTGATGTCCAGGTGAGCAGAGCGGGACCTGAGCATCATGGGTTGGAAGGAGTTACAACCCAGATTGCTAGTATTTATCTAGATGACCAGGGGACTTCACAGTTAGACTTTCCTCTAGTAGTGGATTGTTTTAGGAACGTCTTTCCAGAGGAATTTTCAGGTTTTCCTCTGAAGGGTGAGTTGGAAATTTTGATTGAGCTTGTTCTAGGAGTGTCACCAATGTCAAATTCTCCTTATAGGATTACTATACTAGAGTTTCAGAAGCTCAAGAAGCAGTTGGAGGAGTTGCAGGTAAAGGGTTTCATCTGACCCAATACTTCTCCTTGGGGTTCGCTGGTACTATTTGCGAAGAAGGCGAATGGTACCCTCAAACTGTGTTTGGATTATCATATGTTGAACCAGTTGATGGTTAGGCCTAAATGGCCGAAAGGCCTTCATTTTTATTGATTTTTGATAACCCCCATTCAAAAGATGAGGGGGAACCCTTACAAGGATCGTAGACTCAGAGATTACATGGCCCATAGGCTTAGGAGATTATATGACTCGAAGGTCTTAGGAAATTATACCAGACTATATATAAGGAACTTCCCCTCCCCAGCATCTGCATCCTGATAGTAGCTCTCCACCTTCGCATGACCATCTGGCTAGGATTCCCATGCAAGCACAGGCTGGTCCCGATGGTATAGCCATACCCTCTCATTCTGAAAAATCTATTTAGTTCTGCTCTAGTGAGTGCACCTGCTCTGAATCCTCTTCTGGGGCTTCTCCTTTTTTGTAGTGTGTCTGGGGAAACTGCATGTGGCCCGAAGGCCTTTAGGTAGCCTGAAGGCCTTAAAACTGGCCCAAAATCCCTACTGACCTGAAGGCCTGGGTGGCCCGAAATCCTTAAGGACTCCAAGCCCCAACCGGTGGCCCAAGGTGAATAGTTTCGACTGCTACAGTACTGAATATTACCTGCTATAGTAACTACTACAGTGCTTACTATAGTACCAGCACAATGTACAGTCTGCTACAGTTCTATACAGTGTGCAGTTCTGCTATAATACTCGCCTAGTGTACAGTTCTTCTACAGTACTTTTACAATATCTACGACAGTACTTCTACAGTACCTGGAAATATTCCTCTACCTGGTTTTGAACCATGGTCTTGTGGATGCACTTAAGGATACCTCCCCAATATGGCTGAGGCTCATGTGCTAGTTGATGGTTAGGAACCGATATCCCTTGCCAAGGATTGATGATATCTTTGATCAGCTTCGAGGATCCCGAGTGTTCTCAAAGACTGACTTGAGGACCTGTTATCATCAGTTTCACATTATACCATCTTATATACCTATCACAGCCTTCCAAAGTAGGTATGGTCTATACGAATATGTGGTTATGCCATTATGTCTCATGAACGCACCTGTAGTCCTCATGGCACTTATGAACCGAGTGTTCCATTCATACTTGGATTATTTCATGGTGGTCTTTGTGGACGATATCTTGGTGTCCTCTCACACTCGACACGACCATGCCATAAAACATGATATTTTCTTGAGTACACTGAGAGAGAATCAATTATATGTTAAGCTCTCAAAATTCCACTTCTAGATGGACCAAATTCAATTCTTGGGTCAGGTTATCTTAGGGACATGAGATTTAGTTGACCTAGAGAAAGTGAGAGTAGTAGTTTCCTAGGAGAAACTGAAGAACGTCTTTGAGGTGTGAAGTTCTATAGGGATGTTTGGATACTACAGACACTTCATATGGGACTTTTTTCACATAGCAGCACCACTGAGGGGCCTGAATAAGAAGGGTGCAAAGTTCTTGTGGTCATATTCTTATGAGTCAGCCTTTCAGGAGCTGAAAGGGAGGTTGAATCTAGCACCAATACTAGTCTTTCCAGATCCACTCAAGAGCTGTACTATTTATTATGATGCTTCAGGTATCGGGATGGGAGATATTCTTATGTAGGGGGAAAGATTTGTTGTGTATGGGTCTCAGCAGCTGAGTCCACATGGGAGGAATTACCCGATGCACGATCTCAAGTTGGCTTTAGTTTTTCATGCCTAATGCTGTTGGAGACACTATCTTCTGGGAGAAAATTTTGTGGTTTTCACCGAACACAAAAGTCTCAAGTACATTTCACTCAGCTTGACTTGAATTTGAGGTAGCTAAGGTGGGTTGAGTACCTTTAGTCATTTGATTTTGATCTTGCCTATACGCCTAGGAAAGGCAACGTAGTGGATGATGTGCTAAGCAGGAGGACTCAGATAAAGGCAGTTCATGAGGATAACAGTGAGTAGCAGCTTATGGCTCTGTTTTTTGAGGTACATTTGGAGGTGCACAATAGACAGGGGTGGACGTTTCTTTCTTATATAGCTGTTACCTATACTCTTCTTGATCGAGTGTGAATGATGAAGCTATCAGATTCTGAAGGCCTAGTCCAATGGGAAAGCGTGTTAGGCGGGGACCCTATTCCGGTATGGACCATAGGAGAGGATGAGATCTTGCATTTCCAGGGGCATGTATGGGTGTCAGCAGACATATGTGAGGATCTGATGTGGGACTTTCATTCCTCAGTTTGGGTAGTTTATCCTGGTGTCACCAAGATGTATCGTGATCTATAACCACCAGTATTCGTGGCCAGGTATGAAGATGTATGTTGCTAGTTTTTTCCGGAGGTCTTCCACTTATCAGTAGGTGAAGGAAGTGCATTAAAGACCAGCAAGGATTTTTCAGTAGTTACCCATTTCCAAGTGGAAGTGGAATGATGTCGTGATGGATTTTGTGATAGGGTTACCAAGTTCGTCTCTAGGGAATGATGCAGTTTGGGTTGTCATTGAAAGACTCACGAAGGTTTCTCCCTTCTTATCGATCAAGGAGACCATTAGTGTTTACGAGCTGGGATGGTTGTACATCTGAGATATTATATGTTTACATGGAGTTCCTCCCTCCATTGTTTCAGAAAAATATGCACATTTTACTTCTCAGGTCTGGTAGGGGATCCAGAAGGCATTGGGTACATGGGTACTTTTGAGTATACCTTACCATCCCTAGACAGATGGCAAGTCTAAGAATGCGATTCAGGTGCATAAGGACATGCTCCAAGCATTCATCCTGGATTTTGGAGGTTCTTGGGAGAATCACACACCACTTGTGGAGTTTTCCTAAAATAATAGTTTTCAATAAACTATTCATATGGAACCTTATGAGGATTTGTACAGTAGGCCATGCCGATCACCCTTATGTTGGCTAGAGGCAGGAGAGGCAGCTTTGCTGGGACCTCGTCTTGTCTAGGAAACCACAAAGAAGATAGAGTTGATTCGGAAGAGGATGGCTACTGCACAGTCTCGACAGAAGTATTATGCTAATCAGTGTGGACGAACACTGGATTTTGAGGTCAGGGATTAGGTTTTACTTCATGTCACACCATGGTTGGGACACAAGAGGATTTAGAGATAGGGTATGATTTTGCAGAGGTATGTCAAGCCATCTGAGGTGTTGGAGAGAGTTAGTCCGGTTGCCTATTGGTTGAACTTACCTCAGAGGTACAGAGCTATACACGATGTGTTCCACATCTATCAGCTTCAACGTTACTTCTCAGACCCGTCTCAAGTCTTCCAACCCAAGGAGGTTGAGTTAGAAGTGGATGCATCATTCGAGGAGCATCCTATCTAGATTTTTGGTCATAGTACAAAGGTCCTCCATGGCTGTTCTGTTCCTCTAGTACAAGTGCTACGACAGCACGGGGGAGTATAGGATGAGACTTGGTATAGGGAGGCTGATGTATGATCTCAATGGCTGGAGTTGTTTGAGGTTTCTTCTTCTACGCTGCCTTGCTAGGAAAATTCGGGGATGAATTTCTTTAGGGGGGAAGTTTATAAGAACCTGGGTCTTCTTTTCAGGTATGCTTTCTTTTTCTGGTTGTTTTTGTGATAAAGTGGAATTTCTGGAAATTTTTGAAGTACACGCCATGTAATTAATGACTACACGTTGTGTACTTAGTTTCCACATGAAGCCGTGTGCTGGCTGCACACACGACCGTGTGGGGGTGACCTAGAGACCACCTAAAGCAGAGTATGGAAACAGTAAGTACATGTCGTGTACTTCCAATGTACACGCTGTGTATTTAATTTTTTCCATTAAACATACCGGGGTCGCATCTAATAGCCAGAAAGGCCTTCTTCTCAACCTAGTTCATCCAAGAGAACATGTATGACCGTAAACTTCCTCCGAACCCCTGACCGAGCATCTAATCTTCGAATCAACCACCGTCGATTTCATTGGGATCACCTCGATAAGCTCATCTTTCTTCTTAAGCTTCATTTCATGATTCCTCCTCTTTCTCATGATATCCTTTGTTGAATATTTTCGAAGGTTTTTTAGATCTACAGTGTTCTTGGGAGATTCAAGGCTTGAGGTTCATGTATAGCGATCTCCCAACACCAAGGTAGGTGGTTTGTGCCTTTTTGTTGAAATTATTTGAGTTGTATGTGAACATTTTTTCATTAACCATGAATAGGGTATTTTGTGTTTACTTTTTTAGCCCTATGGTTTTCCTGTTATGCTTGTATGCTTGAGTAGAGGTTAATTGTTTGTGAATAGGGTGAATTGTTGTGCTTTGGAGGTGTTTTCACAAGCATGTTTTTTATGACCATTTAGTTATGCTTGTCCTGTTAGGATGACTTGGTTTTCCCATGCCTAGTATTGTAGGATGGTGTAACTGTTGTTCTGACATGCTGTTATGATGTAGACTATTAGCCAAGTAGTTCTTGAGCTTTACTTTGGCCGATACGCACTGCGATACTTGCATGACATACATAGGGCTATGAGAACCTGGTGTAGTTGACCACAAGGAGAATGAACGTAAGGGCTTCTCTAGAGTGTCTGTTTTACTATTACGATAAAAAACCGTAGGGGGAATTGACATGAGTGCTTCCTTAGAGTGTATGTAGTTCCTTGACGCGGGCCACAAGGGGAATGTGACGTTAATGCTTCCCCAAAGAGCCATTATTTATCGATAAAATACTATATGAGGAATTGACGGTGAGTGATCCCTCAGAGAGTCTATGCTTAAGCTGAACTAGAGGGGTTAGACTGAGTGTATTGCCTAGAGGGTTGCTTGCCTTGTTTGGTTGAACCAAAGGGGTTAGGTTGTGAGTACTTCCCAGAGGGTTACTATTTTTGTTTATCTAATTGCTTGTACTTGTTTGGTTGAGCCATGGGTTATGCTATGAATACTACCCAGAGGGTTACCTGCTCTGATTAGATATTTTTTGATATATGAAACTGAATGCATTGAAACTATGGATTGTTTACTACTCAGTACTTCTTTGTTAACTACTTTCTTTACTTATTGCCTACCATATATTCTTTGACTATTAGGAACATAACTTTTTGTGTTTTCCTATTGAGATTTAGTCTCACACCCTTTTTGGGCCATGATTTTGGACCCAAACAGATTATATCGTTGTAGGTATAGATAAGGGCCAGTTCTCTTCTACTTTAGGTAATTGACTACTTTGGAGCTAAGGAGCATGAGACCAAGCTGAGGCTTGCGATGCTGTGGAGTTTAATATATTTTTTACTTTGGGTTAGTTCTATATTACAGCATTGTGACTTGTTTGGATGGTTTCCTAGACATATGTATCATGCATCATTTATATTTATGTTCACCTATTTTTTCTTCATCAGTCTTCCATCGTTTACTATCATTTGGTATGTTTACTATTTCTGCTATTGTATATATGTTTTACTTCTGTTGTGTTATTCCTCCAATGAGGGCATAGTTTCCCCAAAATCACACCCAGGGCCCTCTCTTCTAGTTGGTAGCCTCCGGAATTTTGGTAAATGTGCTTGAGGCCCTATGACCAACCGGTTACGGGGCGCCTCTGGGCGGCTTTCAAAATCGGGACGTTACAATTACTCCAACAATATGTCATTCAATGGACTCCTTAATGGATTCATAACTCCCTAAAATTGATTTTGTAGGTTCCTCTATGTGTTATAGTTCCTTTACAGGTGGAAAAACCGAAATTTAAGGTGTTTAGGCTGAGATAGTCTTCCATTACAGTGGTGGGGTCCATGTTGTATACACGAAAAAGTCTATAAATTTATTGATTTTTTAAGTCCTCTAGATTTTTGAATCTACATTCCTTCCTGATAAAAAAGTTTTAGTAAATAAATAGGGATTTCAACAAAAAATAATAACACAATTTAGAGACAAAAAGTAAATTGTATGACCAAAACACCCCAATGATAAAAATCTGTCAAAATTCTAGATTTAACTGCATTTTGCATTTAAGCTCAAATTACCACTAAAACCTAAAAAATGTGAAAATTAACCATAAATTAACATTATGTTTGGATTATAAACAATGATTTAAAGTATAAAATATATGAAAATTTGAGCTTTATCACTCCCCAACACTTAAACATTACACTCTTGGGCAATCATCTTACATCCAAATCAAAATCCATATAACAATCAAAAATAAGAAAATATCAATGATCTTATCCAAAATAGAGTTCCATCATGTGTCATATATGAAAAACAATTCTCTCTCATTTTCATTTCAATAATTCAAATTTCTTCAACCTCATAAATCAATCCATGAACCAATCACATCCTACCTCACATTGAATTTTTTGTCACTCTTCACTCAAGAGAAATTGAATATAAAGTTATGCTCATACTTGAAAATCTCATGTATCACTATATCTTTGTAAAATTTATCATTTCTCCAGAGCATGAAACATGAAAATTATTTCAACGATGAGGTATTTAACTAATAGTTCAAATGATTCTGCAACTTAGGGTTTGTGAGAAATTGATTGAAAAAGTTTCTAGCCAGAAAAAAGTGGTTGGACTCTAAAGTACAATGCAAGATTAATTCAAGTGAAAACACAAGAAATTCCTTTCTCAATCATGCTTGAAAATGTGAAAAACAAAACCACCACCATTTATGACATGGTATATTATTCATGATGTGATTACAAATACTTATATCATTTATGTTCTCCCTCTTTTTTTATTCTCTAGAAAGGCACAACTTTATTTTCATTCTTTTTGATTTTTTTGTGGAGGATGAGATGAAATTTGAATATAATGAATGAATGAAAATTCATAAACTTCATTTTTGATAGGTACATGAGTAATAAAAGAATTTACAATTAGTAATTCAAGAAAATATCCATTTTTTCATTTTTAAGGAGAAATGGATGAAACAAATAAAGCACAATGAAATGACTACACATACCCAATTCTCTTATTATCCACTGCCCAAAAATATTGACAAACACATTTAAAAATCCAAAAATGATACAAATACAAATTAAATCACATGAAATTACCTTCCCCCACATTCAAACTTTAAATATCCTTGCAAAAATTCTAAAAGCGTGGGTAGGTAAGGAAAAATTGGCTTGTAATGTGGCTTAAAACTATAAGGAAATTCATGGAATCAAAGGGCTTATGAAGGATAAATGTAAAGGTTGGTCTCAATATAAAATGGGGCTAGCCAAATATATTCCTTAATCAAATAAAAGACATTTCATTAAATCCAATTCTTTGAAATAGAAAAGTTACAAATTATGGTTCTCAAACAAAATCTAAGTTTCTCTCAAGAAAGTGTGGGTATTAAGAAGAATATGTTACAGTAGTTTAGAATACCTTACAAGATTGGAAAAAATATTTTGAGTTAGTTTTTTATTGGAATGGATTTAAAAAATTAGTCAAAATCATAAAAATGCTTGAAAATCCATTTCAAGGAAAAAGAATTCACATCAACAATCATTGAAAATCCATTATTTCAAAAATCATTTCAACTCTTTAAAAATAAATTGATGTGTGAAAAGTGACAAGAATATTCATTAGTGTTCAAAAATCCTCAAAATATGAAAAACAAAAATGAAAATCATACAAGAAGAACTAAGCAGGTTGATACTCCCCCACACTTAAATTTACTACCCCTCATTTCATCTCAAAAAATAAAAAAATAAATATAATGCAGAGAAAAGGGACTGAAAGATACCACCTCACATTATTTTTGAAGTTGACACATTGAATTAATCTCCTAGAAGCTTCCACTTTAATACGACAAGAAATAAATGAAAATAAATATGAAAAATAAATAAAAATAAAGATAAATAGAATAGAAAAGATATAATGCTTGGTTTAAAACCCCAAGTGGGTGCTAGGTTTTTACATCCCCTAGTTAGGCAGTTTCAGTGGATTATCCTCAATCATAAAGAGGGTGTAGTTTCATTGAGATTAGCCAACACATGTGACTTTTATCGACACCCATGAGTAAACACATAAATTATATAACTCCAAAGAAGATAAAATAGTTCCCAACACCCAAGAAAGAGGATAAATAAAATTTGAGTTCTGAAGTGGGAGGGAAAATAACATAGAGGTTATACCAATTGACTTTTGTGGTATCCTCATCTATATGGTATGTAAATTGTTTTTGAGGAGATATTCACATGACCACATGCTTTTTAAACTCTTCTTCAATCACCACCACTTGGGTAGTCTTTTATTTGACGTCTAAGGTCTGATCCATTTGTGTTGTGTCATAAATTTCAAATAAAGAGAAATTAGAAAACAATTCAGATTGAATATGATTAAAACATGAAGAATTAATAAAGAAAACATCCCTTTCATGTAATTCAGATAGGTAATTTATCTCTTTAGGTATGACTATTGAAAACTCAATCTCAACAGGTGAATCTTCTTCATCATCTTACAAAGTATGAGAGAGGTATAATGGTTCTGATGGTTCATTAACAAGGATGGGAAGATCAACATTCAAGTTATCTTCAATAAATCTATTCCTGGATTTTTCCAAAAAAAAATTGATCTCCCATCAGTGCATCAACTAAAATGGGTACTTTCGGGACCTCCTCAAGCAACGGTTTAGTGTGGGATGATGTGATTAGTTCCTTTAGAAAATCTTTATCAATCGCCTCTGGTTCTTTAACATAAAAAATTATTGGTGAAATCCCTTACCCAACATGTTCTAGTTCAGGTTCTGGCTCAGGTTCCGACATAGGTTCTGATTACTCCTGGGCTGTGCATACATATTTAGCAGTCCATTCTATTTAGCTCTCTATGTTTTTAACTTTGTCACTAATCCTATGAAACTGAGCATCAAGTTTAATGTAAAACCTTTCATGAACTTGATATTGGTCAGTCCATGCATAATAATCACAATTTGAAGACATCATGAGCAAAGATTATTTTTTATTGTTTTTTTTTTGAAATTTTTGAAATTTTTGTTTTTTTAATGAAAATATATCTAGAATGTGAAAATAGAAAAAGATAGGTAAACTTCTGATTGGATCCCTATAAACAATTCTAGTTTTGATGCACTCCTATCGTAGGGCGTGGAAAAATCCATTTAATTTTCCTAGTGCAGGACAGTGGATGACCAGGGTCATCTCACTTGAGGAGATTTTTCAGTTCATTCACTCACTTAATCTAATTACCTTAAATACTTAATTTTGGATGTTTTCATTTAATCTATGAATGTAATGGAATTCATGAAAATAAATAAAATTCATCAAAAAATCAATTCAAATGAATATAAAATTATAAAAAAAATGAAATTAGTTAAGAAAGGATGTTCTCCCAAGAGAACATTCAGGGAGCACCTTCATTGAACAGATTCAAATATTCATAGTGAACACACTCTATTTTATGTGTGCGCACCTTAGTCTACTCTGGTTATGAATGAAAATTCTACTTATCGATCATCAAGAAACACCCTACATCCACCTCCTCAATTGAGGGAAAATGGTTATAGATTAAGAAGTTAATCTTTAGCCAACCACATTGAGGATTACACCCACTATAAATTATCCTTATAATTAACTCAAGGAATATTAAAAAAATGGTCTTGGGTTCAAGAATCTGATTACTCCCTTGGGATATTCCTCAGATTAGTTACTTATGATAATGAGTATTATAGTTCACAATGGTAATATGAGAAGAATAAAAGAGGGTGGATGGGTGGAAACAGTAAAAAAATCAGTGCATGAATTTATTATAAATATAAATTACAATTGAAAACTAAAAAAATAAAAATAAAATAAAAATTTAAAATAAATGTGGTTGATTTTCAACTGGCCTCACTCAGTGGAGATCTCATCCTTAGTGCCTTGAAGGAATGGAATGGAGAATGAGATTATTTGAGAGGGAGGAACTCCTCTCCTTTTATATCTAGATTATGTCCTCCAAAAGTTGATGTGTTTTTGGCCCCATTAATGGATGATTAAGTCATTAAATACTTCATAATAGTTATTCAAAAATATATTGTGCGTTTACCCTCCAAATTTAAGATTTATTGGATGCAGAAATATGTAGTTATGGATTTTTTTATTGAGAATGACTTTTTCTATCTGAAATTTCTAGAAATATTCCTCCAATAATATGTAATTCAATGGAATACTTAATGGATTTATAACTCCTTGAAATTTATTTTGTATGAACAACTATGTTTCAAAGTTCTATTATAGGTGTAAGAACAAAAATTTATGGTATTTAGGCCGAGACAGACTTCCGTTATGGTGGTTCCATCCATGCTGTCTTCCTAGAAATTTATTTAACTTCATTGATTTTTAAGGCCACTAGATTTTCAAATCAGCCTTTCCTCCTTAAGAAAAAGTTGTAGTAAATAAATTAGGCATTTCAAATAAAAAGGATTCACATATTTTTTATTCAAAATGTAAATGTTACGACCAAAATACCCCTATGATAAAAATCTGTCAAAATTCGAAATTTAGATGCTTTTTGCATTTAAGCTTAAATTACCACTAAAACAAAAAAATGTGACAATTACCTATACAATAACACTATGGTGGGACAACATAAAATTATTTAAAGTATAAAATATATAAAAATTTGATCTTCATTAAATACCAAATCACTTTAGAGAATAGAGTATAGGTGAACCTTCTAATTTAATTCTTGATCCACTTGGTTTCGATGGAAAATAAGATTTTCCTAAACTTAGATACAGTTCTCATTGATATGTTATATATTTTTTAGATAGAAAAATAAATTTTTTCCAGCATCAAGTGATCATATATGGGTACTCATATAGACAACCATTGAACCTCAATGTTCATCACTAATTATGTTTCATATACCAGGGTTTAAGAAGTCCCTTAAGTGGGAGTTCTATCCATCCTCTAATCATTCCACATTTTTTGGGGAGATTTTCCAGAATATACTTTTTTTGATCCAAAATATTCTTTATAATATTACAGAGGGTCTTTTTCAATTCCTCAATCTTCCAATTTTATCATGCATGGTAGCAAGACAAATGGTTGGACTAGACAGTATATGTGGAATATAAATTATTTATCTCAACAGTTTATAAATTAGTTCTATTGTCTATGACAATGGTATGAGTAATCCCAAATTAGTAGAAGATGTGGGACTTCATGAACTAAATAACAGTCTCGGTCTTGGCCTTATTTATGGGGATAACCTCAACCCACATTGAGAAGGTATCAGTGGATGTTATGATGAACCTATACTGGTGGTCCATCTCTAGTGGGTAGGGACCATTGATGCCAAATCCAAATATAGAAAAGGGATTTGAATACATGGTGGAATAGAGAAACTATAGTGTAAGGTGAATAATGTTTGGGTGAATATGGTATGCATGACACTTCTTAGTGAATTCCATACAGTCAAAATCCATAGAGGGAAAATGTAGTCAAACCTTCGAATATGATGGAAGAGATTCAATCATGAATGGTGACCCTCATATGACCCTGAATGGACCTCTTATAAGACCTTATGTATTTCCTTTCCATCGATGAAATTAAAAATGATTCCCTAAATGACATATCTTTAGGGGACCTACTCTAAGTTGGGGATGCTGTAAATAACCTAATTTATCACACACCATAAGATCCACTCATATCCATCTCAATTGGATAATAGAGTTCAATACTAGTGGTACTAAATAAGAGGAGTCATCTAGTTAGGTTATTCTTCTATCATGGATTTGTTTGAAGAAATTTACTACAGAGTTCTAGTATCATGTTGATTCATCTAGTAGTCCACCTTATCCGAAATGATAGAGGTGGTGACTTTCTAATGCGCCACCTCAATGAAAATGTCATCCTAATCTAGTATAGTGAGGGATGTGGAAATGATTTAAAATGAATTTTATTGATCATTCTAAGATCATGGGATTTGAGTTGCCTTAGACTTTTATGGAAATTGGTCCATCATCTGATAAGTCTGGTCATGTAATGTGATGAGCTTTTTATTTCTATAAGTATAGTCACCATTGATCATCTTAATGACTAGCTCCAAATCAAATTTTACATGAAACTATGGGACCTCAATTTTGAGATCATTCTCTAGAACAAAGACTGGGCATGGTATTAAACACCATTTTTGGTTCACCTCTTTTGTAGGATGAACATTTATGACTTGAAGGACTTCAAGGGAGTGATGAAATCCATAATAATTATTAATTTTTTAAAACTATAGATATTTAATATTCTTTTAGTTATGATTCATGAAGCACTACTAATGTGAATATCTAATCATGGAATTTATTAGCCAAGGTAAATATTTTTTTCATATAGGAAGATGATGTCTATGTAAAATTCCTCAAAAGTTGGTTGTTTTTTGAGGAATTATTCCAGTAGTTATCCCCTGACAAATTTCCATGGGACAGACATAATATTAACCCAATGAAGAATCACTACTCACCACACCAATCATCCTATCAACATGGGATGATTTAGGATATAAATTAATGGGTCCATATGAGAAACCAACTATATATCATAGTGGTATAGATAATTTCATATCTTCTAGATTGTTAAGACGAAGGTTTAGAAGTTATTATCAATATGAGAATATATATTAACAATTTCTAGAAACTAGAGATTGACACAATAAAGGTATTTCTTTATAAATTCACTATTCATCTATGAAAATTGGGCATTGAGGGTTTATTATATGGTTTAACATAAATGACCAAAGGTTTCCATGGTATGGGTGAAATCAACACCGATGGATGAAGTATATACTACTTGATATAAAAAAATGTGACTTGGAATTATTAAACTGAAAAATAGATGATAAATTTGTACGTAGTCTTAGATAATGGATTACAATTTATGGAAAAAATTAGAAAAAACTACATATATAGGATATATAGACATGAAGGCCCTGAACCTCCCTCAGTTTGTGTTAGGATGACATCTCACTGATGGATGTGATATTCTCCATGTCACTCTCCATACCTATGTATTAGAAAAAACCCTGAAACATCCAATATGAAACCATGAATTCAAATTCACGGGGTTCATCTTTAGGTGAATACATTTATCATAACAAATAATTTTTCAAGATCAATGAGATTGTCTTGACAATTGTGGGATTTGACGAACATGCCATCCATATAGTTTTATAGAATTTTTTCAAGGTGGGTTATAAATATGTGATTCATGTAACAATAATTAGTTCCTCCATCACTCTTTAAACTAAATGGAATCACTCAAAAGAAATAGGTTCCCTATGTTTCCTTGAATGTAGTATATTTCTCATATTTCAGATCCATTATGAGTTGATTATGACTTGAGTATCTATTTGTGAAGGAAATAACCCATAATCTAGCGTCTTTGTCAATCAACAACTCTGTGACTAGGATGTGGAAGTCATTATTAATAGAATATATATTTTTTTTTTTTTAAGATAATGAAAACTCTTATTTGTTCACAATTCCTCTCTTGGATGATATTTTCCAACCACTTGGGGTATTAGACATCACTTATAAAGTTGTATTTGATCATCTTATCAACTTCTGTCTCCACCATAGTAGTAGGAAAATGATTTATTTTAATGTGTTCTGTACTAAATTCATGATGTTAAATAGGAAGGAAATGATAGGTAATGAAAACCTAGGGATCAATCCATAATATCTATATATATTTCAATGCGATTACATCAATCTGCTATTTTAGGAAAATGAAAAATTATTATTTCTCATTGGAAGACATGACGACACTAATATCTATCAACATTAAATCTTCCTTGATTCCAAGGTTCACCTATAATTTATTGTTTAAGTTGGTGGATTCACCATAATCAAAGGCAATATCCAATTAATCCATATCATCTTTATAAGATGTGTGCAGAAAAAATTTAGGAGATAAATCCTCAACCAAAGGTGATTTCATTAGGATGACCACTTCCCCTTTATGGGAATAATCTTTTGAATTTATTTATTTCCCTTCTATCTCTATGGATACCATGGTGACATAGGATTAGAGTAAGATTATATGATGAATTCAATAACATGATCACACTTTATATTGGAGAAAAGTGTCTTGATAAAATTCAAAAGGACCCAACAAGCTATCTGAAAGATATGGGGGTGACATTGGTGGGTAGGCTTGGTTGAGAATTTTGGTATGTGACATAGATAGGATTTACTAGATTTAAAATTAAATTTCCTTTATATAAGTACAAGTTAATCTAAGAGAAGATATTTTTATTAGTTCTGAAGAAATGGCTCCAAATATTTGGGGTCATTTATTTCAGGTGATGAATTGGAAAGAAGAAACATTCCTTTAGATACTCCTAATGATTTGATGACATTGATTCAAGTAATTGGGGGAATTGACAAGATAATCTACATTAACCTGAGGTTTCTACCATTCCATTTTGTAATACCCATATTTAAGGTATCAATATTTAGATAGTTCAAAATGAGAATAATCGCCATATAGTATTCTTACTTGATCATTGTGGAAGTATTTGACATACTGGTTATATAAATTAGTTACTTCTACATGAAGGTGGAGCTAATGTCTTACCTATTTGTAAATAAAATGTGTTTCTTTGAAAGATGCGCATTAATTAAATATTTTATAATAAATCACCGAACTAGGAATCCATTTGAATATTTTCGAATGGATTCTATTCACTCTTGTCATATCAGTTAATTGTAATGGTTAATGGGGTCATTTTTCATATGGTATGTCATATATTGTGGAGTTTATTATTTTGGATGAGGTTAATTCCAAAGATAATGTCCACTAGGCACAGATGGTTCTCTACAATATAAACAATCATAAGATATATATGAAGTGCATATTATTATAAATGATAGAACCTTCATCACCCCCAAGAAGGAAATTATTGTTTGGAACTCTTTATTCTCAACTACTTCTATACTATAGGATTCAGTAGTGGCTACCTCAGTTTCCAATTGGAGAGGGAACTTTAGGTCCTTGATGAGGGCCTCAAGTAACTCCATTGATAGTTGTATCAAATAAAGGATTGAATGTTTCGATTGAATGATAATGATTTGATTAATAATATCATACATGTGAGCTAGGGGAATATATCTATTCCTTAAGATTCACTCCTTGACATGTGGAATAGTGGGACCAACTAGATGAGGTGATGGAGCCTGATTTTTACCTTCCACATCCTTCTGTCGGTTAGATGGATTTGGATGATCCTTGGATGGTCGTGACTAGGAAAAATTAAAATATAATCCCATGGGATTTTAAATTTCTCTAAAAGAAGTTTCCATAGAGAGAACATATCACTGAGACTTAAGAAACAACTACCTTATGGTCTTAGTGGTTTAGATAAATATTTTAGGGATATAACCTCTATAATTGTGCTTTCAAGAGTTGGGTTTCTATTTTCCTCATGAGTGTAGACCAGAATCTCTTGTTGGGTCAATCTATTTCATTTCATCAATGAGATTTGTGAAATGGTCCAATAATATGATGGAATTTTTAGATGCATATTCCTTTACTTCTTTAGAGGATTCCTCCATGATCAGATGGGTCATAGAACATCCTCTCAATGCAGGGGTCATGAATCTTATAAGAGTAAAAATATGTTTTATACACTAGATAATACTCTAGATTGTCCTAGAATTTTCATCATTTAATATTTTTGGATTTGGAGGGATGCAAAGAAGATGATGATACTAGAGAGTCTGAGCTGACCATGGGAGGTTTTGGTTGATTCAACCATTCTCTAATGATTTGGTGGGCTCTGAAACTGATTTTATGGTTATATAGTGATCAAAATTCTATACACCCTAATCAAAAACTTATTTATATTCCCTATAATATTCATCATCATTGATGATGGTAGATACATATGTGATGTGTGTCATAGGATCACCTAGTTCCACTATTCTATGTTATACATAGTCATAGAGACAATCCATGAAGAAAAAATACTCTTAAATGGTGTTCCCAATTAGTTTGTTGTATGGGAAATAGTTGGGATGGTTTATCAACTCATCATATTGTGACATTTTGATCTCTAAGTGGATGAGAAGGTTTTTCTCTGAATAACATCGTAAAAAACCTGAGACATGATCATCATAAAAAGAATAGACTATGTTCTTCTATTCTATGAAAGGAATACTAAGTTCTTGTACCTATTAGGGGGCCTGGGTGACATTCTTCATGCAAGGATATGCCTGACTAGTCTTATTATCAGGGGTTTTTTGGAGAATAATAGTTCAAGGGGTGAGAGTCTTTGTAACTATTTCTATCAACACTTTAAAAGGATTTAATATAGGAGTTTTATTGGTATGTAATGGGAGATACCTCTTCTTGGTCCATTGTATGGATTTCGTGAGGTCATGACCCCTCTCATGAACTTCCTGAAAACTACCTGTATAATTAACAGAGATAAGGTTTAGAAATAACTCATCCTATAAATTTTTCTTCTACGTAAATAATATACTATATTAAGTATTTTTTATTTTGATAGAGTGGGTAAACTATGTCGATCAAAAAATGAATTAATTTTTATAATTTTTATCTACCTACATGCATTTATCTAGGTCATTAAATCTTATCCTGCACAACATATAACTAAACTGATAGAGGAAATATCAGAAGAGATCCTACCATCTAGTGATGGGTCTTAGTGCCATGTGGTTGTAATAGATTAAATAAGGTCCTTAAGGTGATGGTAAAAATAATTATATATTCGATCTCTCTTGATTCTCTAGAGTTCCCAACATCAGGACACCCTGAAAGGAAAAGTGGGTAAGGTGTTAATCTTGGTCTCTTACACCATCGAAGGAGGGAAAATAGAGTTTCCAAAAATGTAGGGTCAGAAGAGTATAACCCATCCATTATAGATATAGATTCCTCTCATACTAAACTATGTCCAACTGTGTCTACATAGATTCCAGGTGAGAGGTGAGAGCACTGATCACATCCTCAAGAGGGGAATCGATATGCATCTTCACCTTATATGGTAGGATGGCTTGTGATGCATAAAAATCAATATCTAGTGATTGTAAATGACCTTGATCCATTGTAAAAGGATCCTCATGAAAGGATGGGTGGTTTTTGGGATTAGTAGATCCACCAAATTGACCTTGGGTGGGTGAAGGGAACCACCTTCTTTGGTCTTAGTGGATCGCCCATGAAATACTAGTTTTAGGCCTCTAGACGGAGCATGATATGATAATTTTGATCATCTCAATTCCCATGATGGTTTTATTAGACGATATTAGTACAAAAATTCTTATAAACATCATGATTTTTGATCAATGTGGCAATTTTGGTATCCAATTCTATACCCTATTCTTTTTAATTGGGACTGTTGGATTCATCAATTACATTACATTTGTTATGGTTTTTCAGGTTAGTATAAGTGCCTTAGTAGGGATTTTGAGGCCCATTGATGGTCCGTATTGTCGATTACAAATACCCATCAAGATGTTCTACTAATTCCATTAATCTTACTAGTTTTAATTATCCTCATAAAGTTCCTCATCATTAACAAAAAAAATCATTTTTAGTAGAAGGATTGATGGTGATGAAGTTTATCTTGGTTGTGGTTAGTGATGAAGAGTTGTTGACATCATCTGGTTGGTCAATTGAAGGTAATTTATTCCATATTAATATGTGTAAATTTTTAAGTCGGAATAATTCCAATATACTCTAATATTCAACTTTTTAGATTCCTCTTTCATGAATTGATGTAGAACTATGAGGATCTAAATTTAAGTCCTTTAGAAGTTATGGTAATACCCATATGAGTTACGGTGCTGGATTACTAGAGGTGAGGTGTGGCCAACCTTTCATTGCCATTTAACATGGGTCTAAAGTTGATCATGTCTTAATGAGTAGTCCACCTGTTAGTAGTGAAGGTAGTGGAATTTCTCCCACGAATTATTCTAGAGACATTCTTTGTGGTTTTCATTGAGTAGCTCCAGGATGAATAATTGCAGGGTCATAGGTGGAAAAAACACAACAGTTAACTTGTCGATGACTAGGATTCCCACAATTATTCTTCCTCCATACTCCAGAATGGTATGGTTACTATTTATCACCCCACAATTCTATATGATACAAATGTGAAAATTAGATAATTAAGGGATGAAAACATTTCATATTACTGATCTTCAGGTGAGATAGGTAGAACCACACATGACATAATTTATTAGAGGGTGGAACTGTCTTCTAGTGTTGTATCCATTATAATAACCATATCCATAATGGATGGATGAACTATGAACTATTTTTGGTGGGGGTTCATTGATTTCCTACATAAAAATAACATTTTTTTTCCTAATTAGCGGGAGATGAGATGGATCCTAATATATTTTCTTCTCATAGATTAGAGGTAGAGAGAAGGGAGGCTGATTACGATAAGGATGGATGAATAGAGACCCCAGGAATGGAATCTAGATAATCATTTATATGAAGGAATTTATATAGTTATTTCAGGACCGTGTGGACCTCATATATAGGTACATTCATCCTCAACTAATGGCTACCTACCTATTACTATTGTGGTGGGGGTAATTTTATACATCCTAAATCATAAGTCAACCCGGATTATAAAAGATCAAGGGTAAATTAGTGATGGTTCACCATTTCCCACCTTTGGTGCAAAGCTAGATGTCCCCCATCTGAGAGCACTTGAGAGTTACAGGAGGCTATTATACATTCATTGTTGTTAACATTTTAGGAATGACCTTGGTAGCAACTGGTATCCACTCTGAACCAAGGAGTAACTTCATGGTCTTGAATTTCATCAACATAGGGGAGAACTCTTTATCGGTTGGTATCGTCATGGGGAGGACCCCATAATGATATTATTCATCATATAGAGGAAATTCATGATATATTCTGATAGTTCTAGTGTATGGTAGAGCTGAACCAACATACTCATTGGTCGTTCAGTGTCTTGATCCAAATCTCGAGAAAATGTCTCCTTATACAGTGGTAAGTATGATAGGGGTGTATCCACATTAGTGGGGGTGATAAGATCTACCAGAGTAGAGTTACATCAGGAAGGGTCAGTGGCCTACCATGAACATGAGAACTATATAGTATAGATAGGGGTAAAAAGAGTAGAGATATTATCTACATGTTCATCAGATGTTGGGGTCACCCTATGTTGTAGATGATGTCGGTTTGTGGGAGCCTATCTTAAAGATTCTTGAGTAGTATCTCAGGATGACACTATTTGAAATCCCCTACTTCATCAGTGTAGGGGAGAGGTCTATCAGAGTGTTCTAGGGAAAGTTTCATGAAATAGTTGGTAGTGGAAATGGGGGGGGGGTGGATATCCAACTACATGTTCCAATGTCATTACAACACTGGCATAGAACCACAACATCAAAGTAATTATGAGAAATCTCTCAGGTGGGGATGACTTATCTCTATTAATTCCAGTGGATGAGGGTATTGATATCCTTTCAGTGAATTATATTTGATGGAGTGATAGAGAGAGGGAAAATTAAAGGCATATAATAGGTTGTTGCTTAAACCAAATCATATTTTTTTTATGATTTACACATGATTGTATCTTTTTCCACCATGAAAATTATTGGTGGGTGCTGATTTTTTGAGCATGTATGGTTTCTGGTATCCTAATAAAATCTTTTTGAGCCAACTTTTAGTACACGTTTGAAGATATTGATTCCCAATGAACCAAAGGTTACCTATACTATACTAGGTTAAATATAATGGATTCGTGCTGATGATGTATTTAATTGGTGATACCCAGTATTATTAATCATGTCATTAATGAAGAATAAGAGATTCACATTGTGTTCACCATTCAATTTTCCGATGCATTTGTTGTGACCCCTATTTTTTATTATATATTCATCCATGGACTGGTCACAATCCTCATATCCCTACATTATCAATTTTTAGAGGTGATATACCATTAATTTTCTGGGGTGATTCAGCTCATTGATTAGAACACAATGATTGGATGTCAGTAAATACCTCCATATATTCCTCCACGGAATTTGTCACCCTGTCTAGGTCTCCCATACATATCTAATACAAGTTCACAAGTCTAATTATTGAAACTATATTCATGTGGAAACCATTTCATTTCTCCTCTTACTATCATGATAAGGTGGGAAAATTATTGTTATAGACAAGGAACATGTTGGGGATCTATAAAAACCATCTTCATGTGAAATTGTGATCGAGTGTTATGCTCAACACATAAATAATATTAGGATAAATTCCCAAAGAATACCATGATCTGATTGGGATAGCTTACACTTTTTTCATAATTAAATACAATCTTATCACCTAGGGAATACTATGGTCATCTCATAAGAAAACGCATGGTTTCTATATAAGGCATCCCACATTCATCATGCCATGAAAATTTTTATCATCACATAAGGAATACTAGGATAATCTCCTAGGTAATCCTGTTCTTGTTACATAGGTTAAGAGGCTTAGTATCTTCACCTAAATTCATTATTTAAATCCTATTAATAATATTACAACTTATATTCCAATATGGATACTCATAGTTTAATATCAAGGGGGGACAGTCATAGATTAATGTATAGAGGAGGATACTCAGAGTTTATTTTCTAGTGGATATTTCCCACTATTTATTGTTCAATGGGGAAGGATCTTGGATTAAATTCCAATGTAGTATGCTTATATTTTAATAGTTAGTGGGGGAAGCTCAAAATTTAAAACCCAATGGGGAATGTTCAAAGTTGAAATTCTAATGGGTAATTTAGGATGGTATGATGATAGGTTTGGTATAATATTTACATATTACCAGTTTTCAGAGATATCACCCATCATGGTGAAGATGAAAATGTAATGGGATAATTGTTTTGTAGATGGTTAGTTCATTTTTTTCTCATCACATGAGTCATACTTCTATATAGGGGAATTAAGTTTATTGTGGATTTGTGATTAAAAATCAAAGAGGCATTCTATATATCCTGATTTTGATAGAAAAAAAACCCATGTAGTTTGAGTGTAAAATTTATCATCATGTAATAGGACTATACCATTTAGGTTATCATCACCTAGTAAGGATGTTTTTGTTGATGATGGATCAACAAGAAGAGATAGTGTGTGGAAAATGCTTTAGGTCGTCCAAAATATGAAAGTCATCACACGGTCATCACAGGAGGAATAGTGTGGACATTATATGGGGAATCCTAGTCTCATAAAACATGGAATAATATGTTTTCTTCATGGGTTAAGGATATAGTTTAACATATTTTTATGAGTAAGTTGTCTACATTTTAACATATTGTGCTAAGGACACGAGCAATCGCGTAGGGGCGACAACGAAAGGTTTTATATGGATTATGTATTAAGTAGACCAGTACCAGTTAGGATTGCAGGGGAGAAGGATACATGGATACTATACATTATTATCAAGGGGAATGATAAGTGTTCACCCTCCATAATTCCACACTTGGGCCTTTCAAATTCACTATACAGTTACTGTTGGAAGGTAAAATGCATGATAAATTCCCATTTCAGGAAGCATGTTTGAGTACCAACATTTGAGTTGCTATGATTAGGAGTAGAATGAAAAGAGACTTCTCAAACCTATATTTTTGTATAGGAAATGGGAATAATGATTGATGGCATTGGTTATTAATGCGTATTTTTAACTAGTAAGACCATATCGAAGGGATTCAGGGCCCAATAGTACTCAACATTCGCACAAATTTGTTTAATGGAAGGAGAAATAAAATGGGGACCATGATGTATGGTTATAGAAACATTTTAGTTACATGAATTAATATAATGGCATGAGGTATGGTATCTAGCACAATTATAATTCATATATTTTCAAATAATGGTTTTATATAAGTTTACAAATGGAATTAAACTTTGATTTGCATGAAGGACTTTCATTTTTCATGAACATTTATCTTTATTGATGAATGATTCTTGAAATCATTTAAAACATAATAAAATTTAATTAAAGACATATGTGGGGGTATTTAACACAATTTTCTAACCTATGAGAATCCATGAGAGTCTTTGGTTGGGAAAATTCATGGAAGTTGGAGTTGAATAACCTATGAAGATGACCCTTTCAATTACATAGGTTCATTCTTAAAATAAAGTTTGATGCTTTATTTATAGGAATTTTATATTGTTTAAGTAACTAATTCCATGAAATAATTCTAACTCTTGTAACATGGGAGTTTCAATGGTGATCCAACTATGCTTTGTGCAAATCCAAGATGCCTGAACTCCTTGTATTTTCCTTTTGGAATGTGTATAAATCTTTCCATACATGGTATAATCGTTGAATAACTCACATAAATCATGTTGCATTAATTTAACAAGGTTTCATGAACTAATATAATTCTATTATAATTACTTTCCTCTTATCTATAATTTATTCTAATGAGTATTTCTTCCTCTAGATTATCTTCAATGAAATTTTCAATACACTAAACATGTATTTTGGAACCAACAATTGCAATGTAAACTCCAAAGATAATACTCTATAAAAATATATATATTTGAAGGTAATTCCAACATGGAATTACATTTCCATTTTCCCATGACATGTCATTCTCATGCCTCTATCGAGAAGAGAATATAAATAATATTTCAATTATATTAGGATAATATCCAGAAAATTTTCAGCATCATGGTTCAAAGGAATGCTATTAAAATTATACCCGTCTTAGGTAAAAATAACCTATTCAAGAACCATTTATGGGATAAAATTTCTATTTTATATCCCTCATTGGTGATATATATCTTCAAGATTTTATTATAAATATTTATTTACTAATAAATATTAAATCTTAAAAAAACTGAATATATCTCATAATATTACCAAATTCTAACCCAAGTTAAAACATCATGTTCCAAGATAAAAAAGAAATTATTAATTTTTTTTGGGGTCACCTTTTAGTGTAAATTTACCTTTTGATCCCCTTTTAAGTTACTCGACCATCAAAACTCAAAAAATAAATTTAGACTCACTTTTGAAAAATCTAAGATGATAAAGGTGAAGAGGATATTTGTAATTAAAACATTAAAACTTTTTTTATCAAAATTTATCCCATTATCACTATAATTTTACCATCATAGGATGATATTACAAAAACGTTATTTGAGGTTTTTCCACATTCGAACAATATGTTCACAAAAAAGTACATAATTTATGAATCTCATGAGTATAATATATTTTTAAATACCGATTTTTTATTATTTTTTTATCGCACCATTGGATCCATATATAAGTTATAATCCTATATTGATGAAACACTATGAGGAAAACATATATCAATGACGTTTAATTCTAGAAAAATTAAATTCTGTCACTAATAAAATATTATTTTATTTCACAAGTGGTTGTTGAAGGACTGTTAAATATGGTAAAATAAGAATTACATAGGTCTGGTGGGATTCATTATTGTTCTAAGACACATAAATATGATATTGAATATTATATTGAGTCACTATTTACAAATGATAATCTTAATGATAACTAAAAGCAATGAATTTTAGTTTTAGGTAATAATGATGTATAAAATGTATATTCTGATACAATTTTCAGTATAGATTTCATATACTTTTAAAAATAAGGATCCATGATTGATATATTTGATTGAATAAGATTCATTCGGTGTAAGTGTTTTGAAAAAATAAAATTATTTCAAAAATATATAATTTATTTTGAAAAAGTTTAATTTTTTTAGAAAATTAAAAAATAATTCATTGTAATGTTCTTGGAATTTTTTTTCCTATTTTTTAATATTTAATAAAACACTAGTTCATATATATATATATATATATGTATATGATTTTTTCAAGACAATATAATAGGTAAAATGGATTAAAAAATACCAATGTTAACATGCACGAGTATATGTATTTGAAATATGCTAATAGTTGTATAATTTCAAATAATATTTCAATTCAGTAAAAATTATATTGACATAAATATGTTTATAAAATGCATCTTATTTTTTGAACCATAATTTTTGAAATGAACTAAACATGTACCAATTCATAAAATATAATGATAATATATATATATCAACACATTTTTGGATGTATAATTATATTTATATTATATATATTAATATTAATTATTTAATATAAGATATCATTAATAAAATTTTATAACTATGATATGAAATGTCATAAAAATACGATTATAATTTGACGTGATGATAATATTCAGTAAAAAAATTAAAATGATATATTATGGAAGCATTCTGGGATAAGATGACATAAGATCGTTTTTATATGTATTATATGTATTTTAATTTATGAATCTATGAATGTAACCGTACCAACGGTTCTTTAAAAGTTTCTTAAAAAGAAATAGTTCTCAAAAATTATAGACAATGAAATTTATTGATGGAATTAAATATTTTAATTTACTTTACCAATTGTTTTAATAGTATATTCAGAAATAAATTGAATATTTTATACATTTTTTGGGTTATATAAAGTGATTTTGATGATTTTACCTATGTATCGATCAAATTGGGGGTATTTTTATAATTTAATACTATATAAAACTACCCCACATGTTGGATAATATGGATTCCCAATGATGGTTTACCTAGAATAGAGCTATTATCTCTTGTAGATGCATCTACATGTTAAATTTACTATAGATTCACCTATATCACGTGTTTCTGGTTGAGATATGAAGTTCAATATGATCAAACTGTGCACATAGACTTTATCCTAAGTGAATTTTATATTAAATAGAAAATTGAGGAGGATAAAACACAGAATATTACTTATTGAGTAATTTAAGTGAGAGTTAAATAATTTTGAAAAATTTAAATGAAGTATAATACAAAATTTTAAATTCATATTTTTATTATTGTTTTTTAATTAATGAAATTTGTGAAGATAATTATTTTAGGAGGATTAAACACATAAAGATAAAACAAACCAATACTAACTAAAAATGAATGATATTGTGAAGAGGATAGTGTTTTTTATAAAACATATTTTTACTTGTTATTGTGATTCTAGAGGATAGTGAAATATTATTTACAATACTATATAATGAAAAAAACTTGTATTTACCATGTAATTCCATTTTAATAGACAATAAAAATGATATAAAATTCTATGCATAGAAAAAAATCATTATATTTGAAGATTAATTATATCATAGAGACTTAAGTCATATATGAAAAGGATACTTTTTTGAAAAACACTTTGTAAGAGTTCCATGAAAACATAAAATGGAAACATTATGAAAATATTATAGAGGTAAAGATTTAGTTTTGGGAGATATATTTTTTATAAATAAAAACCACATTATTTTTCAATGCAAGGTAATGATGAAAATGAAATATATTTATTCATTAAAGCCTCATTATATATATGTCATACATTAATTTCCAAAGAAATAATTACATTTATAATTGGATAATATTTGTGAAATAATAAATTTTTTGAAATTATGTTTTATGAAAATATAATATTGATTTATATATTTTTGTTTAATTAAGAATATATTTTTTACATACTCATAATAATCATCTATAGATTAATTAATTAATTTTTTCATTATTAAATATTAGATTATATATTCATATAAAAAATATATAGAAAAGAAAAAATAGTATTTTTAATATTAATGTAGTAATATATGTCTCAACATCTTCACAATGTGATTTTCCTCAAAATATGAACATTTTTATACAATGATTTATTAATATCTAAAAAAACAAATAGAATGATTTTATTTTGTGACTTATATAAAATTATTTTATTAGATAATATTTTCACATGAATAAAATATTTTATGATTATGAGAAATTATCTATAATGTATGTCATACTGTATACTTTTTTTGTTTGTTCATAATTAGTAAATATAAAAAATTTAAAACCACTTATATATATTTTATATAATTTTTGATAATTATATAGAATATTTTTATTATTGACAGGAACCAAGAACCCATTTTTATATTTTATTCTGAGAATTTCAACAAATTAATCATATTTATGAAAACAATAGTTGGTTATTATTTATAAATTTTATTATTGTACAAAATATCTTTATACCACAAATTGAATTTATTTTACTCGATATAAAAACAATTTTTTTAAAACCAAGGTAAAAATAATCATTTGAACAAATTATAAGTTTATATTTTTATAGAAAATCAATGAGATATAAGTGAAGATGGAAATGGTTGACTAACAGCTTAATCTTGGGAAAATATACAAGACGTTAAGAGGATAAGTATGATAGATTGTATTGCACATCATAAAAGAATGATCATTTAAGAAAGAAGTGATGTGGAAGTATAAGCACCATTATTTTAATGAAATGATAGATTAAACATAAAATTTAAAACATAATTTTTAATAAGATATTATATACATATAATTTATTTCATCATAAAATAATTTATCGAGATCATCACACATATTCCATGCATAACGTAACACCCTAAGATTTTAGAATGTATAATACAATGTTTGATAACATATGTTGCATGAAACATTGAGATAAAACATGATATTACATATTATATGAATAATATTAAAAAAATTAAAATAATAATAAAACATCTATTAAATAAAAATACATTTAGAGGAAAAATAATTAATATGATTTAAAATTATAAAGGATAGTTTTCAGAGAAAAATTTTTAATGTGTTTTTTATTTTAGGATAATATACTAAATTGATCATTTTGAAATTATTATTGTGATAATATGTAATATATAAATGTATAAATAATACATTAATAATCATTTAATTAGTAATTTATATGAAATATATTGAAAACATTTAATGTTTAAAAGGCATGTTTTTTTATAAAAATATTTTATTATATTAAGTATTTTAATTTAAATGATAAATTTATATTTTTTAGAATTGAATTTTATAAATTTTATTGAATTTTTTAATTGATCATGCAGAAATTATATTAGGATCAATTTTTTGGTTTTTATGGAAAGGATTATTTTTAGGTGAATAGTGAAAATAATGATTTTGCAAATATTATCACCTTTATAAAATTACCATGTTTTATAAATGAAATAAATGAAATAAATGTTTATGTAAAATTTTTTATATAAGAAATATATATTTAATAAGTATAATATTTAATTTAATAATATTATTTTTTATTTATAATCCTATGTTTTTATTTTTGAAACCAATGTAATGTTTTATCATTATAAAATAACGATTTTCATCATTTTTTTAATTATGTACCTATAAGGATACAATAAGTTTTGGATTATGTTTAAAATCACATAAATCTAATTTTTAATCATAAAACAATAAATTTTATGTGGATAAAATCTATAATTTATTTTGGTGTGAATTTAATTTTAATCTTAATAAAGAATTTTCAAAAAACTTTTTTCATGGTCCTTTGATTATTTATATTATGTTTAGTTTTTTCTGACTCTAAAAAATGAATATAGTAAAATAAATTTTATATTTGGGATCAAAATTTTCAAATTTGGTAATTATTTGAATTCTTTTTTCTGTTATAAAAATAAGTTAACTTGGTAAAGACTAAGTCAACTCTATAGAGGGATAAATATGGTATAATTATTAAAATGATGAGATAAGGTGAAAACATATTATATATAATATTATTAGAATGTAGTTTTTATAAAATACTTATCTAATTCATCAAAATATTACCATTTTGACCAATTTTCATTGAATGAGAACTTAATATTATTCTAATACATAGAATATTTACAAGAGTAACTCTCCCCTCACATATGAACATAACCTTTCACCCCCACATTTAAAACCATATCTCAACAAACCTATACCCAAATACTTTCCTAACTCTGATTCCCAAATTTTATAGGTCCCTTTATCACCAATAAAAATGTAATAAGACATAAAATGTAAGAAAAAGAAGGATATCCAAGGAAGAGGTAAAGGTTTTAACTGAGTTCTTTCATGTTTATTTCTTCTTCCACCTCTATAAAATATATTTGAAACGTCCTAATATAATAGAATAAATATCATTACAATAACAAAAATGTAATTATTTTGATAGAATTTCTATTTTCTATGTCAATTATATCCACTGTAAAATGAAAATTTCATTATATATACGTGAATATTATCACCTCTATGAAGCGAAATTTTTCCCTTTTAATTACCAAATCACAAGGATGGTTGTAATGATGGATGAAGTAAATAAGTATGATATTTATAACATTGTTAAGATTCTAAAAATATAATACATTATGTACTTTCTTTCCATTCCATAAATTTAAAAATGAAATCTTCAGTCAAGAATATGTTCAAACTACCATCTCTGTGAATGAAATATTTTACTTTTCATTACCACTTAACAGGGATGGCTTCACAAATGGATTGAATAAAAAATATGGCATCAAAAAAATTATTATTCTTCAATAATGGAAATTTTTAAAACTACTAATAGTATTAATAATTAATAGTCATCATAAAATTTAATAGCCTATAAAGAGCATACCAAGACACATTATAAAAAATAACTTTTTACCTTTCTTTTCCATTTTTTTCATTATATACCCATTCTTGAATATGATTTATCACCTTTTTAATTTTTTTTTGAAATCACTGATCTTTTTGAATAGTTACAATATCACTATACAATAATACATTCTTACTCATTCAGTAACTATAACATGTTATTATTTTGCTCAATTTTACCATCTATATGAACGATGTTAAAAAAAATATGTCATGAATGATTAATGAAATTTAAATAATATTAAAATTTTGAAATAATTACGAGTTTATATTTTTTCATGATTCTAGAGTATTTAAATATCCATCATAAAAATTTATGTAAAAGTAAAAAAAATAGTTATTTTTAAGTCACAAAAAACAAGCTCACCAAGGAAGATTCATAGAAAATTAACTATTTCATAATTAATTAATTTCTTTATGGTATGATATAGATCCTATAAATTGTAAAATTTATAGCTTATGTAATAATTTTGATAATATTTTTTACCATTACAAATATACAATTATTGTTTTCGATATTTTGAATCGTATAATCCCCAAATAATCAATGTGAACTATATCGATTTATTATCTAATTGAAACATGAGAATAAATGGAATAAGCAGAATGATAATATGAAAATGACCATGAAAAGGTTCTAGATAAATTAAATAATTAATATAAATTTTTTATTTAGAAGGATAGAAGTTGTACAAATTAAATAAGGACACGAGGTAATTTTTTTTAATAAAACCTTATTTTAAATGTTTTGAAATAATTATCTTCATTAACCATGTTATTTTCAATGTTTTAGAAATTTTATTTTATAGAATTAAATGATTTTTAATGGTAATTTTAAATTATTTTTGACTATATTTACAATGGTTTTAAAAGGAAATTTTTTAACATTTTTCATATGAGTTATTTTTTAATCTCTTAAAATAATTTTTAGCATTAAGATAGCTAGAATTTATCACATTATAGTTTTATTCCTTTAATAAAATAAATTCAAAATCGTATTTCAAAATATTATTTGGTTCTTTAATATTCATCTTGATATTCTTTATCTTATCACTTTTATCAATCTCCTCATTTTTATATCTTTTATTTATCTCCAATAGTTTTATTTTTTTTATTAAGGTTGGGTTTTTACTCAATACATTATATAAGATAAATTATTAGAATATATTTAGTATAAATATTTTCTTACTCTTCATTAATAAAAGAAAATAATTAATTATTTTTAATATATACCATGAAGATCAATTTTTTTTGAGTGTTACCTCTATCTTATGACTTAAAACTTTGAGATGATTATTTATCTTCTTATTTTATGGAAATAAAATTATTTTTTAACCTTCATTTTTCTTAATATCCCCATTTATAGTTTTACCATAATTCCTTTTCGAGAAGTGTTATTCTTCCCCATCATTATCAGTTTTATCCTATTTATTATTTGGAAAATCATTTGAAAAATTTATAATTATACCATAATTAAATAAATCTAGTGTAATCATGTATTTTTTATTTAGCTTTACCTCTTGTGATGTTTATTTAAAATACGATACAAGATTCTGTCATGTTATTCACCTACATATCCACTATATTTTAATTCTAAATATGAATCATCCTTTTTATTAAGATTAAGACCCATCATTTCTTTAAATGTCATCTCATCCTTGACCATATTATTAAATGTGGTATATTTTCTCATCTCATAAGGAACAAGTATATTAGGAAATTAATCATGTAATAAATTATATTTATGTTCAATTTCTATGAATTTTGAATAAAACCTATTAGGGAAGTTTCTCACTAGTTTCCAGACAATGGTTGAGTTTTTCTAGAGTTTCTATAAATCCTATAATATTATTAACATTTTCAATCACATTTATGATACTTTCATAAATGGTCTCATTTTCATCAATTCTAATATTTTCAAAATTCACCACCCAAATATTTAATTGTAAATCTTTTACATTGGAATTCCCTTCAAACATACATTCCAACTTATGACATACTTACTTAAAAGTTTTAAATAACATAACTTTATTATAAACACTATCATATAGGGATATCATAATTGAAATCCTAGCTTTTACTCCAACCTCCATATTACGTTTTTCTCCAAATGTCTAATGAGTATCTTCTTCAGTTAGAGAAAAAACAACAAAAGAAATATCCTTTGATTCTATACCTTGAGAGGTAAGATAAGGGGAGTATCTTGTAAATATATAATTGAAACTTTGCATATTAATTCCCTACCAACATTTTATATTTAAATACAATTGGGTAGCTCTGACACCATTTTATGTGCCCATGTACATGTAAGTTTCACTAATAAGGGGGTTGGGGATTAATGATATTGTTTTTTATGATTTATTATTAAAATTAATATATACAGGTTATGAAAGTATTAATAATTTTATTTTTTGAACTATTAACCTATCCAAAATGCAATCAAGTAGATGAACAACAAATCACATGAGGATTTTTTCAATGTTTGATCCCGAAGTGGGTACTTACTCTAGGAAGTGTTTAGGAAAATCTATAATATATCTTTACATTGGTAAACATGATTGATTATAACATGCAATATCTATCAAATATTTTAAACAAAAGTGAATAAAATGGAAGAATATCTCTCAAAAACCTTCTTTCATCCTCAGATGGGTTATTTATACTAGGCCCCTCTAATATAGTTTATTTCTATAAAATCCTGAGAAGTCTTATGAATGGTTCATTAGAGTATATCCCATTTTTGTCCACGTGTTCTCCTAAAAAAGTCTTGAAGAGGTCATCAAATTATTTGGTATTCTAGTATAGTAGTGCATCATCCTAACAGCTTATTAATTATTCAAGCTCTATGATATATGAATATCACTGGTATAGGTTTCTATTGATTCTACAACTTCTCTTACCATGATATAGAAACACCAATGTCACATTATTTTCATCTAAATCATCTTCTATGATATATATATATGATATGAATATTTATTTATCATGTTTTCTTGATAAAAAAGATTTCTATTACTAAATTCAAATGGATTTTTCTCTCTTAAATATTCAATACATTCAATAGAATAAGTTGCATCATGTAATATTTCCATAATAACCTCTCATTATTCTATAATTTATATTTTTAATAGAAACATAGAATCAAAATGATATATTTTCTGAATTAAAATTATGGAAATCTTCCTTGATTCTTGACAGTGTAAAACTATCACTTTTAAACCTATTAAAAATATTCTCTATCTTATTTTTTCACTAATATTTATAAAATTCAGTCAATATTTATCCATTTATTTTTCCAAGAAACTTGGGATTATTTTCCTCAAAAAATACAAAAAACCATAAATCCACTTTAATTCCCCAACATTTGCATGGCTTCGTGCAGTGTTGTGGTGTGAAACTCCTCCTTATGGCATCAATGGATCTCAAACTCTACCCCAAAATTTGACTAATATTTTATTATCATATAACTTCCCAACATGTTATTATTATTTATGGAATTAATTCATCTCATTTTCAATGGTCACATTGAATCACAATCTTATTTTTCCTTTTTATTTCACCAAAAAATAGAACCTTGCATCTTATAATTTAATCTTCTATAAATATCATCTCATATTTTTCTATAATGAAGAAGGTTACATTTTTACTTTTTCATAAAAGTAAGTTACAATTACACACTGTTGTGAGGTTCAATTTTTTTATTTTCCTCATTATCAGTGGTAGCTACCCTCAATAATTTAAATGACTCTTACGAATGTTCATAATGACCCAATATACAAGAGTAGATGAAAATTTTTCTTAGTCTATCTATATGATTGTAGGGTATTGAAAATTCTGCAAGGGGGAAATCCAATTACCGCAAGACTTGGGAAATGACCGAACCGGTCCGCGCACTGGCTTCCAACAACAGCGCATGGACGGTTCATCAAAACGCCCTCCTGTAGACGCCGTTGTCAGTGAAATGGAGGTGGAAGCCCCTCTACAACCGCGAAGTGGGATGGACGCCAGGACAATCCACCGCCGCGAACCGCGACAACCTACCCATGCCGCCGTGAACCTCATCGTTTGCGGAATAGAGGCGGATTGGCGTGCCACCATGAAGAAACCCCACTGTGACTCATCAAATATCCCAAATGACCGAGTCATCAGCGGGTGGGGATTCTTTTAGGGGCTTCCGTAGAAAGAGTGCCTTGGGCCCGTCGATATATCCCCTTCGTGTCTTTATAAATATTCACCGAGGGGCCCCAAAAAGGGACGAGGAGGAAGGACGGGTGAAAAACTGTGGGGAGACGCTGGAGAAACCGCTCCCCACAGTAAAGTTCTGCGGCCATACGTGGACCCCATATCGTCTGCAGATGCACTCTTCTTCAGAGAGGAGAAACCAAACTACGAACCCCATGAGGTCGGATCCTTCACGGCCAGCCCTTAGCGGCCATTCCCTCCGCGAACCTGCGTCGTTCACAAAATGGAGGTTGGAATCATCCAAGGCCCGCACCTCTGCGGCACCCCTTAGCGGCACACCCCCTCCGTGGACCAGTTTCATTCAAAAAATGGAGGCGGAAACCCCTCCGCGGGTGTGAAGTAGGACGGGCACCAACCCCTTTGCTGACACCCTTCGCGGACAGCCTCCTTCGCGGCCATCCTTCGCGGAAAACATCCTTCACGGATAGCCTCCTTCATGGCCATCCTTCACAGACGAAATCCTTTGAGAACATCCATTTCCTCCATGACCAGCTACTCCGTGGACACCGTTCATGGACAACCAAACCGTGAACCACATGCGACTCCCTCGTCACCAGTCATTCACGGACAACTCCTTTGCGGATAGCTCCTCCGCGGCCGACTCCTCATGGCCAGCTCTTATGCGGCCCACCCCATGCAGAAAACCCCATGCACTCGTTGGTCTATAGCACAAGGGCTGTGCCTCCGCACCCCCTCTCAAGAGCAGTGCCAGGCTACGGTCCCGGCACTCCTGGTCGGTCCCTTCGCTACCGTCACTGACCCAATGAAAAGTGGAGAGTCACCCCACGAACTTTTCGGGTCCGGTCAACAATATTTTACAATGCACCCTTGTACCGCCCCAACATCCATCCTATACATTCCATGAGTCAAGCTATTCCTCATGACTCTCCTATAACCCCATTTCCTAGCTCCTTTTTCGAGGTTCATCCGGAAAGGGCTGCTCTTGCGTAAGTCCCACACCAGCCATTTGTAGGTCTATCCTACCTAGTCGTCCTGACCACATGACATTAAACTGTATGAAACATGTCCTGACCACATGAAGTTAAATTGTATGACCTTCATCCTGACCACATGACGTTAAACTGCATCGCCCTCGTCCTGACCACATGATGTTAAACTGTATGGCCATCATCCCGACGACATGACGTTAAATTTTATGGCCCTCATACAATCCATATGATGTTAAACTATATGGAAACAGTCCTATCTACATGACTATAAACTGTAGCATTCCCTATCATTCAATAATTGGATGCCACTTTCTCCAAGCAAGATATTCCTTATGCTATGTTTACAGTGGAATAACTTCAAGAGCGCTGGAATCCATTCAAACATTCTATCACTTCACCTCATGCTTTGCACGTCCACCATTCCTATCTTCATTCCCTTGCATGTCTGAAGGGACCCCCTAACGGCCTGGTCCCATGCCACATCGGCTCACCAACCGTCCTGGGCCAACGCCCCCCGAAAGACTTTTGACAACAATTTGAGTCAGGTCCTGTGTTTCGAACATGGTCAGCAGTCTAACCTCATGTGTTTGTCCCCGTTTCAGGCTAACTTGATATGGATGCTTTGTTTCGAACATGGTCAACAGTTATCCTCCATCTCCATGCCGCCCTCTGTGTGTTCCAAATGTCGAGCATGTAATTCACACTTTTCATCTCCCTTTGTTTGAACTGATTCCAATGCCCATGGAATTATACCATTTGTGCACTTGCGCATATGCGTTGTCCACCATTATATTCCTCAACCCACCAATGGGTTGGGATTCCCTCATGGCCAGACATGAGGAAGACACCATGGGTGTCCATCTTAGAGTAATCCCCGACCTTATGGGACTCCTCAAAGTGTAAGCCCCAATCCATCGCCATGGGCCTCCTCAGAGTGTAAGGCCCAATCCACACCATGGGCCTCCTCAGAGTGCAAGCCCCAATCCATCACCCAGGGCATCCATCTTAGAGTAAGACCCAAATTTATGGGCCGCCCTCATGCGTAATCCCCACTCCACTTCTCACGGACGCACCTTTTGTGACATGATCCTCTGGTCCCTGCTGCCTCTTGTTTCTCACACTGAGCATGACTCACGTGGTCTTAGAGTAAGCATCGACAATGAAATCCACACTCATGGGCCTCCTCAAAGTGTAAACCCCAATACTTTACCATGGGCCTCCTCAGAGTGTATGCCCCAATCCGTTACCATGGGTCCCTTAGAGTGTAAGCCCCAATCCATCGCCATGGGCCTCCTAAGAGTGTAATCCCCAATCCGTTACCATGGGCCTCCTCAGAGTGTAAGCCCTAATCCATCGCCACGAGCCTCCTCAGAGTGTAAGCCCCAATCCCATGTGAACTATGTGGTCATTGATCCTTGTTCCCTAGGAAGAGTACGTAAGAATCCTTTAAGAGGTTCAAGACCGACCACCTTCGGACCCCTGTGTCCACATTCACATCTTTTCTCTGACACTCCCATTCGAACTACGTGGACTTTGATCCCTATCCCCTAGGCAGGGTATGTAAGAAGCCTCCATGAGGTTCAATCCCAACAACCATCCCATTCGAATATCTTCATATCGGTTCACCACCCCACTCCTAGCACCGCCTCAATGAGTTCTGACTCCTCGGGGTCATTAATCCAACGAGGGATTGTAAACCTCAAGCATAAATGATTCTGAACCCCTACGTTCATCTGACCATTTCCAACCAGGGTTAAATCTATGGATACTATGTTTGGGTATAAACCAAAGATTCACAAACATATGAATACGTCTTAAATCCATAAGAGAGTCCCGGAACATGAAATAATTCCTCCCAAAAGGGTGAGATGAGCCCGACTTCCCATCCTCTCCAATGTGTGTTCTTAAGAGTCACTGGCCAAATCGCCTAGTGAACGCCTGCCTTTGGAAAGCAGGTCTGCGCATCGTCAGATGTAGAACCGTTGGACGTTTCGAGACCGAAACCCGAAACAATGACTCTTATGTATTCTCCAGATTGATTCTCAATGAATATTATTCATTATTAAGTTGAATCTTATGATATCTATAATAAAACTTATGATTCTTATTGGGTCTATTCCTTTTATTTATTTTAGTCAGAAATATCATCATAATGGTAAATGGACCTTAAGAAATCTTTGATGACCCTTACATTTCTTAGGTAATGTATCCATATTTTTCTATTTTTATTTTAATTTTCACTTATGGATGACCCTTACAAAATTGTGCAATAGAATATTATAAAATATTCACTACATAGATATTTTTTATCTACCTTATAGAATTCTAAAATTATTTAAATAAAAACATAACATCCTTTAATCCCCTCAAGGAATATCCATTCACTTTAAAACAAAATCCAAAAGTTATTCTTCACCTGATACAGTAGTCTTCATGCTTAGTACTCCATGGATGAATTATCTAAACTTATAGACAATAGTTTTCTCTTTCAAAACATAACATCTGAATATTTTAATTAGAATACACCACAATCATCATAACCAACCTAATATTAATCAATAATTATCCACTTTAATAGGTTATATTCATGTAAAGATTAGTTCAAAAAAATCATGTAAATACTTATGTTTTACAATTTTCAATTTGATAACTATATGCAACAGCCTCAATTCCATCTACTTATCTATTCATTGATGATGAAAAGAAATTAATAAACTTTATTGAGATATTACACTATCACCAAACTTCAACACAGAGTGAATTTACTTTACATAATCATATTTATAATAAATATAACAATAACTCCATTAATTAATTTGGGTTCATTGTCATCGACCCTAACATTTCTTTTATTGGATTTGGGTTCTTTACACTCTTTCAGATCTACTTAACTAGTTGGTGATAGGGGCCTATATGGGGTGATATAGACAGATATTCCCTTTGGGGTGCAATTTTAGGGTATATGTAGACATATAAATTTTTTTATAGTGATCAGTGGAAGTTGGATTATGTGGTATTTCATCATGTTGAGGATCTTCAACATTGATATGATCATTGGGATGGATTATTTGACTTGGTATCAAGCACACATCAATATAGATTAGAGGTAGGTATCATTGACATCCTTAAAGGGAGATCATAATACCTATTAGAGGGAGTGGTATTCTTAGGAAAGTTTCTCTAAACATAACCATCAGTATCTAATGGTGATTTTGGTCTAGTTGGATAGAATTATTATTAGGTATGAAGAGGTTCTCTAGGTATTCATCCCTCCTTTTTTCGACTATATCCACAATCTCTTTCTTGAGTATTTATTACGATTACCACATGTGTGTTCAATTAAGTTCATTATTAAGATGGTTTCATGTGTAAAGAGAATATACATTTCACAGTATTGGTTAGATCTTATAAAGATTTGAATGCTAAGGGATGAAATAGAGAATCTAGAGGGGAAAGGGTTAATTTGATAGATTATATCCACTTAAGATGTTCCTATGCTATTCCCTATGAAGTGGGATGTATTTCTTGGTTTATGTGTTGATTACTAGAGACTAAACTAGGAGATGGAAAATAATCGATATCTTAATCTTGGTAATGATGAGTTGTTTGATTAGTTGAGGGGAGAAAATTGGTTCTCTAAGATTGTCTTCTGGATTGGTTTTTATTAGTTGTATGTGAGAAGTTTGATATATATCAGACTTATTTTAGTAGAAGGTATGACCTATATGAATAATCAATGATATAACTTGGATAAAAACATGCATGTATTATTAATGGACCTGAAGAATTTAGACTTACATCCTTATTTTTATTCCTCAATATTCATCTACTTTTGTGATATTTTTGTATACTTCTAGTTGAGGTAGTGTAACGCATGTCCTGAGTCACCTTATATGGTATAGAGTGTGTCATAACCCCATGTGCATCTCCCCATATGCATATGGCTTCCACAAAGTGGAGAAGGTCTGAATTTTATCATGGGAAGACTATTCCTATGGTAAAAATAACTATATACCAAATTCACAACAAAGTATATATATAAAAACCCCATAACAACACAATAGAAACTAAAAGAAAATCATCATAATTTAAAAAATGGTATATAGGTCACACAATATAATCCAAAATTACCATAATGTGGTAGGTCAAACAATATTTGATAATCAAGAAAATAAACTAAAACACTATATCAATAATCCAGATTCTAACCTGGAATTTCCTCCATCCTCCAAGGTTCGCTTACTCAGCTCGTGATATAGGGGCCTTGCCCTTGATATTTCCCATACATGATAAATTTTTCATTTAGAGGGAGGGGGAGGTTAATTAGTGATATTATTTTATTTTGAAACAACCTTCACCTATTTTTAAGGAATTATCTCTTTTTGAAAAAACATTAACAACCACACATCCACATGAACACAATTATTCAAAAGGTTCACTACTAAACAAGAGAAGCTACATCCTTAATATAGTTTAGAAACAATACAATACCACATAATCCACTATAAAACAATACTTTTAGGTGGATATATACAATTAGGATACCCCTTACACTTGTGTTTTACTAAGTTCAATATAATAGTGCATGTGGTTCAAGTAGCATGAAAAGATGTAAAATAAGTTTGTGTAACAAGTTAAGAAACCTTCACCAGTTGCTCCAAAAAATGTTACTATGCTACCGTGTCAAATTTTATAAATATAGACATAAAAAAATTATTATTTTTTCTACCCAAAATAAGGTAATAACTTCTCTAGACTTCATAAGGATAAATATTCCAATATCCTAATCCAATTTCTCAGTTCCGAAATATGAGTCTATTAGAATTCCACTGAAACAATTCTAAACTGCTTCTGTCTCAATCTGAAACTCCCAATACCATTACTCAATATGACCTGATAAATAATAAATATGATAATACTTCTTATTCTATCTAGAAATAATATCCAATAATTTTGAACATGAAAATCTCTTCTCATTAGAACTTTAGAACTTCTCTCTCTTCATCCACACGTCAATAGTGTTCTAATCAGTCAAAACATACCAGGTATTTCCTTCCTTCTTGTAACCTTATTACCTAGTTTCATAATAAAAGTAATCAAATCATAAAAATTATCTTCTTTATTTCAACAGATTAAATTCATTATAAGTTAGTATAAGTAGACAAAAAAACATGAATAAGGAAGAAGATAAGTTGTTTCTTAGAATAAAAATCAAGCTGAGAGTCCTCTCTCTGTCTGGAATTTGTATTATTTTTCTAGGATTACGCATTAGATTTGTTTTCATCCATCTGAAGTTTGTCAAATAATTTCTTATCATCTATAGAATATTATAAAGAGTTTTTCAAATTCTCCACAACTTTAGTAACATGCCCATCATTCTCATATCTTTTACATATTTCATGATTCTTAAAATCACAGTCTATTGATATATTTTTATCAAGTTTGATTATACATTTAAAAAGATTTTTGTTACCATTTTCTTCCTATGATTTATATTCTTCTTATAAATTTATGACCACTCTAACCTATTCTAGCTAGATAACTATAAATTCTTTCTTTTCTGAATTATCATGTTCATTTTTATAAATGTCAAAAACACCCTTCTCACCTTTCTTACTTTGAGAGTATTGACTCCCCCTCAAAATTTTCCTTCTCTAAATCATAGAATAGTTTTAATGATGTTTATTAAACCAACACATATTTAAACTATGATAAAATCCACCACAATAGTAAATTTAACCATATATGGAATAATTTCTTCTGTAACTTCCATAATATTCTTATTTATGAACGTGATTCCTAAAATTTTCTTATATTTATCTTTAGAAACTTGTTGGACTAAAAAATCTCTATAATCCACATAAATATTCATCTTGAATTCAGATTTCATTCCAACCTTTTTGGAATTTAAATTAGTAGGAACTTTATTTTTAGACTCATAAGTTTTAGAAACTTATGAACTTCTAACACTGTTGACTTTGGCCACATTCATAACTTTCCCAACTTTCTTCTTTTTAGTGAAATGTTTGACATTATTTTCAACCATTAAATATAAATTTTTATATTTATTATATAGAAACGTTCTATAACTTTCACAAACTTTAGATATAAAATTATTGAAGCTTGAAACTCCCTACCTAGTTTTAGAAAAAAATTTATCGATAATTTCCAACACATCTTCCTTTGACTTTAACTTTACTTCAAGATGTTCATTACAATTATTTTTCGTCTCAAAATAATTATTTAGACAGTTAAACTATCAAAGTAACAGAACATTATATTCACAGGGAAATTATTGAATGTTTGTTTTAGGACTTCACTTTTTCAACTTCTTGATTTCTTTTTCTTGTTTTTCAATATTTCCAAGATATTATTTCAATTTCCCTTTCACATGAAACTCTAACTCAGTTTCTTCTTCTTATTTTGAATAACTTCTTTTATCACTAGAAAATACTTCTTGATTAAATATTTCAATAAACATGTATTTTTTATCAACTTTAGTGAACTTTTAATTTTCAACTTCATTATCCTCATTTTTAGACAAAAATATTATCATTTCCAGTTTTGAGGACTTCTTATCCTTCCATTAGAGTAGTATTTTCCAACTTGTTTCATCTATGATCTTCTTGGAATTATTTATTATTCATTAATTTTTTATTCATCACGTATTTGAGTAAAATTGGAAACAAAGTACCTAATTCCTCTACATCTAAAAAATTTAGGGTAATTTTACCATTATATGTTCCTATACCTATTTTCATATTCTCATAAAAAAGTATAATAATGCGTCATGTTTTTTCATATGTCCTTTTCTACATTATAATCTCATGTATATTTTTATTCAAGAATATTATTATGATATTCTTTCTTGGTAGCCTTGATTGAAATTTCTCGACCAACTTTGGTTTTTTCCTTTAATAACATTATCCCTTATCATTTTATATGTAATGAGAGTTCTGTAAATATCATTTAGAGATAGAGTTTCAGGATCTTTGTCTTCCAATGTGGAAACTTCAACATCAAACTTTTCAGGAAGAATTCTCAGTATCTTTTCAACAATAGTATAATATAAAATATTTTTAGCAAGGTGTCTTATGGTCCTTATAATGTCAATAACCCTTGTAAATAAGTCACAAAAATATTCATATCCACCCATTTTCAGATCTTTATATTTCAACCACCATATTTAAAACTTGGATTTCTTCACTTTTTTATTTCATTCATAAATTCTCTTCATCTTTTCCAAGTTACCTTTGGCTATAGAAACTCCCATTACTCTTAGAAACTCATTTTAAAAAATTTATTAGAGTAGAGCATTTTTAGATCTTCCATCATTCTCTAGGTTTTCCTTAACAGTAGTTTTAGGGGGAGAATTATCAATATGGAGGGTGAGAACTATCTGTAGAATCTTTCAAAATATCATACCCAAGAGACATAAGATATTTCATCATTATATCATTCTAGATATGATAATTATAATCATTTAAGATCGAAATCCCCTTACCATTAAAAAATATTAGATTCTTGACAACAAATTCTTCTTAAAAAACACTTCAACAAATATTAAATGAAGGGAACCTTCAATCTTATACCAATTGATACATCCCAACCAGGATCAGTGTATTACTATGTAGGGGCGGGTGAATTGGTGACATTATTTTCTTTTATGTTTCCTTTATTTAAAAAAAATTCACCTCTTTTTAATGAATTATCACTTCTGTGAAAAAAAAATCACATATCCATATGAATTCAGGTATTTACAAGGTTCACTAATCAATAAGAGTATCTATGTCCTTGGTATGGTTTGGAAACAATATTATACCATAAAATACATTAGAAAACAATCCTCTTATATGGATACAAACAAGTAGGATATACCCTTAATGGTTTGTAGCACTATTTTCAATACAACTGTTCTTGTGTTTTAAGAATCATGAAATGATGTAAACCAAGTTTATGTAACAAGTTAAGAACACTCACCAGTCGGTTTAAAAAATTCTAATGTGCTTCCATGTCAACTTTCATGAATATCAATTTTAAAAAAATTCTTCACTTTCATACCTAGAAGTAGGTAAGAACTTCTCTGAACATCATAATGATACTCAGTCCGATATCCTAGTCTATTTTATTAGTATAATTAATCAATCTAGAATTATGAGTCTTCTCTAATACTATGGAAACAATTATTAACTACTTCTATCTTAGTTTAGAAATCCCACTCTGATTGCTCGGTCTGATCTGGTACCCAGTAAATATGATATTCCTTCTTCCTCTTCTATTCGAAAATCCTCCTTAGGAATGATTAAATTGAAATAATCTTCTCACCAAAAATTCATAATTTTTCTCTCTTTATCTGTATGTAAAATATGTTCTAATACATCATAAAATACCTTATACTCCATTACTTTTATAAGTGCATAAAAAATGGTTTAGGTGGGAATCTAAAAAGTTTTCCCAGTTAAACAATCTTCCTTATCTTTGAATTTCATTTTTATTTTGAGTACATATTTGAATTTTTCAGTGATTTACAAAACTCCTTGATACATATCGAACCTTCTTGAATATTATTAGATATTCAGAAATATTCATACTTTTTAACCATTCTTCAGTTCAATTAAAATTGCTATTATGATTTTATCTAATATTATAAAGAAATATGTACAACATAAGATAATTCATTATGTTTCTATATACCAATTTATCAGATTAGGAGCTTATGACTTATCATTACAATGCTCAGTACCATCTAAAAAAATTCTCATTATGATGCTCCATACAATCAATTAGATAAAAAACATTGAAACCAGTCTTCCGTAAATATTATTGCTACTTCATTAGGCTTGGGATGCCTTTATTTTTCCATAAAGATAGTCATAACTTCTTATGACTCTTAAGCATCCTCAAAAACACTTCATTACTAGCTTCAAACTCCATTAAAAATACTTTTTCAACATTTACACAACTTCTTAAAAAAAATCTTTTTCTTATTTTTCCTCAGACTGATGATCCCATGTTCGATGAAGTCCAATGTATAATGAGTTTTATCGGTGTCTTCATTTGATTGATCGAACTCAGATTCATTCAAATGCATTTTTGTCACCTATAATCTGATGTGTTAGCATGAAATATTATATTAATACTCTTGATAAATTTTATAACAAATCACATTTCTTATTTTATTCTTGATTCAATTGGAACAAAACAATTCATCCTGATGAAAATGGTTGAATACATTATTCATTGATCTCTAATACCATTTTCATTAGTCCCAACAACTCCTACTTAATAGTCTTCTTCAAAACACATTTATTCCTATGGTTAATTTTTGTAAACATTACCGTGTTTGATGGATCAATTTTCAAATTACTCCAATGGATTAGTATCATAAACATTAAATTCAACAGCTTCTTACCTTTTCTAATTATGGTACAAAAAAATATCCAATATTCAAAAAATTCTTTCTTTGAATATTTTTATCTTGTGGCTTATTGGTCTGACTGAATACGACATCTTCTTCTTCTCACATTTCAAACAAAACTTCATACCGTTAAAACAATTCCGCGTCCAATGATCTCACATCGATGAACTGAGATAGAAAATATTTGACTTCATAAAATTTCTTTCTAAAAAACTACTACTTTTAATCATGACTTCTACATGACAATGAGAACATTTAGGATTGTCATAGCATAGTCTAACTTATAATGTAAAGTATTATAAGTTCCCATCCTTCCAGAATATTCTTTCCTTGCAACCGAACTTCAATCTGATTAACACCATTTGTTCAACCCTTTTTCTTCATAAGTCTTGCATCACGAGTCTTTCAAAAAACATATTATTTATGAGAAATACAAGATCAAAAATCATCATCATATTTTTGAGTAAATGTTTTTCATTAACTTTCCCACTTTCATGTAACACCCCGACCCCAGAAGCCCAAATTCAGTGCATTATTTTAAAACATTTTCATGATACAAGGAATCTTTTCCTAAAAGACTGATTAGTTTAGTAGCTTTGGAAGTATTAGATACATAAATATGTTTTACATTACATCATGAGGTAAAAACAACAACAAAATTTTGTTCCCTTTGAACACACTTATATCCCTTATCCTATCCCTTCATGACAACCATAAAATACTACTTCAAATCATGGGAAAAATAAAACATATAAATGGGTGAGCTCAGATTCTAAGTAAGGATAACATTATAGCAGAAACATCATAAATAAGCATAAACATTTAAGGAAATGTATAAAACCAAAACTAAATCCTTTTAAACTTAAACTTCAACATAATAGAGAAAAGATAAATCAAAGAATTCAATTTAATTATTCACATGGATATTCTACTTGTCAAATAATCACATGTAATATCAATATCTAATTTCATAACGATGGAATGCATAATTCCGGACATCGTAACCACATAGTCAAGGCCTCGTGCCAAGAATAAAAATAAGATTTTTTTCAAGGAATTGTGCTAAGACACTGGCTTGTCTCATGAGACCTACCGATGCATCGAGGAGCTATAGTGGGTGCCACCCATCACTTACTAAGTCCAATACATTCCTCATATGAAAATGATGAAACATAACATAAACATTCGTATTAAAACTAGCATACAAAATGTTAATACATTAGCCATAAACCATTAATGGTATAAAAATAACACATCCATAGTCAAACATATCACAAAAAATTCAATACTATATGGAATATTTGTATAATAATAAATCAACTTCAAACAAGTATAGAATCCATTAAAGTATGTTCACATAGATAAAATTAAAACTATTTGAGATAAATATCTCTTTCTATTTTGAAATCATTTAAAAGTCTTGTAATTATAAAAGAAAACATTTTTTTTAAAATATTATTATAAGAATTTATGGTAAGCTTCAAAGGTGTTATAATGGTGGAGAATAACCACACCCACCATATAAGTTAAAAAAACATTCTTACCTTAATTTTTCGAAAACGTCATAAATTACCTTGTTTGGAAAACGACAAAAAGATTCCTTTCCAACAATTTTATAAAATGTCCAAAAAAGGGTATACATGAATTTAACCCATTTTCTAGTAAATAGTAAAAATATTTTGAAATAATTTTTTTTGAAACACCGATGTGGATGATAAAGAGGTCCCAGTAGATACTTACATAAAAACAACCTCAGATAATAAAGAGATTATGAAATTAACCCTTACCTTGTACTTTTCATTAGTTGAGGGTACGTTAACCTATGGTATAATAGTTAAATAATTTTTATTAAATTATACAAGAACCGCATACATAAATATGATATATATGATCTTCTAATATTGCTTTGTTAATAATATTTTAGTAGTATCACTGTTTCAGGTTTTAACTGATTCATTTTACTTTATATGTCATGTTACGTAAGTCATGTTTATTATAGATAGAATGTATTTTATTCATATCCATAATTATATAATGTTCTTTAATATTGTTTTTAACAATCAAATTAAAATTATTCGTGAATTTTTATGACGAGGAATGAATCTCATCGTGTTTATAGAGATGGTAATCCGTACATACGCATGAACCGTACTTCCATTTCATTTTTTTATTTTAAAAAGAACGAAAACCAAATGATACATTGGTATATTATTATTATAGTATAATATAATATTTAATAGATGTTTTTAAGTACATTAACACCATCTTTTATACGTTCCTTGTATGGTATGAACAAGTCGTATCACTTTGACGGGGCGATAGTCCGCACTTCCCAAATTAAATTATCGTATATATGCAACATGAAAAGAATAAAGGTATGATATAAAAGAGAATTAAAAAATATTATTGATAAAATAAATATCATAAATATCATATATAATTATAGTTCCATCATAATGGACACTATAAGAGGTGGTAGTAGAATATTAAACAATCATCGTTTCGTGAGGCAGTAGTTCACCATCAACAAGAACATTATTTTCTATACCCATTATATGGTGGTGTGTGTAAGTGTAATTCAAATAAATCTCATAAAAACAACCTATTATATTTAGGATACTAGTTTTTTTATTAAATAAAGGAATAAACAGAGTTTAGGGGGTTGGATAAGTAAAATAAAAGAAAATAACTTAAGAGAAGATGTTACCTTTAAATCGTGTAACTCCCTTTGGTTTGAACCAAAATTCTTTTTTGATGAACCTTCTACGTAAGTTAAGGCTTATAAGAGGTATAGAGGGATGTAGGGATGGTAATTGGGTAGAGGTTGGATGAGAAAAGGGGCTTGAGAGGTGTGAGAAATGGGTTATAGGTGAGGTCTTTTCATAAGGGGGAGGGGGGACTCTTTAGGAATGTTTGAAAATATTATTTTATTATATAATGATTTTAGGTTTATAAAGGTACAAAGCTCATTAAAGTAGAATATAATATGAATAATGTTTGAAATAAAATCATCCAATAAGAATTGGACAGGTTTTGGAAATTGTTTTAATTTTTATAATCTCATTTATAATCTCATTTATTTTAAATCTTTTTAGATTTAAAATGAATATTTATAGTCGAAAGGATATCTTGTATAACCCCTTATAAAAATTATTCTACTAAAAGATATATGTTTATGTCAATTTTGTCTTTACTTTAAATTAATTAATATAAACTGTCATTATCTCTATCAAGTGGCTCTATGAGGTCCTAAAATCGACCCAAGGATTACCATGGTTATACATGTATCAACAAATAAAAATAAGAAACATGTTAGGGTAATTTAATATTATTATAGTAATATTTTTTTGCTTATTTACCTGATTTACCCTTTAACCATGGTAAATAAAATATTTACAGAAGTAAATATTCATAATGTTTAAAAATAAAAGTTACCTATTTTGAGAATATGGACATCTTTATTAAAATTATGGAATATATTTTTCCAAATTCAAAACACAGAAGTGGCAGAAATTTATTTAAAATTAATTCTCGTTGTCAAAACAAAAAGCATGTTTTTAAGAAATAATAACTATCAAAAGATTGACACATGTTCATGTCCATTTTAAATGTGAAATTACATCCAATGACCTAAATTATATTAAATAATAAAAATATTATCTAATGATACTTTAAAACCACTCAAACCTATAATTTGACACTATAAATTATTTCAATTAAAAAAGTTTTTTTTAATTAAAATTTAGTATTTTTCACTATTCATTAAAAATTGAAAGTTTTCCGAAAAGTAAAAAAAATTCACCCTAATATAATTTTGATATTCCAAATCCAAAAGTGATGCCAATTTTGAAAAATAAAATTTATAAAATTTTAAAAAGTGAGTATTTCTATTCATAACGGTTAGTTTGATTGGTCGTGGTGTGTTAGAATCTTGAAGTTGCGTACAACACAAGCTATTGTATTATTCAAAGGGAAACATACGTTGAAAGATTGGGGTGTTATATTCTTCCCTCCTTCAAATATTTTCATCCTAAAAATTTCTAGAATACTACTACATAAAAAAATTTGGATGGTTTTTCATCATAAGTTCCTCGGGTTCCCACATTGCCTCTTCCATTTTATGATTTCTCCATTGAACTTTCACAAGATGAGTTGTATGGTTTATCAACACTTGTTCACTGGTATCAAGAATCTTGATAGGCTCTTTTCAATAAGATATATCGGGGTCCAGTTCCTTTACTTCATATGTGAGTACATGAGTTGGGTTAATCATGTATTTTCTTAACAATGATACGTGGAACACATCATGAAATTTGGAGAGACATGGAATCATCGCCAAACGATAAGCAAAATCTCCAATTTGTTCTAGAATTTTGAAAGGTCTGATGTACCTCAAACTTAATTTTCCTTTCTGACCGAATCGTATAACACCCTTCCATGGAGATACCTTCAAGAAAACATGATCTCATACCTGAAATTCCTAATCTTTCCTTCAGTTATCATCGTAGTTCTTTTGCTTACTTTGGGCTACTTTAATGTGGGTTTGGATAACATTCACCTTTTCCATTGTTTCCTGAACAAGATCTGGGAAAACTTTTTTTCTTTCACCAATATTATCCTACATGTTGGTGTGAGACATATCTTTCCATATAATGCTTCATATGGTGCCGTCTGAATACTTGAATAGAAACTATTGTTATAGAAAAATTATACCAAAGGTAAATATTGATCCCACATACCTTGAAAGTGAAGTGAGAAAGATCTCAACATGTCTTCTAATGTTTGAATAGTCCATTCGAATTGTCCATCAGTTTGATGATGGTAGGCAGGGCTTGAATGAAGTTCAGTATCCAAGGACTTCAGAAGACTTTTCCAGAATCTTGATGTAAAATGGGGATGATGGTCATAAAAATCGATAAGGGTACTCCATGAAGTCTTAAAACATCATAAATATATAGTCCTTCCAGATGTTCATGCAGTAAATCTTCTCTTATAGTAAGAAAATGAGCTGATTTGGTAAGAAGATCAACAATGACCCATATTGCATCATTCCTTCTAGTATTCTTTGGTATCCCCATGATAAATTCAATCGTAATATCATCCCATTTCCACTCAGGTATGGGAATATGTTTCATGACTCCTCTAGGATGTTGTCTTCTAGTTTTCACTTGTTGAAAATCCATACATATTGACACATAATCAGAAATCTCTCTCTTCATGTTGTCCCACAAAAAATGTCCCTTCAAATCCCTATACATATTAGTGCTATCATTGTTTATAGAGAAATTGGAGCTATGAGAATCATCTAAAAATTCCCATTTTAGATCAGGTATGTTAGGAACACAAAGCCTCTTCCCAAATTTCAAAATCCCATCTTCATATATGATGTTGATTAATCTCCCATCAGTAACAGCTTTAATTTTCTTTTGAAACTCTTCATCATCAGTCTGAGAACATTTTATCCTTTCTAGTAAAGATTGTTTAGCAACCATTTGAAAAAGTATTGATGTTTCACTTTCCATGATTATTCCCATATCCATTTCTACAAGATCCATGAATATAACATCCCTTTAAACTCCCATCTTTTTCAAAACTCCATGATCCTTTCTGCTAAAAGTATCTTCCACTTTATTTGCCTTCCCCGGGTGGTAGTGTATGGTGAAATCATAATCCTTAAGTAGTTCGAGCTATCTCATGTGCTCACGTTGAGTTCTTTTTGTGATAAAATATACTTCAACCTCTTTTGATTACTATAAATCTCACATTTTTCTCCATAGAGATTGTGCATCCATATCTTCCGAGCAAAAATTTCAGCTGCTGACTCAAGATCAAGAGTGGGATAGTTTTGTTCATTAATTTTTAGTTGTCGTGATGCATAGCCAATAACCTTATCATTCTTCATAAGGAAACACCCAATTCCTTTCTTTGAAGAATCACTACAAATAAAAAATCCATCATTCCCTGATGGTAGAGTCAATATAAAAGAATTTACTAATCTTATCTTCAGTTCGTTATAACATTATTCACACTATTTTTTCCAAACAAATTTAACTCCTTTACTTGTGAGCTTGGTTAGTGGGTTAGCCAATCGGGAAATTTTTTAGATGAAATGCTAATAATAACCTGCTAAACCAATAAAATTGCGTACCTCGGTTATACTTGTCGGTGTTGGCCATTCTTGGATTTCCTTGGACTTTAAAGGATCAACATATATTCCTTCATTAGAGACAATATGGGAAAGACATGAAATCTCATGATGCCAAAATTCACACATGCGGAAATTCCCATATAATTAGTTTCTTTTAAGAGTCTTTATAATAATGCGCAAGTGATTTTCATGATCTTCGTAGATTTTGGAGTATAAAAAGATATCATCAATAAATACCACTACAAATTCAAAAAGATATTCTATGAGAACTTTGTTCATTAGATCCATGAAGATAGAGGGTGCATTAGTCAGTCCAAAAGGCATTACTTTGAACTTGTAATGCTCGTACCTAGTTTGAAATTCTATCTTTGGAATTTCTTCCTTCTTCACACACAACTGATGATATCTAAATCGAAGTTCAATATTTGAAAAATGTTGAGCTCCACGAATTTGATCAAATAAATAATCAATGTGTGGTAGTGGATAATTATATTTATTGTTATAGCATTGATCTCCCTAAATTCAATGCACAACCTCATAGATCCATCTTTCTTCTTAAAAAAATAACAGGGGCTCCCCATAGAGAAACATTATGGAGAATAAATCCTTTATTACTCAACTCATCTAGTTGTTTCTTTAACTCCACTAATTCCACAGTGGTCGTTCTATAAGGGGTCTTCATCATGGTCTTTGAACGAGAAATTAAATCAATGGAAAACTCAATTTCTCATTCTGGAGGATATCCAAGTAAATCTCCAGAAATACATCAACATATTCTTGTAAAATAGGTACATCCTCTATTTGAACATTCCTTTCCTCACCCACAGTTATTTCACTCTCATCCACCCCAATAATTGAATTTAGTAGAGCTATAGGGGGTGTATCTAGATAAGAATCAGATGGTAACATTTCTTCTCTAAAGATAAGGTATTCCTTATCATCATAAAAAATTGTATCCTCCTTCTTCTTACAAATTTTTTTTCACATCATGGTCTGAAATCCAATCCATATGAGGATTATATCAAAATCAATCATGGGTATGAAAATGAGATCAATAGATAAAGAACATTTATATGCCCTAATGGGGGCTGATTCACAAAACCTTGTTGTAATGATACTTCCATTAAAAGTTTTGACCGAAAACTCCATTGTTAAATCAAATTGGAAATATCTAATTTTCTTAGCAAACTAGGAGGATATGAATCAATACGATGATCCAAAATTAAAAAAAAGCATTGACTAAATTTAAGGAAACCATTAAATTACCTTCCACCATATCTTTTTTAGCTTCAACCTCAGCAGTAGTGATCGCATAAGAATGGCCTAGTACCTTGTCCTTTTTTGAGGTAAGTTTCCTTGGTGCTTAGGAAATTCAATTTCATAATTCCCCTTACTTTACAATTTATCATTTATCATTGACAACCTCTTTCTTTTCCTTGCAATCATGAGCTTGGTGGCCTTTTTCTCCACACTTATAATAGACTCCCATTCTCTTGAGAAAAGTACAAGGGTGTTTCTTCCCACATTTATCACAGGATGGATATTCAAATTTTCCCTTCTTCCCCTTGTTTCCATTTCCAGAGTGTTAAACAAATATCTTCTTCTCTTGCTTTTCTTTAAAGTTGTAATACTTAGAGAATTACTTTTCTATATTGATTGCACATATGACAATATCTTGATATGATGAGAAGTATTTTGAGACTAATGCTAAATAGAGAAATGGTTTTAACCCATCAAAGAATAGATGAATCATACTCCATGTGTTATGTATATAATTTTCTGTATGCCTTGCTAACTTTGTAAAGTTAGCCTCATACTTTGGAACATTCTCATCATCCTTTTTCCTATGACTCGGAAATTGAATTTCCATATCAACTCGATGGTCATGAGGAAGGTATTTTTCTAATAAAATCTCTTTAAACTCCCTCCATTCCATATTTAATACTTCTTTATCTTACTTTGTGTTTTGAATTAATGACAACCATTGATCTGCATCTCCCGTGAGGAGATAAAATGCCATGAAAATTTTTCCCCTTTTGCTGCTCCCCAAAGCATGAAATATTTTCACTAAGGAACTTTTCAATTGCTTAGCTAAAAAGTATTTGTAGTCCCATTTAATGTTGGTGGTTTTTGCCTCATGAATCGGTCTAACAGTGATCCTCCGCATTGTGGATCAGGGTGCTCTATACGGGTAAGGTTATTATTCATAACCTGAGTGAGTTGTCACAGTATGGTGATAAGCTGATCAACACCAATTGCATCACCAGCTCCACTATAATTATCTTAAGTAGGAGGGAAATCCCTACATATATTACATACATTGATATGGTTCTCATTCCTTCTATTAGGCACCATTTCTAAACAATGGCATACACTAGATTAGGATATGAATCACAATACATAATTCCAAACTTGTAAAACAATTAACATAAATTGAACAGTTTATGGATATAATCCATAATCATAAAAATGTTTTCTTTGAGGAGGTATATACTCATAAATCCTTCATAATGGTATATAAAGACAATGTTAATTATACTAATCATATCCCCCGGGAGTGTCGTAACCAAGAGTGAAGCAAGGCCCGTTGTCGTGTACCAGGATACCCCAGGTCAAGCCTGAAACTCCATGTCAAAGTTTTCACACCTAGGTACATCTTTTCAGGAGCCATCTCTATATTCTCATATCCATATATGGATTTATTTCGTAGAAAATTCACAAAATCTATACATGACCAAAATTCTAGGATTTTCTATTATACTAATCATCAAAGTCTATCTTAGGGTAATGTTCTCTAATCAGAGTTTATCGAATTCTTGTTTCCAAGGTTTGCACTAAACTTCTTCTGATACCAACTATAATAGCCCAACCCAGAAGCTCGAAGTTGGTGCATTATTTAAATACATTGGAATGATATAAGGAATCATATCCTGAAAGACCGATTTGTTTTGTAGCCTTGGAAGTACTTGATACATACATATGTTTTACATTAAATCATGAGATAAAAACAACAAAAAAATTTTATCCACTTTGAACACACTTATATCCCTTATCCTATCCCTACAGTTCAACCACAAAGTAATCTTCACATCCTAGGAAAAATAAATCACAGAAAGGGGTGATCTCGGATGCTTAGTAAGAATAACAATATAGCAGAAAATTTATAAATAAGCATAAACATTTAAGGCAATGTATAAAACTAAAACATAATACTTTTAAACTTAAACTTCAACATAATATGGAAAATATAAATCAAATAATTCCATTTAATTATTCACATGGATATTCTACTATTCTAATAATCACATGTAATATCAATAGACAATTTAATAATGATGAAATGCATAATGGCAGACATCATAACCAAATAGTCAAGGCCTCGTGCCAAGGCTACAAATAAGATTTTATCAAGGCATTGTGCCAAGATAGTAGTTTTTCCTATGATACCTTCTGATAATCAAGGAGCTATAGCAGGCTCCACCCATCACTTACTAATTCCAATGCATTCCTCATATGAAAAGGTTGAAACATAACCTAAGCATTCATATTAAAACTATCATGAAAAATTTTAATACATTAACCATAAACCATGAATGGTATAAAAATAACACATCCATAGTCAAAAATATCAAAAAACATTCAATATTATGTGGAATATTTGTATCATAATAAATTAAATTCAAACAAGTATAAAATCCATTAAATGATGTTAAAATAGATGAAATGAAAACTATTTGACAGAAATATCTATTTCTATTTTGAAATAATTTAAAAGTCATGTAATTATAATAGAAAACATTTATTTTGAAAATATTCTTATAATATTGTAAGGGTTTCTTCAAAGGTTTTATAATGGTGGATAATAACTGCACCCACCATATTAGTTAAAAATATATTCTTACCTTAATTTTTCAAAAACGTAATAAAATACCTTTTTTAGAAAACAACAGAAAGATTCATTTCAAACCATTTTATAAAAAATCAAACAACGGTATAAATTAATTGAACCCATAATCTCATAAATAGTAAAAAAAATTTGAATTTTTTTTAAGAAACACATATGTTGATGATAAAGAGGTCCTAGTTGATACATACGTAAAAAAGACCGTGCATAATGAAAAGATTGTGAAATTAACCCTTACCTTTTACTTTTCATTAGTAGAGGGTACGTTAAAATTTTATATAATAGTTAAATATTTTTTATTAAATTATTCAAGTACCACATATGTAAATATAATATATATGATCTTTTAATATTTCCTTTTTAATATTATTTTAGTTGTATCATTGTTTCGGGTGTTAACTGATTTGTTTACCTTTATATGTTTTGTTACGTAAGTAATGTTTGTTGTGGATAGGATTTATTTGATTCATATACAGAATTATATAATGTTCTTAAATATTTTTTTTAATAATCAAATTAAAATTATTCTTGAATGGTTATGATGGGGAATGAATCTAATCGCATTCGTGGAGACGGTAATCCGTATGTATGCACGATCGCTACTTCCATTTAATTTTTTATATTTTTTAAGGAAAGAAAACCAAATGATACATAAGTATATTATTATTAAAGTATAAAATATTATTTTATATATGTTACGCAAGTTCATTAACACCATCCTTTATACATTCTATGTATGGTATATCTGAGTCCTATCACTTCGAGGGGGCGGTAGTCCACACTTCATCAAATGAAATTATTGTATATATACAACATGAAAAGAATTAAGGTATGCTATAAAATATAATTAATGAAACTTATAGATAAATTAAATATCATAAATATCATATATATTTATAGTTCCATCATAATGGCCACCATAAGATGTGGTAGTAGAAGATTGAACAATCATCGTTTCGTGAGGTAGTAGTTCGCCGTACATGGAAACATTATGTTCTATACCCATTAGATGGAGGTGTGTGTAAGTGTAGTTTAAATAATTCTAATAAAAAAAACCTAGTATATTTATTATACTGTTGTTGTTATAAAATAAAGGAATACAGAGAGTTTAGGGGGTTTGAGAAGTAAAATAAAAGAAAAGAACATAAGAGGAGATGTTACCTTTAAATCGGGTAACTCCCTTTGGTTTGAACCAAAAGGATTTCTTGATGTTTTTTCTTCCTAAGGTAAGGCTTCTAAGAGAAATAGAGGCATATATAGAGATTAATTGGGTAGATTTTGGATAAGAAAAAGGTCTTTAGAGGTGTGAGAAATGGGTTAGAGGTGAGGTCTTTTTATAAGGGGGAGGAGAGGTTCTTTAGGAATGTTTGAAAATATTATTTTATTATGTAAATATTTTCGGTTTCTAAAGGTCCAAAACTTATTAAAGTATACGATAAGATGAATCATGTTCGAAATAAAATCATCCTATAAGATTTGGATAGGTTTTGGATATTGTTTTAATTTTTATAATCTCATTTATTTAAACCATTTTTTAATGAGGTCAACACAGTATCATTATAATGTCATAAATAATTTTATTTATTTGATGTATAATAATTATAAAAAACTACCATGATGTAGTAAATATATTTATATTTAAAATGAATATTTATAGTCGAAAATATAACTTATATTACTCCTTGTAAATATTATTTTACTAAAATTTATATGTTTATGTCATTTGTGTCTTTACTTTAAATTAATTAATATAAAGTGTCATTCTCTGTCTCAAGTGGCTCCATGGGGTCCCAAAATCGACACAAGGATGACCAAGGTCAGAAATTTATCAACCAATAGTAATAAATCACATGTTAGGGTAATTTAATAATAATATTATTATATTTTTTACCCTTATTTACCATATTTATCCTTTAACCATGGTAAATAAAATATTTACCGAAGTAAATATTCATAATGTATAAAAATATAAGTTACCTATTTATAAAATATAGAACTCTTTATTCCAAATATGTAATCTATTTATCCAAATTCAAAACAGCGAATTGGGAGAAATTAATTTAAAATTAATTCCCATTTTCAAAACAAAAAAGCATGTTTTAAGAAATAATAACTGCCCAAATATTGACACTTGTTTATGTCCAATTTAAATGTGAAATTACATCCAATGACCTAAATTATATTAGGTGATAAAAATATAATCTAATGATACATTAAAACCACTCGAATGTATAATTTAACACTGTAAATTATTTCGATTAAAATTGTTGTTATTAATTAAAATTTAGTATTTTTACTATTCATTAAAACTTGAAAGTTTTTAGAAAAGTACCAAAAATTCACCATACAATAATTTTGATATTATGAATCCAAAAATAATGTCCATTTGGAAAAATAAAATTTATTAAATTTCAAAAAGTGGGTATTACTATTCATAACATCTAGTTTGATTGGTCGTGGTGTGTTGAATCTCAAAGTTGCGTACAATGTGAGCTATTGCATTATTAAAAGGGAAACATACCATGGAAGATTGGGGTGTTACATTTCAAGTCTCAACTAAAATCTCTTGCAAATTAATTGGTTATTTTGAATCACTCTAATGTTCCATGTTTGATTACTCATGAAGATGATCAAGATATGATTTAAAACATTTCAAACATCCTTACTTCATCCGAATTTCTAGTATATTCTCACCAAGTTAGTTTTTTAATCACATTACTCTTCTTAGAAAAAATATTCCTCATAATAATATATTGACAAAAAATACAACCAAAATACAACTGGGTCCTAACAACCCTTAGCTGGATCCCCACCTAAGAAATAGGCACATGCATTGAGATTCACATGAATGGTGTTAATGTAAACCTTGTACAACACCAAAAATGTATATTTAACATTAAGTGAAAATGTATATAAATTTGTATGAATTATGGCAGAAAAAACTAAACCAATCATTTGTTAGGATATAATACAAAAACCAGCCACCATGATTACCAGACACCCCTTATTCGGCTCCATGATGGAAGGAAATTCACATGCATCATAATATATTTGTTCAAGACATAAGGGCAAAAAATGTCTCAGATCAAGACTGACACCTAGTAATTCATTTCGTATGGTCAAATAGCCATCACACCCTTGGATTAACCTTGGGTATGGCCATATGGTCATTACTCCCTTACATACACTAGGCTTGTCTATAAGTCCATGACACCCTATACTCTATTATGTGTTAGGCCATATTTCCACTATACCCCATCCTCTATCTCAGATTTCTATACAAGGAAATTATACCCCTTCATCTATCTCACATCATTACGTAAATTTTTTTAAACCCTTTCCTATCTATAAGTCTTATCATCATCACCAAAACCACTTAGCACTGTCACATTCTCCACCTCTAGGGGTTAACCATGTCATTATGATCTCACCTATCACCTTGATACCAGATATAAACCTCTATCACACAAGAATTCACACACAAAAGGGCATGTAATTGAAGGTAAAAATATTAACATATAATTCATTGGCCTCATGGGGTACACATTCACACCATATAAAAATACCATGCAAACTATATCACACAATGGTTCAAATGGATATGCATGCACACAAATTCCAATCATGCCAATCAAATTTTATACAAATACCCTATATAGTAAGGAGTTTTTTCCTCAAGATTATCGATGCCCAATTACATTAATTTCCATTATAATCAATACAAAACACCAATAATTCTTTAAACCATCCCCAAATCATCACATGAGGAATCTAGAATCAATATTCAAGAATAAGAACATAACATGGTCTTAAAGGTATATCAACATACCCAAAGATATTTTCCCACAAAAGGTAGATCTAGATCTATTCAAGAAAAGGATGTAAAATATCAAAATCTTTCCACCTATTCATTGATAAATTGATAATCCCTTATTAGATCTCAATATAATTCATATAACTCACCATGATATCCAATATATATGACTCTTTATAAGAATAGGAGAAAAGATATTGATGAAACATGAAGAATAGTGAAAGAGAAACCTATTACCCTGAACTATAATGTGCCAAAGCATCTAGATCCATATAAATTATAGTTTGGAAGGAGATTAATCACTAAGAATAACCATCAGTGTCTCTAGGTTTTATAAACCTTAGAATATGAGGAAGAATTAAGGGTTCAAGGAGGTTGTGAGTTAAAATATGATTTTATGGATTAATTAATTCATCACACATAGTTTGGTAGCACTCTTTACCAAACCATTCATTAAACATACATGGATCACTGCCTCCTCGGGGTACCCGCTTGGTTTCGCAAAATAGTTTGGTAAACCTGCACCAACCATGGTTTTGCCTATATTTTGAGTTATACTGTTTCTTGGGGAGTGGAAAAAGTTATCTATAGTTTATCACTAACTATGTGAGGAACACTGTCTATTTATGGAACCCTTATAGGTTGTATGGGTGTTTTGGTAAACTGGGCACCATCTAACACCCCTCTACTATGAGTCACATGGTTTCCTAGGGGAAAAATCATGGGTTTTCGCAACTCATTATCAAACTATGCACCCATTTAAAAGATTATAAAACCCTAAAATACCTTATAAACCTTACTTGATACCTTACCCAAGAAAATTAAAAATAAAAAAATATTAGATAAGGTATTAAAGGAAAAAGTAACGTACTTGTAAATTCCATAACATTACAATCTACCCATAAAAGTACTTGTTATCCTCAATAAGTTTATCTAGTGTTCTTACTCAAATAGCTTATGCCATTGAACCTAAACATCATATTTCTTGTCCCAAGAGTCCTATTGGATATGACAGTGATGCCAATGAATTGAAAAGGTTGCATCGTATTCCCTCAAAACACTTTCTCACATCGTTCCTTTATTTAGATCAAATGTTCCATGAAAATTTATCTTGTTCTAACTCAACATACTCATTTTGGATAACACATGAATTATTAGGATAATACCTCATTGAACACATTATTCATACCAAGAAACCATAGAGGAAGATCAAAATGATAAGCCACTATTCTGATATGTTTGATGGTCTCAAACAGTCCTACAAACTATAGTTCCATCATTCTCTACCTCCATTACATCGATACCCTTATCAAGGAGACACCCAAAAGAAAACCTGATCAACCATGTACCATAAATGTATCAATAATAGCTACCTTTCCTACCCCATGAATACATATTGGTGAATGCCATGACCAACCATAAATATCCTTAAATAGTTCTATCTGAATCTAAGATTGGTAACTATTATTTTACATAAATTATGACAAGGCTAGATGATCATCCCATGCTCCAATAAAATATAGGACACGTACCTAAAGAATATAATCTAAATTATAGATCACCCTCTCCAAATCCCTATCAATATATGGAATATACACCATACTTAGCTTCAACTTAGTACCCATCACTTTCTATATGACATACAAAAACCACGGTATGAAATTAGAATCTTGATCAGATACAATGATCATAGACACTCTACATAGTATCATTATATCTTGAATATAGTGTTTCCATGACTCCTCTATAGTAATAGTATCTTAGATTATCAAGAAACATTTCACCTTCACTTTCTGATCAACCATAACCCATAAAACATATCCACCTCTAAAGGTATATGAAAAAACTATAAAAAAGTAAATCATCACCTCATCCAAATTCTAAAGGGGAATGGGAAGATGTTCAAGTCAACCACCTAGTCATTGATTCATGGACTTAACCTTATGATGGGAAATATATTGAGATAAAAATACTTCGATGTCCCAATTTGTACCCATCCACAAGAAATATTATCTGATATCATGGTACATTATCATTGATCCTTGGTGTAATGTCCACTTCAAAGTGTGAGAGTTCCTCATTAACTATTCCCTCATGAAATAAGGAACTATAAATCTCCCATTAACATAGATCACTTTGTCTCCATCTAAGGACCATCCTGTACTAGATCATTCCATATGAACCATTTTCGTATCTCTAAGAACTCATCATATAACTCCTAGATAGCTTTCACATGGTCCACCAAAGAAAACACAGTTACTAAGGGGGAAAATATCATCACACCTTATTCTAATGTTTCACCCATAAACCATTAATCCAATAAGACCACTAGTCACTATTACTCCTCTAAAGAATTATCTCCATCCTCATACATCTTTTTTGTAAGATATTCTACAAAAATATTACCTTTTTTAGGAGAATATTCCCTCTCAAAATCAAAATTCTATAGATAATCAACCCAACAGATCAATCATAGATTCAATTCATGGTGATATAAGATATACTAAAAGCTTTTATAGGCTGTATAAATGACGATTCCCCACTGGAGAGATAATTAAGCCATCGCTTAAAGGAATGAACCACAGATACCAACTCTAAGACTTGAATAGGGTATTTCTTCTTGTAGGATTAAAACTAATTGGACACATAAACAACAACCTAATATTTTTTTCATTAAAAAATCTCCCATAATAATACCCATGACATCATAGTAAATGGTGTATCAAATACTAGGCTTGGGTAAGATAAAAATTAGAGTTGATTTCAATATCCTCTTAATTATTAGGAAGGAATCTTCACATTAATATGTCCACTAAAACTTCACCCCTTTCTCGGTAACCCATTCATAGGTTCTTACAAATGGGAGGAATCATAAATAGACCATTTTCAGTACCCAAACTAACCTAGGAAAGTCTGTATCTCAAACACGTTCCAAGGATATGACTAAGACATTGTTGCCTTAACATTCTCTAGATCAACTGAGATTCTCACCTCAAAAATTACATGTCAACTTAAGCATACCTCAATGATCCAAAAGTGAAACTTTGAATACTTGGAAAAAATTATACTATCTCAAAATGAACTGAACATGATATTAAGGTGTCTAGTATGCATCCCTAGGGTATATGAATATATCAGGATATCAACAATAAATAAAAGGACAAAAGAGGCAAGATATGGATGGAAGATCATATTCATGGTATCCATGAACATCAAGATAACATTTTTCAAGTCAAAAGTAATTAAAAGATACTCATACAATCAATACCTTCACTTAAATGTTTTTATGGGTATATCCACTTCTCTGACCAGAATCTGGTGGTTGCCTTATTTCAATTAAATATTGGAGAACCACCACACTCCCCTCAATCGATCAATCAAAACATCTATCCTTAAAAATGTGTAAATATTCTTCATTGTGATCAAATTATTCTTTATATATCCCACACATAGCTAAAGGCTTCAATAATCCTTCTTAGCATATGAATATAAAGCACCTTGAGGGAATGTTCTTGATCTAATAAATCATTTCACCTCTAGATCCTGAAGATACACCTTGAGTTCCTTCAACACTTTTGGTGCCAAAAGAAATATATAGATCAATATAAGATGCACACTATGAATGAGTTAGATTTAAAATCAAATTACTATATAAGTAGGATGTCTTGAAAATAATATAGAAATGCATCCTAATAATAGTACACCGTTAAATGAAAAGAATAGGGATCTACTATCTAATCTTCCACATTTACCATGGCCACTACATGCATTGTAATAGTTCTAAAATGACTAAGGTTTGGAAACATTCTATCTTCTACCACCTTTAATTCTATGGTTAAAAAGAATCTCCCCCTTAGGAATATTAATTAATACTCATGTCCTATAGTATTCAATGTGGGCCTGAGAATTAGTCAACTAGTCCATGCTGAAAATCACATTGAAACTAGTAATCTCTATGATAATAAAATCCCATTAATGTCTATAACCAAAAACTACTACTGGATACTTTTTACATCTCTAGAGATATTATAACTTTTCTATAATTGTATATTAACATAAAAATTATTTGTAAGATAATTATACAAGTGTAACCCATTAACCACTTCAGTAAATGTAAATGAATGGGAACCTCTTGTATCAGACAACATAGTAGAAATTAAAGAGGTAATTAGAATCACACAACCATCTATTGAAGATCAATCTACACTATCTACCTAAAAATAGTATAAAACATACCCTATTAATATATTAGTCCCACAACTATTCCCCCAAGACCTCTGTTTTAATTTATTCAAAAACCAGTATAAAATTCAGGCTTATTGGTGAGATTACCTAATAATCCCATGTCTCTTAGCCTATGTCTTTCCAGAAAAATTGTAAAAAACCAACTGTATCACCCTAATATTGTGTTAAAGGTATATCGACTGACCTAGAAAGATTCCCTACTAGTGGTATAACTAGATCCTTTGATGAAAAGGATGGAAATTATCTATATCTATCCACATATCTATCAATAAATGATGAATTCCTTACTAGATCACACAAGATTTCATAGACCTATCTATGACACCTAAGATCATTAATTCCTTCCAATAATAGGATAATATACTAGAAGAATCACAAGTAATTGTGGATGAATAACCAATTACCTTGAATTGTCAGGGATTAAATCCTCTATATCTACTAGAATTAATGTTGGGGGGGGGGATCACCCAAAATAAGTACTAGAGTCCCTATGTTTGAGAGATTTAGGTATAGGAGGAAGAATAATTGGTTTCATGGAGGTTTATATACAAAATATCATTTTTTAGATTAATTAATTTCATATCTGTGGTTTGGTCACACAATTTACAAAACTATGTACCAATAGTGTAAGACTCACTGCCTCATTAAGGCACCTACATGGGTTTTCCAAAATATTTGGTAAACCATGAACTTTCCATGATTCTTCATCTATTATGAGTTTCATGGTTTTCTATGGAGCATATCAGGGTTTTATCTTACCATGTTCCAACCATATTAGGATCACCTACTATTTAGGGAACCCCAATGATTTTTCGATATAGTTTGGTAAACCATTTAATAAACATTCTCCATATAATCCCCACTATAATTGGCCACACCGTTTCATGGAGAGAACTGCATAGTTTTCCCAAACTATACTCAAACTGTGAACCCCCTTAAAAGATTAAAAAACAATTCAAAACCTTCTAGAATTTACTCGATACTTCACCCTATAAAAGAATATGTCAAAATCCCATAGAGAAGGGTTGAAATCAATGGATAATGTTCCTTAAATTTCTAGTCTATTATATAGAGGGCCATTCTCTCAAATTTGACATAGATTTGAGCACACTACAAGAGATTTTGATTTATTCCAGTTTCTCAAAGTGGTAGTTATAGAGTAGGGAGGTGTTCTTCTTAGAGTATTTGGTAGTTGTGACTGGAATATCAGTGAACACAAAGAAGTTCAAGGTAGTGGTTTTTTTGAAGTGGCCTAAGAATCTATTTGATATTGATTGTGTTTTTTTATGGGTACATTTAGCTGATTCCATATAAGTGAAACTAACTAATCAACAATATAGATATGGAATATATAGTTCATGCACTAGGGCATTGGAATCACTGCTTGTTGGGTGAGAGGTTCATGGTGTATACTTACCCGAAGATCTTGATTTATATATTATTTCAATTTTTTATTAACCGCCAACATAGGAGGTGGGTTAAGTATATTCATTCTATTGATTTAAAGATGTAATATAACCCTATTAAAAGGAATGTTATGGTCTACATGTTAAGAATGATGAATCAGGTGTAGGGGGTGTAGATGGCTAGCAATGAGTGGTAGGTGATGAGCCTCTAAATTGATATGTACCTTAATGTTCAAGAGTATCAAATAATAGATACCCATGTATCCTTTTATTTTACCTCTTTATACCTCAAAAGAGTTAAGGAGAGTCCAAAACATGATTTATATTTTATAGTGATGATGTATAATATATATGGTGGAGCTACGCCACTTGGTTGGTGCCTTGATGTAGATGATATTATTCTCATCTAAGATCAAGTTTTCATCTCCATAAGCATGCGTAAGGTGATAAAATTGGATTAACATGCTTAAATATGGGTAGTTCTCCAAAAAATTACCAACATATATCAATACATCCTCAACTAGTGTTGGTGTCCTAGGATAAACAATTACATAACATGGTTATTTTGACAATACTTCACCAATCAATAGGTGAATATCATGTATCAAGAACCTCTAGGTCTACATTAGAAAATACTCATTTTTTAGTGGAAGTGATATTCATTTTTGATGTACTTCATGATGGTATTTACAAGGTTATCATATTCCAATTATTTGGTATGGATTATCATGTACATGTTGATAAATGTTATTCAAATCTAACTAGTCGAAAATACCTATTCCATTGACATGCTAGTCTAGTTTTATGTTTTGAATATTTTTCACCATTATGGGGTGCCTAGGGGAAATATTTCTAATTAGGATGAAAATTTTACATCATGATTCTAGAAAGAGATACTAGACACAATCAATACATAGGTTTAATTGATCACTTCTTATAATCATCAATCTAATGAGAAGTTTGAGCATACTATCCAGTGTTAGTCGAAATTCTGTGAGAATCCGTCTATGATTTTAGTAGTTCATAAGAGAACCATATTGATTTTTTAGATTTTACAAATAAAAATATCCTGATTAAGAATATTTTTTTATAGAACCATTATAGTCCCTATATAAAACACCTTATCAATTTCACTATGCTTGATATAGTCTATAAAATCATTAATTATCGATCCAAGTCTCAGAGAGGAGATTTTAAAGAATAGTTGGTTTCTTAGGATGTAAATAGTGACCTCTCAAAGAGGTAATATTTCATCTGACAACTAGATTCACCATCCTATGAAATTTTTGGTGTGTGACCATGTATTTCAATCAATATGAATTATCATAGGACACCTTAATTTTCAGTGGTAGGGAAAATTGGTACACTAATTCATTGAACTATTTTAAGTTGTTGAGTGCATCGACATTATTTCATATAAGTGATCATTTTCACAAAGTTTATTGTGATATTCATGATGAATTCAATGTATCTCGACTCCAGTGATACTATCCTTACCATTATCATGTTTTCAACATTGACAAGGTTAAGATAAATAATTATACAACATTAAAGGAATGATTGATTCATATTGAAGATCATAGTGAGAAGATCCTTCATTGGAAGAAAATCTATCTTATACATGTATAACAAAAACATAGCCACATCCTAGAGGACATGTGGTATTGGGAGTCTGATATGTGGTAAAAATAGAATGACATATATTTTGGTGGTTCTTGGTGACACATCTAAGGGATGAGTTACTATATAATATGGAGGACATAACACCCTTTAAGTTTTCAAGGTATGAATTTGATTAAAATTTATCCAAAATTTATTTAATTTTTTATTTTGGTTTATTAGATGTGTCAGAAGGGGATCAAGGGTCTGTTTCAGAGGGTTTTCCTTGTATTCTCTCTGAATTTATAATACCAGTGACCTATCACACCAAAAAACATAAGGATTGTATCATGTCAAGGGAAGCTTGAGAGGATATCATGTCATAACATAAGTTGTTGGGTTATAAATCCTTACATTACACCACATAATGGCATTCGTGATTATTATGTGTTTCTATTTTTGAGAGAATTGGGTCATAGAGGGAGTGGTTACATCATAAATTCTGACCAATGGGGGATGTTGTGTCATAAAACTCATTGTAGAGGTAGGTATTGTGTCGTTATTCACATATACTCACACCAAGGTGTGATGGTAAAGGTTCTAATTCTACCTAGAAACTAGAGGTTTTTTTATCAATGTAGGATCCATACCATAAGGGTTCCCTTAAGAGGGGTGTTTCATCATGACCATTGCGGTCACACCAAAATGCATGTCCTTTGCAGGGTTTTTTTAAAAATTAAATTCATAATAATGTTAAAAATGAATTAATGTGATTTCCCCTCATTTTCCAAGATACACATCAATTTTAACCTTTCTGTTTATTTTATCCTATTCCAAATTGAGATCTTATTTCTCCTTGATTGAAATAAATTTTCACTCATTATAGTAGTTGATGGAGTAAGGCTAGTTTTCATCTCACCTATAATAATTCCGTGTCTTATTGTTTTGTTTTACATTATTGGTTATGCATAATTCATATGTGTATGATTTTTTTATCTTTTATTTATTGAGTTCAAATAAGACATTGGATCTCAATGAGTGGGATGATATTAGACCTAGTTAGGTGTTCCCTAACATTCCCTTTATTCTTTACAATATTTCAAGTGTTGTATGAAATGTCCACATGCCCTAGATTTCATTTTAAAACTAATCAATCTATTATTTAAATACTGAGTTGAGTCATGTAGATAGTGAGTGTATTTTTAGAACATGTGTTTAGACATTATCAATTATTGATGACAATTTTTCATTATATTTCTTATTATATAATAATAACTAGAAACCCAGTAGGGATATTTCTTATTGATAATTTACCCTAGGAGTCTCCTGTGGGGTCCTAAACCATTCATCGATAAGGTATAGAATGTGAATGTGATTGGATTGGGGTGTCCTAGCCTAGTAATGAAACATTGAGTGGGTTCGTATCTTTGAGAATGTGGCCCTTTTATAAATTAAATAATGATGAATGCTATGTGTTTACTATTAATGATAAATCATTCAATAGGTTGAATAATTAGTTGTACATTATCAAAACATGGTATGTTAGAGGCATCTTCTCCACCTTATGAGATGTTTTGGTGATATATCATATACCCAGGATTGTCTCAAGGTATCTCATCCACATTCAGGAGTAGTATCATTGGTACATTTTCTACTTGGAGTGTATTATCTTTGGTAAATCATCCACCCATATATCGACACAAGTTATTTGTATGAAATCAGTTTTTTATTTGGTATGAATACAACATATTTTGGTCTAAATATTTATCTTGGACCAAATAAGGATTCCTAATGAGGTTAAAAAATTCTCAGGGGGGGTGTCTAGGGCTTGTTCGGAGCTCCAAACCCTTTCTGATGGAAGAAAAAATGGACTGCATGGTTATTATAAACCGTGAATCCCATGCTTCATAGTTTCATCCAAACCATGCAAAGATTTTTAGAGGGAAAAGAATAAATTTTAATAATAGTGTGGCTAGGGATACATGCCCATGAAATTTCTATAGTTTTGAGTAGAGGAAAATGTCATAGATGGTGTATGGATTCTCAAACTATGTGGAGTCCCTTCTTAGACAATGATCGAAGCACGGTTGGTGCTTGGTTTTTCCCAAAATGCGGCCAAACCATGCGACTTGAAATTTTTGGGTGAATTTACTATTTTCCCTTAAATTTATAATAACCTAAACCTCCTTATCCTTTCTTCATTCTAATGGAAAGGAGGCTCCATTTTCACTCAAATAATCTCCCAATCCACTCTTCATAGTTTTTTCCCATTTCATCATCTATGCTCCAATTCGAGATTTGATCATTTTGTTGGATAACCATCGGTAAGTGCTTCAGTCCTTAGGCTTAGTTCTTCATTTTCTTTCTCTGAACGATGATACTTTGATGTAAGATCATATGCCCTATATTCAAGGAATTGATCCATTATTAATTTTCCTTCTGATCTAGGATAAATGAGGGGCCAATACTAGATGAGGAGAGTACTACATGATTATGTTAGGTGGTCTATGAATTATCCCAAAAATTCCAATAATTTATAAATTTCCACCATTTTTCTCACAACAGTTTCATTGGGAGATGCTTCAAAAATTTATATACCATTATTTTAATAACTGAAATCATATTATAGTGCCTTAGTTATAATTTTTCTCATTGCAGTTGGAGTTTGAGACATCAACACCATCCAGCCATTTTGGGTGTGTACCATGTATTCCTTGTTTACAAATTTTAGACACCAATTATGTAACACCCGAGACTTTTATGAGAAATATTTTGTTTTTATGTTATATAAATCATCAAATGAATATTTCACTACACACAACACTAGCTTGTCTTGCTTTACACGCAACCTCGGTCTTCCTCGATAGCTTGTGTCGTACGCAATACCGAGTTTCACTAAACAACAATATGCGATTAAAATATTATTAAAACTAGCCGTTATAAATAGTAATAACCACTTTTTGTAATTTTGTAAATTTTATTTTTAAAAATGGACTTCATTTTTGGATTCGTAATATCGAAATTATCTTAGGGTGAAATTTTGGTACTTTTCGGATAACTTTCATATTCTGATGAATAGTGAAAATTATTAAATTTTAATTAAAAACAACTTTTTTAATCGAAATAATTAATAGTGATAAATTATTAATTTGAGTGGTTTAAAAGTATATTTAGAATATATTTTTACAATTTAATACAATGTTGTTCATTGGATGTAATTTCACATTTAAACCAAACATAAACAAGTGTCAATCTTTTGATAGTTATTATCTCTTAAAAATACGCTATTTGTCTTAACGACGGGAATTAATTTTTAAATTAGTTAATTTAACTGATATTTTTTAAATTTGGTAAAATAAACATCATTTTTGAATTCATAATATCAAATATAGCTTATGCCTAATTTTTGGTATTTTTCTGAAAACGTTCAATTTTTGATGAATAGTGAAACCACTAAGTGGTAGTTAAAAAAAACTGAATTTTTCATAATACTTTATTTTACCTCTTCTGTGAGTAGATTTTTGAAAATCCGAGAGACACGGTTGATATCAGTAAGTAAAATGTGGTTCAATGATATGAAAATAATTTTTTGGTGAATAGTAACTTTTTACTTTTTTTACCACGGTTAAAAGTAAATAGGGTAGTTAAGGGTAAAAATGATATTATTATTACCCTAACACATGTCCTAATTCTATTGGATAAGTATAATTCGACCAAAAACAACCTTAGAAATAAAATATGACCATTTAGGCCCACTTGGATTAGATTTGGACATTTATTATTAATTTATTTAAAGAAGGGTTAAAATAGTTAAAATCAAAGTTTAATAAGTAAATCATTTTTAATATGGGGTTATACAAAAGATAAATTAGACTATAAATATTCAGTAGAAAGATAAAAACATTTCCTAAATAATGGTATATTATTTTTAATTTTTAGACATTAAATAATTTAATTTATTTATGACACAACGACGATGCAGTAATTATCTTATTAATGAAATATTGACATAATTGATGTTATAAATACACAAATAAATGTAATTTGAGACTTTTTTATGAATTAAACTAATTTTCTAGGTTAATATGAAATTTTAGTGTTGATTTAATTAACGTTTTTCGAACTAATCATTCTGTTATGATTTTCACAAAAATAAATTACTAAATAGTGTCCAAATTGACATAAAATAGTTTTTAAAACAAATATTATATTATTAATTGTTATTTTATTCCTAAAAATCTAAGGTTAGGCCAAATGACTTAGATAAGGTTATATATATATTGATAATAAACAACTTGGGGTTCTTTTGGCTTGTTATAGTATGTTTATTAACCTTATAGTGTGAGAACACAAGAAGACACGATAAAAGTAAAATTATTTAACTTAATGTTAAATCTAAATGATAAGGTTACAATAGGAACCTAAACATGTCTAAATTCTATTGGATTAGAGTATTTCTACCTATACCAACCTTATCTTCTAAATATATCAATTTGGAGCTATTAAAAACCGAATTTGACTTTATAATAAAATAATATTTTTAGTTATTCCAAAGGCACCCCTCTCCTCCCTTATAAAAGGGCACCTTCTCCCTATCTTCCTCACACCACTTTGAGCCTTCAAGCTCGGAAAACCCCTGCCAATATTTCCTCTCCACTTCCCTAGAAACATCCTATAGGTCCTGGTCTTCTTCAAAGACCAATTTTAGTGCCATAAGAGGAGGTCTCAAAGAGGTGCTTCAAAGAAGAGGTAATGCCCGTTACAGATTCTTTCATCTTTATTTCTTCTTCCTATTCTTCTTATTTAGTTGTTTCATTATGAAGTAATAACATAAGTATCACTCATATACTGATATGTTATTATTATTATGAAACAACCCTATTTCACTATCTATCCATCCTACAGAAAACGAAATCACCACACGTGCGTACGTACAGAATACCGTCTCCACGCCGTGGTGTAATCTATTTTCCACCACCACTTTTCTTGGATGGTTATAATGGTGTAAATAATGACTATATATGATTATTGTAAAGTGATATTGATTCTGAAATAGTATACATACACTCCAATACAATTCCACGATCATTGGAATGATATCATCGCTCGTGTGTACGTACAGAATACCGTCTCCACGATGTGATGCGACTCGTTATATATGATCTTCATTGCATAATGATTATATAAATGAATTGAGTGATTAATATGATATATATTACACTAATACCATTCTGTAAATTAGGTATCTATAACCTAAAAAGAAAAATAAGAATTTATTTGACAAAACGCGCATAAGAACAAAAAGTAATAAACACTCGAATGACAAGTAGTAATGAAATATTACTAATAAGAAGCTAAGAATATGAAAATATATGATATAATAAAAATAAGTATGATTCTAGAATAAGTAAATAACATTATTTAAATCATTATACAGGAGGTTCGTACACTTACGAAGCAAATCGGACCTAAGGTAAGGGAAATATCACAATCTCATTTTTATCTGAGGTCGTTTATACATTGGAATTTACTGGGGTGTATTTTATCATACACATCCATGTTTCCTCAATATGTAATGTTATTTCCATCCATATACAATTTTTTAAATCAAATTTTACCCTTCCGTGAGTTTTTAGTAAAAGATATGAAAGGAATCTTTTGTCGTTTTTCGTACGAGGTACTTTTTGACTTTTTAGACAAAAGTACGAGAAGAATGTTTTTTATAACTTATACGACATGAATGGATTTTTAAAACATTTTTTCCAAGAAGATTCCTTCACAAGTTTTCATGTTTATTCTTAATCAACTTCTTTTAGTTTAAAATTGCATGACATGTTAATAAAGTAAAATGTTTTTGAAGTAGAAAGGATATTTTCCTCAAGAATGGAGTTATAGTGTTTTATCAAAATTATTTTCCATCTAAGATAATATAGTGTTTAGTTTCTATCCCTATTATTAAATTGATTTGATTATATTGTGATGGAATTATTTTTATGAATTCCTTTATCTTCTATGAATTGTTTTATGATGTCATGTTGTTTAAGAATCCCATTTTTATTACATGGGTTATGCAATGATGTATGATTTATTATTTTGTGGCACACATATGAATGGTATGATTATGAGATGGGTGGGACCTATATCTCCCTCCAATGCATTGGATAAAGATTTTATATCTCATGAGATAGACATGGATGGAATGGAAGTTTAAACCGGTTCAGTGAAACAGGACTGAAACGAGGAGTGAACTCGGTTCAGAAATGGACTTTGTCAACTAAGATAGTCTTGGAAATGAGTCTTGACTAATAAGAAATGATTCTCTATGATTATGTGTGTATGACACAAAGCTTCATGTTTTATGTTATGATTATTGGGATTAAATTTCACTTCTATGATTTATCCCATGTTATGATCTCTTTTGCAGGATAAGATTTTCAAAATGTTATGTTCTTATAAATATGATATGTTTGATATTTCTTTTGTTTACCCTTACTGAGCATTTGAGATCACCCTTTTGTATGTTTTCTTTCCCCAGGTCAGGAAGAAGGTTATTAAGTAAGATATGCCAAAAGGGACTATAGATATGATTAAATAAATGGGAGACAGTGTAGACACTTTATGAACCAGTTGTTTAGTTCCCAGTTTCTAAAGACACTATACCTATACAGTCCTTTCATGGTTTTGTTATATGTTGTAATAAGTATGCTTCAATTTTGAAGTAATAACAATGTATGTAAAGTATGGGTCATTATAAATTATGTGTCTTTCTCACATGGACTTGTTGATGTAAGTAATCCATATTAATTAAACTAACATTAAAATATTAATTAAAAATTATATTTATAGATATCAATTGGACTAGAATATTATAATGAATTGAATTGGATTAATGCCCTATCAAATATTGTAACCTTGGATGAAAGGTGATGGAGTGAACATTATAAATTAATGATTGGAATGTATATATGTATATATATCACTTGTAACTTCTTCTTATAATTAAATGGATTTAGTTACTTGTCCAAATTTGAACTTTTCTCATGAGATGAATGGTGATGGTATAAACCTAATGGATTATTTATTGGAATGAGTATTACAAGGAAAAAATTAAATAATGATATATGTATAAGGTACCTATTTCATATGGAACTTTTTATCTTTATAGGAGTGGTCAGATTTGAACCAGCCTTTGATTCCTAAGGGAATGCTTTGAGCACTCAGAGGACACTATTCTGATTTAAGGAGCTGGTTTCCAAGGGAGATACCCACCTTGGAATAGAGTGGTTTCCCATCAGTGGATGCATGACATGACATCATTGATTCCCTCTACTATATATCTAGATATTGGGATTCCTTGGATACACTCCTTTGATCCTTCTTGATGTTTTCAAACCTGGGGAACCATAGATTCACCCCCATTGGGCCAAGTCATTCTTAGACTCAGATGGCTATGAAAGAGATTTATGGACTTAGTTATACTATTATATAGTGGAATACCTTTAGAAATACTATTGGATTACACTCAGACCCTTTATCACTAGACTTCATGAGTTACTACTATGATTTGACCAACCTCTGTGGTTAAGGATGCCTTAGTTTCAAATTGGATCTACTTTATTATTATTATGATCTATTTCAGTGTTGTTGAAAAGTTTACATGATTATTCTTTAAAAAATAAACTTAAATGAATTAATTGAATGGTCTTATGTTTATATACATTACCACCTATGAATGAAGCAATTATGAGTTATTATTTTGGAATTTCATTACATTTATATATACATGCACACTATCAGTTTATATTCACGGACTTTAATTCTTTAAACACCATTGGTGGTGGCCTTATAAGATTTATCTAACACAATATATGGTCCTCCATTGGTACCCATAATGATTATATTATCATAGTTATGTATAAGGGGAAGCATCCCATGTTGGATACCTGATTTTCTTGCTTGATTAAGAATGAGAGCTGGGTAGCTGATGACTGGGCCAGTGCCCCTGATTCCTAGATAGTTTTTGGTCTTTTTGTTCTTTTGTAAAACATGTATTGTATAGTATACATACTACCTTGTATACCTATTTTCCTGTAGTGCATAGAAATTATAAGACATCAACTTTTTTATATGGTTTAGTTTTAGCTTTTGAGTTGATTATTTATTGATGGATGATAATACTTTCTTATATTTCCAGTCTTGTTTATTCATTATTGTGCTTCTACTATTGGTATCCATATATTATTATATACAATGTAGTCAGCACTAAAATAAGGAAATAGTATCCAAAAAGACACACCATAGTCCCTCACTACTAGTTGGTAGCCTGTAGCATATGAGGAGGCATGATTGAGGCAATGTGCCCCAGCAGCTCAAGGAACCTTTGAGTGACACATGGGTTGAGATGCCACAAAGTTGTATCAACATAGTTTATTTTCTTATCATACTATTTGTCAATATAGATAGGATATTAGGAACATGGTGGAAATTGGTTATGAGCTGTGCCTGTGACTATCTAACCCACATTTGGGGTAAATACCATGTTTTCTGGGAATGAGAAATTTTTGTTCTATATTTTTCTTATTACAATTGATATATTTTAACCATTGGGTGACACACATGAATTTTGGTACTTGTTATACTTTATGGATATTAACTTAGTCCAAGTATGGTAAGGTGAATAATTACATGTATCATTATAACGCCTATAATTTACATGCCAAGCCATATATGTGCATTTCCCTAATTGTATTTCTTGTGTTTCCTATGATTACTGAGTGATACATGGTCATTATATGCATTCCTTCACTACTAAAATCTTCTACAGGGTAAGGTAATCAGTTATTTAAAGAGTCATCATCAATCTAAATAGTGTTTTCAGTATAGGTTTATGGTGGAATGTTTAATAGATACTTTCTACCCATTTCATCTATATACCCCTAGTTACAAGATATACACATTTTCTATCATTGAATGAATACCAGTTTCAATTTATTAGTCGTATGAGACCTTATAGAATGGAATGGGAAATCAATAGAGTTGAGCCCTCAGATTTTACCCTTTAAATTATGTGCCCAAATTTATTGAGGGATAATTTGAATTAAGTGGGTGTCGATTTAAGTTATAAATTCTATTGGCCATTGTTAACATGTAATTGTGATCCATTTAAGTGGAACTTGTTATATGTATATATGAACACACAAAATTAAAATGAAAATTTTGATTTATAAATGAAATGGTTTCTAGTAAATGGAGAGGTTGACTATAATTTAAAGGGTTTTACCTCCTTTACTTGTAATTTATCCCCTTATATATTGGAAATACTATAAATTAAACTTTAATAATTGCCAATATTCTAGAATTATAAGAGATTATTTGGGATAGTTTATCGGTATGTGATCCCTTTTCCTTATGATTTTCCTCTTTTAGTGTATCTATCTGCTTAAAAAAATCAAGTTATCATGAAATTTTATGGAATTTATAGAGAGATTACACCATGATGTCCATGAACCCTACTCAAGGAGTGGGGGTGACAACATTCCTGCAGATATGGTGGGCCTTGAGCCACTAATATTACAACTATGAGTGATACATGAGGCACTGCCTACTATAATTGATCATTGAAATAATGATAATCTTAATGAAAGTTTCCTATGTAAGATTCAGTCTATGTAGTGTTCTATATTCGGTATGGACTATTCATCATGTTTCACTGATTTTCAAATATTTTCACTACTTCTATCTGGTGATGAACTATAATGAGGAATGCATTTCATGGATAAGATTAAGTTTTCCATCTGCTTGTAAGTTAATGCACTTTTAATATCTACCTTTTTTGATATCATAAATTAGGATCTTATCACTGATAAAATCCTAAGAGAATCCAATAATACCGGGCATAGAGATTTAGTGATGATAATGGGTAGTAGTTCTTTCAGATGTAAGAAGCATATCCTTGAGGTTTTTAATTAGAACAGTGGTATCCAAAGTATCAACATCAAAAGTTTTGTTATATACCATTAGTGTTGGTGGAAAAATAATCTATAGCCTTAGCATGATACAAGCCTTATTGAGTGCCATTATTACATCCATATGGGTCATCGTCATAGATTATTTTGGACCTTTTCACCTACTTTGAGTGGAAAAGGATCCAAACTAGTTCCACCTTTAGGAGCATGGATAGTTAAGATGCTTTAGGAATGGAGATAGAGTAACACTGGAAGGAAAGGCCGATGAGGATGTAATGGACATAGTATCAAGAATTTTGATTATTAGTGGTTGTAGATCAGACTAGGTCAGGTTAGTCCAGTTGTAGCTTATGACCACAAATCTGCCCGATTGAATACTTTGCAACCGATACATAAGGATTAGAGTGCATGACCATCTAAAGTACAAGGAACCATTATTGTATCCTATACTATTGTATGTAATTTATTTAATATAGTTCCTTCTCATTCCTTTATCTCTTTATTGACTATGGAAAGTCTTAGGTTAGAAATTGAGTACTTTTGAGGGGTGATGAACTTGGTTACATTGTTTGGTGTGAGGTTTGAGGGTATATGCCAATGTAGGGAATTACCCCTTGATAAGGGAACTTATCCCTTCCTATGGAATGTCTTCATCCCCACGATGATGAAATTTTATGTCATTCATGGTATGGATTGGTTGCTTCCCTGTCATGCTTATGTAAACTACTATCATCATATGGTTACGTTTTCATCACCATATTGTAACATTTATCTTCGAAAGTGTGGGTGTGATGTCCAGGCTAGTAGATATTGACCATATCATCATGGGATGGGTTGAGTAACCAGTTAAATAGTTAGTATAATTATGGTTGATCTAGGTTAACTTCATATTGGCTTTTCTCTAAAGTTAAATCATTTCATGGGTTTATTTTCTAATTATTTTTATGGATTAACTCCTGAGATAGAGGATGGGTTTTTTATTGATGATATTGTAGGATAAGCACTAGTATTTATTACTCAAAAAAACTGGACCCCATTGATATCTATAAGCTTAGGATACAGTTGGATAATTTAGAATCAATGGTTTTTATCCAACCAAACACTTAATATTGGGGTTCACCCATGATTGTTTCCAAGAAGGTGGATGTGACCCTTATGCTATGAATTGATTAATAATGATTGTAACAAATTACAATAAAGAACTTCTATCTATTACCTCAAATATATGATCCCTTCGACTAGCTCTGAGGAGATAGAGTGTTTTCAAATATTGACCTGAGATAGGTCTATCATCAGGTGTGAGTCAAGACTTTAGATATATCATTTATGGATTTCCTTAGTCGGTATTGTTTACATGAGTATCTCATTATTCCATTCAGTCATACAAAAACCCTGAACGTTTTTATAGAATTGATGAATATTTTTTTTCACCTTTATCTAGACTCGTTTATTGTGGTTCTTGTGGACAACATCTTAGTGTATACTATAATCAGAGATACCATGATAATCATATTGAGATTATTTGGAATACACTAATAGAAAATCCATTATATTCTAATATAGCTAAGTGCGAATTTTGGATTGAAAAAGATCACTTCTTGGGTCATATTACCTCATAATAAAGAGTATTAGTTTACCTAAAGAAGGTTATTATTAAGGTTTCTTAGGGATTAGCCAAAGAAAATGTTTGATATATGGAGTTAATTGGGGATGACTTGATATTATAGGAAATTTATATATGACTCATCACACCTTGATACACCTCTTACTGGTATTACCAATAAGGGTGTGAGGTGATTGTGGGATAAAGCATGCGACACGACCTTTTATGAGATGAAAATTAGCATTACCTTGACATCGATTCTGATTATGAAAGATATTGGTAGAGGATATACAGTGTTCTATGATGCCTCAAACATCAGGATGGGAGTGTTATTAATGTAAGAGGATATATTTGTTTCATACAAGTATTTCTAGTTGAGACTTATTGAGATTAATTACTCGATGCATGACCTTGATATAGAGTCAGTTTTCCATGCTCTGCATTAATGAAGACACTATCTGATGGGTGAGTGTGTTGTAGTGCATAAGTACCACAAGATCCTCAAATATATCTTGACACAGTGTTACTTGAATCTCAGAAAGTAAATATGGGTTGAAAACCTTTAATAATTTAACTCTAAACATGCCTATATTCCTGGAAAGGGAACTGCAGTAGCTGATGCACTGAGCTAGAAAACATAGGAATAAGGCATATAGGAATCTAGTGATGAATGGAAATTGGTGACCCATATTTATAATATGAATATGGAGTTTCTAGATAGTCATAATAATCATTTTCTGATGTCCTTAGCAGTTACCTCTTCATTCCTTGATAAGGTGAATAACATATATTTTTCTGATACTCAGGGGTTGTTCCTTTGGTAGCGTGTTTCTAGCAAGAATCCACCCCCAGATTGGTCTGTCGATGGAGACAACATCCTATGTATTCATGGGTTTATCTGGGATCATATTAATATGATATAGGAATTGATGCAATATTCCCATAATTTTCATTAGACAGTTCATTTAGGTATCTCCAAGATGTATCATGATACGTGTAACCAATATTTTCCTAGGATGAAATGTTAGATAGAGGGTCTTATCACTAGGTGTTCCACCTTTAGGAGGTTTAAAATAGTCTTCCAGTACCCTACTATATAGTTTCAACCTTTTCAAATAATGGAATGGAAATGGGAAGAATTTATGTTGTATTTTATTGGATGGATTACCAAGGTCTCCTTATGGTATAGACATAGTTTAGGTAGTCGTGGATTGATTTGAAAAGGTACCCCACTTCCTTCTTAACTGATAAAATTTCTCAATTGATGAGCTAGGAAAACCATATTTCTGTGAGACTATAGGGCTACACAAGGCCCTACATAATCTCATTTCATATAGGGATGCTAGTTTTACATCAAGGTTCTATTAGTGGTTATACAACACTATGGGTATGCAGGTGCTTCTAAGAATAACTATTCACCCTCAGACCGATGGCAGTCAGAATAAAAGATACAAGTATTGGTGGATATTCTCAGAGCATGAGTCCTTGATTTCATAGGTTAATGGGATAATCATATCCCTATAATCAAGTTCACTTATAGTAATAGTTATTAGAGAAATATTTAGATGGATCTGTTTGAGGCCTTGTATAGTAGGTCATTCCATTCACCCCTATGCTGGTTAGAGGTGGGACATGTAGTGCCACTAGATCCTCATATAATATAAGAGACTTTGATGTAGGTTAAATTGATAAAAATTCATATTTTTACTATACAATATAGATATAAATCATATACCGATCACCATAGATGACCTGTACAGTTCGAGGTTGGGGGTCATATTTTCCTGCGGGTTTAACCAGGCTTGTGCATAGATGGATATATAGGCAAGGGGAGTTGTTCCCTTTTTTTTAGGAATTTTGAGATATTGGATGGAGTCAGCCTGATAGATTTTTTTTCTATTATATGTGAGGTATCATTCCATTTATGATGTCTTCCATATGACAACCCTTCTTTTTATTACAACTTAAACATGCTTTATTACATAAAACTTCACTTGATACAACAAAGAAGATCGAGAGGTTTAGTGTCTTTGGGGCTTAGGATCATTACATAAAAACTTTAAACTTGAAATACAACATCCTTATTGAAAACTTCCTTTACATGGACACTACATTCCTTCGTACTTAGCATTGCATGGGATAACCTGAGGACATGCATAAGAAAAGGGTGAGCTATAAAGCCCAGTAAGGGAGTATACAATGAATAACATGAGGAGTAAAATACATGTTAGGAAATAGGCATATCAATAGAGCATAAGAGAGACATGAACATAAAGGCATGATAAATCATGATAATCATAACATGGAAATGTGGCAACAACACTTAACATTGAATTAGCATGAGCCAAGGCTCATTGCACATGGAGCATGAGTAAACCCTCATTACACTTGAAGCACGAGTAAACTCTCGTTGCACTTGAATTAGCATGATTAAACACTCATTTCACATGACGTATCATGATACTATACTTTACCCAATGCATTGGAGCGCTATAAAGGGCGCACCCTTCTTAAACATTTCATTTCATGCATAAGTGTGCCACATGGATCATAAAACATGGATTCATAAAACCTAATCATTTCTTACATGATAAAGGGATGTTGAATTCATACATGAAACTTTATAATCAATATGTAAATGTGCATAAAGGTGAATACCCTTGATGGAGAAATGGGCATGGTATTCACTACACAATGATATTGGCTTAGAAAATCGGTGTGATTTTGGCAGCGTAACGGCGTGACATAAGAATTCATAAAAAGGGCTGATGAGGGAGAAAGGGGTTCCTCATCATATTTACATGTAATGGACAGTAAGAAGGTCATATAGATACATGTCCCAACAATTGAAAAGGAATTTAGATTCATGATACAAAAGTATTGCTTGAATATAAAAGAGGAGAAAAAGGTTCCTTTCGGAATTTCGGCATAGCAACGGGTGTACATGGGAGGCATTTAATGAGAGAGAAAGGGGTCTCCCATCATTCAAACAATAAGAGGGCAGTATGGGAGAGGTGAGAAACCATACCCCAACATTCATAAATGAAATTAAAAGGGCAATACAACTTAAAGAAAATTGACAAAAATGAGAAAGGAAGAAAAACCCTTACTTGGAAGTGTGCTTCCAAAGGCTAGAGAGAGGCTTGTGAGAGGCTTCTTGGGAGCTTGGGGCACCTTGGGAGGATTATAGAGAGAGTAGGGCAGAGGTTGGACGAACTTCAAGGGCTTTGAGTGAGGAGTAAGTGGGATCTTGGGTGGGTTTATATAGGAAAGGTGAGAGAATTCTTTATTATTTAGGTTTGGGACCCCTTATATTAAAAATAGTCCAAACCACAAACCATCCCATGGTATTTGCCCATGGTTTCTGGAAAAGGAAGAGGAAAACAATATTTTACAAGGCCAAGGTCCGAAATTATTAAAAAATTAGGGTTGCTTATGTGGAGGTGAGTCACACTCCCATGGAAATTAATTTAAAAAGGCAAAGTGTTGAATAAGTCTTGAGGGCTCCATTAATGCTTTGAAAAGTGAGTCAAAAAAACCCAAAACCTCATTATTTTAATGATAAAACACATATTGGCCGAACATAAGGATTATGGTATTTTATTACATCACCATTGGGTCATTATGATGTCATAAAACACATTATATATTTAAATGGTATTTAATTTTTACCCAAAAATTTGACTGTCTCAGAAAATTATGAAAAATTCACCGTTGGATAATTTCGACGTCCTGATTCCAAAAATAATATTTATTTTATCTAAATAATTTTCTAAATATGTGAATTTTCACTTTTAAAATAAAAACCGACATTTATAAAAAAATTCACGGGTTTTGACAGAAATGGCTTTCAAACCTTAATAAAAATTTTAATTACATTCATAAAATTATAAGATCATTTATATTTAATAAAAATTAATTTAATATTAATAATAATATTTTATTAAAATATTATTTAATTCAAAAATACTTTAATTTAATAAAATATAATTCTTAATTAAATAATAACTAAAAACACAATTTGTACTTTAAAAACTAATTACAATGTATCAAAAATGACTAGAAATTATATTCATTATTATATAAAAAAAATAATGTACATGAAAATGGTGCTACTTATTTGTTACATAACCCCTTAAAATAGCCGCATAAGACCTAAGGGTAAGGTGTGCGATGGTGACAGACTCTTGGGGTTTCTCGGATAACATCGCTCGAGTGGTAATCTCTATCAACTTCCATTTTTCCCGTAGACGATCACGTTCGAGCTTGACTTGATGAAGCTCAGCTTGGGCTTGGTCAAGGGAAAAGCCCAAAGACGCCACCTCCTTTCCGTGCTCCGACAAATGGGCTTCATAAGGGGCAATTCTACTGGATGAGGCCATCGCTTCCTTTGTCTGAGTAGAAAATTGGTTCGTTAAAGCCTTATATTTAAACTACCCAGATGATCACTGTTCAACGGCTATAAAAGTAACGGTCACAAATCTTAACGTTAAACTAAAGAAGTTGACATCTTATAAAAACATTTTTTTTAAAGAAACATTTAACTGGATCAAGAGGGATTTTCCATTAATGAAATTTTGGGTCGTTACAACATTCCCCCCTTAAGAAATTTCACCCTCGAAATTTTCCTTTTCCCACACTAAAACAAATGTGGGTAACTTAGCTTCATCATATCCTCCGACTCCCATGTTGATTCTTCAAACTTGTGGTTTCTCCACAACACCTTGACGAGGGGAATTGTCTTATTTCGTAGAACTTTTTCTCTACAATCTTAGATCTTCACTGGTTGCTCCTCATAAGAAAGATCGTCTTCTAATTGTACCACCTCGGAAGAGAGTACATGTGAAGGGTCCGGTATGTACTTCCTTAAGAGGGATACATGGAAGACATCATGCACCTTGGCCATAGTAGGTGGAAGTGCTAGTCGATAGGCCACAGCCCCAACACGATCAAGAATCTCGAATGGGCCGATGTACCTTGGACTTAACTTCCCTTTCTTTCCAAACCTCATGACCTTCTTCCACGGAGATATGCGTAAAAACACCATGTCTCCGACTTTAAACTCAAGGTCTCATCGACGATTATCTTCATAACTCTTCTGTCGACTTTGGGCTGCCTTGATATGATGCTGAATGGTTTTCACCTTCTCCACCATTTCTTCGACCATTTCTGGTCCAAGCAGCTTACTTTCACCGACCTCATCCCAACATGCCGGCGTTCTACACCCTTTCCCATACAGGGCTTCATATGGTGCCATTTGGATGCTCGAGTGGAAACTATTATTATAAGAGAACTCAACCAGAGGAAGATGTTGATCCCATCCTCCTTTAAAGTCCATTGAGCACACTCTCAACATATCCTCAAGCGTTTGGATAGTCCGCTCGGATTGGCCATCAGTTTGAGGATGATAGGCCGTACTGAAGTTTAGTTCAGTATTCAGAGCATGTTGAAGACTCTTCCAAAACTTAGAGGTAAATCTTGGATCTCAGTCAGACACAATAGATAGTGGTACTCCATGCAACCGTACCACTTCCCTGATATATATCCGTGCCAGTTGATCCAAAGAGAAATCCTCTCGAATAGCAATGAAGTGTGCAGTCTTTGTAAGACGATCCACAATAACCCAGATTGCATTGTTGCTTTTGGATGTCCTTGGAAGTCCAGTGACGAAGTCCATGGTGATGTTCTCCAATTTCCATTCTGGTATGGGCAATGGTTGCATCATCCCCTTAGACTTCTGCCTCTCTGCCTTCACTTGCTGACACACCAGGCACTTTGATGTATATTCGGCGATCTCCTTCTTCATATTATCCCACCAAAAGATTTCTCGGAGATCTCGATACATCTTTGTGCTCCCTGGGTGAATAGAGAAATTTGAACTATGTGCATCATCCAAAAGTTCCTTTTTCAGCTCCGAACTTGATGGGACACATAGTCTTTTCCCAAACCGCACAATTCCTTCTTCATTAACATTAAACTCTGAGGATTTTCCCTTTTTGATAGCTTCCACTTTTTCTTGGATTCTCGCATCATCCTTTTGAGCATCCTTTAACCTTTCTAAAAGAGATGGTTGAGCAATCATTTGAGAAAGGATTGATGATGTTCCCTTATTTATGATTCCCACGTCCATCTTCATCAAGTCTATGAATATTGGATCCTTCTCAATTCTCATCATTGATAGAATTGCTGGATCCTTTCTACTTAGGGCATCTGCCACCTTGTTCGCCTTCCCAGGGTGGTAATGTATTGAACAGTCATAATCCTTTATGAGCCCTATCCATCTTCTCTAGCGCATATTAATCTCTTTCTGTGTGAATATATATTTAAGACTCTTGTGGTCAGTATATATCTCACATTTCTCTCCATAGAGATAATGCCGCCAGATTTTCAAGGCAAAGATCACTGCCGCAAACTCCAGATCATGCGTTGGATAGTTTCGCTCATGGATTTTCAACTGTATTGAGGCATAGGATATCACTTTATCATTCTGCATCAGCACACATCCTAATCCCTTCTTTGAAGCATCACGGAATACCACAAAAAGCTCCCCACTTGTGTGTAAAGTGAGCACAAGTGCAGTGATAAGCCTCCTTTTCAACTCCTTGAAGCTTTCTTCGCATTCATCACTCCAAGAAAACTTTACTCCCTTTCGAGTTAGCTTGGTAAGAGGGTTGGACAATCGTGAGAAGTTTCTCACAAATCGTCGATAATATCCAGCTAACCCCAAGAAGCTACAGATATCAGTTACCGATGTTGGCCTCAGTCATCCCTCAATTGCATCTGTTTTGGAGGGGTCCACAGATACCCCATTGCTTGTGATGATATGGCCCAAGAATGAGACCTCCTTCAACCAGAACTCACACTTGTTGTACTTGGCATAGAGCTTCTCCTTGCGCAAAGTCTCCAGTACAGTTCTTAAATACTCCTCATGGTCCTCCTTGGTTTTGGAGTATATTAGAATATCATCTATAAAGACTACCACAAATTTATCTAGGTAATCTCTAAAGACTCTATTCATCAAGTCCATGAATATTGCTGGAGCATTGGTGAGTCCAAAAGGCATTACTATGATTTCATAGTGCTCGTACCTTGTACGAAAAGCAGTCTTGGGGATATCTTCCTTCTTCACCCTTACTTGATAATATCCCGACCGCAAGTCGATCTTGGAGAAGTATTGAGCTCCACGCAGCTGATCAAACAAGTCATCGATTCTTAGGAGAGGATACTTGTTCTTTATCGTGATTTTTTTAAGTTCACGGTAATCGATGCAAAGCCGCATTGACCCATCCTTCTTCTTGACGAAGAGGACTGGTGCACCCCATGGTGATGCACTTGGGCGTATAAACCCTTTATCCAGATTCTCCTGTAGTTGTTTCTTCAGTTCTTCAAGCTCAACCACAGCCATTCTATATGGAGTCTTGGATATTGGTAGCGCCCCAGGTATAAGTTCAATTGAGAACTCAACATCTCTTCTTGGAGGAAGACCAGGAAGTTCCTCGGGAAATACTTCAGTGAATTCCCTCACAATAGGCATTTCTTCAAGGGTGGTTTCTTCCTTGGACTCAATCATCTGAGCCAGATATGCGTGATCATAAGGCAGTAATATCCATGCTTGAGATGATGGAGCTAAAGGAGATTCATCTTCCTCCTGACACTTGTAAAGAATCGGGGGTCGATTCTCCACATGGAGTGTGATTTCCCTCTCCCGACAATTTATGTTGGCTCTATATAAGGAAAGCCAATCCATGCCAAGAATTGCATCAAATTCCACCAAAGGGAGTATGATGAGGTTCGCCGGGAAATTCAATCCACAAATTAAAATAGGGGAGGAATTATACTCATGGGATGCAATGATTGCCCCATTTGCCGTACTCACCGACATCTTTACTTCCATGATTTGTGGTGGTGCAGGGATTGTTCTACTAAACTTTTGAGATATAAAAGAATGCGTAGAACCTGAATCAAAAAGTACGTTCGCTATTCTTGAATGAATAACTAGCGTACCTGTCACCACTTCGTTGTCGGGGTTCACTTCGGCAGAAGTGATGGCAAAAGCTCTTCCTTGCTATCTTGGAGGTTGTTGATTGCCTCCGATAACCCTTAGATTAGGGAACCGATTCGCAAAATGACCCGGTTCTTTGCATTTGAAGCATTGAACAACGCGTTGAGGTTCGAACGGAGCGTTCCTCCCCTCCGTCGCAGCCGCGGGTCCTTATTGCTGACAGTTAACAGCTAGGTGCCCTTCTCTTCCACACTTAAAGCATTTTCTTGTCCCCCTAAGGCAATTTCCAGGGTGCTTCTTTCCACACTTTTGACAAGTGGGGTGCTGGAATTTCTTAGCGCCGTTGGATTTATCCATCGGACCACCAGCATTAAATTCCACCTTCCGCTTCTTGTCCCCATGATACCCCTGTGATTATCCGATCTCCATTTCAACCTTGAGGGCACATCGGACAATTTCCTCATAGTTGTCGAAGTCACGGATCGCTAATGCTTTCCGCAAGCTAGGCTTCAGCCCACCAAAGAAGCGGTCAACCTTGCATTCGGGGGTAACAACAAAGCCGGAAGCGTATCGTGCAAGCCTTGTGAAGTTTGCCTCGTACGTTCCCACAGATTCCTCATCTTTCTGCTTGAGGGAAAGGAAGTCCCTTTCCATCTTAAGACGGAGGGTGCGTGGAAAATATTTATCGAAAAACATCTTCCGGAATACCTTCCATTCCAAAGCCTCGATCTCCTCCTCAGGCTTCGTATTTTTGATCAACGTCTACCATTGATCAGCTTCACCCTCCATACGATAAGCCTCCAGGAGAACCTTCTCTTTTTCAGAGCATTGGAGGATGGAGAATATCTTTTCAATGGAGTTGATCCATTGTTCAGCAATCGTGGGATCAGATGATCCACTAAAAGTAGGAGGCCTTTGTCTCATGAAGCTTTCAATAGCGACTTGTTCTTTCTTAGGGGGGGTTGAACGTTCTTCTTGACCAGTGTTTCTATTCAAAACATGAGTTAGCTGAGAGAGAAGCGTGACAAAGTTCGCGATTCCCGCTCCCATTGGATTGGGCATCTCATAAGTACAATCCTCACACTGATCTTCACAACGGTTGTTAGCCCGAGTTCTCCTATTACCGACCATTGGCTGGAATAAAAGGAAAGTTAGGGGTAACACATAAAGGGTAATCCAAAGACAAAAGTTGATGACTTATAAATAAACTTTAATCTCTTTAACTCATGAGTCTAAAGGATTCAATCCAGGCTTTTCATGATCTTCCTTCTAACATATATCCTTAGGGGCATTTTTCCCTTAATAAGGGTTCATACTAAGATTGTGAATTTATCAAAACATATCCCTCGGGAGTGTCGTAACCAAGAGTGCTGCAAGGCCCGTTGTCGTGCACCAGTTCCCGTTCGAGTCTAGCTCAAAGCGGTGTTTTTGGGTTTTACCCCTAGGACACATCTGTGCCAGAGCCGCCTCTACCTGCTCGTATCCAGACAGGGATGTATTTGTTTGATAAACCACTTACTTAGTATTTACCAAAACTTAGGGATGTTTTTATTATTCTTAGTATTGTATCTAAGGCTTTACTAGGGTTTCCTAATCCCAAAAATAACTAAACCTATCCTTTGATACCAACTATGACAACCCTGCTTTTTATTACAACTTAAACATGCTTTATTACATAAAACTTCACTTGATACAACAAAGAAGATTGAGAGGTTTAGTGTCTTTGGGTATTAGGATCTTTACATAAAAACTTTAAACTTGAAATACAACATCCTTATTGAAAACATCATTTACATGACCACTACATTCCTTCGTACTTAGCATTGCATGGGATAACCTGAGGACATGCATAAGAAAAGGGTGATCTATAAAGCCCAGTAAGGGAGTATACAATGAATAACATGAGGAGTACAATACATGGTAGGCAATAGGCATATCAATAGAGCATAAGAGAGACATGAACATAAAGTCATGATAAATCATGATAATCATAACATGGAAATGTGGCAACAACACCTAACATTGAATTAGCATGAGCCAAGGCTCATTGCACATGGAGCATGAGTAAACCCTCATTGCACTTGAAGCACGAGTAAACTCTCGTTGCACTTGAATTAGCATTAGTAAACACTCATTGCACATGACGTATCATGATACTATACTTTACCCAATGCATTGGAGCGCTATAAAGGGCGCACCCCTCTTAAACATTTCATTTCATGCATAAGTGTGCCACATGGATCATAAAACATGGATTCATAAAACCTAATCATTTCTTCCACGATAAAGGGATGTGGAATTCATACATGAAACTTTATAATCAATATGTAAATGTGCATAAAGGTGAATACCCATGATGGAGAAATTGGCATGGTATTCACTACACAATGATATTGGCTTAGAAAATCGGTGTGATTTTGGCAGCGTAACGGTGTGACATAAGAATTCATAAAAAGGGATGATGAGGGAGAAAGGGGTTCCTCATCATATTTACATGTATTGGAAAGTAAGAAGGTCATATAGATACATGTCCCAACAATTGAAAAGGAATTTAGATTCATGATACAAAAGTATTTCTTGAATATAAAAGAGGAGAAAAAGGTTCCTTTCGGAATTTCGGCATAGTAACGGGTGTACATGGGAGGCATTTAATGAGAGAGAAAGGGGTCTCCCATCATTCAAACAATAAGAGGGAAGTATGGGAGAGGTGCGAAACCATACCCCAACATTCATAAATGAAATTAAAAGGGCAATACAACTTAAAGAAAATTGACAAAAATGAGAAAGGAAGAAAAACCCTTACTTGGAAGTGTGCTTCCAAAGGCTAGAGTGAGGCTTGTGAGAGGCTTCTTGGGAGCTTGGGGCACATTGGGAGGATTATAGAGAGAGTAGGGCAGAGGTTGGACGAACTTCAAGGGCTTTGAGTGAGGAGGAAGTGGGATCTTGGGTGGGTTTATATAGGAAAGTTGAGAGAATTCTTTATTATTTAGGTTTGGGACCCCTTATATTAAAAATCGTCCAAACCACAAACCATCCCATGGTATTTGCCCATGGTTTCTGGAAAAGGAAAGAGTAAAACAATATTTTACAAGGCCAAGGTCCTAACTTATTAAAAAATTAGGGTTGCTTATGTGGAGGTGAGTCACACTCCCATGGAAATTAATTTAAAAAGGCAAAGTGTTGAATAAGTCTTGAGGGCTCCATTAAAGCTTTGAAAAGTGAGTCAAACAAACCCAAAACCTCATTATTTTAATGATAAAACACATATTTTCCGAAAATAAGGATTATGGTATTTTATTACATCACCATTGGGTCATTATGATGTCATAAAACACATTATATATTTAAATGGTATTTAATTTTTACCCAAAAATTTGACTGTCTCAGAAAATTATGAAAAATTCACCGTTGGATAATTTCGACATCCTGATTCCAAAAATAATATTTATTTTATCTAAATAATTTTCTAAATATGTGAATTTTCACTTTTAAAATAAAAACCGACATTTATAAAAAAATTCACGGGTTTTGACAGAAATGGCTTTCAAACCTTAATAAAAATTTTTATTGCATTCATAAAATTATAAGATCATTTATATTTAATAAAAATTAATTTAATATTAATAATAATATTTTATTAAAATATTATTTAATTAAAAAATCCTTTAATTTAATAAAATATAATTCATAATTAAATAATAACTAAAAACACAATTTGTACTTTAAAAACTAATTACAATGTATCAAAAATGACTAGAAATTATATTCATTATTATATAAAAATAATAATGTACATGAAAATGGTGCTACTTATTTGTTACATAACCCCTTAAAATAGCCGCATAAGACCTAAGGGTAAGGTGTGCGATGGTGACAGACTCTTGGGGTTGCTCGGATAACATCGCTCGAGTGGTAATCTCTATCAACTTCCATTTTTCCAGTAGACGATCACGTTCGAGCTTGACTTGATGAAGCTCAGCTTGGGCTTGGTCAAGGGCAAAGCCCAAAGACGCCACCTCCTTTCCGAGCTCCGACAAATGGGCTTCGTAAGGGGCAATTCTACTGGATGAGGCCATCGCTTCCTTTGTCTGAGTAGAAAATTGGTTCGTTAAAGCCTTATATTTAAAATACCCAGATGATCACTGTTCAACGGCTATAAAAGTAACGGTCACAAATCTTAACGTTAAACTAAAGAAGTTGACATCTTATAAAAACATTTTTTTTAAAGAAACATTTAACTGGATCAAGATGGATTTTCCATTAATGAAATTTTGGGTCGTTAAATTCCAGATTTCACAGCTTCCCCATTATCATGCCTACCGATCTCATACGTTCAATCATGAGGAGGTTGAGTTAGATGTTGAAGCTTAATTTCAAGGGTATCCCATAAGCATAATTGACCAGAGAATGAAGGATATATGAGGCTATTCTATTTAATTAGTATGTGTGATATCTAAACACAACTGTGTACAAGACAATACTTGGGAGCATTAGGCAGATGTATGTGCTTAGTGGCAAGATTTGTTCTCAAACAACATTCTGCCACCCTTGGAAGTGAAACTCAAGGATGAGTTATTTAAGGGGGAAAGACAGTAAGAATCCAATTTTTTATATAAGGTATATATCCTTTAAATTTCATTCTAAATCTTTATCTTATATGTAATATGGATTCCTAATGAGGTCACATAAGTTTCATGGAGTGTACAAGGCTTGTCCAGAGCTCAGATTCCTAGTTAGTGGAAGAAAGAATGGCCTATCGTGATTAGTAAAAACAATGTAGGCCATCATTCATAGTTTCCACTAACCATACGGGTAATTTCATAAGGAAATATGTGCTCATGATTTTCCTTAACTGTGAACCCTGGGCCACATGCTCATGGAAACCGTTCACAATTTTTAGTAGATCCAAATAGAAGGTTTAGAACACAGTTTTTCAAACCGTGTGACCAAAATAAGGGGGTCCCTCCTTAGATAGTGAGTCTTGTATGGTTGGTGAAGTGTTTGGTCAACCATGAAGCCAAACCATGCGAAATATAATTTTTGGGTGAATTTACTATTTTGTCTATAAATTTATAATAACCAAAACCTCATTTTCCATTATTCGTTCTTATGGACATAAAGCCTCATTTTCACTAATAAGAGCTCCCAATATATCTTAATAGGTTTTGATATCATTTTATCATCCAAGATTGAATTTGAGAGTGTATTGTATCATTGGGATGCCATTATTATGTGCTTCAGAACTAAGGCTCAGTTTATCTTTTGTCTTTCTCTCGATGATAATATTTTAATGCCAGTTGATATGCCCTTATTTCTGGGAATTGATCTAATCTTCAGTTTTCTTATTATCTGAGACAAACTAAGGGATGATATTGGATGAGGGGAGTAATATAGTCTTAAGGTAAGCAGTCTATGAATTTTACCTAAAAGTATATTCCTTTATAAATTTCCATTGTCATGCACACATAGGTCACATCGGGTGATGCTTCTAAAATTCATATTCCTTCTGTATAATCATTGAAATCATATTCTAGAGCCTTATTTATACTTGTTCTCCATTACATTGGATGTTGAAACCTCACCATCATACACCCATTTAGGGTGTGTACCATGTATTAATTTTTTTTCATTTTAGACACTGTTTGGGTGTTTTTTCCACTTGGCCTTGTTGAGGTAAGTGTTCTATAATAATTAAACAAACCTTTAAAATGTTACTTGGAAAGTATATTTATATATATCACAGGGAATATACTTTTATAATGAATTGAATTGGTTTCATGTCCTATATAATCATATTACATTGGAAAAAAGGTTATTGAAATACCATAATGAATTAATAATTGGAAATTATATATATATATATACATATATCACTTGGACCGTCTTCTTATAATTAATGGTATTTGGTAACTTGTTCTTAACTTAACTTGTAAATTGAGATAAAAGGTGATGAAATGAACATGATTGATTATTTATTAGCTTGATTATTGCATGGAATAAATTAAATAATGATATATGTATCAGGTGGTAAGTCATATGGACCTTTTTAGATTTATAGGAAGTTGTTAGACTTGATATATCCTTAGATTCCTGAGGGAATTACATGAGAACTCAAAGGATTCCATTCTGATTCGAGGAACCAATTTATAAGGGAGATTCCCACCATGGAAGATGGTAATTTTATTCTAGAAGAATACCGACATGAATCCGTAGGTTCCCTTCACTATCTCTTCAAATATTAGATTTAATTAGATACACTCCTTAGATTCATCGTGAGGTCATCCGACACATGGCACCAGTGATTCACCCCATTAGTTCCAATCATGCTTCTCCTTAGATTACTATGGACAAGCTTTGTAGACTTAGTTATAATATTTTATAGTAAATTCATTGGGTAATCCCCTTGGATTACACCCAGAACCTTTATCACTTTAAAAAATGAGTTACTACTGTGAGTTGGCTGACCCCTGAGGTCATGGATGCCTTTGTTTCACCTTAGAGAATCCTTTATTATTATTATGATCCATTATAGTGTTGTTAAAACATTCATATTATTATTATTGATAAACTAAACATAAATGAATTAATTAAATAATATTCTATTCAGATACATTACCATATATTGATGAATTAAGAGTGATTTATTATTTTGGTATTACATTACGTCTATAATTACCCGCACACTGTCAGTTTATATTCACATACTGTATTTTTTAATATTTTATTAGTGCTGGACTACTGAGAATTATTTCACACCCTATATGGTTTTCTATTGGTACTCAAGAAGATTATATGACTGCATGTATGGAAAACAGGAAGTATCCAACCTTGGACACATGACGTTCTTGATTTCTTTAGGATGAGATATATGTAGTAGATGCCCGTGCCATTTCTTGGGATGATTTGATAGTTTTTTGAATTTTTTCCTTTTTTATAGAATGTATTGTTCTGTCTACCTGCATCCATGCATAACTTTTTTTATAATTTCTTAGAGACATAAAATTAAATAATCTTTATTATATGATTCATTTGAAACTTTTTCAGTTAGTTATTTATTTATGGATTATTATACTTATATTTTATTACCAGTATTATTTATTCATTACTGTGGTTATACTATTAGAATCCATGTGTTATTATTATATCTCCTACGATATACTATAACATGAAGGAATATTCTCCCTACATACACACCCTAGGTCCTTACTACTAGTTGGCTGCCTCTAGCATACAGTGAGGAATGCATGAGGGCATGTGGCCCACCAGCTCCGGGAACCTTCTAGTAGCACCCTTCTCGGGATGTCAAATGGTTCTTTATATACTTCTAGTGAGTGTCTTGGTTGAGTATCACACATTAGGATATGGGTATTAGTGGTATATCATCCATCTAAGATATTTGAAAATGGTGCCACCTTTTCACCCTTAAATTTCCATTTTGGTGGTGCCTCATCCACATAAGATGTGTATCAATGTTATATCATCCAACTAGGTATGGATTGAAGTGGTATATACTCCCCATATAATTGGTGATACATTGTTCACTAGTAAATGTCTCATTATTCATTGATATTGGATCAGTGATGAATCATTCACCTGGATGGATTGTGATGGTGATACAACATTCACTATGATTATGAGGCAAGGAGTGATATATCATTCATCCTTGTGGTTTGGTCATATCATGAGAATATCATCCCATTTTAACATTGGAAAAAATAGGTATGGGTGAACTAAGTGGCTACCATGTACTCTAAAATGTGATGGTTTATTTAATTATCACATTATTAACATTCCTTATCAAATATACACTTATATTAATTATAATTGTTATGGAAACTATTGTTGTTGGAGAATTGAGTTGTACTCACTCATTTATCAAAACAAAATTGGCACCTAAGAAATATTTATAGTTTATGATGTAGGTAAGGGAAAGGTATCACTATTGAATGTTTAAGAATAGATTTTTGGTCAGAGATAAGAAACAAAAATGATTCCAAAATAGAGACAAGTTTTTATAGAGACCCCCTTTCTTTTGTTTACTTTTGGAATCTGTTTTGTTTGACATTCCCATGGGGGATTTTGTTTATGAATATATAACTCACAGGCTATGTCTAGTAGCTCATTTTATTATGTCATGATGGTTTTTATATACTTTTTTATGGATCTCAGATGAGTTGTTGCTCATTACACTACTATTATATTGTGATAAATATTTTTTGATATTGATTCATCTATGATTTATAGTTTTTTATACTAGTGGTAAAGTCTCCACATGATATACATTGACCAATGCCACTACTCTGTAGTCACTTGATTATAAGGGGGAACACTTGAGGAATGTGGTTCTTAGTTTGATCAAAGTTGAGGTAAACCCAGTAAGGGATACAATAAATATGATGTTAAATTAATTTAAGTAGACATATGGAATTATATATATATATATATTTAATTATTTAAATTTAAAATAATTTATAACATATTATAACTTACTCTCACCCAAGAAAGCCATATAGATGAATATTGGAAGAATATAAGGGGTTCCTCATAAATCTATTCTTTTATTTTTTTGAAGTCTTTATATCAATTATATATATATAATTATATCTAGAAATATTATTTCTTGTATTTTTTTTAATTTTCCCATATATATGTTTGGTTTTTCTAATATTTTTATCTCAATAGGGAATTGGTTAACCCATTTTATATTTTGAATTATATTTTATTTGTTAAAATTTTATGATTAGGATTATAGGTTGAAAATGAAAGAATATATATGTATTATTCATGATATGGATCCAAGAAAATATTGATGATAATGATGTGGTGCTCAAATCATATGATATTATTGAGTGGGGAAGGGGTGAATCTATGATCCCTTTTATTTTTATGAATATTCCATTTTAATTCAACTTATGTTGCTTGTTGAAGCTTCGATCGACCCCATGTATCATCTCATAGCCTTACCCAAAACCAAATAATGTTAAAGGAATAATAATGAAATGATTTTCAATGTTTATGCTTCAAATAATTTTCATATATAGGTTCATGTTATGTTCTAAGACATGGTTTCTCCACTATGAAAGAGTTTAGTACAATGTATAATATATAATTATACAATCATGATGAACAATCTATTGAAAATTACATTAAGGTATTTGTTAAAATTTCTGGTATTCAAGTGATCCCAAAATCCACCTCATGATGAATTATTTATTTTTTAATCCTTCCAGGTGAATCTATCTCCCAAAAAAATTCTTCCCACCTCTCAATGAGATCTTAATACCACCCCTCGATAGTTCATCAAGGGTCCTCCTAAACGCCTCCTTAAATAGGTATCAATTTCATTATCTCTTAGTTAAGAATACATCGGCCTTCTTATACTTCTAGTCTAGACACCCTCTATCTTCTTTGAGTCTCTCTTCACCTCTCTCACACTAGAATAGAAATTGTAGTGATGGTCATGTTATAACGTTCTTGATGCAAAAAAAATTCTTAATTAAATCACCCTAATCTACACCTTCTTATTTAATAAACATGTGTTACTTGAGTAAACTAATTTATTCCCTTTTGATATTATTTTCTAGTTCATTAGTATTAGGGTATCTCTCATTCTATCAAAATTACCAATAAATATTCTTCCTAACTATTTCAGATTATATATTTATATAGTAATATTATTAATACATTTCTAAATATATAATTTATAGAAACTCCATAAATCATGAAAAAGGAGATATTATCTTTCAAACTAAAGATATTTTTTGGTTAAAATATTCTCCTCAAAATCTTGAGCCCACTGCTTATGCTGATATTATAAATCCCAAAAACCTCCAATAATATTTTTTTCCTATCAATTCAACTTCCTTGATCTTTAAGCTACTGTAAAATAGGCCCTGAAATGTGTCCTATCATATCAACTCAAAACACGGATCAATAATTCTTGTGATATCCATATATTTATCCATTAAAATCCTAGTCAACATCCAGATGTTTATCATTCAATTTTCTCATGAAATTCAAGACATTTAAATCAGTTTTTAAAAAACTCTATGCATGAAAGGATTCCTACACTATTCCATGGAAGCTCAATTTGCTCTGTTTAACACCCATATCATCATACCATCTTTCTTCCTCACTCGATCTTTATTATTTTCATCTTGAATGAATATGGTATTCATGATCATGATGTTTTGAATCTAGGATGATCATCTTAAATAATCTTCTAATTTTTTATTTTCTTCTGAATCCAAACTTCAAGGGATAATGAATTTGTTTTAGTTTATCATATGATTTCAAATGTCATATGGCCTAATGAATTCATATTCCCATATTATGGGGACTCTTATTCATGTGTATTTAAAGACATTCAATCTCAAAGTCGTATGTTGGATCAAATTCATGTGTCAATGCAAAGTTCTTCATAGGAGTCTGATGCTGGAACTCAATGTCATAAAACCATCTCAAAGTATTACGGTGAAGTCATATTATCAAGTAAAGTGATAAAATAAAGAATAATGGAGAAGTATTAGGTGTAGTTTCTAATGTCATAAATTCTAGGAATTTTTCATTTTTTGTACTTATTAAAATGAATCAATGACTACATAAAACCTACTCCATGACTTCTAAAATATCTCAAAACATTATATAAATTATTTTATCACAAAATTAGATATACTTATAGCTCAACACACTAATAATGAATTATTCATTTCTTTAGCTCATCCATAATTTCATCACAATTGGTGTAGACATTTCTCTCAGCCTCATCTTCAAATTCCAAATCCCCATCAATATTGATTCTACAATCATCTCATGTTAGAGATTCTTTATAAATCTATATGGCATAGTTCTTCAAGAAGTTAGAGATTATTTCTTTTCTTATTTATGTTGGAAAAACCTTATCTCATCCTCCATACTATACACCACACACATATTGATTGTTTTATCCTTCTATTAGTATCCTCACTTATTCAAAACTAATAAATTATTCTACATGGGAACATCAATAACCCCTTTGTATTTATTGTAAATACCAATAAAAAACTATATTAATTTGTTCACATGAAAAAAATTTATTCTAACCCTTATTGAAAATAAATTCAAAGGTCATGTAGGGGTTGAAACTATCTCATTTTTAACTTATTATTTTATTGGGAAAGGGTTTTCTGAAATATATTCTTCTCCATCTTTAAATCTTAATTTTAGCATGTTTTACTTGTGAGAGTAGGATGAAACCAAAAAAAATAGCTAAGAGATTCTTGTTAATAAAATCTATGTCTAAATTAGAAAACCAAATGTAGAAAACATTAGAGACTTGACCAAGACATAAATACTTTCCATTATCATTATATCATGTGATACAAATTCCAAATATCACAATATAAGAGCTATCTAGAAAATTTTCAATAATTATATATATTTCAATAAACTTATCTAATTCATTTAAAAAGTTTTGGTATAAGAAATATTACTCCCTATTTTCATACCAAACACTTGAACTAATAACCCCCTTTGTAAATATTTGTATCATAGTCAATATAGATATGGAAAGTGTGATTGGATTAACTTAACCTTTATATTTTAGTAGGATATCTAGATTTCTAAATTCAATGTAGATTTTTATTTTAACAACCTATTTTAATCTCTTTCACCTACTTGAGAAACTAACTTAACTCTATTTTTTCATGTTAGTGAAGATACACCATGATATCAAACATCCTTTTATTTTCCAGCGTATAAAACTCAAGTCAAGTCCCCCTAAATTTGGTTTCTTCAATACCTTACATGTTTTTACACCTAAAATTAAATAGAATAAGGATGAATATATCTATTGTTTTGTAAAAAAGTAGAATGTTAGAGTGTCTCATCGCTTCCATGATTTATTTTATTTTCTAATTATAGATATTGATGAGCTCTCCCTACCTTCTCTTAAATATTTTTTTCATTATTCAACATAGGAAGCATAGTGTTATCCTTTTATCATCAATTTACCTATGTATATTTTTTTTATTATTATGTGAAATTAATGTACACTATTCTTAAAATAATATTTTTTATATATTTTTCCTTTGCCTTGGTAGGATTGTCATGCAATCCTTTGAAACATGATCAAATTCTTTTTATATATAACACAACTGACCATACACATCTAGTTTTCAATTAGTTTGAGAAAATTATTATTCTTCCCTTAGTATTCCACTTTAAATGGTACTATATTGGTCAATTATTATTATTTATATTCATCTATCTATAGATTTAGTAGTCTATGGTGTCTTCCTATATGAATTATTAGTTACAGATTTCATCATTATAATATATTGTATTCTTCCCAAATAATTACTTCTTTTTTTGTACTTATACCCTTTTATGCACACCAGTTCTACGGTTCAAAATTACTTTAACATGAAGTTGTAGGATTTTTTCCTAAATGCTCTACAACACTAACAATATCCCTTTAATTTTGGTATTTAATTACATTGATGAAACTATTTATGAAAAACTCATAGTTTTTCTAGTGAAAAACCCCCCATTTTTAGGTCTTTTTCTTTGTTTTAAGTTTATTGAATTTTTTTAAGACTTTGGTTAATTTTTAATAGTTTCCAAGATGTTTTGGAGTGTTTTAGAAGTTATTTTGGAGATGTAAGCTTTGATCACAATTAGTATAAATAGTGAAACATCTCCAAGAAATTATGAAACTTTTTATAAAAGTCAATTGGAAGGAGTATGGTTTCTATACAGTTTGAAAAAACCATGAAAATTTATGTAGGAAACTGTGCAAAGTGAAATAGAGGGAACAAATGGTCGAAACATTATTAATATTGACATGAAATATTACCATGTGAGGGGTTTTACTAAGGTAGTAACACTCCACAGTTGGTGCACAATTTTATAAACAATACAACATGACCATTTGAAAGAAATTAAGTAATCCAAAATCTTAATTTTAAACTGGCTTAAGGCACTAGAACACTCATTCTCCCCATATTCCCAAAAAGTCTGAGACTCTATTTCCCTTCGATGACATATTTGGAAATTTCCTTTAACCTGGAGTGATATTTTATCAAATTGATGTGCATTGAAGATATATATTTTCTTGATAAGTAATTTTTTCTATCACTCTCCTCTGATCAACTCATTTTCTCTCACCTGGATTATTAGATACAGTATTCTAGGGATAAATATGTATCCATTATTGAAGATATTATTGATTTTTTGTCAAATATATTGAAAGGAATAATATCCAATGTAGAATCTAGGTGTTCTTAGTGTCGTGCATCATTTTCACAAACCATTGATAGGTAAGAGGATTCTCTATCATCTCCATATGACCTATAACTTGAATAATTAATTTTGATTAATTTTTTTCTTGAAACTACAGTAAAAAACAAGTGTTATTATTAGATTAAAACACTTTTAAGTTATGGAATTGGTATTGGGGTTAAATGGATTTTTCATTGTAAAAACTATTTTTATAATTTTAAAATGGAAGTTTTAAAATTATTTAATTGTTTTGATGCACAAAAATGGGTTGGTCAAATTTTTTCAAGAATATTTTTTTTGTGAAACCAATTTTGGCTTGGGGTTTTGTATAAATAGTTGGAATGGTTTCATTGTTTAGAGGTTACCTGAGATAAGAGGCATGTGACATTGGAGCACCATCATTTCTTAGACATGACCCTAGATAAGGGGCATGTGGCATTAGAAAACGTATACATTGGCGACCTTGTGACACATTGGGGAATCAATGAGAGAACACTCATGAGTATGGACCTTTCACTTTACATGAATGTTTGTGTGATTGTATGTGTTGATGAATAATAAGGTGTATTTCAAATTATGAGAAAAGGTTTAAAGGCTTTATTTACTGTTTTCTTGGAGCTTCTTATGGTTTTGATATGAAATAATTATATATTTGATAAAAAAATTAAATTGTTTTCTTAAAATTGGATTACATAAAATGTGCTAATATGTTTGTCATAGCATTGTGAGTTAGGAAGTATTTGGGGAAAACCTACTGAGTTTATACTCACCCCTTTCTTGGTAACTTTAGTATGTTTATAGATGTAATCTATTGGGACATAGGAAAAGAAAAGATATCATAATTATATAGTGATGAACCTTGTTACCTTAGTCATGACAGGAGGATTTGGGGATTATAGATATATGGATGGGGTCTTTTATTGGGTTTGGTCATGTTTTACTTTTGGAATTGTTAGTTTTTTTTCATGTTTATATTATCACTCTAATATTTTTGTTGTTTTGTTTGAATTTTAAATTATATGGTTTTTGTTCATGCATCATATAGATTATATTCAAAGTCCACGGTTTATGTCTATCTGGGTATGTTATCTTTCAAAAGTTAAAATATTCCCCCTGATATTCATTAAGACCATGGTAATTATTACCAACCTTTGGTGTTAAACAGATACCACCTAATGCTAGAACCTCCCCTATCACTTCTCAATCCAATGACGAGGGGTGGGATGTTACAACACAATTTTTTTCCCTTTTCGGTTGTTTTCTAACTTTATTAAATATTCTCTATCTCCCCTTACTACTGGAGGAATTTTTATGTCTTTTTTATCCCTAACATCTCCATATTAGGTTTGATAATTTGTACAACTCAATGAAAAAAATTTAGAATGACATCAACATTGAGAAATGATTTTTGAAATTTTCTTGGGGATTATTATGTTAGTGAAATTTGATGATCAAAACTAAATCAACACTATTTTATAGTATTATTCCATTATATTCAAGGTGTTTTCAGCTTTAATACACCAAGACTCGACGTTATGAAGGTCTTCTTCCTTAGAAGAGAATTTTTCATTAATATATTCTTGGATCTTAATTTTTCTATCAATTTTAATATTTTATTTTTCTTCTCATCTATGAGAACATTTTTCATCATATCCTCACTTATTTTCTCTATTACCACTAGTATAAAAATTTTCATGAGCTTCAAATTTTTCTAATGGCATGCAAATAGTTTGTCTCTTAAAAGATATTTGGTATAATTATATATTTTTTCATAACTACTTTACGAGACTCTATGATTTTTAACCTTATAAAAGATGGTTATATGATTATAAGTGGTTTTTTTCATTTGAATCACTATAAGTTGATGATTCCTCACTTTCTTCCCTGCATGTAATTTTTCTTTATACTTTTTTTGAACGTCTTATTCTAGTTGTAGTAATATTTTTTTTATTTTTCTAGATTATATTTTAGAATCTTTTTATTATTCATCATTACTTTAAAATTAATAAAATTTATTATTCATTGGACATTCAATTGATAAATTTCCAATACCTCCACAAAAGAATAATTTAATGGGGAGAATACCTTTGTATTTTGCTTTCCTTATTTTAATTTTCCTTAAAAGAAAATAACCAAACATCTTATGTCCATCAACTCTTTCTTTTCCACTTTTTTTATTCTATTCAGAATTTGTAATTTATTTGTCCCTCTTATCCATTAGCTTGAGTTTTCTCATGTATTTTAATGTCATTTATTTCTTTACATTCTATTTGAATTCAAAGGGTTTGTTCATCTCATAATTTTGGAGTGTATTATATAACTTATAAAGTGACATGTCAAAAAATTTTCTAAGAAAGATATATTTAGATTAAATCAACGTATAAATTTACTCATCAACTTTTTTTACAAGAAATGAATCATCCAAAGTTTCACCAAAACCCCTAATTTGATATATAATTTCATTTACCCTTGTGAAATAGTCATCAATACTTTTATCTTGAACCATCTTAATATCCTCAATTTTTTTATAAAATTGTGGTTTAGATTCCTTAATCATTTAATTTTATTTCATATATATTCTCAAAAATTTTTTAATTATCTATGGTAGTTTTATATCCCATTATATCGGTGTATAATTTATCATATAGATATTAAAATAATGAATTTAAAGATTTCACAACTACATCAATATTTCTCTTGTTAATACAAGTTATGAGAGAATAACTTCTGAGTAGATTAAACAAAACTATTACAAAATCATAAACCTCACAACCTTAAGAAAAAAGATGTGGAAGCATCCATTTCATCAATATATGATCTATTTTTCATAAAAAATATGCACTCCTTGATTGTTGATTGGAGTGATATCTTCTGTTCTTCTCCCGAAATTAGATATTTCAGAGGGGTCCTTCCTTATGATACCACTTATAGTGAAAAATCTTATAAGATCATAGGGGGGGATTAATTGTCCCTTTCTTTTTATGAATATCAAACCTTAATTTAACCTCTATATCTTGTTAAAAATTCTTTTAAAACCTCTTATAATCACTCATCCCCGACCAAATATAAAAATTTTATAAGACACCTAACATAAAGATTTTTATGTTTTAACCTCGAAAGAATACTCCTTCTCTGGTTCAAGTTATGTTATGAGACTTAGTATCTATACTAAAAATCACCTGATTATAATGTAAAATATCTCTCCCAAAAATTATGAGGGTTAATCTCGTAAAATAACCTATATAATATTTTTGAAATTCATAGTCTTCACATGATCCCAAAAACCTCATTTTGTTTAATTCATTATAATGGAATTTAACCCATTGAATCTATCTTCTGAAATGGTTATTTCCACATCCTATAGGGGTAATTATATTTCCTCATGATATTTGTTCAAAGGTACCCCAAAACTGCTCCTTTAATAGGTATTTGGTCTTTTTGTCTACTAGTGTAGTGTGTTTCAGCTATATACTACTGCATGCCTTTATGTCCTCTCTCTTCTTTGGGGTCCGCTTCTCATTTCTCACTCCAGTACAACAATTTTAGTTTTGTTTTTATTATCATATTCCTGATGTACATAAACTATTGAATTTAATTATCCTCATTTCCTCTTTCTTTTTCAATGAATAGATGTTTCTTGAATGAATAAGTTTCTTTAAATTTGATGCACAATTGATATTCTTCCTTGTTTAAATGGTATTTGGGTCTTTTTCCTTCTCTCTCTCTCTCGTAATTCTAAAATAATTATATTCCAAACCTCTATAGATTATATATTCACATAGTAATATTAAGATTATATCTTATAGTATATGATTTATGGAAACTCCATAAATCATGGTAGTAATACATTTTATTTTTTAAACTAGATATATTTTTCAGTAAAAATATTCTTCCAAAAATCATGATCACGCCAATTGTAAAGATATTATAAATCCAACTGGTCACTTATAATAATATATTATGAGTTTATTCGACTTCCGTGTTCTTAATTATTCATTAAAGAAATACAAAAATGTGTCATATCATATCACTTCATATCACAAATCAAGGATTCTTTTATTCTTCAATATTTTCTCCATTAAAACATCAGTCAATATCCTCATGATTTAATATTGAAACATCTCATGAAATCTACCACATTTAATTTTTTTTTAAAATAACTTCATGTTTGAATGACATCATGCACTGTGATGCGACGACACTATTTATAGTATGAAATACCTTTCTCAACATACAGACTTTGTTCTTCACACGATCCTCGTTATTTACATCTTGAATCATGATCACATACCGTTCCACGATATTTTTAATACATAAAGATCATCCCAAAGTATCATATAATTTTCCATTTCTTCAAAATCCAAATTTCTAAAAACTTGGTATTTTTCAGTTTGTCACTTGACCTTGAATGGTAAATGAATTAATAAATTCATACACTGATCCCATGAGTGAATAATATTCAAATGAATTTAATTTTATATGACCTAAAATTTTTACACTGGATTAAAGATGCATGATCAATAGAATTTCTTATGATGAATTATGATGCTGGGAAAAAAATTCATACAATCAGATCTATTGGGTCAATGACTTAATTGTTTTATTTATTTCATAAATCAAAATACACTTCATATGAAAATGATTTAACTTCTATTTAAGTTTTTTTGATTATAAAGAGTTATTTTTTTGTAACTAAAATATTGGAGAAGATAATAAGGTTTTAGAAAATATGATATTATTATTTTCTATGTTATATTAAATTCACTGATTTAAGATAACTATGTTGGTTCTAGAAGAAAACATAAACTGATAAAAAAATAAACCTATCAGTAGATAAAGAATTCTTTTTCATTGTTGTTCTAATTGACTCCAAGATTATCACATTCCAAACATTAATTTTTCTTATAACATCGACTATAAATTGAGTTTCACTTCAAGTATCAGAATTATAATAGTTTTCCAATAAGAACTAAGTTGAAAACTTGTAAAATTATTTAATCACTATAAGTATTCAACAGATTATTTACTTAGTGTCCTTATGGTTGTTTTTGATTTTGTGTGTTAACTAAGAGGTATTTATTATGTGGATTTATTATTGATATATTTGTTTTTCTTATTATAACTATTTTATTTCCAATATTGTTTAATCAATGGTTTTCAAGGATAGGAAGGCTGAGGATTTACTATTCTTTCATGATGAAATGATTTTAGGTATATGATGATAGAATACATATTGACAAGTTACGTTTATGAATTATGTAGATAATAATATAGATCACCTTATGAGAAGTTTAAAGTCATGGATTCCTTGGATCCTGTCTAATGATCCACCTTTAACTTTGGTAATAGTGTGTTTTATAGTATCCCTTTGAAGGATTATTTGGTTTTTAACCAATACTCTATTATTGTTTTTAGGGGAATAATTTATTAATTTATAAATGAAATTATGTTTAAATTTTCAACTTCTTATATTTTTAATTTTTCTATAATTTTTCATAGACATTAAAAATATTTATTATTTTGTTTCAAATATATTTATTAAAGTTTATTTTTTGGGGTCATACACTATTTCTACACTTATCTCTAATTTGAATGGAATTTAATAAATTGGTCAATTTAAACCTGAGGGTTGAAATTTTTTAGAAAATTTTTTAAAACTAAAATTCTCCCCCACTTATAAATTTTATTCATTTTATCATTAGAACAACATGATTGACTTCTTATAGTGAAAACACAGAATCTGACAATGTCCATCCAATGGACCGAAGGAATTCTTTTTTATTGATTTTTGATAATCCACCTTTTCAAGGGGTGAGGTGGAACCCTTATAATGCCCGTAAGTGTAAGTATTACATGGCCCTGTTGGCCACAGAGGAATTCATTGCCCATAGGCTTCAAACATTACATACAGCCCTGACTAACTGCTTCGAACTTCTCCTCCCAACATCTTTATCATGAAATCAGTTCTCCACATTCGCATGGCTGTTCGGCTAGGTTATCCCATGCATGCACATGCTTGTCCAGATGGCAGGTGCCATACCCTCTCATTCTTGCAATCCATGTAGCTTCTGCTGTGGTGAAAGCTCCTTGCTCATCCTCCTATAGATCTTGTTCCTTGTAGGTTGTTTGGTTTGCATTTGCGCTAAAGGCGGCCTGAAGGCCTTGAGGTGGCCCGAATGCCTCACTAGCTCAAAGGCTTGGGTGGCCCAAAATCCTTAAAGGATCCAGGGACCAAATCAGTGGCCCGAAGGCCCAAACAGGGGTAAAGTTCCGGCTGCTACAATGCCAAATAGTGCCTGCTACAGTCCCGCAACTGTACTACTATAGCACTACTACAGTACTCCCAGAAATTGTGCCTCCACGTGGATCTGATCCTGGGTCACCTGGATTCACTTTAGAGTCCTCACCAACCGGGATAAGGCTCATGTTCTAATCTAACAATGACATATAGTGAATTTTGAAAGTGAATTTTGAAAGTGAATTTGTATAATCAATTGGAAAATTCATGCATTCTAGGACTCTTCCCTTTTGTCAGCTCCAATGGAAGAATTCTAGACATGTTCAAATTACTCAAGAAATTATTCAAACTTACTCCACTCCTTCTCAAACTTCTCAAAGATTAATCCAATTTTTTCCCTTGATAATTTCAATATACTTTTATCTCAACACACCATGAATGGATTATCCAATTTTTGAGCTCATCTAAAAATTTTATACTCTTGGTGTAGAGAGTACTCTCAACTCCATCATCACATGCCATATCCCCCTGAATATTTATTATATAATAATATGTCAGGGATTCTACCTAAATAATTCTAGCCTAGATATCCAATGTAATAGTCAATAAGTTCCTCTTCTAATTATGATGGAAGGACCTCATCTCAACCTTCCTCCTATATAATGCACACATATTGGAAGCTTCATCCTTATAGTAATAGCCTATCTTATTAGAAATAAATATAATATTCTGTATGGGAACTTAAAATGGGTGGGTCCCATGATATATCCCTTATTTAATTGGGTAATGATTAATTATCTGGTGTAGTTATATTGAAATTAAAGATTTAGGTTTTTCTATTATGGGAATTATTGGTGATTATGGGTGATTACTCGTAATATTAATATAACGTTTCAAGAAACCTTTATAATTAATCTATTTTATTTATCCACGATTACGAGATTACTTTGATGTAAATTTTTTATTTCCTCAATAGAAGAAAATAATTTAATTTTAGTAATGAATATAATCATATGATTTTATTTTAGTTCATTGTTTATCTATATTCATCTCCAAAAAATTTCATATGTTTCCCTGCACTAATATGTTTCTTCCCTTTTTATACCACTTATTAGGAATTATATACTCATACCTAATTATTTTCACAATATTTATAGATTTTTATGAACAATAATGATGTAAAAAAAGAATATTATGGGTATTGTTTTCTCATTAAAGAATGTGTATCACTTAAATGACTTATTTTTGTGAAAAAATATGAACTTATTAGAAAAGTGTGGGTTTTTTTATGAAATGGATTTCTTATTCCTCTAAAAATATTAAACTGGATGTCTTGAAATTGTATTTATTATAATATTTATTGAAACACATACTTCTTGAATGGTTATGTTTCTAAAGTAACTATTGATACAAGAGAAGGGTTTAAAAAACTTCCAAGGATTGGATATTGGTAAGTAATCCAAAAAAATAATATTTAGAGATGTTAAATTTGTTTATGAAGAGGATAAACATTAGTTTAATTTTTATTATCATGATATAATAATTTTATTATTTCATGAGGGTTTATGAGTTATATCATCTAATTTTTGAATATTTATGAAGATTTTTTATATAGGTAATATAGAAAATAACATATGTATGAAGAAATAGGATAATACCATTCGAAATAAGTTACCTAAATTGATTAGAGTTATAAATAAGAAATTTTGGAATATCTTAACTCAAATAACATAGGTTATAAATTGTTGTACTAATAAAAGGGAGTACCTAAATTCTTTATAGAGGAATATGTCAACAGTGGAAAATTTTATGGGATAAAATCCTCAAATTTTTTGGTAATAAATAAATTTTAGGATAGTTTAATGAAATATAATAAATAAGAGAATACATTTATTATTTCTATTATCTCTATGAATTATAAAAAAACTCTTATAGTTGTTCATATTGATTGTGAATTTGGTCAGTGGAGGTCACTAATTAAGAATACCAAGGTGGGGAATGATATAGATACTATGGAATGAAATGTATTTTAATACATTATTCTTAAAAAGAATTTTACTAAAGTTATACAACATATAATATATGGGAAATTATTAAAGTTGAAGCTAAAGTATGAGGACATAGTTTTTTTATACGAAGAAATTTTTACAATATTGGAAATTTGTGAATCAAATTTTAATCTAAATTGTGAATGTAAAATTGATAGATGTTACATACGTTTGAAGTGAATTATATACTATGATATGATTACCAATAAATTAAGTATTTCTAAGAAAACATTCAATGAGATGATAAGGATAATATAGAGTTTATTATCTCTTATTTTTATCATAATATTAATGATAGGACGTGATCAAGGTTCTATGTAATAGAGAAATTATCGAAAAGAAATCTAAAGATAAAAAATTTAAATTCTATATTTCTATAAATATATTAAAAATAAGTCTAAGAAGTATCTTACGAGAAGTACTAAGTGTTATCAGTTTCATAAATTTTGGAATGTCGCTCTTGATTTTAATGAATTATGTAATGATTATATCAATAATGGAGAACTTGTGAGACAAAATCTTATCAAAGTGGTCAATTAGTATTGAAATTATTTAATTGTATTGATATGGGACATTATAATTTTTTTGTACATAATATAATATAAATGGTGGACACTATAAAGATCACAAGAATAATTTGGTGTAAAATTAATTTTCTAATACTACCGTAAATACTAATATATCAAGTGAATTAGTAATGGGTATATAATTTTTATAATAAAATTATATTAATGTATTGTTTGATTTTGTATCCACACATTCATTCATTTGCATAAAATTTTCCATTAATATATAAATATAATCCTAAGTAATGAACTCTGAAGATTTTATAAAGACACTTTATATATGTATTAAAGATAAAAGGATTTATAGGAATATTTACATAAATATTTAGGTTTTTTGGATTGAAAATATTATTGGAATACCTATGTTTGGTTTTATTATTATTTTTGGTATGAAATTTATATTTGTATATCAATCTAAGATATATTTTAGAATAAAGGATGTTATATTTATTTTTCATAAAGAGTTTCTATTTTTATTTAATAATGAATTTATACTACAGAAAACATATCATGAAGATAAGAAATTAGTAAAATATGGAGATGAAAATTATCTCTCCTATATATTTGAAAATTTGTATATTTTCCAACCTAATTAATTTTCTGTGGTAAATGAATATTAATATGTATTTCCAAATGTTTTCAAGTATTATTATTGATTGAGAAGTATAATTTCTCTATTGAATTAGATCTTGACACTAATATAATTTCCAAACTTCATTATCTAATTTATCAGGTCAATCTATTAGAGATGAAAAAGAAATCACAAGAATTTCTTAATAAGGATTTGATTTATCTAAGAAAATCACCTTAGGGGTATTTCTATTTTAGTTTTCTATAAAAAAATATGGTTCTAGGATGATTTTCATTAATTATAGAGAACTCAATAACATTAATATTAATAATATGTGTCCTTTGAATCATGTTGAATTTTTTTTGATCAAATATTAGGATATCACTACTTTTAGATATTAACCTTAGGTTTGGATATTATCAAATGGAGGTAAATTAAGAGTATAATCCCAAGGTTTCATTACAAGTGAGGTATGGAAACTATGAGTTTATATTTATGCCATTTATGTTAATGAATTCACCCTTTTAATTTATTTATTTAATGAATAGAGTATTCATAGAATACTTATATTTATTTTTGGTTTCATTTATTGACGAAATTATGGTATATTATAAAAGTTTTTAAGACCATGAAAAACATTTTAGGATTGTTCTTTATATGAAAAGGGAAAATACTTTTTATGGGAAATTTGTTAAATATGAGTTTTAGGTGTAAAAAATTTCATTCCTTCAGAGAATCATAACAAAAGGTAGTATAAAAGTATATAATTTTAAAACTAAAGTAGTGGAAGAATAGAATATACCGACTAATATCATATAGATACATAGTTTTATTAGATTATCTAATAAATATAATTGTTTTATTGGAAAATTATCTCAGTTTGCTAACCCATTAACCAATTTCCCTCAATGGAAGTCAGATTCACTTGGGAAAAGAGATATAAAAAAAATTAGGAGTTAAAAATAATATTGATTAATAATCCAGCATAATAGATACCATAATTATTTTTTGGAAAATTTTATTTTTAATGATGCCTCAATAATGGTTATTGTTTTCATGTTGATTAACATTATTTTGTGATAATATATACATCATATTAGTGGAAACCACATGAAAAAATTTATCCAATGCATAACCATGATCTTTTAATAGTAATGTTTTTTTCAAAATTTAAAGGAATTATTTATAAAGCACTAAATTATTTATATTTATGTGGATAATATAAATTTTAAGTATATATTTACTCAAAAATACTTTATTATCAGATAATTGAGGTTGTTGTAATTGATAAACGATTTTCATTAAATGATTAATTTTTATCCAGGAATAGAAAATAAGGTGGAATATGTTTTTTAACTAAAATTGACAATGAAAAAATTACCTTATTATGTTTAGATGATGATCCATTAGTTAATTATTTAATTAAAACTAGACATGAAATTTTGAAGTTGATACCTATTCTCATTTGGTTGAAAAAGAAGTAAAATAAACTTTATCAAAAATAATAAAGTATGTTATGAAAGAAGATCATTAATTTCAAGTGAAGATAATATTGATAAAATAGTGAACATTACAAGAGGTTAATATTGATGAAAACATTTAAATAAATTTTAGAAAGAGTTTATTTGTATTGAATAAATCTCATATAAAAAGTGACTTATCTATTTAGTCTCATAACCTTCCATATTTTTTTTATAGAGGCTACACAATACATATATAGATCTTGGAAAATATTTTTTATGGGACGTAATGGAGAAATATATTTTTGATTTTATCATGAAATGTTTCATTTTTCAATATGTTTAAGTTTAATGACAACAATTGAAAGGAAATCATTAACCATTTTCCATTATAAACATGAATTGGGAACATATATCCATGTATTTTTTAATTGGATTACCAAATTCATGTTAAGATAAAAAAATAATATTGGATATTGTTTATCATCTGAATAAATATTATAATTCCATTTTTTTGAGATGATATGTCTTTAGATAATATTTCCCAAATTTATTTTAAATTGTAGTAAAGTTACCAGGAGTTCTTAGTTCTATTCTGTCTAATCAAGATATAATGTGCTCACATCCATTTTTTTGAAAGTTAATTTGAAATTTATTATGTATTGAAATAGTTTTAAGTATATATTTTCATCCTAAAAATGAAATATAATCATAGAAGAAAATATAAACATTAGAGGATATTATTTGGGATTTTTAATTGGATTATCATAGATATTGGGATCAACATATTTAATTGGTTAAATTTTCTTATAATCATAGATTACATTCTATTATAATGATGGAAACTTATAATGAATTTTATGGAAATGAATGTAAAGCTTCAGATTATTGGGATGAATTTTGTGATAGGATGTTATTGGGACATGAATTATAGAATCAGATGGTTTAAAAAAGTGGAATTTATTTAACATCATATGAGATAATATAAAAGTATAAAAAAGATATGTGAAATTAATTAAAGGAAGTATATATCATTTGAGGTAGGAGATCTAATCTTTATTAGATATTTTCATGGAAAAGTGTGATACATTTAAGTAAGAAAGGAAAATTAAGACCTTGATTTATGGGTCCATGTGACATTCTAGATAAAGTATGATCACTATCTTATCCAGTAGGCTTCCTTTATTTTTATATCAGATATATTATGGGTTTAATTTTTATTAAAGAAAATTATACATGATGAATCTCATATAATGATCCAAAAATTAGTATACCTGGTGGATAATGTTTATTTTAAAGAAAAATGAGTTAATAATCTTGATCCTAGAGAGAATGTGTTAAAAATGAAGCAACTTATTTGTTTATGGATATTTAGAAAAGTCATATGGTTGAATAATGAACATTTTAACCTTAATAAATTAATAAGTAAAAGTATCCCAACTAACTTATTGAGGATTAAAAATTATGTGGAATTTATTTATTTAAGGGATAAGAATATATCACATTTATATTTCTTAATAATACTTTTAGTTATGGGTTTTCTCATATATATTTTATAGAATTATATTCATTTTAATTATCAAATTAAAATAGTTATTTCAAATATTATTTATATAATTTTTTATTTCATGATATAAAAATTGATTTAATAAAAGTTATATAATGTTTCATATTTTATCTAATTTATTATAAAATGTTTTATATATCTATATATTAATTTTATGAACAAAAAATTATATTTATAATTGTGAGAATATCTAAAAAATATTATAGATTTGTATGAAACAAGAATGTATAGAAACATTTTATTATATCTACTACCATGGAACATAACAAAAGGAAATAAATCATAGTAAACACACAAGGCTAAGTAATCGAACCCACGACATTCCCCTCACCGCCCTAAACACTTACCACATGACCACAAATTGTGGGACACAAGAAAATAATGTAATATTTATTGTTCCCAAAATATATTTTTATTAATAATTTATTATATTTATTTTAAATGATAATATTTATTAGTTAGAGATTGATTTCAATAAATTGAATATGTTATTTTGAATCATTATATAAAACATTCATGGTAATTATTTGTTTAAAATTATATAAATACAATGGTGTGATAGAAAATAATACAAGTAATTTATAATACAATATGATAAAAATTCTAGTCAAATATTGTAAACGTATTTTGTAATTGAAATTATGTTTTTAAGTGTCAAATAATTTATTTTGAAAAACACATATTTCAATTAATTATCATTATAAGGTTAGTGATGCATTAAACTGTGAATTATTATTAAATAAATAAGATATTGAATTCAAATTTAATTCTAATACTCATTACAGTATAATTTTATGTAATTTATTAGATTAATTATGAAATATAGGGAATATGATAATATATTTTATATATAAGGATCAATTTTTAAATGTTAAAAATCGAAATTCCATTTGATTAGGGGTTTATAAATGGGTCTAAAATCTTTAAAAAACTGAAAGTTCATTTTTGAATTTCAAATAATTATTGAATATGTATCTATAAACTTATGAATCACTTTTGAGTGGAATGAAACATATTGGACTAATTAATATGAAAAAAATATTAATTTTGAAATGCAATTGGTGAATTTAAATTGGTTAGAGTTTGGGGAAAATATTTCAATTCAAATTAAAACAATAATTTATGTTCAAATAGAATTATAATTCTTATTATTAAATTCATATATAGAATTATATGGAAAAAATTATATTCATACATGTTAGATTTTATATGATAATATACCAGTAATATCAAATAAAATTTATATAATTAATTCATATCTAAATATAATTATCTATATGTTGATGTAATACAAACAGAATTATTTCACAACATAGGAAAATTAAAAATATTTTGAATTTTTTATATGATTAAGAATGAATAAGGATACTCTAAATATTAAGGGATAAATATGAATATGGTAAATATATATAAATATTATAAATTTAATTCTAAAATATTTATAATATTTTTTAATTCAAATTACAAAATGAACCCTAAAAAACTCCATAAATATGGGTTTTACTATCTCTTCTAAAAAAATTCCATTAATGCATAAATTTATCTCATTGATTATTTTCATATACTCTCAAAAATTATATCATTTTATTCCCTACACACTATTAAATAAATTTCTCAATGAAACATCTTGATCAAACTAGTTGTTTTTAAATATCAATGAATTTGTGATTTATCTTTGTTTTTGAATTATATAGTTCTTTCAATTTTTTTATTTTGGAAACGGTTAAGCATATTTTGGATGTACTTGATGTTCAAAGATAATATTTTATCATTAAGTTTTTATTATTACAAGATAAAACTAAAAAATATTAACTATATTGTACATTTAATTTAATTATATTTCATTTTCACTTCTACTTTCCTTTGATTTTTTTTATTTTCTCCATTGTATTTAATCTACTTAAGGGGATGTTATGACACTCTTTTGGTAGATCATTAAAATTCATTCACCTTTATACCAAATAAAAGTGATATTGTAATTAATCTACAAGGTTAATATATAATTATATAAAATATATAATATTGGATTGAATAAGTCTCGACATTGTAATTTTAATCATTTATTTAGTTTTGGATCATTTTTTAAATTAACTAAATTCTCATATGTGGGAAATCACCCAAAATAGTTTATTTTTTGATGTATATAATTATTTTTTCAACTTTTTTTTTGATATCATTAACTCAAATGAGAAATATAAATAAATAAATTTTTACCTATCTAAACGTAATATTTTCAAAATTATTTTATTATTTAATAATATATTAATGATGGAATTTAAACAATAAGGATTAAATAATTAATATCGGTATCATTACTCAATTATAAACATTTTAGATTCATTTTTGAACTCCAAATATATGATGACACCAAATCTCTAATGGATGTAATTGTTAACTACAATTATTATCAAACATCAAAAACCATGTATATCATGGACATGAAACATAAAATAAATATTTAAATATCATATAAAACGAACAAAAATAATAATATGGAATTTAATAAATAAACTAAATTAAGGTTATAATAATTTATAAAACATTATTTTTTATTTTTATATAATAAAAATCATTGGAAAGAATCTTGTAATGAAGTAAGGGGTTCGCCATAATTATTTTCCTTTATTATTTTGAATTTTTATCTCAAAAATCACTCTAATGATATCTAAAAATACTATTTATTATCTTATTATTGAAATTTATTCATCCATATTAAATTATTATAATTAATTTACCTCTCAATAAGGATTTTTTGATCCCATTTTATTTATTATATAATCTTAGTTGGGTTAACATTGTGGTTTTTTCATTTGGGTTGAAATTCAGGATTTTATGTGTTTTATTCAGGATATTGTTCTTGGAAATTATTTATGTTAATCAGGGGGAGGGAGTAATGGGATATATCCCCATAACCCATTTGGTTATTATTTATCCTCTAAAGAAGTTATATTAAAATTAAACTATAATATTATTCTATTACAGCTTCCGTGGATGATTATGAGTGATTACAAGTGATATAAATTAAATTCTCTATGAAAACGTCATGATTATTTTGTTGTATTTATACATTTTTATGAGTTTATATTTCAATTTTGATATTGTAAATAAGAATAAATAATTTAAATTCATAATATCAGATATGTTTATGATATTATATGGGTTCATTGTTTTGCGATATTCTTATTCATGTGTTTTTAAGGGTTTCCCATGTCTTCTAAGGTTCATTCTCTTTGTATACCCCTTACCAATATTTATTTTCTAATACTAAATTTCATATGGAATGTTTTAGTGGTAAATGTTGACAAGAAATTATAAGTAAGTAAAAACTCATGTTATGGTGATTGGTACTCAATGAATAAGGCATATCGTCTCATGAAATTATTCTATTAAAAAAATAAACTATGTATAATATTGTTGGTTTTATTATAGAATACACTTCTAAATACTATAAAAATATAAAACTACAGGTATTGGTAATGAATATTATGTGATAATTTTAAAAAGATGTCTACTTAGTGGATGGTTATGTACATGTTGTTACATAGACCATTGATTCTACTAATCCTTAAAACGAGTATATTAACGACACCACATTAAAGCCGTGTCTTGTAAAAGACATTGAATCATAAAAAATTATTATTCTACTTCTATAGGAATCATATCTTCTATGTTGGAGACCAATGTGATATACTGATCTTCATCATGAAGCTATCATAATTTCTCTTACTCTTCACTAGTGCAAAGAACTTCCAGTGAACACAAGGATTTCTTTAATCAATAGTCATTAAAAGTGGAACAATGATGCTTAAATCAAAATAGTTTAAATCACCTTCAATATCAATATTTTTTTTTTATCAAAATCGATTCTAATTATAATCTTCTATTGGAAGATAATCACATTTTTTAAATTATTCTTGCACAACTTTAGATAATTTTTTCTCAACTAACTGAAGACATCAATATTACTAATTTACATCATCAAATGGAAATCAGACTCAATGACCACAACCTAAGTCTCAATATAGAATAATATATAAAATAATATATGTATCTTCATGTAAAATATGAGAATATTCATAAATTAACACATATTCTATAATATATTCCAAGACATGAGTTATAGAATATTGTTTTAGAATCCAGAATCTCATTATATGAGAATTCTAGAAAATGGAGTCATTTGATTCATTCAACAAAACCATTTATATTATGAAAAATTATGGAATCATTAAAAAATATTTTTCATGATATCCTGATGAGGTTCTCGCATTCCAATTTAGTATCAACATCATTGAATATATGCCCACACATATTATATTTCCATGAAAAGTATCCCAATTCTATATTTTGGAGAAAACAAAAATCTCAACCATGCGTTCAAGATCAGTTATGATAATTTATTTTACATGTATTCAAGTAAGGACTACACCATATGATCTAATAATAATTGAATAAAAAAAATTCAATTAATTCCAATATAAATTGATCCAAATTTTTTTTGAGAAGGGATACAGTGCATGTGATCCTATAGTCAATCTTCTTGGTGTACCCATGAATAAATAATTTTAATATTAAATTATTTTCCATGGATATTATTTTTGTCTAAATAAATAACTTCAATAAATACACTTTTGTTATCCATTCAATTTTACTACGCATAAATTTTAAAATGAAAATCATACTCATTGATGGAAGATAAAGACACCAACTGTACATCAACCGTATGGGTAGACCTATACTCATATAATATAAAAAGATAGACATAGCTGTTAATAAATAATTTTAGGGATAAAAATGAAATATTTTATGAAATTAATGATATAAAAGTAAGGTTACTCAAAATTATTAAAAAATTTCAGAAAACTCAATCCTTTAGAGAGAGAAAATTTAGTGAAAGTGAATTATTTTTATCCTAAACTCATCCAGATCATAAATTTAGTGAATTTTATCTACATTAATATTTAAAGTGAAGTGGTAGAGCTCAAAAACCACTAATAAAACCATAAATCCATCCAATATCATCCTCAGAACAAACCTTATATGAATCCTTAACCATCATACTAAACACGTGTTTCTAACTATTTATATCTATTATCTAAATTCTATTAAAATTAACTGAACCCCTTAAAAAGAGATAAAATTTTTGTAAAATCAGGATTAATCTCTCTAAATAGTCATATATTCATTAAAATAGAATATTTTTACATATTAATGATGTTCTTCCCACCATCCAAAATATTATTCCTGGTCACTATTACCCCTACCTCCAAGAAGGAATGGGTTTTCACCATATTTTATAGTAATAAATTATATCATGAAATTTATTATTTGAAAATATAAGAATATTCTAAAAAACATTGTTGGGACATAAAATAATGAAATTTATTTTTTATATCAAGTGTATGAATCAAAAGATGAGGAAATGGACAATGAGCATGTAACATAGTGGTAAGGGATCCTACTTAGCATCCAAGTGACCTAGGTTCCAAACCGGGAGGAGGTGAATTTCCAGGTACTGCAACAGTTTTGTTTAAGTTACTATAGCAAGTAATGTATCAGGAACTATTTGGTACTATATCAGGCAGAACTATTCACCTGATTTGGGCCTTCGGGCCACCAGTTTGGGACTACGGGTCTCAGGACCTTTGGGTCATCAAAGTACTTTGGGTCATCAAAGTCCTTTAGGGATCAGGGCCTTTGGGCCACAGAGACCATGATGTATCCCAATTCACATAGAGTAAGCCCCAAAAGAGAATCAAAGAAAAAATATTCACTGTCACCAGAAATAGAGCTAACCAGATTGGAAGAATGAGAGGCTATGGCAACCGCCATTGGGACCAGGCACCGTGCATCTTTGTACGGGGAAATGCTAGAAAATCAGAAATGAAAGGTGGGGATCTTGGAGATAAACGATGCAGAATCTAGGGAGGGGTAGTTCTAGTGGGTTGTGACAATGGGTTATGTAATGGGAATAGTATGCCTTTGGTCCTTTGGGTCATGTATAGGCCTTCAGGTCGTATCGGGCCTTGTGCCTTTGGTCTATGGATCATGTAAGGGTTCCCCTTCAGCCCTTAAAAGGGGAATTATCCATAAAAAAAATAAGTCCTTCAGGCCATTCAGTCAAAGGATGAGGAAATGTCTATTTTGGAAATCATGACTGAGGAATATAAAAGGTACATGTCAATTATGACCTCTTGAGTACCCTCTTTCAAAATTGGGATAACTTATCTTGTACCCTTTTAGAACATAATAAAATAATATTTACCCAATAAATTAGAGGGAAATATAATTCCAATCCCACACATCACATAATCATAAATACATTCAAGATATCATCAAAGCACAACATGTAGAAAATTAACAGGGTTTATGAAAATATCATCATCATAATGATAAACCATACAGAGAACTTATAAAATTTTTATCATTGGATCATATCCCAAGTAACTAATATTTCACACCAAAGGATATTATCATATATGAAAAATACTATAAAAATAACATTATAATATTTCTCGAGGAAAATTCCATTTTTATTTTGAAATCACTTATAGATATTCTAAAAAAATATATGTAGAAAATAATTTTATTTGAAAATAATCATCAAAAATTATAAAGTAATATTCAATATATTGAGTGGTTATGATGGTGGAAAATTCCATTTATATCTAGTACCTTAAAAAAAATTTCATTTCACATTTTTAGTATAAATTAAAACAAACCTCAATACAAAAATTAAAAGAAGATTGAATTGAATATTTTCATAGTAATTTAGAGTTAGGTAAAACGAATTAAAAAAATAGGAGAATAAAAAAAATTCATGAATTGTTTTAAAGAAAACATGGTCATGGAAGAAAAGGATTCTCAACCAAAGTAGAAATATAGTCTGCTTTTCTTAAAAACATTATTCTTATCATTTTAAGCACTAAAGATAATTAAATGGTATAATTAATTTCAAATTACATGAATTTATATAGTTTAGTAAAATGAATATTTTTTATTTATTAAGTATCATAAAATTCACCTTAATTTAAATTCATGTATAAACAACCCTAATTATAATGATATTGAAACATATATCCATTACCTCAAGTTTTAATTGCTTTGTAAGAACTGTAATTTAATGTATAATAAATTTAAATCTATTACAATTCAAAACATGAAGCATGTACATAGTTATATTATAATATATGACCCACATATAACATTTCAAATTTTTTTATTAATAATTATTTATTAAAATCATCATTTTTGGGTGTTAATTGTTTCGTTCTTCATGAAATGTTTTGTTCGGTATTTTCTATCCTTGTACTTTGATGCTAGTAATGTCATTTCCATAATGTTAATAGTGATATAAATATCCTAAATTTTTATTATATATATATATATATATATTTAGAATCATTTATATATGGTTAATATAGAAAAATGAATTACACAATTGATAGAGATGGTTGTCTGTACGTACTTGTGAACGCTGTTTTCATTTTCTAATGAAAATAAAGAGTAGTAAATAAAAAATATTTAATCATTAAAGAACCATAATTATATCATAAATATTATATATAAACATTAAATCCATCATAATAACCATCTATCAATAATGGTGATGGAAAATGAATTGCATCGCTATGTGGAAGCGATAGTCCACAAATACACAAGAGCGGTATTTTCATTTCACACTTGATTTAGAAGAGGGTTGATAATGGTGGTTCAATAATCATATTAAAATTTAATCATATTTATTACACCAAAGTCATTTTTTTATTATTAGTTCAATATATTTAGAAGAGGTTGAATAATAAATAAATTGAAAGTGGTTGGGTAGGAAAATTTCTTCTTCTTCAGTAGACCTCCTTTAGATCCCTTAGAAGGATGCTTATAATGATATTTTAAGTATAAAAACAAAAATAATTCATGGTTATGTAATTTTACAAGATAATTGGTAATTTCTTAGTCAATCTAGGTGGCATAAATTTATGTAAAGATGAGAGATGATGGGTGTCCTTATATAAGTTGGGGAGAGGACACACTTTGCGTTTCTTAAATTGTTACAATATAATATTGTAATAATGAATAAAAATGCTTCCAAAGAGATAAGTATTAGAATTTATGTTAATATACGGTCAAAATATGTCCATATAATTGTATTTATACATGTTAAATTATAAATCTTATTCATATCTCTTTGTTTAACCCCTGATAAACTTATTTTAACGATAACCGTGGTAATAATTTTTTTATATTTTTACTATTCACTATAAAACAATAATGTAGTCTCAATAAAAAATTTGAAAATTATTATTAAAAATATGTAAACTATTTTTTAGGATTAAAATTTTATATTTTTCATAAATATATTTTAAAAATACTCATAAAATGTGATGATAAATGATTTTACCGAAAATCAATATTTTTAAGTATAATTTTTTTTATACAAAGAGTAAACATAATGTAGATTAAAATGAAATTAATTGGAATATTTTAACGAAAATTAAGTCATTAAATTTTAAAATAAATTAAAATTTAACTTTACATATACTTGAATGGCAAGAAAAATTTTCTATAAAATCAGAATTTTTTCACTATTCAATAAAAAATAAATCTTGTTAGAAAAATCAAAAAACATTATATTAAGATAATTTTGATATGATGTTTTAAAATATTACATACTTTTGAAAAAATAAAATTTCTAAATGTGGGAAAAATTAATTAAAATATCCTTGTAAGAAATGAAATAAATCCTATTTTTTAATAAAACATATTTTTTTTGAAGTAGAAAATGACTTTACCAAATAATAAGTACTTATTTATTTTAAATTAATTTATAAATTCGAATTAAATAAAACAATTATAGATATTTTTAATAATTTTGTTAATCCTATTAATATAACCAATTTAATGTCTTCGTTATAATGATATACTATATTATTGTTTATTTAGACTCACCGTTCTATATAAAGAAAGCTATCAAATACTTCAAGATTATTTCAAATGAAATATATATAAAATCTTAGAGTGTTACATTGTAACCCTCTTAATATGAATTTATCCCTTAAAATTCCATCATTATGATATATAAAAATGATAATATTCACGTTTCATCACATATAAAGGTTCCCAAGTAGCTTTTTCGAATTTCTAATTACTCTATAGAACTCTAACCAGATGAGTAGTCTTTTTTCATAATGATTTATCTATGCGACCCATTTTTTCTACCCATTTTTCATCATAAGAATGTTGATACTCCAATGGTGAAACCACTATTCTTAGTACATGTGACTAATCATATATATTCTTCCTAAGGTTATATACATGGAACACATTTTGAACTTGAGAGAGGTTTGGTGGATGAACGAAGCAACTTGATACTATCCCTAATTGATCAATAATTTCAAATGGAAGAAATATACATAATGTTTAGCCTTCCATTCTTTCTGAATATCATATAACTCTTCCATAGAGATATTGATAATAATACCTCATCACAAACATAAAATTCTAGATTCTACTGAAGATTGTTTGCATAATGTTTTTATTGAATATGATATACCTTGATGTTTTTATGAATTGATATGATATTCAAAATCATTTACTTAGATAGATTAGTTCCAAATAGATTTTATTTTCCAAATTCATAAAATAACCTTGGAGTTATTCACTTACATTCATATAGGGATTTGTAAGGATCCATCTAAATGATCAAGGGAAAGCTATTTGTATAAGAAAATTAGACAAGAGTATGTTGTTAATCCCAACCATCATTGAAATATAAATAATAGTATCTTAATATATCCTAAAGGTTTTGAATAGTTCCCTCAAGTTGACCATATATCTGAGTATGATAGGTAGTACATAAAAAATCTCTAAATGTAGATATCTTTTATTACTTCTCTAGAATATTTAGGTAAACCTCATATCTCGATCAAATATAATAGAATGCCATACTTCATACAACCTTACCACTTCATTAATATATGTACTAGAATAGTGGTCAAGAGAGAAGTATTCTGTAATAGTAAAGAAGTGTGCTGACTTTGTAATGTGATCTACTACAACCTAAGTACCATTATGGAATTTGGATGTTTTGGATATTTTAACAAGGAAATCCATTGTGATATTTTAAAACCTCCATTATGATATGAGTAATGGTTATAAAAACCCCTTAGACTTATATCTCTAATCCTTAACTAGTTGAAATACCAAGCACTAAGATATAAACTCTGTAATATCTCTCTTTATATTTTCCCTCTAGAAATAGACTTTCAGATCTCTATAAATATTAATAATTCTAGGATTAATAGATAATGATGAACTATGAGATTCATCTAATAATTAGTTCTTCAAATCATGCATTGATTGGACACATACATGGTTCACAAAACTTATCATTCAATCATAATCAAAATTTAACTCTGTAATATTTCTCAACATATTTTGAAGCTATACTTCTACCATATACACCTCTTTAATCTTCACCTCAATTGGGATTTGAAACCTCATTTGGGAAAGATAAAATATCTCCCATTCCTTTTAGATTTATATATACATCCTTGGAAAATATAAAAAAAATTGTTTTTTGTGACCCTTATCATATATAATCTTGCATGATCCTTTCAACTCATAGAATATTCCACCTTGTTCCATATCCTAGGGCGTTAATGTATTGAGATTTAATTTTATTTAATAAACTAAAATTGTATTCACTGGAACATATTCAACTCTTTTTTAGTGAATATATACTTTAAACATTTATGATCATTATATATTGAAAACTTTTACTCATAAATATATTCCCTTCATATATTTCATGCAAAGATTACAACGGCTGACTATAGGTCTTCAGTCAATTAAATTTTCTTATGAACCTTAAATTTTAATGAGTCACAAGAAATCACCATATAATTATTCCTGAGGAATCATACCAGAAAATTCATCATTGAATCATTATAGATCATAAAACATTCTTCACTATTGCGTAATTTGAGAATATGTGTGCTGAAAACCTTTTTTCATCTCAATGAAATTTTATCCACATTCATCAATCCAAATTAACTATATTTCCTTTTGAGTTAACATGATGACTGGGTTAGATATCCATGATTAATTATTCACAAATAACTGATGATATCCATCCATACCAAAAAAAATGTGGATCTCAGTCACTATAGTTAGTCTACCCCAATTTTCAAAATCTATTATCTTTAATCAATCAACCAATATAACCTATATTAAAAATATATGATCCAAAAATGGAACTTTATATAACTAAAATTCATATTTTCTAATTTTTCATACAAATTTTCATTCCATAAGGTCTTCAGTACCATTATCAAGTGATCTTAATAATCATCCTCACTCTTAAAATATAAAATCATATCATCTATAAATACTACCAAAAACTGATGTTGGTAACCTCAAAATACTCTATTAATTAAATATATAAAGATGGAGGGGATATTAATAAGAAAAAATGGAATCACAAGAAAATAATAGTGTACATAACTCATATAGAATGCCTTCATGTGTATGTATTCACTTATGACTCCCAATTTATAGTATCCAAATCGATGTTCAGTCTTAGAAAAATATTGATCTTATCATTATTCATCAAAAAACAATCAATACAATGTAGGGGATAGTAATCCTTGATTATGGTATTGTTAAGTTTCTGATAATCAATGAAGAGTCTCATTGATCCATATTTATTCCTAACAAGAAAAAAAGTGCACCACATAGTAACACACTTGGATGAATGAATACCTTAACAATGTTATCACTGATTGGATTATTCATTTCTTATAACTCAATCAGAAAAATTCTATATGGAGTCTTTTAAATTGTTGTAACAATAGGAATTATTTCTACTGAAAAATAAACTTTTCGATTTTGAGGAAGACTAGGAAACTCTTCTTGAAATATATTAAAAAAACTCCCTTGTAATAGGCATATCTTTGATGTTGATTTTCTCCCCAAAAATACAAGATAAATAGATATTTTAATAGGGATCAAGACACATAAAATGGATGTAACTTCCATTATAATCTTATATTTATCCTCACACTAAAATTTGATCATTGGTTGGTTTGAAATATGAAATTTGACTTACCTTACATGGAAATCGATTCGATATTTATATATAGAAATAAAATCCATTGCCAAAATAATATCAATTTTAACTAGAGGAAGAATAATAGAAATATCATAGGGAATATTCATATAAAATTTAGTATGAAATTCACAACTATAGAGTGGAGGATATGTGTTCCTTATCCCTCATGATCTACTTCAGTGATTAGAATACCATAGATCCTTCCTTGTTTTATGAGTTATCCATTTATATTTTGGAAATTACTTAGATAATTCCCAAGTTCCATAAATATAATACATTGAATTTATTGGCCATCTGTTTCTATAGTCCCTTCATTTCACATAGAATGAAATCTTTCCCTTCCTTTAAGACATTATCCCAAGTGATTTTCCTATATTATTAACATGAAGGAAATTGTACTTTCTTTTCTCCATGATCATTTCTACTTTAACATCCATAAAATCCGATTTCCCTATTATTTTATGGGTTAGTAAACTCACCTATGTTTTTGTATTTAATCACATATCTTGATAGATGATTAGGAATAATCACATTTCTTCTTCATTCATCACTCATCTCATTCAGTTATCCATGTATATAATCATTGTATTATTATTTACATTCATTTTTAACATGATTCTTCCATATTCCATCCATTGAAAAAAACCAAAAGGAATAGTGTGAGAGAAAACAATCATAGAGAAAAAACCATATATTCTATATCATGACATATTATTTTTTAATCTATTAAACCTTAGGTTTAACCTAGGTCATCCATGATCATCATCTATTCAACTACACAAAAATAGTTCATAAAGAAACATGAATTGACCCCTATATATCCCTTAGGAGTATCTATCTAGGTGTGTTGTCGTAGGCACACTCATCGTCAAACGGAAAAAATGATTTAATATCCAATCCACTAAATTTAGATTTTTTACACCTAAGTAAATTTGTGATACTTCAATGTACACTTTCTAGTATCCATACGAGGATATATTTTCTAGGGATTCCACACTCCCTTATTTACCATAACATAGGTTGTTATTATACATATAAGATTATCCTAAGATTTATCACTAAAATTTTCATATCCTATTTTCAAAAAAATAACTATTTTTTCATATGATACTAATTATAGTCACCCAAACCATTCATAAATTAATATTGAATAATTTTCTATTAATAATCATTAAATTTCACAATAATACATTCATGTGAACCGTAAATCGTTAGTATCTTTGGAAATATGGATACATAAACAACTGAATCACAAAATATCTCCATCATCTCCCACAGAGTTCTTCATAAGTAAAAACCATTATAGAAACATCATACTTAAAAAGTATCTTCATGTACTGGGAAAATAAAACATAATTAAATGTGATATTAGATTCACAATAAGGGTAAAAAAGGGAGATATCAATGATCATTTAAGAATAACATGACCATAAGGGTATGATTTCTTGAGCTTAACCATTAAAAACCATACCCAACAATTTTTAGATCATAATTATGAATCATGTCATAAATTATGGTAGCCCATAATATATTAATCATAAAGTAATTAATGAACATAATCCTTGGATGTATAACAATGGAATATGATCTTATCATAAAATAATGGAAAAAGTGTGTTATAATCATAATCATTGAAATATTATGTCAAGACTAACCACTAATATATTCATCACATGTTATGTTTGGGTTAACCTCTAGTGCACCTTCTTTAGGCTTGGGATAACCTTATGTGTACCCTCTATTAGGATCGGGATAATCTCATGTGTTCCCTCTCTTAGTCTTGGGATACAATCCCTTATAACATCTTTCGAGTTTATGATAACCCCTTGTATACCCTATTTCTAGATTGGGATAACATCACATGTACCCTTTAGGCTTAGTAAAAATTAATATATATTCAATTCATTATAGGGATATATAATATTTGTCCCACACATCACATAATAATAAATCCATTCATATCTATGTCACAATATCACAAAACATTCACCATTTCACTATTGACCATGCTGTAGTAAATAAATGGGTTTTGTAAACATCTCATCATCATAATCATAAACAATTAAAAGAAATAATAGTCACGGTATCATTTTATCACATCCCTATTAAATAAAATGTAATATCAAAGGATATTATCAAAGATTAAAAATTCCGTTAAAATATCAAAACAATATTTCTTAACGAAAATACCCTTTTGATTTTTAAATCACTTATTTAAAATCTAAAAAATTAAAATATTTAGGAATTTTTTTATTTAAAAATACATTGTGAATTTATAATGGATGCTTAAAAAAATTATGCGGTCATGATGGATGAGAATTATATTCATGTTGAGCATGTTAAAACAATTATTAACTGAAAATTTTTAGAAAAATATAAAAATTACATATTTCAAAAAATGATGACGAAATTCCTCTAATTTTTTTTAATTGTGTGTAAAACATGAGAAAAATTCATTTTAAACTATCTTTGTATAATCGGAAAATCTTTCGGGAAGGTATTTTAAAGAAAACATGGACATGGATGAAATAGATTTCTGGACCAAGATGAAATGAAGTCTATTATTATTAAAATAATTATTTTTATCATTTTATGTACCAAGTTCGAATAAAATTAAATGTGTATATCATATAGAGATTATATAATTTCCCTCAATGTAAATTCATGAAAAAACAATCCCAATTAAAATGAGATTGAAACATAAATCCCTTACTTAAATTTTGACTTGCTTTATAAGTACTCTAAATTTTTTATAATTAATTAAAATTTATTATAATTATATAAAATAACCACTTACAGACTTATGATATCATATATGATCCACTTATAATATTTCAATAGACATTTATTAACAATTCTTTATGAAAATAATCGTTTCTAGGTGTTAACTGCTTCAATTGTTCGTGAAAGTTTTGGTTTGACATTTCTGATTATTGTACATTGATCATGTTTCAAACATATATTGAATATTAATCATGATTTAAATATTATAATCAATTACTATATACATTTTTATAATCATCCACCAAATTTTTAGATAGAAAAATCAATTACATCGTTAACGGAGGTGGTAGTCAGCACGTATCCATAAACGTTGTTTTCATTTTCTAATGGAAATAATGAAAGAAAGATAAATATTATTTTATAAATACAGAACCATAATTATATAATAAAAAATATATAAACATTAAGTCCAATATAATAACTAGCCTTGAATTATGGTGATGGAAAATTAATTATATGATCATTTGGAGGTGGTAGTCTACACATATGCACAAAGGATACTTTCATTTACCATTTAATAAAAAATAGGGTGGATAATGGTTGTTATATAATAATTATAATTAAAATTTTCTATATTTATAACACATAAATTTTTTATTTATGTTGAATACAATATATTTATAGGAGGTAAAATAAGAAGTAAATTTAAATAGGTCGGGTAGGAAGATTATGTCTTCTTTAGTATACCACCTTTAGAGCCCTTTTTTCAGAAAAATATAATATCATTTTAAAATTAAAAATCCACTAATTCATTGGTCAGGAATTTTTAAAAAAATTATTAATGTTTTGGTCTGGAGAAGTGGCTACAATTGGTGTAAAGAGAGAGATGAGGTGTTTCCTTCTATAACTGTGGGAGAGGACACTGTTGGAATCTCTAAAAAATTAAAATATAATAATTTGATAATCATGAAAAACAACTTAAAATAGAAAATGATTAAAATTTTGGTTAATAATGGGTGTAAATATTTACATAAAGTAGTATTTAAAAAAAATTTAAAGGGTAATATTACCCTTATCTTTTTTTTGACCCCCGATAAACCCGTTTTAAACTTAACCGTGGTAACAAATGTTTACGATTTTTAATTTTCATTATCAAAAAAATGAAATTCGAAAAATTATGGAATTTATACATGATTATTAAATATATAAAATCCATTTTAAAAGAATAAATTTATATATCAATCACAATTTTATTTTAAAATAAACCTGTAAAACGTTATAAAAATAGTTTTTATGAAAATATATTTATAATTATAAAAATGTTTTTATACCAAAATTAAAAATAATGTTTATTAAAATTAGATCAATTTAATTATTTTTAATGTAAATCAAATAATTAAATTTTAAAATCAATTTAAAAAAATTAAAATTTTTAAATACTTGAATAGAAATTACAATTTTTTTTACAAAATAGGTATTTTTTAACTATTCATTGATAAATTTGTTTTTTAGAAAAAAAAATTAATTTTAAGAATATTTTTAAATGAATATTTAAATTTTATATATTTTTTATAAAATAAAATTTATAATGGTGTTATAAATTAATTATATTATCCACAAACAAAATGCAATAAAAACCAATTTTAGAGAAAACATATTTTTTTAAAGCATAAAATGACTTACCTAAAAATTGAGTAATTATTTATCATAAATTAATAAGTAACATTTATTTAAATAAAAAACTTTATGCATATTATTAATTATTTGAATAATTTAATTCATACTTCCAATATTAATGGCTAGGCTATAAAAGTATATTACATTGTGGTTCACTATGACTCAGAGTTGTTTATAAATAAAGTTATCTATTACCTAACGTTTATTAAAAAGGAAATACATATAAAATCCTATGCTGTTAAACATAAATTAAATATTTGATATAAAAACTTGATCTATTACTATTAACCTTCATAAGAAAAAAATATAGTTTAGATATTTCTCACTCTGATAAAAATTTATGCATTATCTTACTTGTTTGAATAGACTCTACGACAAGTGGAAATTTATCTATAAGATTAAATCCGATAAAAAAAACTTCTTTAGTGACCTTATAACCAGTTTTAATTAAAATTAAAATGTATAAAATCTTATTTATTTATGTTTTTTAATATAAAACGCTTCATTAATTAAGTATTTATTATCCCTTTTTAAGAGAGAAATGAATCAAAATAAATAAAATTTATTATAGAAAAATTATTATGTATGAAGTAAGAAGTCCACTAAGTGTTATAATTGTGGTAAATAAGGACATATTTCAAAATAATATCCTATTAAGAAAGCCAATATCAATATTATCAATCAACTCTCATGAATTTAGTTCCTTAATGATGATGATTTTTAGAGTGTATTCTTTCCTGATGATGTATGAACTGAGATATAAAGTAAGAATTAGATAAAAATGGAAAAGAAGAAGAATGGATTACACTAGAAATATCTTGTTTAACTTAAATCAATAATATTAATATTTCAAAAAAGGAAAAATATCTGATATATAGTTAAAAGTGCTCTATATTAGAAAATCTCAAGAATATTCTTCTAAAACACATGCAAAATGGGTTTCTAAATAATTTCATTACTTCTCATATTAAATTTGTTAAAATATGAATAATTTGTCCCAGTACAAAATGAGGATTAATAATATATACCTCATATCATCATTGAAAATTTCTCTATATAATAGTGGAGTTTTACTAATGTTTACTAGGAGATTAATTTGATTTACTAATAATACTCACCACAAACAAAATTATTGGAAAACAATTTCAAATTATTTTCTTCCATTGGATGATATATGTAGAATATTATCAACATGAAGAGTTAAATCTATTTTATTGGTTATTCATGTATCAATTTAGAATATTTTGATCTTAAATAAAATATATTGAGAATATTTTTTAAAAATCCTTAACAGATATTAAAGAAGTTCTCGTCATTTTTAAAATCCATATCCAAGTTCTTTACTTTCGAGATAATCCTGAATTCTTTAGAAGATACGAGGAATGTTTTTTAGCAACCAATACAAATCCTAATACACATATTGAAATTTACTCTATCGATGTGTGGTAAAGAAAACACATATTGAAAGATATTTTGGTATTGGATACTAATCTTGGGTCATATCAGTTGGAAAATACAGCATGGAAATGATCATTTAACACTACCTATTCTACCCAACTAATGGTTGTTATATTTAAATTTCTTGATCAGTACTAGTGGGATCATGAAAATCCTTATCACCCCATTAACCATCTAACTCCCTTCAATTCTCTATAAAACTATCCCTCTTATGACCATCGGTCTGATTATAGTTCAGATTATGGGTGTCAAAGAAAAAAAAAATATCTGGGTAGGGCATATGTATTTGGAAAACTTTTTTGATTAGAGGAAGGAACTATGGGGATCTTCTCATGTAAATAACATATAAATAAATGACCAGAATTATTTATTAGATATATAAATTTTTTATTTATTAATCACTAGTGGATAGACTGAGTACAAATCCTTCTAGTGGAGTATCGTTTTAGGGGTTAATAATAAATGCAATGATGCATCATGTTAGTGTCATACTTAACAAAGAATTTGGACTAAACCAGCTTTGGTAGATCATGCCAATATTGACATATGAACTTTTTGAGAATATTTTTATACAAATATAATATGTTTTTTTTTGTGTAAAATTTTATTCAATAAATATATATGGGTATCCATGTGGATAGTTTCATGAGGTGTTCTATAAAATTTAAAAAAGTACATTTTATACAAATAAATTAGTTTCCATGGGTGAATGATTTAGATACTAGGGGTATATGTAAAGGATATGGTATGAGAAACGTAGCACAAGCTCATTAGTCATATAGGATTACCTTTTCACTTAGATTCATCCATGCATAGTTATAAATATTGTAACCTAGGAATAGTAGAAATCAACTTTCAGGGAGATGAATCCTTTTTCAACTAAGAAATGAAATTGTTTTTTCTAGTACTTATTGAGTGATTTTTTCCACCACTCCTTCAGTGTTATTATCACCTTCCATTTATTCAATATCCTCCTTCATGGTTATAAATCTTTTTTTGTTTTAATTGTGGTATCAGACCCTGGGTTTTAGTATAAAAATTACCCCATCTCATTGAAGGAACCACCATTATATGACCCTTTTATATTTATACCCTCGGTTTATTGAGATCATGATTTTTGGTTGTGTTTTTATAAGGATCATATGCACTATAAATCATGAAACCATAAGTCTATCAAGTTAGGTGTCTAATTGTGGTCCCAATTTAAATAGTATTAAGAGTGATTCTATGGTTTATGTTGAGGGTAAATGTCATGATTTAAATTAGTGAAGTAAAATAATAGAGCATTAATCACCCAAAAAATTTCATTTACCCATTTTATATTTCTATTGTGGATAATTTTATCATTGTCATTATAATGGAAGGTGTGTTTGATTAACATTACCAAAATCTTCAATGAGTGAATCTAAACAAGGATATCAGATTTGGTCTATAAATTCCTATAAAGTTAATTAAATAAACCTTCAAAGTACTACTTCATTATCTTCAATTAATATCAACATAATGTTATAGAAAGTTTTATGATATTTGATTTACTAACATACACTCTATAACAACTTCAAACACTACTCATTGAGTGAAAAACACTTCAAAAAATAAATATAAGTACTTATATTTTTTTGATTTTATATATGGTGGATCATTATAAGAACTTAACCGTAAATTATACTATTTAAAAATGGTATATATATTAATGTATCATATAGTGGTGATCTATATAGTGGTAAGGAATAATTATTACACAAAATTAATGGTGATTATTGAAAAATTACAACCACACAGGATTTGTAACCATGAAGAGGGTTAAATTACACAAAAGGATTAAAGAAAAAAATTAGAATAATATAAGAGTGTAGAAAACAATGAAATATTATTACACAATGTAAGAATCCCTCTTTTTGAAGGTTATGTTATCTATCCTAACAACTCATATTTTTATTTATTCAAATAAAACAATGTGTACAAGAGGAAAAGGCCTCAACACACAAACCAAAAGAAAAATAATAATCAAGGGGGTCTAAAGTATTGGAGACTAAAGACACTTTTCACTATGTTATGTTATCGATTTATATTTTTGGTATGGAATTTTTTTTTGGAGGGTTATGTTATCTTAGTAACTGATTTACATTATTTATTTCCATGTAGACTTGATTATAAGGCAACGATATTGGACCAATAACCTAGTGAAAAGTGTTCCTTATCTTATACTTTACATGTACCATCACTATATAAAGAAAAATCCCTTGGGAACTTATTTAATAACGAAACATCTAAAAATAAACTTCAGTAAATTTTATAACACACATAAAAAAATTTCTTAACGATAACCGGAGTAGCTTTACTAATGTTACTTTTACACATATAACCAATAATGACCTATGCCTTGACAACAATGATTTAAGATCTTAGGTTTGACTTTTGGATATATAATGTATGGGTATGTTATAATTTTTTTATACTAGGGTGATGGGTATTATTCATTTTAGTATTTAGACATGGTTTTAGTTGTTTGTGAATGAATTATTATGTGTTTTTTTGATGAGTTTTGGGTTTTGGTTAGTGGATTGAGAGTTAATGTGTGGTTTTAATTTTTATATTTTAAGACTAAAAGTGGAACCCGGTACCAAGTAAAGGGGAACTTGGTAGCCAATATCCCATTACCTTCATTATTTAGTGGGGGTATTTGTGGTCATTTCACCTCCCTCTCATATTTCTTTTCCACTTCTTTAACCTTGACCTCACTTCACTCTATCCCATTTGAGTACACCCAGTAGTTCTTATTTGGAAACCTTTTCAGAATACTCTTACCCTAGGATTTAAGGTTGGTATACTGGAGATATTCATGAATTAATTATATTTATGTATCCCTCTCCCTCTCATACTCCCTCATCATACATTATTTTCAAATTCTACTTCCAATGGTTAGGGATTATAAAGTCAATTCCATATAATCACGGTGTAATTCACCCAAGAACATGGGTCATTCTATTATTTATCTCCATATAATCTCATGTGAATTTATTACTCATTGTTTATCATTTTTATCCAGTGGGTTAATTATGTTAAGAATTGGTATAGTGTTTTCTAGGTTTTATAGTAGATTTCTTGATAAGATTTATTAATATTATTTAAGTCTTAGGGTGGTTATACTTTTAAGAGAATTTTGGGAGATGACATTTTATTGATATTTTATTATGGTAGTTATATATTTTATCTTTAGTAATAAATAATTGGTTTAACAATTTTAGGGGATGTTAGTGATAGTTTGGAATTCTTAAATAATTCCATCAATATGTGTAGGTGGTTTTAACTATAAAAAATATATTTAACCATACCGTAATAGATATATTTATATAAAATATGTCATAACTTTCGTACCCAGTATCTTTAATGATTAGAGTTTTTGAGAATTATTAAAAATATATTATTTAAAAACCCCTTGTTTTCCCAAAATATATACATTTTTCTACTAAAAATCTCTTAAAATGATACACCATCTTCATTTGATGACAAAACCATCTAACCATAACTTTGACATAATAACTGATCCAACTCATCTTTATGACTTGTAAAAATAAATTAAAATGTGTGATGATCATAGATGGATTAGTAAGACAGTAAAATAAATATCCAGCCTATTAGGCTATTTAAATATATAAAATCCCATGTAAAAAGTATTTCTTATAATTAAGGAATTTTATATTGAATAAAAATTACTTTAAAACCTGAAATAATATTATTTTCTCAAATAGTTCCATAAGATAATAAAACGATATATGAAGGATCTATGAAGTCTTCTTGAAAAAAATGTAACTCAAAAAAATATTTTCCTTAAAAACAACCCTTAAATGTTTAAAATATCATAATTCGTCATATAAAATTTTATGTATGAATTAAATATCAAAATAACATGGTAAATAAGAGAGATCATAAAAATTGGTGAAAATATAGGGCACCTTATCAGAAAAAATGGTCAAGTATCACCACCAAGAAAGCATAAAATTGTATTGAAATACAACACATAAATTTTGAAGAAATCAAGCAACATATTCATGTATAATTGATGAGTACAAATCACTACTTCAAAAATCATGAACAAATAATGCTTCAATTTGATGCTTAACATTATTAACGATTCTTACTTCACCAAGACCATTAATAACATTATTGATAAAGTTTACATGACCTCAACCTTTCATAATGAACTAATGAGATATTAATCATTACCCATTACATTAGAGAGTTATATCCATATTTCACCAATCTTTAATATATAAATCCCAAGTACCATAAATTTTAAAATATTAAGAATCTAAGATTTTTCTTCATAAAAATAATTTAAAATTCATTTTTAATTCATCATCATTAACTTTTGAATCAATCCATAAAAGGAAATAATTTCAAATAAACCACAGAGAAAGGAAGTTCATGGAACATTATTATAGAAAATATAAGGCAAATATTTTATGATTAAAAATAGTTGACTTCTGAGGAAAATTTCTATATACTATGAGTACCATAAATGTTTTTAAATATTTCATTAAGGTTCAACTTAGTGGGAAACCCGTAAGGTATTTTCCAATTAGAAACTAAATGTTAATGAAAATAAATAATCATTCTATATTAATTATTATGGAAGATTTTAGATAATATCTAGTCCATAGATGTTTTGAAAAGTATATAGGAAATGACCCTTCTATAGAAAACCATAGTGGTATTACCATAATTAAATGTTTAGTAAGTAATTGTTAAATAATAGGTTTATCATAAAATTGGAATTCCTATACAGGTTTGCATATTTTTCACCATATCATGTAATAATATTTGATAAAATGTCATTTAATGTGACTTTTGTGAAATATAAATTCTAAATGATATACTCATATTACACTTTAAAACAATAATTTTTGTAAACCTTATCTCAAAATATCTAAATATCACATGGTTTACATTATTTGATATAATCATAAACCCCTATCTCTCCCTATTATAATTAATAATATAAATCCATGACCATACATAATAAAATATTCTATAAGAATAAAAATTTATCAATGTGAACATAAATATCATGTAGGAATGAGTTTATGTGCACTTATTCCATGGTTTTTTGAAATCATCCTAAAGTATGTAAATTCCATCAATGAGATAGTTAATATAATAATTTTAAACTTCCATGATGATACATAAGAATTTTTATTGCTAACCACATCACATTTTGAATCCCTTTTTATGTTGACTAACTTATCCTAACATTTTCAACTTTCCTTATCCCTTTTTATTCTTCATGATTTTTGGAATTATATTAGGTTTCAATAATAAATGAAACAAAATTTTATTTACCTTTAAATAGTATTATTTTGTTTTGGAATCATATTTGGAATAATTATAAACCACTATATTTAAAATAAACAAAAGAGAAACTAAAAAAGTAGAGAAGGAATAAGACATTGTGAAATGTGAGGGTAATACTTTCAATATGTAAGTTTCCTCCCTTAATAAGATTAGTGTTTCTCTAGAAAATAAAAAAATTACCCTACTACATGATCGAAATTCTGGAGTGATGTGTAAAATTGTTTTCAATTATGAAACAAATGATAATGATAGTAAATTATAACTTATTATAATACATAAGAGTCATTTTTATAAACTAAAATCGACATATAAAAGTAATTGATATTTCCCCTAAGATTATGGAGTTTGAATATTTTATGGCATGAATTGCAGTCATCTAAACATTTATATGGACGACATAGAATTGAAGACATGAAATTATAAATTCCTAGTAGATATGTATATATTTTTAATGATAAATGAGGTGATATAAAGTAGAAATAACTAGTCTATAAACATTATTTCATGTCAGTTTTTATTTAATTTTAACATTGATAAAAAACCAATTTTTATAAAGGTGAGATTTTAAATAGCTTTTCAACATCATTTTTAAAAAAACCTAACACTGAATACCTATAAAAATTTTGTCTTTGGTATCGGTTTTCATGAGAACTGATGCCAAAAACATCCAGAAAATGTGTCTTCGATGTTGGTTTTTGTTAAAACTGACCGTGAAGGACTTCAAATAACTGGTCTACAATATTGGTTTCCATGAAAATCGACATCAAATGTAATTTTTTTAATAAAATTAAAAATATTACAACCAAAAAATAATAATGTACCTGTAACTAAGAAAATATAGAAATAAATGCATAAATAGGAGTAAAAATATTTAAAAAAACAAAATTTAAAAACAAAATTTAAAAAAACATTTACTTAATGATATTTTAAACTAGATTAAAAAACACACACCTAAAAAATTATAACAAAATCATCTGTAGTTATTATAAAATAATTCATTTGAGATTATTAAATTCAAAAACCTATTATAAAAAATTTATTAGTTTTTGAAAAATTTGTTAGAAATATATAATATTAAAAATAAACATTAAAAGAAACATAACTGATAATTTATATCATAACCATACTTAAAAAGTAGTTGACCGACAAGGATCAAAGATGAGTAAGTTCATCATCTGTATACGATGTGGTTTCATTGAATTTCTAAAATAACATAAAATAACATAATATTGAAAACATAATATTATGAAATAAATCATGGAATAGTTAATATAATTAACAAGACATATGAAAATAAATTACTACTCCAATTTTGATTATCACATACATGAATCATGAAACATAATAAACATATTCTACACTACCTTTTTAATGATGAAACTGAGGTTATAAAACATTAAATCAATATTAAAAAACAATATATATATATATAACAAATATTATGTAATATAAATATATTTACTTGTACTTTCACATATTGAATTGATTTGGATTTTTTATCTACAACTGATCATTGTTAAACTTTATCCACAACCTCAATTTTCTTATATATAAACTAATAAGACATGTATAAATAATAAAATTAAAAGTAATGAAATTTTCAAAAAGAATACAACTTACTTGTCTAATAAGTTTATAATTTTGTTTGTGAACATGGCCTAATAAAGAGAAAAACCAGTGTAAAGTGCATTCACATGGAAAAAATACACCTAACATCTATTTCCCTCTACAATAAAAAATTGTCACAATTAATTACATTATAATGAAAATTAGTTCATCATTATTTTAGTGTTCTTACCTATAAAGTAATAGTAGAAACCAGCATCCAATATCGGTGTTTGATAATCTCTTAGATATATATTTAACTCTATCATCAGTCTTCACAAATTACACAATAGTTGAAAATAATTCATAATCCATAAAACCATAAATAGAAGTGGTCTCATTTTTTATCAGTAGTGTGTAAAAATATCTAATTAAATAATTTAAATAGAAAGTTACTTAAAATCATCATTATTTAAAGGAAATTTTGAAATCAAACATTAATTTACTTACATGGAAAATAATAGAAACATAGGAACCCTAAGATCTTTATACTATATCGGATCCATGATATCATTTTGTGAGTATTCTCCATAGATAGTATCTTTCACATATTTCATCCATCATATGAATGTCATTTTAATTAACCATTAAAATATATTTCTTTGATTATATGTCTATCCAATTATAAATAGATGTATCTACCGCTATTGGTTCCTAAACATTTTGTTTCCCATGAATCATTTATTATGATGGTAGATAATCCTTTAAAAATTAAATATCATAAAATATGATAAGTAATTTTCAGTCAAATGTAATTAATTTTTAGAAACAATGCATACCTCTTATGATAGATAATGAAGAAGGTTTGTTGAGAAAAGTAAAAATTAACCCATATAATTAGCCACTCTAGTAACCTCTTCAGTAGGAAATGGTAGAGGAAAAGTATGATCAATAATCCCATGCACTGATACTTTGACATAACCCAACTGTATAGGCTAGTGGTGTACAGAATATGAAAAAATATGTACGAGTTTGTATTCTACAATACATACATGGGGATTTGTAGGAAAAAACTCCCAATATAATGTCAGTTTTGAATGGGGAGGAGGAGGATATGAGTAGAAAGGTTGGGTGGGATAGGCCAGCTGTGCAGTCTGTACATGCTGCACATCTGGATGAGAAGGCTGCAAATATTGGGTAGGCTTGGTAGGCTGTGATTGTCTCCCCAATTTTCCAAATACATCTTTCACAACTAATTGAATTTGATCTCTCACGGAATAATTCATTTCTTCCATCTCATAATTTAAGTAATCAATTTCAGTATCTCTTGACTACTTACATATATTTCCAAAAACATTCCTAATAATAAGACCTTATTGATATCCTCTTACTCTTCCTGGGTGTTCTTGCTTTCCAAAAACCGTAGCTAGGATATCCATCATACCCTTATGTATAAAAGTACTTTGGCTCTCATTATCCAGAAGTTCGTCCTGAAATATAAAATGAAAATCTTATATCAATGTTTTTAATTTTAAAAATAAAAGCATTAATGCAATATAAAAAAATATTTACTTACAAATATTTCAGCTACTTCGTTATCTTGTTCTGTAATATACATTTCAATTTTCCTTATTCTCGCTCATTTCTATTTTTCATGGAGAGTGGGAGGATATGGAGGACTGAACTAGAACTCTTCTAACGAACTACTAGATCAATCTCTTAATGCATCAATTTTTTTCTCCAATAATTGATACCCTCCACATGGTAAAGTATGAGGGTATACATTTTTCAACTATATCTCTTAATGAGATCTCTTGGAGGCCTGTTATATAAAAATAAACTAATAAGTAATTAGATAAATATATAGTAAAATTCACAATATAAAATAATTATCATAGCTGTAATTTTTCTTCATGTTGGTTGTCAGCAAATCTTTTTCCACATATTTGCATCTATAAACACATACTTGAGGCATGGGTTTTCATACTTTTCTTTCAAAAAACATAATTTTTTGTCCATTTTCTTTTAAAATCTCTCCATCAAACAACCACCCAAGAGAGATATCTTTCTTAACTATTTTCGATTCCTAAAAATTGAATATCATCTGTAATTAAATAAAAAAAATATTCGATTTAAATTATTTAATATTAAAAAAATGAGATAAAATAAATCAATTTAGATATTTTACCACTGTGACCTCGCAATGTGATTATTTCACTATTCTATTGAGGGAATTCAAATGAGGATATAATATTCTAATCTTGAAAGAACTCTTCATTGTTATATAACTGATAAACTAAACTACATTTGAGCCAGTTGCATTATTATTATCATCAAAATGAATATGCAATCTCTCATCTCCACTAGGAAGTTAATGTTTTGGAAAACATGTAATACCATGTTTACCTACTCGAAAACCTGATTTCTCTATAGTAATAGGAAAAGTATCATCCACTAAAGACACATTAGTAGACTTGAATTTTTTTTATAAATTAATCATTTTCATTAATTAAATATGTATAGTACTGAGTATTTAATAAAATATATATACCTCAGTAACTGCTCCTCTCTATATGTATCCAACATTGACCCAAGAAAGTGTAATAAAATATTGTGTACCTACGTATCACTAGAAAACTAAATATTTAGAAACAAGGATGAAAATATATTTAAGTAAAAAAACAGGCACACATTTGTTAGTTTCAAAAAAAATCGATGTCATGATTCTTATTAAAAAAATATATGCATGCTCACCAATTAAAATAGAATTTTAGACTTGAAAATTTCAATAAAGAAAAAAAATGTAAATAATTACCAGACCAATTATGAAAACTAATTTAGTGTTTTCCCATATCCATTCATCGTGATCATTATATACTGCATGCACTATGTCATCTTAATAGTCATTGTAATCATCTGGAAATCATGTAATAGATGAATAAGACTCATGTAAATCAATAACAACACCAGCATCATCATCATCACCCAGATGATATCTTTTTCTAGGAAAAATCGCAGACCCCAATTAATTTGATTTTTCAATAATGTAAAATAACTTCTTTGCATGTTTCACGATGATAAATGGTTATTCATTGTAATTAAATAATTTCAAATCAACTAGTTTACACACTAAATCTTCCTGTTTCACACCACTATTACTGTCAACCCAATAATACTTAAAAATAGTGACTCGAAATTTTGTATAATAAATTTCTTATATCTCCTTAGGAACTAAAAACATATGTTGATGAATCAGAAACATGGTTTTTATCTTTTACAATCAAAAAATGGACTTCTTCATTGATGAACATCACCCCCCAATTTTGAATGGTACTCTTATCATCCAACTTTTTGGTGTAAAATTTGTACGCATTAATATCAAAACCAGACTATGTTATAACATTAAGAGATGGTCCCCTACCAAATATTTCAATGTTTTTGATGTAGATATATTTGTGATCACTTTATATTTAAACCATGAAATAAATGTCTTTTTATGCTCAATCATCAACCACTTTTCATTTATTTTTGGACATCATATCTTTAATTCACCCACATGTGATGATATATATGATTGAACATTATATGAATTGTTCAAAATGTCTAAATGTGCTTTCATCATTTCATCACGTTGAATGATCATTACATTTAAACATTGAATACCTCATCCTTTACTATTAACTTTAAAATTTCGAGATATAGGGAGAAAAATATTGCCCAATTCATACAAAGAATCTGTACAAAACACAATAACCTCTTTAGATAGTTATTTTTTAACAATAGAGGCCTTCGTTTGATATTGATTTTCATCATATCCCTTTAAAATTTTTAAATACCTTTCAAAATGATACATACAACATAAATAAAAAGGCCCACATATTCTTTTCTCACGTACCTGATGAATCACCAACTAAAACATTATATCAAAAAATGCAGGTAGAAAATATATTTCCAGTTAAAAAAGAATAATCACAACTTCATTATCAAACTCATCTAATAAATTTGGACCAAAGTCTTTGCTAAAAATGGATTTGAAAAAATTACATAACCTGAAGATAGTCTTTCTGAAAGGTGACAACAATATAACACATAGTGAGACTCGTAGCAGTTGTTTTATAAATACATGATATTCCTGAGATTTCTCACCTATTAATTTTAAATCCTTTATTAATACAAAATTCTTCACAATTGAAGAATATCCATGAGGTACTTTTATACCATAGAGACACTAAAAAAATCAACTTCTCACTCTTTCTTAATGTGTGACAAGACGAAGGTAAATATGTTATGTTTCCTTTCATAGTGGGAGCTCACCCCACATGTATTTCCCTAGATATCAAGCCCAATCTATCATTTAATCCATATGTTTCATTCCTTTTATGTTTAATAAAGTTTCATTCAAACTGTCACATATATTTTTATCAACATGCATAACATCAATGTTATGTTTTATCTCTAAAAATCTCCAATAAGGTAGTTAAAAAAAGATTGTTTTTTCGATATATTTTTGTAAAGACCATGATTATCTATGTAATTTTTTAATTATATGGAATTATAAAAAGTTTGTGAAAATTGAGGGCACGTGATTCTGAGACCCGGTGTGTCTGGAATCAATTTCTAATGCTTTTTAGGTGCATTTAGTAAAATTACGAGTGGCATTTTCTAACTTTTGAACCGGTGCTAAGATTAGAAATCCGAGATCACCGTTGAATCAGTATTGCTGGGATTATCTTAAGGGATCCTTCACTTGGACTATAGTAGGACTTGAGAAAAAGTTAAATTTTGGGACTTTTTAAAGAATAATAAAAATATCTTAGTTAATTATTATTATATTTCATTCCCTACAACAGACAAAAAAAATGTTGGACCAATGGTGTATCAAGAGAATAAATGGATTGACCTTTCAAACATAAGTAACAATGTCGTTGTGGAATTAGGAAGGTTCCTAATTATTGAGCCCCCATTTATTCACAATGTCGTTACTTACCCTCCCCCTCTCCTATTTATATGGAGCTTGGGGAGAGGTATCAGCACAACTTCACCAAGCAACGAAGTGCTGGTAAAGTGCCGAGACGTCAAACCATTGGAGGACGGAGCTGGTTTCAAAAATCATTGATGAGCGACACTGAAACAGTGAACTAAAGATTGATGATTAAGAGACGTTGTTGGAGGCTAGTTGCGGGGACGTCGAGCACCGACCCACTTCCTCAACCTCATGAATCTCTCTATCATTCTTGAGGTTGAGGTTTTGTTCTTGTTTATTTCATGTGAATTTATTTAACCCTTAAATAATACCTTATAAACAAAATAATGTAGAGTGAACTCACCTAACGAAACAAGCCCAAACCCTTTTCTTCTTTGCTACCCTTGCACCCTCTGTGGAAGACCACCAACGCCGCGACACCGACCGACTATGAAAGAGGCAGCTCACTGACTCATGCCACAAGAGGAGGCTACAACACTAAGACATGGCTATCATCAGAGTATTCAGCATTGTCCGACCGTGGAGGAGGTGCGGTGCGCCATCACGCGCCGCAAGAGAGAAAGGTGCTGCAAAAAGAGATGAGAAGCGACCAACGCGCCGCCGACGAGCAGAGGGACGCAATAGAAGCCACAATAGAGGCGGAATCCGTTCCTACCCAATAGGTTCTGTAGTGACTGGGTGACTCCAAAATGGCAATGTTATTTCAAAAATCCAAATGGCCTCTGGGCCATTCGGAATACCACGGGTCCCCCCCCCTTTTCCAGCTCGGGCAGACAGCAGGTTGTGCCCCCTTGCGGGCTGCACCTAACATGATCGGGCCGCCAACTTACAGGTCGTGGCTCCCACGGCTGGGTTGCCCCCTTGCAGGCCCTTCCACCCTTGAGGGCATCCCTTTGCAGGCTGGGACAGGCTCTCCATGGCCCAGCCCAGACCGGCTCGGGCCGGGTCGGGTCGGGTCAGTCCGACCGGGTCAGACCAGACCCAAGCACTACCGGACCCAGAAACACTTAAAGGGACATAACCTGAAATCCAGGAATCCTTTTGATGAACCATATATGGAGCTATGATCCTTGGAGTGAGACAGTCCTTTTGGTATTCTATACATGAGTTTCTGATACATTTGGATTATATACGGGTATGATCGAACCTGAAACCAACTTGGCCCTCGGAACTAAAACACTTATAACTCATAGACTAGGCATCCGATTGACGCGTCGTCTTTCACGTTGGAACCATTGCAACAGGGAGGTCCTTTGGGTTACTCCTTTTTGGAGCTTAGTGGTAGTCGATGTATGACTGATATCTCAGGGGTCAGATTCTACGGAGCTCGAGCGCACTAGGTGCGAGAAATCCGGTGGCTAGCCGTAACATGAAGAAAGAAAAATGATATTGTGTGGGTCAGTATCTATCAATCCTATGTGGGTCAGCTTCTATTAGATACTGTGTGGGTTAGCGCTCAGTGATCCTATGTGGGTCAGCACATACCTATCATGTGTGGGTAAGATCATATGTGGGTCAGTGGGGGTTAGTACATGTCGATCTTATGTGGGTCAGCAGCAGTGCCATTTAACTGAATAAGATGATCTATCTTACGACTAATCATCTTTACTTCTGTAATTAAGTTATACCTCATTTTGAGGTGAGTATCTTTTATCTTTGTGGTGTTGCCTTTGTGGTACTTCTATCTTCGTGGTGTTACCTGTGTGGTACTTCTATCTTCGTGGTGATGTCTTCATGGTGTTACATGTGTGGCACTTCTATCTTTGTGGGGTTACCTGTGTTGTACTTCTACCATTGCGGTGTTACCTTTGTGGTATTCTTCCCTCATGTATGAGATGAGTATGTCATGATAACTTAGGTATATGTATGGGCATATACCTATGTAGGGTTGACGTTTACTAATTCATGATATGAGATTGAGGTCTTCCTTTGTGATTTTTTTGTGGAACTCTGGGATACCTACCGGGGTCTCTGGGTCCCTACTGAGTATCGTAATACTCACTCTTGCACAGGCTATGCCCGCACCTTGTTATGTCTTGTGTAGATGATAGATAGCATTGATCGAGGCTGAGGGATCTAGGACTGGATGATACTTAGAGGTGGAAAATTTTGCGTGATGTGACGTAGGGACTACTATTTGTGAGCTGTACCTACCCTTTATATAGGATCCTCAGTAGATGACCCAGGAGCTATTTTGTAATTTTTTAGTTGGGCTTGTAGTCTGGACCCTTTTACTTTCAGCACTCTTTACTTTCAGTGCACTTTACTACATCATATTACTTGGGGGTTTCCTCTTGTTATGTTCTTGGATTGTGTGTTTGAATAGGTTAAAAGGTAATGCCTTCCCGTTTTAGGGATACTCCTTTCCGGTACTAGTTGCAAGCCCCTGACCTTTGGAAGGTGGTCTTGGGGTAGTCATGGCAGATGCCCCAGGGGACAGGTGGTGAAAAAGTGGTATAAGAGGATTTGGTTCTATCGAAGAAGTTTGACTCTGATATTTCTAGGTGGAAATAGTGTTAAGTGTTATGAGTGTGGATTTCAGTTTGGGAATTCCAGTATTGGTGCGGTGACTAGTGTATCCATACACCCGAACCATAACTTCTAATTTTTTAATTAGTGCACGAAAACACTGATTGTGCGTGTTTTGAAAAGTTTTTATTATGATCTCTTTGAGTCATCTCACCTGGAATAAATTGTTGACCATGGAACACCTATCTTCTTTCATGATGCCGCCACATAGACAGTGAGTCAGGATTCCTGATAAAGTACACAACGATGGACCACCGAGCGATGGGGCCTCGGTGCAGGGCCCTCTTACAATGTTGTCACCTTTTGGTGGTGTACTTGCAACACCACTAACTTTTGGGAAGTTGTTGCCGCTAGACTCACCAGTAGAGGATGAACGCTGACCGAGAGCATTGCATGATTTTCAGCGGAAGAGGCCTATGAGGTTCTGAGGCGAGACGGACCCGCAGGCGGCTGAGGACTGGCTGGAGGATGTAGTCAGAGTCTTCCACCTGGTTGGGACACCAAATGCCTTATGGTGATCTTAGCAGCCAGTCTTTTTCAGGAAGCAGTAGGGAGATGGTGGAGCTTGATGCTCAAGATACACAATGTGGGGAACCTCATCTAGGAAGACTTTGAGAGCCTTCTCAGGGAAGATTTAATCCCATCGACTCTACGTTTAGTGCATATACAGGAGCTGCTGCACTTATAGCAGGGCAACATGATTGTGGCCCAATGCTCAGCGAGGTTCACTGATCTCTCCTGCTACTCCACTGATATGGTACGAGACCCTTTCTTTAGGGTCCATACCTTTGACCAGGGTCTCCGACAATAGATCGGAGCATCGATGATATTTCTTAGCATTACGATGTAGGCTGGGATGCTAGAGTGAGCACTTTTGGTGGAGAGCTTCCTCGCTGAGCAGGTACTGATGGAGAGATCCACCACCAGACGTCTGGTAGCAGAGTCATCTATAACATGCGGTAGATATATAAAATAGGGGCCCTTGTGAGCTAGGAATTTTGGTGCGGGACCTCAGTATACAGGTTCAGTGGTGTGAGGCTCACGAGATAGAGAGGGACAACTAAGGAGCAGGTAGTGCTACTCGTCCAGCATGCAGGGTCACATGGCACGAGACTACCCAACCCACCACACGGATGATCAGAAGACGGTCGAGGGATCACTAAGGCAGAGGAAACGATTCGATCAGGGGGGTCCGTAGGTAGTAGGTAGACGTCTCAGAGGAGCTGGACGCGTAGCAGGCAGTGGAAGACGATTCAAGGTTCTACCACCACCACCTCCAGGTGGTCCACCCCGACCATAGGAAGTCGGTGGACAAGGACACGCTCAGATTTAGGCAGCTAAGTCTTACGACCATGGTGCTTTGTAGATGATTAGAGGTATGATCTGTGTCTACTCCACCTTAGTTATAGTAATTATTTACATAGGTTCCAGTAACTCTTTTATTTCCACAGCCCTCATTTGGAGCTTGGAGATTCCAGTGGAGCTGTTGGCTTGATCGTTATGGATAAAGAATCATACAAGAGAATATTTGCTGATTACACACTGGTTCCAGCAGTGTGATCTTAATCTAGGATGCGTGAGATTTTGCTTGGATATTCTAGTAGTGGCATCGAGGCCTTACGACATCATCTTGGGTATGTACTGGGTATCCATAGTCCACGCCGAAATTTACTGTATTAGGTGCAAAGTGTGGTGTGTCTGTTAGGATGGGACCAGGTTTTCCTTCACTGATGGGAAGGGAACCTTTGAAGCATAGGAATGACTTACCCAGAGGAGGGTGCAGCCAATCACACATCATTTTTCTAGACTTACCCCCAGAGTATTAGATATTTGGAGTCTTAGTTTTCCTATAGTGGTGGACCAGTATGCCGATGTCTATCCTGATGATGTTCCGAGACTACCTCCACACAAAAGGGTAGACTTTTACATCGACTTGTGCCCCAGAACGACACCAATATCTAAACCATCATATTGGACAGATCCCGCTGAGCTTCGTGAGTTATGAGTACAGTTATAGGACTTGCAGATGAAGGGGTTCATAAGACCCAGTGTTTCTCCATGTGCATCCTCGATTTTGTTCTCCGAGAAGGAAGATGGGATTTTGAGGATCTGGGTGGATTATTAACTCCTGAAACATGTGATAGTGAAGAACAACTATCCACTTATGAGGATTTATGATCTTTTGGTTCTTCTGAAGGGAGCTCGTTGGTTTTCGAAGAAAGACCTCAGATCAGGCCATCATCGGCTCAGGGTACAAGATGAGGATGTAAAGAAGATAGGCTTCAAATGTTGTTTTGGCCACTATGAGTTCTTGGTTATGACATTCGGAATGAACAATTCCAAAAAATGTTAATGGGACTCATGAAATGGATCTTCCATCCATACCTCGATTTCTTTTTAGTGGTCTTCATCGATGACATCTTGATATACTCGGAATCAGAGGAGGAGCATGCCTGTCAGCTACAAAGAGTTCTGGATACACACTAAGAGCACCAAATTTATTGTAAGCTCTATAAGTTCCAGTTATAGATATAATAGGTCCACTTTCTGGGACACATTATCTCGGAGGCTGGAGTTGCAGTGGATCCAGTGAAGTTAGAGGTCGTGCTTGTTTGGGAGCCGCATAGGTGTGTGACTGAGTTGAGGAGTTTCTTAGGGTTGGATGGTTACTACCAAAGACTCACGCCTGAATTTTCTAAATTTGTGGCACCCTTTTCAGCTTTAACGAAGAAGGGATAACCCTTCGTATGGATGGATTGATGCCAGGAGAGTTTTCAGGAGTTGAGGTAGAGACAGGTGAGTTCCCCCTTCTTGAGGATACCAGAAGAGGGCGTTGGGTATGTTGTCTACTGTGATGCATCATGGACCAGAATTGGATGTGTTCTCATGTAGGAGAAATAATTTATCCCTTATGGTTCATGAATGCTAAGAAAATGTGAAAAACTACACTACCCATGAACTGGAGTTAGAAGCAGTGGTTTTCGACATGAATATATGGCGACATTACTTGATGGGAAAACATTTTAATGTCTACTCTGATGAAAAGACTATCAGGTATATCTTTTCTCAAAAGGAAATGGACCTAAAATAACAGTGATGGATAGAGTTCTTCAATGACTATGAATTTGAGATATTCTATAATTATGGGAAGGGGAACGTGGTAGCAGATGCACTTAGCAGGAGGTCTGGTCTACAGTTGTTTAGTGAGGCGACAGAGCAGCTGGACGCGTTACATATATCCTTTGGGAATAGATATGGAGCATCTTACCTCTAGTATATGACAGTTACTCCCCCACTCCTTTATCAATTTCTAGAGGCACAACTTAGAGACATTGACTGTGAGGCTCGGCGTGCTCAGATATCCTCAGGATATGAACCTGATGGATTTTATGAAGGTGGGGAGCACGTCACCCTCTTCAGAGGACGTACCATGGTACCATTGGTGCTAAGGGAGGAGTTGTTAGGGGAGTTTCATACATACCCTCTGGAGGTACAACCTATTGTGGTGAAGATATACCCGTCCTCTGGCATCAGCACTGGTGGCATGGGCTGAAGAAGCCAGGGGCAGAGTCTGATTCTCGATGCCTCACTTGATAGCAAGTGAAGGCCATGCATCCGGTTCTAGTAGGATTAGCACAACCACTAGAGTTTCCAGAGTGTAAATGGGGTGTATTATCTATAGAATTTGGGACAGGGCTTCCACATATGTCCAGGGGACATGATTCTATCTGGGTGATCATTGACCAACTCACCAAGTCGGACCACCTTCTACCTATCCAAGAGTAGGGATCAGTAGAGGGCTTGAGATGCCTCTAATTATAGAATATTGTGCGAATCCATGGGGTTCCATCAACAACCATCTCTGACCATGACACACATTTTACTTCCCAATTGTGGAAGGGGTTGTAGGAGGTGTTCGGGACTCAGCTACGTTTGAGCACCACCTTTCATCCTCAGCCAGATGGACAGATAGTGCAGACCACACTGACACTGGAGGACATGCTTCTTTCTTGAGTCCAAGATTTTGGTTGAAGTTGGTAGAATCACTTTCCATTGGTGAAGTTAGCATACATAAAAAAATTTACACTCCACTATTGGTATGGAACAATTTTAGGACCTATACAACCGACCTTGAAGATCACCTCTATGCTAGATGGACCCAGGGGAGTTAGCACTTATGGGTCCAGAGTCAGTATGGGCTACCATTAAAAAGGTGCAGATCATCTCGGAACAGATGAAGATAGCACAGATCAGACAAAAGTCATATGATAGTAGGAGGCGAAGACCTTTGGAGTTTGAGGAGGGAGACCATTTGTTCCTATGGGTATCACCTTCATGAGGTTTACGGAGATTTGGTCGAGGCGGCAAGCTGTCACCAAGGTTTATTGGACCAGTTCTCATACTTATGAGGATTGGTGAGGTGGAATACCACTTGTAACTTCCACCATAATTGGAGAGGGTGCACAAAATCTTCGATGTATCCCATTTGAGGAGATACATTCATGACCCTTCTCACATCATCGACCACAATGAGATGTAATTTGATGACGGGGCGACGTTTACAGAGGTTCTAGTAGAGATTTAGGATTGATAGGAGTGGGTACTCATGTGCGATCAATAAATCTAGTGCACGTTCTTTGGAAGCACGGGAACCTCCAGGAGAGAACATGAAAGGAGGAGGCTCAGATTCATGCTCATTACCCCCATTTGTTCCCTTAGTCTATGTTGTGGCTTTCGGGGATGAAAATACCAAATGGTGGGGAGAATTTAATGACCCAGATTTTCCATATAAATTTGTTTTTTAATTATATGGAATTATTATGAGTCTCTAAAAACTGACCACATGTGATTATGAGGCCAAGTGTGTTTGGAATGAATTTCTTAACTTTTTTTAGGTAAGTTCAGTAAATGCGCGAGTGGTGTTTTCTAACTTTTGAACCAGTGGTCGGATAAAAAATCTAAGGGCACCATTGAATTCGCAGCGTCGGGATTCGCTTAAGGGAGGCTTCACTTCGACCACAATAGGTTCGGTGAAAAAGTAATGTTTTGGGACTTTTTAAAGAATAATAAAAATAACTTAGTTAATTTTTATTTTCTTTCTTTCCCTCCAATGGAAAAAACAACATGGGACCATCGGTATGTCAAGACAATAAATGGATTGACCTTTCAAACTTATGTAACGACATCATTGGGGAATTATAAAGGTTCCTAATTAATGAGACCCCACTAATTCCCAACGTCGTTACAAACACTCCCTCACTCTTATTTATATGGAGCTTGGGGAGAGGTATCAGCACAACTTCACCAAGCAAAGAAGTGATGGTAAAGTGCCGAGACCTCAAACCCTTGGAGGATAGAGCCGGTTCTAGAAAGTGGTGATGAGAAAAACTGAAACCCCAAACCAAATATAGATGATCAAGCGACATCATTAGAGGCTAGTGGCGGGGATGAAGAACACCTACCCACTTTCTCAACCATGGGAATTTCTCCATAATTCTTGAGGTATGGGTTATTTATTGTTTATTTCAAGTGAATTTCTTGAAACCTTAAATCCTCCCTTAAGATACAAGCTGACGTGGAGGGCATGGTCTAAACAAACCCAACCCAAACCCTATGCTACATTTCTACCATTTCACCCTCCATGGAATAATGCTGGTACGACAACACCGACCTGCTACGAAGGAGGCGTCGCACTGACGAACGCTGCAAGTGGAGGTCGTGATACTAGGCCACGGTGGTAATCGGAGTGGATGGCAACAACCAGCCACAGAGGAGGTGTGGCACACCATCACGTGCCACCAGATAGCAAGGGCTCATAGCTTGTCAGCTGCGACAGTCGGAGGAGGTGTCTGACACATCGATCATCCATGAAAAAAGAGGAGGCATGACCAGTGCACTGCTGGGGAGAAAAGGGCCCCGGTCGAAGCTATAGGTTAGGTAGAACCCACGCCAACCCAGTGGGTTCCAAGGGGATCGGGCGGTGCCCACATGGCGCCACAATTTCACAAAGCCGAATGACCTATAGAATATTTGGAATATCGAGGGTTTCACCCCCATTTTCCAGCTTGGGTGGGAAGCAGGCCGCACCCTCCTTGCGGGCTGTGCCTAACGTGGCCGGGCCACCCCTTACAGGTTGTGCCTCACATGGTCAAGACACCCCCTTGCGGGTCGGGCCACCCTTGCGGCCCACCCTTTGCAGACTGGGCTGCCTTTTCTGGAAACTATTTGTGGGCTGACCTTTGTGGGATGGTCCCCCTTGAAGGATGGGCCCTCCACGGACCAGTCCAGACTAGGTCGGGTCGTTTCATTCCGACCGGGTCGGACTGGACTCGGGCCCAACCGGACCCAGAAACACGTAAAGATCCATAAATTGAAATCTGGGTGTCTGTTTGACGAACCGTTTGTGGTTATGGGATCATTGGAGAGAGAAGGTCGTTTTGGTATAATCTACTTGAGTTTTGAAGACAGTTGGTGTATGATCAGGTTGGATCGAACCTGAAACCAACTGGGCCATCAGAACAAAAAGGTGTATAACTCACAGATCGAGTGTCTGATTGATGCGTCGTCTGTCATGTTGAAACCCTTTTGACATGAAGGTCCTTTTGGTTACTCCTTTTTAGAGTTTAGTGTTGGTAGAGGTACAACTGATATCTTGAGGGGAAGATTCTATAGACCTCGAGTGCACTAGGTGTGAGGAATCCTATGGCTGGCTATAATGTGAAGAAAGAACACTGGTACTATGTGGGTAAGCATCTATCGATACAGTGTTGGTCATATTATATCATATCCTATTTGGGTCAGTGCTCAGTGATCCTATGTGGTTCATTGGGGGTTTGTACCTATCGATCCTACGTGGGTTAGTAGTAGTGCCATTTAACAGAATAAGATGATCTAGCAAACGAATAATCATGTGTACTTTTGTACATAATTTATACCTAATTGTGAGCCGAGTCTCTTCTATCTTTGTGGTTTTACCTATGTGTTACTTCTATCTTCATGGTGTTAACTATGTGGTACTTATATCTTCATGGTAATCTCTTCGTGGTGTTACTTGTGTGGTACTTCTATCTTCGTGGTGTTACCTGTGTGGTACTTCTTCCTTTGTGGTGTTACTTTTGTGGTATTATTCCCTCACATATGAGATGAGTATGTCACGATATCTTATGTATATGTATGGGAATTTACCTAAGTAGATTTGATGTCTATTACTTCGTGCTTTGATATTGATGTATTTATTTGTGGTATTTATTTTATAGAACTCTAGAAGACCTGCGGGTGTCTCAGGGTCCCTAAAAAGTATCGTTATACTCACCCATGCATGGGCTACACCTGAACCTTGTTGTGACTTGTGCAGAAGATGGACAACATTGGTCGAGGCCGAGGGAGCCAGGACTGGATGATACCCATAGGTGGACCAAATGGCATGGCATGACGCAGAGACTAGTTTTCATGAGCTATACCTACCTTCAGGTAGGATCCTTGGTGAACTATTTGAGAGATGTTTTGTAATTTTTTAGTTGGTCTTGTATTCTTTCCCCTTTTACTTTCAGCACTCTTTACTTTCAGTGCACTTTACTACAACATATTACTTTGTGGATGCTTCTTGTTGTGTTCTTGGACTGTGTGTCTAAATAGGTTAAAAGGCACTTCCTTCCCATTTTAGGGATATGACTTTCTGATGCTATTCTCCAACCCCTGGCCTATGGAAGACATGCTTGGGGTAGTCATGGCACATGCCCCAGGAGACGGGTTGTGACAATTTTTTTGAATACCAGAAATTGTTTTCTTTCCTAATGTAGAATAAATATTTTTCACCCTATCATTATATTATTGAACTAAAAATGGTTATAGGGGAAGATTGAATTACTATAAACTGTTAAATACCCTTTTCAATCTTGGATAATGATGATCAATTCTCAAAAAACGTTGATGTCGCATATACACTATCTTTATTCCATTCTGCAATTGATAATATGAAGTCTCTTCTTCACAAATTGGACATGATTTATATCCTTTAACACTATATTCAGATTGGTTTCTATATGAAGGCAAGTCGTTTATACTGAACATTATCACAACATGTAAAAGAAAATTAATTTTTTATATACATAAAAAACATTAACAAATACCTTCCCATTAAAGTTTTAAACCATCAATAAATGGTGTATTATACACATAAATAATGTTTCTCAGATTTTTTGGTCCAAAACCATCATGATCATCATAATTTATTTTTTTTCATATATATATTTGTGGGGATAAGTTTTAAACTACCCACAAAACATTCCATAAACTATGTTGGCCACTTAGGCTCCGATATGGATTCATTCCATTTATACACACTCCCATTATGTGATTTCTAACATCATTCTGACAATTAGGAAATTTTTCTATTAAATATCTTCCATTGTGATGAGTCAGTAGTGTGATGTAATTTAAGATTAGATATGTGATCATTTGGATTCCATCTTAACATTTTTACATCAAATGAATTTTAAAATAGATGCTTCAAACGATGAATTATTGGAGGGTACCAAATTACTTTAGTAGGTGCTTTGATTTCGATACATGAGAATGAATTAGAATTAATTTTTTGGAATTATATGAAGGGATTATTGGAAGGAGTTATTTGATTTAGCATGAGGTTAGATGTCAGTACCTAAGAATGAATCTGAGATGAATTTTTAGTCCATATTATAATGTGATTTTTCACATGTAGGACATTTTGAAAAAAAATCAAATTCTTTCCTATATAGCACACAATTATTGGGGAAATCATGTATCTTTTTATACCCCAATTCAATTGGGCATAATATTACTTTCACCTCTTAATAGGAATATGGAATCCCATTACTATCAGAAAGAATCTCTTTTAAAATCTCAAGTAAGTTAGATAGATATTTATCACTCCACCCATTACTTAGTTTCAAGTTAACTAATCACAAAAATGATAATAACACTGTATATTTACGACATCATGGGAATAATGGTTTCTCAAAATCTCAATATAATCATTCAATTTTTTTTTTTTATGGTTTCAACAACTAAATCATGAATTAATTATTCAATATAATCCTATGCCTTATTTTGAATATTGTCATTAATATTAGATTTTGACTTTTTAGTTATTTCACCATGCTAGATTAAATGTGTATAATTAAAGATAAAACAATAAAAAATGGGATGGTCATTGATTTCTCTGGAGTTTCACTATCACATATTCTAACACATCACACATGGAAAAAAAATAAAATCTATGTTTTGATTATTTCATTTAGAAAACTACATGAATTCATCAACTCCTTTTTCATATTCACTAGTGGTTCTTCATAAATTTATCCAATTATGAACCATTCAATACCTGATATCATAAAAAATAAGATAATTTATTAAAAAAAATAAATGTTTTAATATATATATATATATAAATTTATAAAATTTTAAAATAAACACATTCAATAAAAAATATTGGTGATCAAAGTTTATAACTTAAATTTTCAAAAAAATAAATGATTATTTGAATCCTAACAGACAATTATACATTCTGATCAAACCATCTTATACATTATTTATCTTAATAAATAACAAAATATAATACATAAAGAATCTTCAAAAAAATATTCTTAATTTATCTTCACAGATAAAACAATATCTTACAGACTTATACACAAATAATAAAAATTTAATATCATAAAATAACTAACAAACAAATATCATAATAAATCAACATTAAAAAATTACTTACAAACAATTATACAAAAAGTACCTTGAATTATGAACAATTATAAAATGAATTAAAAACATATTATAGAAACATTTATACAAATATAACTTACACAGTTATCCTAAAAAACAATTATATGTAAGATATAGTTGAACACAAAAACATATAATAATTTATAAAAAAATTTCATAAAAAATAATTATATAAAAATTATTTTCAAAAATAAATTAAATGAATAAAAAACATGGAGTTGGATAATGAAAAACAAGTGAAAAAAGGAATAAAAATAAAGAAACCAAAACATACCTTAAATCGTATTTTTAGATCAACAGTAATTTCTAGAAGATTGAGAAATATGTATATTGGATGGAATATTTAAGATAATTAATAATAAAATATGGGAAAAAATGACTGAAACAATTAATCTATAGTCGTTGAGGGTGGTTGAGGGTCATAGAAGTTTTTAAAATCCACCATTGGCTGAGAGAGTGAGGGTTTGGAATGAAAGAAAATTTGGGATTTGGGATCATGATATAATTTTTAAAATGTTTATGGCATCGATTTTCTTTAAAAAAGATGCCAACAATGTAAAAAAATATTATTTGTGTCGGTTTCCTTAAAATCAAACACAAAAAAATAATTTAGTTTATATTTTTGGCATTAGGTTTTAAGTAAACCGATGCCAAATTTTTTTCCTCATCTTCGACATCACTTTTCTTAAAAATCGACACAGAAATTATTTTAGAACAAGTTTTGGCATCATTTTTCCAAAAAACCAAATCCAAAACTCCATTTTATTTATTTTGAAAATCTGTTTTTTATAAAACATCATCGAAATACCAACATTAACGCCTATATTTACACTAGTTAATTTTAAAACATCCAACCATGATGAAAAAAAACTAAAATTTAAAGAGTTTGAAAATTTTAAAATACAAAGATATTATATTTCTATATAATTCTTAAGTGATATCCTCACATAACCGGTATAATACAATTCTTCTGGTAACAATGTTGAAGGTATTTAAATAAAATTTCTAGATATTTTAAATAATTATGATTATTTTTTAGAGTAATCAAGTTGAGAATTAAGAATTATAGTTTATAGTATATAAACTATTGGATTAATGTTTCACCATGAAAAGAGATACCACATCACAACTACATTGACCAAAGGATAGGTCAGTGTTTACTCACCCTATAAAGAGTATATTTCATCACAAGGATTGGTGTATACAAACTTGAATGAATACTAGAGTCATATTGTCTTGAATTACGAGTATTAATATTTAAAAACATATATAAGGATTGAAGTTGAAGGTAACATAATAAACGATTAAAGAATGAAATATTTTTGAATCTTACTAAGATGAATATTATAATACAACAAAATCAAAAAGGAAAAAACATTCCCTTAATGCGTAAGTGTAATTTTAAGTTAAAGACATTGGAATAAATAAAATTATATAGCAATCATATGTTAAAATAATTATCCTAAATATGTACGGGTCATGTTAATCAGAAAAAATTAAAAAATATAGAAAAATTATGTATCTACCACTATATATAAATATAACTATTGAGAAGACTATGAAGAAAATTTCTATGTGTTGAATCATCCATGTATACGTAAAGGTGACCATAACATAATATTACATAAATGTGAAAAATTACCTTTATACATAAAGGTAATTCTAAACCTAATGTTTAAAAATTTCAAAGTCCTTAATCCTTATTGCGATATATAAAAGTACAATTCAAAATGAGTAAGTGTTGAAAAATTAAAAAAGGATTGGAATTTTGGTGATACGTAATGGTATATATGATAATATATATAATTATATTTCAGCTAAATAACTAAAAATTAGTGATGTTTTTGATTCTCAATGAGAAACGTTACAATTACTTTTTGAGTTACATATGATATTTTTCAATGTTACAAAGAACACTGTGATACATAAGATTCACTCTAAGTGGGATGGTCAAAAATCTGAAAAATTTCTTAACAAAATAGTTAATACATAAAAGTAAATTTGAGGTGATATAAATTTGGTAGGGTAAGATTAATTAATATGTAAGGGTTATTTCATTGGTCAAAATGAAAACAACATAATACATGTAAAACTAAAAATATAAATTTCAATATAAAAAATATTTTAATAAAAATCATGTGTCATTTAAATAAAACTTCCTTTAGAATATATATTTACATTATAATAAAATATATCTAAACCTGAAATAAAACATCTTATCTATTATAACATAGTAATTTAATTTTATAATGAGTAAATAACTTGATCATTTATTTTCTACTATAACATAACCATAAAAAAATTCATATTTATATTAATATTAATTTTTCATAAAATTTGATGAATTGAAAAAACCATATGGGAAACAATAATCATATACCAATTGTTATTTAAATATCCATATTACACTATTGAATTAACTTAAATTTCCATTTACAAAATTTATACTATTTAAATAATATATTATCTTAAGAAAATATTAACATCTCTTAAATATAAAATTCATATATAATTTAATATATCATTTGGGGAATTAAATAAAAAATATAAATTTTATTTAAAAAAAATTCTCTAATTAAATATAAATTCATAATACTAAATCTAATTTAATTATAAATTAATTTATTCAAAATACCTAATCATATATTATCTCTTATTTTCAAAGATCACATAATGACTACCCTAAAAGGCTACTTTATTGAATATATAATTACTACCAACAAAAAATAATTTATCTGATATATAATGAAAACTCACAATAACTAGTTTATTAGATATATACTAACTTCCCTCTATTGTCATATTTTACCCAATAAATAACCACACCTTCACTATCTTCTATTCCATCCTCAAAATGTATTCTATATTTATTATTATTTTCCTTCTTTATATTTTTTTCTTTGGTGGAATAATATTCATGGGAGTTCCCAATGATCTGTTCATCAACCATGATATTATTTTTTATATTTATTAGTGTCCCACTATACTTGTACACATATTATGTTATGTGATTTTTTCATAGTAATATTACTTTATCTTGTGTTTTATCGATATTAATATTCTATTTTATGGATTTTTTAAATATTTTTTTACTTTTATAAAAATATATTACATTCTAAAATTTGGGTCATTACATTCAATCCATTTTAAAGAAATTTCATCCTTGTAATCTTTTGTGTCTTATTCCTTGCTACTTTATTTATATTTTTAAAACATAAAAAGGATTATTTTTTAAAACAATAATTTGACTCCCCAGGACCTAAAAACCATAATAAAACAAACTCAATCCGTATTCGTCAAACAATATCATCCACTTAGATATAAAATCAAACAATAACCAACCATTTCCAATATGTGATATCCCTACAAATACGAAAAAAATATTCCAAAATAACATTAATTAACTTTTCACCAAATCAATATTCAATATCCATGGATACCTATACTAATCAACTTATATCCCACAAATGACATAACCCATTTTCTAAAATAACCACATTAACTCATAATTAAATCATAAACCAAACCTAAAGGTTATCTACACATTTCATCTTATGCTCCTAAAAATATAATAGATTTCTTACTAGATAATATTCAAACTAAATCACTCACTAAATCTAAGGTTTATATATCTCAATCAATAATTAATCCTGTAATCCAATAAACATCACCCAAAATATTAATAATCACTTCAAAATTCAACAACTAAGGCCATAAAAGAATATTTTTTCCTTTAAATTATGATAACCTATAAACTTATTAAGCCATGATGGAAACAAAAATTCTTAAATTATCCTTATCAAACAATATGTCAACCTTTGAAGTTATCTAAACCCTTGTTCAATACTAACCACGCCGAAAAAATCCATTACATAATTATCTGATTCATAAGATATATTTCATAAATTACATGCCCTAGACCTTTAAAATTTTGAGTGTTATAAAATTATTTAAAATCTATTTCACCACATAAATTTTATTTTTCCAACCAGATGGACACTTTTTCACTAAAAAAACTCCTCAAATGATACACCTCTTTTATTAAATGTCAAAACCACTTAACTGGAACATTGACTTCATAATTATTCATTCTCATCCTTATTCATGGTAAAAATTATTTGAAAAAATGGGATATTCTTATAAAGATTAGTAAGGGAGTAAAATTAATAGAAAATCCATTATACTATTTCCATATATATAAACTCACGAAAAGAAGTATTTCCATTAATTAAAAAACTTTGATCTTTTATAAAACAAACATGCAATCATGAAATCATAATATTTTCCAAATAGTTCTCTAAAAAATTATAAAAGTATACATAAATTATCCATGAAGGATTATTGGGAAATCTAAAACTTGTGAAAAACATTTCATGAAAGAAAAATATTATGATTTTAAAATATTATATACCATCCCAAAAAACATGGAATATGGGTAAAATATCTTAAGATCATGGTAAAAAAGAACGATAATTAAAATTGGTACAATGACAAGGAACACCATCAAAAACATAGATTAATTATAAGAGCCATGACATCATAAAATTATATTCAAACCCCCATATAAATTAAGAACAAATATATCACCAAATTCTTATATAACATATGAACAAAATTATCATTACATAAAGACTGACCAAATTTAGCATCATTCTCACACAAAACAATATGGAAAGGGTTTACTTATACTGGTACAAATATAAAATTATGGCTATGGTTTTGTTTACCAAGATCATCCATAATAATCTCATGAGATATTTAGCATCACGCATTACATTGTAGAGCTATATCCATGGCTCATCCACATTTCACCTGTGATTCCCATGTACCATAATTTTTTTAAAAATATTTATAAGATCACACTTGTCACCATAAAACTCATTTAAAATTAATTTTCAATGATTTTTCATCAAATTTCAAACTATCCCATAAAAATATATTTTTTTTAAAAACCATATAAAAATAAAGTTCAAGAATGTTTCATGTAGAAAAATTAAGACATGTACTTTAATGTTATAATGGTATATTTTGAATGAAAACATTCCCCATAAAATGTGTCTTATAATAGTTTTTAATGATATTTTAAGGCTCACATTTGTTAAGAAAACACTAATGATACTTGAAACAAAAAACGGATTGTTAATGAAGAATAATAATACTTCCAAGTCAAAGATTATGGTAGAGTGTGTGGGATCCATAACTTAGTTTTTTTGAAAAGTGAATTGGAAGTTCCATTTCTATTGAAAACCATAGTGGTGTAGTAACACTCCATGATTTTACAATATATACATCATACTCAATAGCATATATGACACAAAATACAAAGTGTAGAAGGGAATATAGCATCAAGAGAATTTATGATATATTTATTTTTTAAAATTAATTTAATCTCTTCAATTTCATTGAATATACGAAACAATGGGTTCAAACAAAAAATGATACCCAATTAAAATGTTATTAGTTAAACATTTCCATTATAACCTTATCATTAAATTAAATAGTATTAATAGTAATAACTAAATTGTGAAAATTTTATGTTTTAAAATTATATAAAATGTTGGGATAATGTTAGATAGAAGTTGTTTTTGGATGTTGAGAAAAGTTTGTGATGAAGGTGTTGTCTTCTTTTTGTCAAAGATAAATGTAAATTAAACTGTTTTCTTTTGTTTTAAAATACAAAAAGAAATAAATGTTTTGTCTTTTTTTGTAAAAGAGGAAAAAATCACCTCAATTTGTAAAAACTATTGATCAGACTCACAATTGTAATAAGAAAATAAGAATCAATATACTTAGAGAAGAGCATTTGATTAGGAAGATGTATTTTGTGAGAAAAGGTTCATCAGACTCACCTTGGGTCCATAATGAATGGTTTAATTACATTGAGAAGCTATATTGGAGTCTGAATGGATCTGATAAAAATTCGATGATTCTTTGCAGATCTTTGAGTTCTCAAAAATCATAAGTTTTTTAGAAAACTTATGATTATAGCCTTATGAAAGAAAGGGGAGGAAGAAGTTATGATAATAATACTGAGGTATCGTTGGAAATAAATAAGTATTGGATGGAAAGGAAGTTATAATAATTCTAATGAAAGTCATATGATTCTATGCCAATCGTAAATATTCCTAATGTTATGAATAAGTAATAATTTCAAGATAAAGTTTGTCGAATAATAATGTTTCTCCAGACAAAGATTTACAATCTCAGTTCATAAGTGTTAGAACATCAGACACAAATTTTTTTTAAGGTTGCGAACTTTTTTTTAATATGTGAGAAGAAGAATATATTGGTTTTCAATTTGACCAATAATTCACAAGATTAAAATATTCCGAGAAAAAAGATAGCATGTACCGTAATCAGAAAATGAATGAAGTTGAAAGAGTTAATTAGAGGTAGAATTGTTCTGTAGGGAGTTTTTGGAACCATTACATTGGAAAATAAGTAATGTTTTTTGGGACTGATGTATGAAAGAAAGTTAGAGATCGGTGAAAATTTTAGTCAACCATTTACATCATGATGAAACAATTGAATTATTTTTTATATCAATTGGGTCAAAAATGAAAGAAGAAATATGATATGTTTTTATCAATTGGGCATGGACTCATCATCCTGGAGCTAAAACCAATTATCAGACTAAATTAGAGACTAATCCATCTGACACAACCTGAAACCGATAACTTCATCACATGTAAGATCAATGGATTGAAATAAATTAGAAAATGATAATCACATAAAGAAATTTCAAAATGGTTCTTAAGGGGATTTGAAAGTTTGAATAGTTTAGAGGAAATATTTTTCAAAGAATTTTTAATCTGGTGTTCTAGTGCTTTTGAGGAAGTGTAAGAATATTTCGAATTGGAGACCATGTTTATATAATAAAGATTTCAATGTTTCACTATTTGGTATAGATCATTGGAAAAACATATTGTTTTTAAATTGGTATGTAGAAATGTATTGAAGAGTCTCTTGTATTCATTGTAACGAGGAAATCATAATGACAATCAGAATCATATTAAATAATTTTTATAAGTTCTGAAGCAAGATGAAGTTTTGAGTAGACTATATATGGTTCAAGAAAGAACAAGAACAATTAAGAAGAGTTTAATAAGTCAAAGATGGAGTCAATATTTAAGAGAAATTCAATGATTATGTAAATTTAGTTAAGCGGGAAATATTTTCAAAATCCCACCTAAACCAAATTTGGAACACTTATAAATAGTGTGAATTACTTTTTTAATTTATGACACCCATAATTTTCATGGATGTAGAGAGAATTTAGAGCACTGAAAGTCCATAGAGAGAAGTATTTTACGAATTCAACATGGAAAAAATAAACAGGAAGGAAGATCGTATTAAAATGATTATTATATCAGCATAGATCATCAGATTAGGAATCAAACTGATATTTCTAGACTAGGTAAGTAGTAGTTTATAATTGTTTGAATGGTATTCTGAGAGACATATATAATTGAATTGAGAAATCAGACTGCTAATCTCACTAGACATCAGACTGAGTATCATTACGAAGTCTAGAGCAGTTATTATCTATTTTGGGTAGAAAATTGAAGAATTGTTTTGAAGATCATATTTTTGAAAGTTTACAAGGTATTATAGTAAAAAAAATTGAAGAAACTAGCGAAATTTTCTTAACTTTTTGTACAAAGTTTATTACATCCTTTATTATTACTTGAAACAAATGCACTATTTTATTGAACATAGTGCAACACAAGTGTAATGGTATATCCTATTTGATGTATCCACACTAAAGGATTATTTTCTAACGTATTTTGTGGTATTGTGTTTTTTTTTCAAACCATATTAAGGATATAACTACTCTTGTTTTTTAGGTAAAAGAGTAAATTCATGTCTTTATATGGATGTATGATTTTTTTCTTGAAAATTCATAACTCTTTAACCTGATGTGAAGTTTATTTAAAAAATAAAGAAAACCAAAACAAAAAAATATAACTTATTCTCCCCCTCTCCCTCTTAGTGATACATATATCCTGGCTGTATATTCTCAATTTTGATCAAAGTGAAGGTTATCTTGGTTTACTCTTTGCTAATGATTTTGAAAGAGAGGTTGTTATGGAGGATTTTAATTATGTGAAAAGTATGGGTATTCTCATCTTAGATGGTAAGAACTATCATATCTAGAAGGATATAATTTTTTTATATTTTGTCTCTTTTGTATGATGTTCTTAAAGCTACAATAGATGGGTTTCCTCCTATTTAAGAATAATTTATTCTCACATCTACTGAAAAGAATAATCCTGATAACAATGGAAGAGATAAGAATTATTTACTCTCATCACTTTCTTAAAGTGATTTTTATAATATTGTCAGGTTTTCTTGATACTAATGTTATATGGGATAAGCTGAAGAACATTGATGATGGCAATACAAAAGTGAAGAAGAAAAAGATATAGATTTTGAGGTTGAAGTACAGAGATCTGAAAACTGGTGAGTGTTATTTTTTGGGAATTATTTACCTGGGTGGATGATATTATTAGCACCATTTGATGTGTTGGAGAAAAGTTGGAAGACTCAATTATTATTTAAAATATCTTGAGAATTATTCTTTATAAGTTTGATGCAAAAGTATCATCATTGGAAGATAGAGATTTTGAAAATCTATCTTTGGATGGACTTTACCGTTCCCTCATTACTTAGGAAATTAGAAGAGAGAAAGCTATGGAAGGGAAAAAATTTGATCAAGAAATTTCCATCTAGGATACATAGAAAGTAATTTTTAAGAAGGTTCTTGAAGAAGAAGAAGAAGTTCCTGACTCTGATTTCAAAAAGAAAGTATGTAAAAATCTTGATAAATTGTTATCCTTGTTTTCTAAAAATATAAATAGTGGTATAGGTAAATATAAGGGTAATATTACCTTTAAATGTTTTTAAGGTGTATCCATTGGACACTTTGTGAAGAATTTTCCTCAAAGGAAGAAAGAATAGGGTAATGATAAATATAAAATATGTCCATGAAGATTATGGAAAAAATATGATGACGAGGCTAAATCTTATTTCAAGGGAAAATGAAAAAATTCTCCCTATCCAAAATGATAACTTTCTTATCTAAAGATGGCGAATAAGAATATAGTGAAGGTGAATCTGAAAAGTCTACTAAGACGGACGGGGAGAATAATTTCATTTTTTTAATTAATAATGAAGTGTTTAGAAGAAATAGTTCGAGAAGAATAAAGTAAATTAGAATTTCATCTGAAAGAATAGTTGAAGAAATGTTTGAGAAATGTTAGAAGGCTTAAGAAAGAAATCAAGAAATTTAAAAATTAAAATTCCTCAAAACACAATAAAGAATTTTTTCCAGATGAGAAAATTAATCTCGTGGAATTGGTTGATGAATTAAATAAATCGGTCAAGAAGGAAAATAATTGAAATGAATATCAGGAAGTTAAGTTGAAGGAATAAGAAGAAGAGTAGAAAGTTGTTCAAAAAAAATTTATAGCTAAATATAGGGTAAACAGTTTCCATAATTCTATATCTGATGTTGGTGAAAGATCTAGAAAGCATAATCCCGATAAGGATAAAAAGTTACCTTTAAAGGTTTAGAATAAAGTGGAAATAAAATTTGATAATAAGAATGATAGGAAAGTAATGTACATGTCCAAGACCAACAAATCATAGAAGTCTGAAATTTATAAAAATTATGAGTCAAAAAAAATTTCAATTACTTTTGGTTCTAATAAGTATGCAAAGAAAACTGAGTTGAAAAAGAATATTCTGGTTGATAATATAATGTTTGGTGATCAACAATGTTCTTATAAGAAAGAAAATAAGGTTATTGAGAAACATGCTCAAAACTCTTAAAAATATGGAAGTTTTAGGGGGAAATATTTTTCTATAGACACTACTGGTATTGTGGTGGATTCAAACATACATCAAATATGTATTTTCTTAATCAAAAGTATTATAGATATTCTATAAGTTATAGAAGGAATACTTTTTGGGAGAGCCATTCCTCTAAAAGGATGAATTTTTAGAAGGATATTTTAAAGAATCCTAAGAAGGGTGGTGTGAAATTTTATAATAGGTTCAAATTTTTTATAAACATTTTTGAAATATGTGAACAACTTGGATATCTTTAAAAAGGCTTCCTTTTTTTACTCACACAACAAAAAAATTCTTATCAATTCTTTATAGTCGATTATGAAGAAAGATAAAGGGAAGTAACAATATTTTTTTTATTAAAACCACACTCAAAAATATAAAAGGAGAACAACTGTGATCTTAGATAGTTAGTGTTATTCTCATATTGTAGGAAATATAAATTTTTTAAAGAATATGAAAAAATAATAATAAATAATTATGACCTTTGGAAATGATGAATGTCTTAGAATCAAATGTGTTGTATCAACCATCATTGGGGAAGAGAAGTTGAATTCCATAAAATCATTTTTTATTAATTGGATGAGACACTACCTTCATAGTTTTTCAAAACATTTTTATAAATGGAAAAAATTTATTTCTAGAGATTGTAGGGTTTTTTTGAAAATAGACGAGGACAAAAAAATAGTTATATGAGTCCAATAAATAAAACAGAACTTATTTGATGTTAGTGAGGTTTAAAAATTTTGTTACTTAAGGATAGTAGAGGATAATAAATTATGTCATAAAAGTTTGGGTATCATGTGTCATATAAACATGAGAAAAGTTATCAAAGTGTGACAATGTGCATGGAATTCATGATATATCACTAATAAGAGATTATTGTTGTACAATTTTTCAAAAAATTAAATATTACAAACTCTATACATAATAAAGTTTACATATGTTCAAAATAACCCCTGTAACGTATTCATTCTGATATTTATAGACCAATGAGAAGAAATAAACTCATGGTGTTAAGTACTTTAATACTTTCTTTGATTACTTTTCTCTATTTACTTGAGTTATGTCTATGAAACGTAACTTAGATTCTCTGAAAATAGTTAAATGTTTCAAGAGGAAATATGAGAATGAATGTGAGTATTCATTAATGAAATTGGGAACATAAAATGGCGGTGAATACAAGAATGACGAATTTGACTGTTATCTTGAGAAACATTAAATTTGACATCAGTTCAATACACCATACACTCTTAAAAAAAGGGTGTTGTTGAATGGAAAAATATAGGTTTTTTGAAATGGTACAAGCTATGTTACTTGAACCTGGTATCTCTCATTACTTTTGGAGGCACGCCAAGGGTACTGATGTCTATATTCAAAACCAATGTTTCTAAAGACCAAGTTTCGATATGAATTAAAATGAAATGTTTTAGGAAACAAATCCATATTTGAAACATTTGAGTGTTTTTGGGAGTTTCTAAATCATATATTAGAGAGGTGAAGTCCTTGGAATATTTGATAAAAGAGGTGAAGATGTAATTTTTATTGGATATGATTCAGAGGGAACATGATTAAACTGTTTCAATAAAGTGATATGAATATTAGTTGAATCTTTCTATGTGAATGTTATTGAAAAGGATGAGGAAGATATTCCAAAATTTTGTGCCGATATGGAATATGAAGAAGATGAAATAACTTATGTTAAAAAGTATTATAAGTATACATGCAGTTATAATCGAACTCAAGAAGAAAAATCTGACTCATCTATTTCTAGTGATGAGGACAAATCTTGAAAATCTAATCGAAGGGTGAGAAAAAAGTGGTAGCTCAAAACATAATTGGTGATCAACATCAAAAGGATAAAAAAAGAAGAATATCAAAATCTATTACACATACTTATATTCAATGGTTTAGGAAAAAGATGTAAATGAAGCTTTTGAGCATCTATAATAGTTTCAAGTAATTAATGAAGAGCTGGATCAGATATAAAAGAGTGATACATACAAACTCGTACATAAACCAAATGAATTTTTTTTGATACAAAGTGAGTTTTCTAAAAAACACTAAATGATGATCATGAATTTATAAGAAAAAAATTAAGGTTAGTGTGAAATGGTTTCTCAAAAATTTACGGAATTGATTTTGATGAGACTTTTTCTCTGAAGGAATGGTTAAAAACAATCAAAATCTTTATCTCCATTACTACACAACAAAGTTACAAATTGTTTTAGATGGATGTGATATCATAATTCTGGAATGGTGATCATAACAAGGAAGTTTATATTGAGAACCAATGTGGTATTTTTGTTAGTAAGGATGAAATTTATGCGTGAATGTTGAAAAAAAATCCTCGTATGAGATAAAACAAGCTCTGAGGGTTTGGTATTCCAAATTGGATACTTACTCAAGGAAGACCAGATTTAAGAAAGGAAGAGTTGATAGTAATCTATACAACAAAGTATGTAATGAGTTTTCACTCATTGTAATTTTTTATGTTGATGAAATTATATTTTCTGGGAATGTGAAAAACTTTTGAACTATTTTTTGAAGAGATTAAAATGTTGTTTGATATATCAATGTTGGGTGAAATGAAATTATTTCTTGGGTTATAAATCTCACAATAGAAGAAACAAATATTTATTTCCTAGGAAAATAATTCTAAGGAACTTCTTAAGAAGTTTGGAATGAAAAATTCTAAACTATTTTCCACATCAATATTAGTGGGAACTATGTTCACTAAAGATTTATGAGGTAAGAAAGTTGATCATAAAGAGTTTTGAAAGTATATTGAACGTTTTTTTATTTCTCTACCTCTACACCTGAAATTTTTTATACAATTAACTTTTGTTAAAGATTTTAGAGTGCTCCAAAAGAATCACATCTATTGAGTTGAAAAATAATTCTCAGATATATCAAAGGGGAAAAAATTATAAATCAGGTATGATAGTTGAGAAATTATTTACTTGTTTGGGTATTTAAATTCAGTTTGGGATAGAAATGTTGATGATGGAAAATAAAAATCCTGTGGAGTTATCTTTTTGGATTTTTTTTACCTTTTTGTATACAAGGAAACAAATTAAGTAACTCCTAAAACAGATGAAGCTTATCATATTTCTTCCACTCAATCTTCTACTCATCTTATGTGGATGAAGTCTCAGTTAGAAGAATTACTAGTTTATTTAAAGTTACCCATGATCTTGGGTTGTTTAATCAAAGTGATATCAACCATACCAGAAATCTAGACAAACATTATCGATTAGAACATATTGACATGAATTTCCACTTAATCAAAGAGAATGTGTATAAAATCTAATTAATTCCAAAGAATGTTCTTACATCGGAACAGGTTATTGACATTTTCAGAAAAATTTTATCAAAGGAATATTTTTACAAACTGGGTTTTAACATGTGCATACAACATCCTTCTCATCAAAGAATATTTATGTGTTTTTATCCCCTATATCTTCTAGTATTTGGATAGTGTTATCAAGGGGGAGAATATTTTCATAAATCTATCCATTGATATAAGCTAAACACTTTATAGAATGAAGTATGTAGGAGAGTTGCAGGTAAACTTTGAATTTAACATTTATGTGTGTGAACTATTATAATAGTTTATTGGAGTAGTTTTAGGAATTTTTTTATATAAATATAGAATAAGTTAAGAAATATGTGAATAAATATGAAGAAGTTTCATGAGTCACTAATTCTGGATAACATGAGTTTTTTGTAAATGATTATTATTTCCTACAATGAGGTAGCTCACGTAGGCTTATAAATGTTTATAAGTAATCTATATCTTAAGATTAAAATGTATAATGATTTAGGAATCATAGTTGAGAACAAAACCCAAAGAGAGATATTTTTAGGACTAATTTGGTTGGAAATTTTTTTTGTACGTTTAGAAAATATTTTGTTTAAAGGATTATCTTTTTTTTGTCGAAGAGAAAATGAAATAAGAAGTGTTCTCTTTTTCTGTAAAATATAAACATAGATAAATTGTTTTATATTGTTTCCAGGAAGAAGAAATCAACTCACATTTTAAAAACATGTGATTAAACTCACAATATTAATTAGAAAATTGGACTCAAAATACTTATGGGATACCACTAGATTGATAATATGTATTCCAGGTGAAAAGGTTCATAGGACTCACCTTGGGTTCAAAAAAAAGGTGAATCATTTTAAGAAGCTATATCAGAGTCTTAATGGATCTGATGAAAATATAATTATGCTTTTTAGATCTTGAAACAATAAAAAATCACATGTTTTCTGAAAATCTTGTGATACTAGATTTATAAAAGGAAGATGAAGAAAAAGTGCTTCTAATCGTATTTGAGGTTTGGTTTGAAAGAAATAAGTGATCAAAAGATGAGGAATTACAATAATTTACATTAAAATCTGGACGATGCTACATTGATCCTAAATTTTTTTAATATCATGAGGCAGTAACGATTTCATTTTATAATTTTATAAAGAAGAAATTTTATGTAGACAAATATTTATGGACTCAGTTCATGGTTGTGAAAACACCAGGAAGTGATTTTTTATGATGGATGTGAGGTTTTTTTTTGAAATTTGAGAAGAAAAATATGAAGGTTTTCAGTTATACCAATAAGCCATAAGATTCAAATCTCTAGAGAAAAGAGTTGGCATCTACCAGAATTAGAAAAGGAAATAATTTTCAAGAGTTAATCAGAGGAGTTTTTTTTTTGATTTTTTGGAACCATTGAAGAAGAAAAAAAAGTAATGTTCTTTTAGACTGATGCATGAAATAAAGTCATAGAATAATAAAAATCTAGTAAACCATGTTCATTAGGTGGAAACAGTTTAATTATTTTGTATATAAATTGGGTGAAGAAAAAAAGAAGAACTCTGATATTTGTTGTCAACTGGGTCAAGGGTTATCAAACTCGAGATAATAATGATTATCAGAGTGATGGTAAGACTTATCCATATAACATAGGATGAAACTGATGACTTTATCAGATGCAGGATCAACATCCTAAGGAAAATAAGAAAAAGAGAAATTCTTAAAGCAATTAAAAACGTTTTGTCAAAAAGAGATTTAAGTTTGAAGAGTTTAGAAAAAATGTTTTCCAAAAAAGTTTGAATTCACTGTTATAGTGTTTCCGAGGAAGTGGAGGAATATTTTAATGTGGCAAATACATTTATGGATTATTTGTTTCAATGTTTTATCAATTGGTATAGACAAAACTAATGAGAATATTTTTTTTCAATTGGTACAGAGCAACGTATTGAAGAATCTTCTATCTTCATCATAATGAGGATGTCATACTGATAATAGGAATTCACTAAATAATGTTTATAATATATGAAGTGAGATGAATTTGTGAGAAGACTCAAGAAGGGTTAGTAAAGAATGATAATAGTTGAAAAGCATAAGAGATGTCAAATATGGTTCATTGATTTAAGGAAAATTTGATGATTTGGGAAATTTTATTAAGTGGTAAATATTTTTAGAATCCCACCAAAACCTCATTTGGAGTATATATAAATAATGGTAGGTACATTGTAGTTTTTGAAACATGTACTATTCATGAGTGTATAGAGAAGTTAGAGTGCTGAAATTTTATTGAGAGAAGGAGTTTCTGGTTGGGTATTCATGAGGATTTTTTCAAGATAGAAGAAGAAGTAGAAAATAAATACATATTTATCTGATTATCATATCCGACTAGACCATCAGACTAAGAATCAAACTGAGATTTCTAGACTAGGGAAAAAGTACTTCAGAATTGCTTCAATGATATTATGGTAGTATTATATTATCAAAATGATCAATAAGAATGAGAATCATAATGGACAATGAATATAGTATCATTATGAAGTCTAGAGATGTTCTTACCCACTGTTGGTTAGGAAAGTGAAGAATTATTTAGAAGATCATATTTGTCAATGTTTAAAAGGAATAAAAGTAACATGTTTTGAAGCAACTGGTGAAAGATTCATAAATTGTTACAAAAATTATATTACATCATTTTATAATACTTGAATAACATGTACTACTATATTGGACATAGTGCTACACAAGTCTAAGGTTATATCCTACTTATTTTCACTTAAAGTTAGGTTTCTGAAAAATTTATTCTTCTTGTAGAATCTCTTGAACCATCCGGCTAACTGAGCTATCTCTTCATCACTATCAAGTGATGATTGATCACTGCTGGAACATTCTAAAGAAACTTCTAATTTTCCTTTGTCTTTGTGTTTAGAGGTGGTGGTCTTGAACGCAACATATTTTCTTTTTGGTTCATCCTCCACTTCCTTGTTGACTTTTATATCCTCTTCATACATCATTAGTTTTCCAATGAGTTCTTTTATAGGTAGCTTTCTAATGTCGTAGTACTCTCTAATAGATACAGAGTTTCATCTCCATCTCTCAGGTAGGCATATGAGAATTCTCATGATCTGTTCCTTAGTAGTGACATCAGTACCAAGAGAAATCATTATGTTGACCAATTCATTGAACCTGAGATACATGTCTAAAATAGGCTCATCAGGTTTCATTTTAAAGTTATTCTATTAAATAGTATAAGTATTAAGTCTCATTTCTTTCATACTAGATGTTCCATCATGTGAAACAGATAAGGTATATCAAATTTCAGGGGCATTTTTACAAGAATAAATTCTATTAAATTTCTCATCTCCTAAAGATAAATATATGGAATTCATAGCTTTGCAATTTGTATTATAGGTAGTTTTGGTTGGTTCATCCCAAGTGATTCTATCAGTAGCAGGAATATTATATACATCTATAATTGAAGACCATATTTCAAATATTATACTTTCTAAATGCATTTTCATATTAATTTCCCACTGAGCATAATTGGTTCCATTAAAGAGTGGTGGTATGTTTTTTGCATCACCTTCCAATATATTTTCCATGATAAAGAAATAAATTAAAAGAGCTAGAAATTTAGAATTGATATAAATTTATAGATCTTTAAACTACAACTAAAATCATAGTTGAAGATGGTTAAAAACAAAGTTTTAATAAAATTACTCTGATACCAAATTTTGGTCGGAGTAGAGTACTCAAGAGGTGGGTGAATTGAGTATCTATTCAAAATTTCTTTTTGAAAAAGTATTCTTAAAAGTATTCCCCAATGATGTTAAATACAGCTCAGTTAATCAAGGTTATACTATTATGAAAGTTTGACTATTTAAATAACATCTTATAAGATTGATTAATTCTCAGTAATCTTAATAATGGTTATTAAAAATAATTTTGAAGCTATTATAATAAGGCAATACCATTATAAATTATTTCCAAGATTAACTATCAAAGTAAATTTAGTGAATTCTGAATTGAATAGTAAAACAGAGACAACTAAAATAGACAACACATCAGATATAAAACTAGTGGTTCAGTCTCAAGGCAAGACCTAATCCAATACACATGGTGATCACCTTCCACCAATCAGTTTATAAAAATAAACTAGATACATATACTGTATAGGGATTTACAATAGAACACAAGATTGTCCAGGTCACACGACCTCTTCCAATCTTCTTTGTGGCTATGAACAATATGTTACACACAACCTCTTCCACACATATTTGTGGGTATACACAAGTGTAAAAAGATGTTTGAGAAAAGATATCTTGTATCTTTCAGTTTAATAAAGGAGACAATGTTTATTTTTATATAGACACACACACACTGCTCGAAAGATGAAAATAGTACACAATAGAGCAGAAGTATAGAGATAAGGTGAGAAGTACTCGGAGTGTTAGTCTATGCAGCTATGGACTTTTTAGATGAAAAAGATGTAGAAATCGAGTCCTCTCGTGGAAAATAGAGTATCGTAAGTCAGCTAGATCTTGCTCATGTTCTTCATGGTATTGACAATGCGAATATATGCTCAAAAATTATGATCTACGGTGTCCAGATTGTTGATTCAAGAATGCTACGTGTGTTCTTCGGGAATGTTGAGTTGCATATGCCAGTTCTTTTCTCAGGAAATATCATATGTTCTTCATTGTTACGATTTCTGTGTGTTCTATAGGAATTTTAGGTTGCATGTGTCGGTTATTTTCTCAGTAAATCCTGTATGTTCTTCGTTGTTACGCTCTCTATGTGTGTCTTTGTTTCTGGGCTGCCTTCTCTTTTATTCTTCGAGTGCATGTGATGGATCTGACATGTTTCATGTATTCTGCACCTCATACCTTGTACTGTCAGGTGACATGTCTACAAAGAAAAATTAATTATGTCAGTAAATTTAAAATCTTCATATATGATCATTAGAAATTAAATGAAAAAAATGAAAAAAATAGATTAAGAAATGGTGTCACAATTTTTCTGTAAACAATGTCTTCATGAAACATTGTCTCCTTGAAAACATTGTCTAGATTGTCAGGGTGTCTGGATGGAGACGGTGTCTGGTTGGTCACGGTGTCTGGATGGTCACGGTGTCTGGATGATCACGGTGTCTGGATAGTCACTGTGTCTGGATGGTCATGGTGTTTGGATGGTCACGGTGTCTGGATGGTCATCGTGTCAGGATAGTCATGGTGTCTGGATGGTCACAGTGTCTGGTCACGGTGTCTGGTCATGGTGTCTCGTCACAGTGTCTGGTCACGGATTTTTGTCACGGTGTTAGGTCACGGTATCTGGTCATGGTTTCTTGATGGTCACGGTGTCTGGTCAAAGTGTTTGGTCATGGTGTCTGGTCACGGTGTCTCGGTCCTTTACCAGAAAAACATAACTGGTGGAAAACTCACGGTGTCTCAGACTTAGCTAAATATTTGTATTCAGACATAAGTAGTGATATTCATATAATGAATTAGACTTAATCATTCATCAAAGAAATCATTATAATTAAATCAAATATAGTATACAGCAATCAAACTTGATGTATAAAAATTAAGATCTTGGATATCATTACATAAAGAAAAAAGATATTAATCATTTTTACAAATGATTTGAGTTAATTTACATATTATTAACAGGATTTACAGAATATATATGATTTTTGATCATTAAAACATCATTAATACACGAGGAGTCCAATAATATCCCCTTTTTTGATGATCACAAATCATGTGAGTGAGAGAATACATATGTCTCTAGTGTATATATAAAATACATATTTCTCTATTCTTTCTTTAATTGGAATATTTATCCCCCTTTTGGGATAATCAAAAAGAGTGAATCAGAAATGGTTAATGAAAGATCACACAACATTAGATAAAGAAGAGTGTCATTACAAATAGTAGAAAACAAAAGAAATGCAACAAAAAACCTATCAAAAGATAGTAGTAATTGTTCTTCATCACTTGTCAGTCTTCTCCATGTCCTTGGTAGAATCATCAGAAGGAGAAGCCATAGGAGCAGAGGTTAAAGTAGAGGAAGGGAGTGAACTGGTGGACCTAGAAGGTAAAGGGAGTCCTTCAAAAACATAAGGGTCCAAGGTAGGGGTAGTAGAAGAGCAAGGAAACTATTGATCAAGGATTAAAGGCCTTGACCTGACTCTAGTCTTGACTGACAGACATAGATGTGGAGACTAGGGTAGAGGTGAATGTAGGAGAACTAGATCTCAGAGGTGCAGCTGTAGGAGTGACAATGGCAGTACTCTGACATGAAAGCTATATTTTTATTTTATTACCAAAATCCGCATTCATGGATTAGCGGTAACCTACAGATAGACCAAGCGGGAATAAAAAAAACAACTGCATCCAAGTTCAAAATTCAAAAATCAAAAATCACACCACCACAAAGAATCATGCTTGATGATCGACCGCATCACCCTGCCACCAGCCATCGTCATTCAGCGTTGATATCCATCACTCCATCAACATCATCTACCAACCACCACAAAAACTGGTCATTGGAGATCGTCAGAAATGAGATCTGCTGTGAAATAGCTCACCGCACCAAATCATCGTCATTCCCCAGAGAATTAGAAAAGACCATACCATGAATACAAAGACGAAGAGTATGAAAATCACCAATGTACCATTGAGAGAAACCCAACGACCACTCTTAATAAAAAATAAACCATATCCACAAATGAAAACACCACCAAAAATCAGATAGCAGATCAACCACTAAAAACAGGTAAAAAACCATCACTGAAATCATGAGAAAGAAAACCGAAAGACCTAAGCATTGGAGGGGTACACGCACCTAGAACCCTGACAACCACCAAACCACACGTCCCAAAACTCAAATGTTAACACCACTCCAGATCTGACAAGGAGAGGAGTAGTAGAAAGCGAGGTTAGAGTAGTAATAGAGTTTCATAGGACACCAAACAACAGTAATCGTCAATGAGGAAGAAAACTGGGAACCTAGAATACAGGGGCTGACCGACCCGGGTAGCGCCATGAGGTTCGTCGACCAACGAATCACGAAACCCAATACCTCTTTATAACGTATCACCAAATCTGACCTAGATAGGCCTTGAGAATCATGAGGGTAGAGCCTCATAAGGGTAAACTAAGAGAAACAACAATATCAAACCATCATCAGGATCCCATGAGCACTAGAAGAAATATGATGACCTGAAAAAACCAGAGATTCTTTATCAAAACCAATATGAACAACATTAAGATCTTCTTTGACAACTGTTCTGAGTAGATTACTATCGAAAGAATGTTTAGAAGATTTTCTAGTAGCATTAGAAGCAATGAATGCTAAGATAAGATATTTCAGTAGATTTATCACTTTATGAATGCACCCCTTATACTCATCAATTAACTTGTTAAGTCTAATAAAAAGTTCACGCATCTCTGGAACAATCTTCTTGTTTTTTTCAGATACGTTTTCAGCTAAAGAGGTTAGATGTGGTCGAATCAGTGAGGATACTTCCTATGGGTTCTGAGTAACAAAATTTTCAAATGTATGAGAAGCAGGTTCTGGTGTCAAGTTCAAAACTTTCTTCATATCTTGAACCATACCTCTTAGAGTCTTTAATTCATCACTGTGCATTTTTTTATGAACTCTAACTTCGTGAATATCATGAAACATTTTGGGTTGAATTTTCCATATTAAATTTCCAAAAATAGTGAAGCATCTCTTTCACTTATATTTGTTACAGGAGCCAGTTGGGTATTCCAATGTTTCTCAACTTTAGCCAATATGGTAGCTCCTAATTATTTTAGATCATCCTTATTCATCAAGTGTGAAGGTTCTTGTGAGGCCTCAGAGATAGAAGCTGAGACATGATCTGGTTCTTTGGAAGAGATGGTTTCAAGAGCAGATGCCATTTTCAAATGAAACATAGTAGACAGATAAAGACCTTTGACCATGACATCCTGTGAATCATTCACATCAAAATAACTAGGAAATTTTTACCATGTATCCAGTGAATTTGGATCAACCTAATTAGGCACTTCAACAGATTCCAGATAGGGGGATGCTCCCCGTAAATAGGTGCATCCTTCTCAGGACTGATAGATTTAGGCCCTTGATCTATTTCCACTATTTCACCCCTAATTTCCTAGTCCATTTCCTATCTAGACAACTAAAAGGCTAGCTCCGTTCTCTCTTCAGCAGAAAGAATAACATCCAGAGTAATTTGTTCCTCTACATGTTCCTCGCCAAAAGCTTCTTGCACAAGAGATAGATCTTTTTTATATTCACTTATACGAAATCCTTTTATCTTTCAACAGCAACAAAATCTTTTTTTGAGGAAGGTTGTTATTACAAATCAACATCTTTTTTAAGAACATGCACTTATTTCTCCAATAAGTCTTGAAGAACATGTTCATTGTCCTACTCATTCAGGATAGTTTCTGTTGTAGGTAAAATAACCTATTCTTATTATTCTTCTCAAATATACTCATAAAATTCATCTGGTTATAAATCGAGATCATAAACATCTTTAGTTCTTGAAGGGTGTTCCACCAGATTGAACTTTTCATAAATTCTATCATTGTCTTACACCCATGCTTTTCTCCCAGGATTCCAACTTATTTTCATCCTCTTTACTGTAACTTTTGAGAGACAAAACTCATAATCCTAGATAACTTCTTTATTTGGTCCAAACAATCCTCTGACATAAATAATTGCTAAGATAAGCCTAGAATAAAATAGGGAGGTTGACTTGGAGGTTTTTTTGATCAACTCACACATATGGTGTATAAGAAACATTCATAGATATATCTTATATCCATTTTTATGAGATGTATTTAGAATACATCTTGATACATGACTACAAAAAAATCACCTTTTCTCAGACTAATTAGATTTTGAAAAAATTTAAACAAGATTCTAGTTTCTCCATCCAGCTCTGCAGCTATAGCTCTCCTCTTGGTTGCATTTCCAGTTAAACTTCTCAAATCTTCTTCCAAGAAAAAGAATTCACTTAGAGGTGGAGGACCTCTTAGATAGTCCTCAAAAATAACCTCATTATTCATCGTAAGGCATGCATCCCATAAAATTAATGAAAAAGTGCATCTCTTTCCATTTATCCATCTTCTCACAACATATCCATCTTCCCTATCAAAAGAAAACTAAACATACCGGTAAAATTGGGCAACTAATTTCAGGTAAATTGGCCTATCATCCTTTATAAACCAATCTAACCATTATTTCTCTTTCAATACTTTCAACACCAGAGACTTACTTGACATGATCCACTTAGGGAAAATCTCTTTCTCAGGCACCACTATTCTATCTACCATAGTCGGATTCAGAGGACCTTCGAGTGCTATCTTCGGCATGATTTCCCTCTTTTTCTTTGAACTGTGTTTCTCAATAGTTGAGGACGTAGGGAATTTCATCATGGGCATTCACTGAAGGTTTGAGAGAGAGAAGGGTTGAAGGAGGGTTACAGTTTGAGAGAAGAGAATAGGGCTTGTGTGAAGAATGAGTGAAACGTATTTTATTTTATCATTTAGGAATACCAATCATTGCAAAATCAAAAGTGCGGTAAAGTAAAATGGTAAAATAAATAATTACCAAGATACAAGATATAATGTATAAATAAAACAATAAGGCATCTTTATGTTGAGATAGTAACTGACTCTCACGGTGAGATAGTAACAAGTGTTCATGATGAGACCATAACTAGTGTTCATGGTGAGACCATAACTACAATATTCTTAAACTGTGCGACTATATTGTTTGAGACAGCAAGTGTCAGATAGTAGCTAAGAAATTTTAACTATGAGACCGTAAACATTAAATAGTAAGTTTTAAGATAGTAAAACTATAGAACTATTAGAGTTAAATAGTTATATCAAGATAGTGATTTGTGAAATTGTAAAGTGTGAAACAGTAAAATATGAAACAGTAAGATATGAAACAGTAAGATATAAAACAATAAGATATGAAACAGTAAGATATGAAATAGTAAGATATGAAATAGTAATATTACTACTTAAGATTTATCATACCCAAATCATGTATGATGTAATCTATTCTTTTAGAATTTAATGGTTTGGTGAATATACCCGCAAGCTGATATTCAGTTCCAATGAATTCTAAAGTGATGACACCTTTTTGATGATGATCTCTCAAAAAGTGATGTATTACATAAATATGATTTTCCTACAGTAAGAAACATGATTTTTTGAGATTTTAATAACACTTGTATTGTCACAATTTATAGGTACATGCCCGAATTGATATCTATAATCTAGTAATGTTTGTTTAATCCAAAAAGTTTGTGCACAAAAACTACCAGCAGCTATGTATTCAACTTCAGCAGTAGATAATGCAACAAAATTCTATTTCTTACAACACCATGATACTAGTGACTTGCCTAAAATGTGACATGTTCCATAGGTGATTTTTCTATCTACCTTACAACCACCGAATTTATCTTTAGAATAACTAACTAATTGAAATGATTGTCTTATGGGATAGAACAATCCTAGATTGGGTGTTTGCTTGAGGTATTTGGAAATTCTCTTAACCACATTTAAATGAGATTATTTAGGATTTTCTTGAAAACAATCACACATACACACACTAAACATAACGTCAAGTCAGATAGCAGTTAAGTAGATTAAAAATCCAATCATTTCTCTATAAGTGGTTTGATCAATAGATTTTCCATCTTCATCAAGATCCAACCTACAAGTGGTACTCATTAGAGTGCCACTACAATTAGTGTTATCCAATACAAAGCATTTTAGAAGATCTCTAGTATATTTTCATTGACTTAAAATAATAGCATAATTATTTTGAATGATTTGAAATCCAATAAATAATTTTAGTTCACCCATTAAACTCATTTCAAAATCGTTTTCCATAATTTTTGAAAAATCAATACATAAAGAAAATTTAGAAGTACCAAATATAATCTCATCTACATATAGTTGAAAAACTAAAAAATCATTGGAAATTAGTTTTATAAAAATGGTAGGATCAGCTATTCCTTTATTAAAATATTTGGAAATAAGAAAAGAACATAATCTATCATACCTAGCTCTTTGAGATTATTTTAAACCATATAAATCTTTTGATAATTTAAAAATATGATTTGTAAAATGAGGATTTGTAAAGCTAGCGGGTTGCTAAACAAATACATCCTCATCTATGTACTCATTTAGGAATGCACTCTTAACATCCACTTGATATAGTTTGAAATTCAGATGTGCAACATAAGCATGCAGAATTCTGATGGCTCCAAATCTGGATACAGGTGCAAAGGTTTCTTCATAGTCAATTCCCTCTTATTGACTATAGCCTTGTGAAACCAATCAAGCCTTGTTTATAACTATATTACTAGCATCATCTGCCTTATTTCTAAATACCTATTTAGTGCCTATGGTGAAAGGTTCTTTGGGTCTTTCAAAAAGTTTCCAAACATTGTTCCTTTAAAACTGATTAAGTTCTTCTTGCATATACATTACCCAAAATTCATCATTAATAGAATCATTAATGTTTTTAGGTTCAATTTTTGACAAGAAGATTTTATGTTCAAACTGATTTCTAAGATAATCTCAAGTTTGAGTTCCTTTGTCTATGTCTCCTACAACAACATCTAAAGGATGGTTCTTAAGAGGTCTAATAGTTTTAGAAAAATAGGTACTAGTGATTTTAGGTTCATCAATAGGTTTAGGCTCAATGTGACTTGAGTATAAAGAATTTCCAGAACTGGAAGTTTTTATAAATTCTTTTAAAGGATGGTTTGAAAATTTTGAATTAATATATATATATATATATATATTTGATACATCATCCTCCAGGTCCTCTAGATTGGTCTTAAACTTATGTGGATCTATTTCATCAAATTTGACATGGAAAAATTCTTCCACACATTTATTTATTTTATTAAACACTCTATAGACTTTACTTGAAATTGAATATCCTAAAAATATTTCTTCATCACTCTTGGATGAAAATTTTTCACGATTTCCCTTAGTGTTAAGGATATAGAATTTTCAACCGAAAACTTTGAAGTAGCTAACTTTGGTTTTTCAAATCTTTCATAAGTCATAAGGAGTCCTATTAAGAATTGGTCTAATCAACACTCTATTGATTATGTACCATGTTGTATTTACAGATTTATCCCAAAAGTAAATAGGTAGGTCATACTCACTAAACATGGTTTTAGAAATCTCTTGTGGGGTTCTATTTCTTCTTTCTTCAACTCCATTCTATTGAGGTGTTCTAGGAGCAGAGATATTATGACTATATCCATTTTGTGAGAAAAAGGATTAAAACTCTTGATTTTCAAACTCACGACCCTGATCACTTCTTAAGGATTTAATTTTATGTCCACTATGAATTTCTACTGTTTTGGAATATTTGGTAATATGAGAGCAGGTTTCACTTTTTTGAGCCAAAAAGAAAGTCCAAGTATATCTAGAAAAGTCATCTACAAGAACATAAACATTATGCTTCCCATTTAAACTATAAACTCTAGATGGTCTAAACAAATACATGTGAACCAATTCAAGAGGTTGATAAGTTGACACTTATTTCTTTGGTTTGAATTAAATTATGTGTTTCTTTCCCTTTTGACAAGGAGTACACACTTTACCATTTGGAAACTAAAGTTTAGGTAGGTCTTTGACTAAGAATTTTCATGTCAACTTTCTAAGGGTGTGAGTGTTATAGTGTCCTAGTCTCCTATTCCAAATCTATGAATGGTTGTGAATCACACTTAAACATGAGGAATTTTGAGAAGCTAAAGAATCTAATTAAACAGAATAAACATTTTCATTCCTTAATGCAGAAAACACTAATTCTTCTTTAGAATTAAAAACATTGCAGGAATCATTTTTAAATTTAACATGAAATCCATCATCACATATGTATGAGATATTAGGAATATTATATTTCAATCCATCAAAGAAATGAACTTTTGAAATCAAAATTGAGTTAGAGTCACCAATTTGGCCAAAGAAAATAATATTTCCTTTGGTATTGTCACCAAAGGTGACATATCCTCAATCAATTTTTATTAAATTCTTGAAGTATGAGTTGTCTCATATCAAGTGACTTGAACACCCACTGTCCAAGTATCATATGCTCTTACAAAAACTCTTTAAGAATCATTCCTACAAAATAGTCAAATAAAGACAGATTTTGCTACCCACACTTGTTTGGGTCCAATAATATTAATTATTTGTGGTTTAGGAACCCATATATGCCTCATAGGGTTCCCATAAAAATTATGTAAAGTATATGAAAAATAAACTCTATTTAGTCTAAAAAACGTGAAATAGTAGAGAGTGTATCAAAACATCAAGTAACAGAATGTTTTCTAGAACTGGGAGTAACTATATGTCTTAGATTTAGAAACAATGTTTTTTCTTCCAAAATTTCATTTACCAGGTTGATATCCAATACCAGTATTATATTTAAGAACAATATGTTTACCTTGAATTTGTACCAAAGAATCCATACCATTAGTAACCCTTTCATGATCCTTTTACAATTACCCATTTGATAGTTTTAGTTCATTGTTCTCTTTGAGTAATTGAGCATTTTTATCCCTTTATATAGTGAGTTCTATTTTAATAGTTGAGGTAAGATCATGTTGTTTCCTCAAATATTTGTATTTATATTTTAATTCATTGAATATCGGTTCTATCATTTTACAATATTCAATAATTTATTCAATAGAAATATTTTCAGAGCCACTCTCATCTCCAGAATAATAAGAATTTTGTGCATGAGATTCCATTGTTACCTTAGATGTGTTTGTCATAAAACATATACTGGATTTGTTATCCTGTTTATCATGTGAAGATTCTGAGTCACTTGATCTATCCACATAATCACTCCACATTTCTTTCATTTCATTTTTATATTTTTTAACATTGTCTCAAAATCTCTTTTTGCACTTATGCTTTGGACAATCAGCCATGATATGTCCTTTTCACTTACATTCATAGTAGACTATCTCATTAGACTAGTCACTTATATTCCAATCTTTCTTCCAACTTTATTTGTGATCATATTTTCACTTAAAGATAGGATTTCTGAAAAAGTTCTTCTTCTTGTAGAATCTATTGAACCTTCTGGATAACTAAGCCATCTCCTCATCATTGTCAGGTGGTGATTGTTCATTGATGGATATTTCTACAAGAACTTCCAATTTCCCTTTGTCTTTGTGTTTATAGGTGGTGGTCTTGAACACAAAAAATTTTATTTATGGTTCATCCTCCTCTTTCTTGTTGGAATTCATCTTCTCATCATAAAAAAAATTAGTTTTACCATGAGTTCTATTTCAGGTAGCTCGATGATGTCACATGAATATCTAAAAGAGACATAGGTTCTTCTCCATCTGTTAGGTAGGCATATGAGAATTCTCATGATCTGTTCCTTAGCAGTGACTTCTTTTCCAAGAGAAATCTTTGTGTTGACAATTCCATTGAACCTGAGATACATGCCAGAAATAGGCTCATCAGGTTTCATTTTAAAGTTATCATATTTAATAGTATAAGTATTAAGTCTCATTCCTTTTACACTAGATTTTCCTTCATGTGAAATAGATAAGGTATCCCAAATTTCATGGGATGTTTTACGAAAAGAAATTCTATTAAATTCAGCATCTCCTAAAGAGAGATATAAGGCATTCATAGCTTGGAAATTGTTATTTTAGGTAGTTGGGTAGGTTCATACCTAGTGATTTTATCAGTAGAAAGAATATTATATTCATCTATAATTGAAGACCAGATTTCAAAGCTAGACCTTGCTCAAGTTCTTCATGGTATTGACAATGCGAAGATGTACTCAACAATTCTGATCTATGGTGTTTATCTTGTTTATTCAGAAATGCTTCGTGTGTTATTTGGGAATGTGGAGTTTCATGTGTCGGTTCATTTCTTAAGAAAGATCGTACATTCTTCATTGCTACACTCTCTGTGTGTTCTTAGGGAATGTTGAGTTGCATGTGTTGGTTATTTTCTTAGGAAATCTCATATGTTCTTTGTTGTTTATCTCTCTCTGTGTGTCTTTGTTTCTAGGCCACACTTCTCTTTTATTCTTCATGTGCATGTGTTGGAGCCAACATGTTACATGTATTCTACCCCACATACCTCTTACTATCAGGGGACATGTCTACAAAGAAACATTAATTATTTTAGTTAATTTAAAAGCATCAAATATGACCATTAGAAATTAAATGGAAAAAATGAAAAAACAGATTTAGAAACGGTGTCACAGTTTGTCTGTAAATTGTGTCTCCAGGAAACAGTGTCTCATTGAAAATGATTTCTAGATGGTAATAGTGTCTGGTTGGTCACAATGTCTGGATGGTCATTGTGTCTGGATAGTCACGGTGTCTGGATGGTCACGGTGTCTGGAGAGTCACACTGTCTGGATGTTCACACTGTCTAGAAAGTCATGATATCGGGATGGTCTGAGTGTCTGGATAGTCACGGTGTCTGGATGGCCACGGTGTCTGGATAGTCACGGTGCCAGGATAGTCACAGTGTCTGGTTAGAGAGTCTATTCACGGTGTCTGGATGTTCATGGTGTTTGGTCACGGTGTCTGGTTGCAGTGTCTGGTCATGATGTCTCGTCATGGTGTCTAGGTCCTTTTCCAGAAAAACATAACTGGTGGCAGACTCACGGTGTGTCAGACATAGCCAAATATCTTTATTCAGACTTAAGAAGTGATATTCAAAGATCTAATTTAACTTAATCATACATCAATGAAATCATTATAAAGTAAATCAAATATATTTTATAGTAATCAAACATAATGTATAGTAATTAATATCTTGGATAGCTTTACTTAAAGCATAAAGATACAAATCATCTGTACATAAGATTTGAGATTGATTACAAAAGAATAATAGGATTTATAGAATATATATGATTTTTTATCATTAAAAAATGATTAATACATTAGGATTCAAACAAAATTCTTATGTTCATGTGGATGCTTTATTGTTTTGTTTTCATCAAAGTCATTACTCTTTAATAAGAGGTGAAGGTTTCTTGAAAGGGAAAAAACCTTAAATGAAAAATATATCTCTAAATTTTCCCCATACCCCTATCAGTGAAACATAGATCCCATAGGAGTAATCTAATAATATAAATTCAATGGTTATCTATTGATTATAAATATAATAATAATTATTTGAAAAAGAAAGAAACGTTTTCTGAAAAAACTGAATTTTTTCTAAAAGATGATTTAGTCATGTTTTTCACACTTAATTGAAAATTATTTTTCAACAACAATATAAAATTTATTCTAAAAAAATAATATTTATTGTTGAAATCATAATATAAAAATTATATTAGGTTGATTTGTTTTAATTTTTTTAGAAATGTTTCATTTTTCAATGAATAGTGAAAAATTCAGAATTTTAATTTAAAAAGTCCATTTAGTTTAAACTATTTATAAATATAAAGTATAGTCATACATGATTTTCAAGTAAAATTATTTCTATTATATTTATATTAAGGCAATTTAGGTCATTTAAATCATTTTGATATTGAATTTGGTTATAAAAACTGTGTACACTTCTGAACAATCTTTCTTTGAAAAACTGTTTTCTTATTACGTGTACAAATTTTAAATTATAAATTTCCGCTTATATGAATGTAATTTGAAACAATGGATTAAATATTTTGAATAATGATTAGTTTTGTTATATAATATGTTAAAATTAGTTTTTTATGACATTGAATAGTAAAAACAGAAAAATTTATTTCCCACGGTTAAAGTAAAAATGGGTTTAGTATAAGATTAAACAGAAAATATAAGGGTTTAAATGAATTAAAAAATTAAATAAAATTAATTTTATAGACCTATTTAGACCTTATTATTTAAAATTCTCAGGAATAATTCATTTTTAAGTTTTTTCACGTGAAAAAACATGTGTACAACTTTTTCGTTTCAAAAAATTACAGTTGTGCCACACACCCAACTTATTAATGGAAACCCATGTCCCATATCCATCATAAAATAAATTTATTTTCTATACAATACCTACAATAATGAATTTATAACTTCCATAATTTCAAACTATAAGTCTTATACTGGGCAGTAATTTACCCTAGGAAGGCATTTGGGGCAAACCTAAGGAGGATACCCATAAAAGTTGTAGTGTTATTATTCAAGTCTTTTAATTCTATTTATTCTTCCACATAATTAAATTATTATTAAAACATGAATATATACTAAAATAATTATATTTAATATAATTATATGTTGTTTTTTGAGTTCAAGACCAAAAACAATGTCTACTTCCATCCAAGGGGTTATAATATCATTATTCATGTGTTTGGTGGACTATCGACTCACAAACTTATGTCATTTGTTTTTCCATTATCACCTCGCATAGTTGGTTATTAAAATTTATATAAAGTATACATATTATATTTATGAAATAATTATACCTATGTATTCATTATATCATATATACCTTTTTAAATTCCATTAGGTATGGGATACGATAACATCATTTATGTGTACGACGAACTACCATCTTGCGAAGCGATGTGATTCATTTTCACTAACACTTTACATGGATGATAATAAGGGTAAAGTTAATAAATATATGTGATATTAATGGAATAATTATTATAATAATTTAATATTTATAATTCTTAATATATAATTTATAATTTTATTTCTTACGTTTTCACTCACTGAAATATGATAACATCATTCGTGTGCATGTGGACCACCGCCTTCACGAAGAAATGTGACTCACTCTTTTTATAAACACTCCATGTTGATGATTAATATAAGTATATTTAAATAAAAAATATAGTATATATTTTATTTTTATAATTATGGAAAGATAATATATTAGTTACCTTTTTCCATAATGATCATTGAAAAATAGAAACGTTACTCATGTGTACTTACAGCCTATCATCTCCATGATTGTAATGTAGTTAATTTTTATTTTCCATATATCATGATTGGTTTTGAAATTATAATTTATGTATAAATATGATATTTACTTAATTATTATTATTGTGGAAATTTTTAAATAATGGCATCTTTGACCATAGTGAACCTAATATGGTAATTTTTGAGACATATACAAAATAGTCAGAACATCTGATGTAAACTTAATTAATTAAGTAATAAAATATAAAATAGTAATTACTAAAATAAAATGAATAATAAACATAAAAAGGTTATTATTTAAGAAAATAAAAAATAAACATTATTACTCAGTAATATAAAGAACGTACATGATGAGTCTGACTCGTGGTAAGAGTTTCTCATCTCACTTTTGCATCCATGAGACATACGCCATAGTTACCACTTATTTCTTCTATGAGATGAATATATTATACTTTTTTATATTATATATTGAATTAATTTATCTTAATGTTACTTAATGGTTCATTAAATTTTATTGATTTCATATGTATTATTATTTAAAATTTACCAAACGGGTAAGGGTTTTTTTCTTAATATCATGATTTTCAGAATTGCTTTTGTTTAAGTCCCCCTTGGGGAAATTATGTGATATTTCTATCTTAAAACGAATTTAGTTTATTATAATATAGTTATTAATGAAATTTTCCAACTAATAATAAAATTTTTCCTCTCTTGGGTACTTAAAATTTCTAATAATTTTTTTTAAGAGAACAAGACACTATTTCTCTATTCTGTTGAAAATCCATTTTCTTTTAAAACCATGTGTTATAATAATATTTTCAAATATGTTTTAAAAATATCTAAATGATTTATTAATGATATTTTTACCCATTTTTTACTTTTTAAAAATTGTGTTTAAAGGAATATCATTATCGTTTTTTTGAAAAAGCCACCTTTCTAGATTTTTTATAGTGAAAACGGAATGTTCTTTTTAACTTAAACGACATGTATAGAATTACCCACCAGAAGGACATACATTTCATTGAAGATTCATTTTCATGTTTAAAATTTTAGTTTTAAATAATTTTTTTCTAATATTATATAAATTCTTAGTTTTAAAAGTTATTTTCAAATAAAATGATTCTGATACTATTTTATGAATTTTCTAGTTATAAAATAAAAATGGAAATTTTCAATGAAATGTTATTTTCCTAAAGAAATGTTCCAAGTGATCTTTAAAAATAATTTTCTTTCTAAGAAGTTATCATTCAATAATAATTATTCTTTAATGGGGATATAAATCAATTTTACCATCCTTGTTTTTTATTCAGACGGTCTATGAGAGGTTTGAATGAGGATATACTATATTGACACCATTCACATTACAAAGGGTGGTTTATGACTATGTTTATTGATTAGATAATTTTTCACATTTCATATTCTATTTTTAAAATATTAATGTTTCTGTTGATTATGTATCACCACATTTATATGATTAACTCATTAGAATTTGTAAGGAATGGGCATGGCCTACTACTGCCCCTCAATGCATCGATAGGTCTAATGAGACAAACTAGATTTGGTTTTGGGTGATCCCTTACCCATTTATATTGATGTCTTGAATCTGGGAATTGGAAATATTATATTTATTGTAATAAAGAATTGATTTTATGGTTTTTATATCCATCATTATTCATTAAATCATTTTGAATTTACTATTTATATTCCATGTGTTTATTTTATTAGTTAGAATATATATTATTAATTTTTCAAGATTCTGTGATTATTTATATAGAAGTATTTGATCATATTTTATTTATACCATATTATTTTAAAGTTATTTATAAAATGGAATAGGTATTAATTTTTTAACTTTTCATATTGATTATGTTTTTTTATTCATAGCTTATGTCGTGTGCTTACAATTACTGATCATTTGATCTCACCCCATTCCTATCCATTATTTTAATTCTTTAGGATATGAGGAATTGTTTTGTGGATGATATGAAGAGAAATGCTAAGGGGAATAATTGTTTTCTCAAATAAAATACTTTTTCTCTATTATGTATTCAATAATAACAATACATTCAACTATGTATCTAGTTTAGCAAGAAAAATAAACTATTAAGCTACTACTAAAAAAATGGGTTTATGTAGTGGTAAGGTTTTAACGTACCTAGTTAAAAGTGATGTTAAATACCCCTTATGTCAGTGCTATAACAAGTTTTGAAATTTCGGGTCTTTAACGACACTTAAAAAAGATTGTTAAAGGGGGTTCTTTATCAATAGTTGTAAAAACATGCTGATAAAGGTGGTCCTTAATCAGTTCTTGTAAAAAAGTACTGATAAAAGGGGTTATTTATAAGTGCTTTTTTAGAAGCGTTGATAATGATCCCCAAATTAGCACTTTTTTACTAGTGCAGATATATGCTATATTTTTTCAAAAAAATTATATTTAATTACAAATAATATATTAGTATATAATTTTTTATATTGATATAAATATAATATTTGTTTTTTTAAATATTTTTTTGATAAGGTTAAATAATCATTACTCTTAATATATAATATAATTAGTTAAAACCACTTATAAAATAATAAAATATATATTTTTAATTAATATTTTTCTAATTATTACTGATAAATAGTCATTTAACAATAATTTGAAGCTTAAAAAATCATAAAGTCAATAAAAGTTCTCAAATAAATTAAAAACACAACTCAAACTTCCGACAACCATGACTTTTGATTCAGGTGTCATTTTGGGCTCTACCACATTTCAAATCAAATCTGATGTTGATTCCTATGCTTTCATGACTAGGGGTACCTCAATATCTTATTTTTTGAGGTCAAAAGAGGCCCTGAAGGCCTCCAAAACTGAGTATTTAGTCAGGGTATCTAAATTTTTTAACATTCGGTGGAATTTCAGCCACATTTAAGTGGGTATTATTGATTTATTATGGGGATTAATTTTTTCCCAAGGATTACATTAATATTTTTATAATGTTTTTGATGTTTTATAATTTTCCACAATGTAGTTATATATATAAATAAATATATGAATATTTTCTTATATTTACTCTTAATAAATCACTTGTATAAATACATATATAAAAATATTTACATTGAAATGTATTTTAAATATATTAAATAAATATTTATTATTAATTTTATTTAAATAAAGAACATTATCCATTTTATTTACCATATAAAAATCCATTAATATGTATATGTAATTTATATATGTATATATGTGTCTATATTAATAAACACAGACACACATATATGTATATTCTTATATATATATATATATTTATATTCATATATATATATATGAAAATTAATGTATAAAATATTTAAATATATATTACTGTATATATATATATCACACATTTAAAATCATATATGAATAAATAGAATAGTCTTTAAATATACAACAAAACATGCATGACATAGTGGGAAAGATAATTCAATCACACAAGGGTGGTCCTGTGATAAAATCCAGGTGCACATATGTATTTGGGGTATCCTTTTAGTAATGAGGAATTGGGTGGTGGTGCATGATGATGTATGGGTAGTGGAAAGAACTGAGAAAGGGAGTTATAAGCACTGAAAAAGGGGGTGTCTTGGGTGTGTGAAAATGTAATTTATTTTTTAAAATATTTTTAACAGTGCTAAAAAATGCACCGTTAAAGGAACTCTTTAACAGTGCTAAAAATTTCTTGTTAAAGGCACCTGTTAACAATGCTAAAAATAAGTACTGTTAAAGGCTTCTATTATTAATTTTTTTAGTAGTGTTAAAGGTTTCATTTAAAAGTATTTTTTTAGCGATGTTAAAGGCCCCCATTTTAACATTTCTCTCAATATTAGTGATTTTGAATCACTGATAAAACCATTTAACTAGCACTATTAAATCCCCAATGTATAGTATTAGGTCCATTGAGATGTGATTATTTATATCTTATTCAATCTAACAAATTTGACACTGAGTCTGGTCTACTGAGTTTAGGTCAATATAGTTTCTATTAGAGGAATTTTATTAGAATCTATGTTAACTATATTTAGGGAAAAATATATTAGGTAATATAAACCAATGATATAAATTTAGGATAAGTATATAAGAGCATCCTAAAGTATTAGTATGGATGTGATTATGTAGTTTTTTCTTGAAAATACATCCCTATTTGGATACTAAAAATGGATGTGGTTATGGAATAGATGTACTTAGGGATAATAACTTGGAGAAGGGGGCATTATTCTTGAGCCAATCGTCACCTGGTGAATGAAAATGGGCCTTGCTACGCACCAGGTTTGACACTTCTAGGGAATATACCTGGGTTAATTCACATATTCTTTATAAACCATTTTGAATGAGTTGAAAATATTTTTAGTATTTAAAAACATTCCAAAATAATCTTTTTTATGAATTTGAGATTATATATGCATTAATCGTTGATTTTTTATTAAATTATTTACTAGTTTTGGGATTATAAACTATTTTTCATAATGTTATGATCTAATCTAGAGTATTCCATTTTTTAGAAATGGCTTCTAACTGAAGGAATGTAAATTGTATCAATGAATGTCTTCTATTTAGGGATTTCCTTACTAGAAAATAAAATGAAGTTGGAGATGGAGTTGTATCTAGAACTAATCAAATGGAGGATGGATACCCCAAGTGTCAATGGAATATACCTAAAAAGTATATAATATAGGATTCATAAGCTTATAATATTACTAAATATGAAGTAGAATCATTAATCTTTTTGTGTTTGGTAAAAGAATTAGTTCATGAGAGTATTATATTAATGATATTTTCATTATAAAAATTATTAAATGTATAAGGATTATAATTAAGTACTTTTTCTATAAGGATTTAAAGCATATATTGAATGGTATTGATGACCAAGAAGAAAGATTCATTGAAAATTTTAAATTATTAGAAAACACATAATTGATGGAAATATAACCCTTAATATGTTCATGATGTTGATATAATTATGATGGCACAGAGAGATGATTGATATGGAAAATGTAAATTCTACAGTATTGACTACCTTGGAACTGATTAATGATTTATTTAAAAAGTGTTTTATGCTATCATTAATAGAGATATATTTTTTGGATTTAAGGAATTTATCGAATAATATGTGTTTTATTTAAGGAAAAAGTAAGTATGAATTATTTCAATTGGTTTTTAAGGAAATTTAGGTTTTTACTGTGTTTCAATAGAATACTTGATAAAGGGATTCAAATTTTTGGTTTGTGATAATTAATAACTACTTCGTGTAGTTTAAGGGTGTTGGAGCCAAAATTTGGGACAAAGAGAAGGCCCTAAGATGGCCTCATGGACTGCCTCACGAAGCCACTTCATGGAGTCCCCCCAGCACCGCACCCGCCACGAAGCAAAGAAGATGGGGGGCTCCAAAAAATTATTTGACGTTCACGAGCCCTCCATGAAGCAATGAAGGTGGGAGGCACCGTGAACGAATTTGACATCCGCGCCGCCGCCGCAAAGCCAAGAAGGCGGGATGCTCTACGACACCATTTGACGTTCGCGACTCTCCATGAATCCCCCAAGTACCTCTTCGCGCCGTGTGATTTCCCCTCTACGGAGCCTCTTTCCCATAAATATTGGGCTCCCCCTAAGCCCGAAAGATGGACAATCCGACCTTTCGTCTTCTCATCTCCAGAATTGGGGAGAACTCTTCCGCTCGGTGAACCATGAGTTGTGTGAGGTACTTCTGCTTCGCAAAGTGCCTCCCAATTGTCTCGTTTTTATCCCCTCTTCCGAGAGGGATGCCTTTCACGAATCCAAAGGGCTTTTTCAAAGGAAGGGGATCCTCAAGGGGACCCAGGTCATCGTAGAGTGTTTAAGCTTGGGGAAACACCCTTTATGAACACATGATCAACATGCTAAGGTAGAGTCACTGTACCTCACAAAGCACATTGCTTCCTGATATCTTTCTTCCCAAGGCACCTTTGCTCCGCGAGGCTGTGCTCCGTGAATTCCCTTCCACTTCGCAAAGCACCTCCCATTTTCACCTCTGCCCCAAGATAAGGTCAAGGCACCCCACTTCCGGAAGCACACCCCTACACAAGTTCTCTCCACCACACGGAGCAACATATCTCCACAAGGCCCTTTCCTGTTGACCCCTCTTCTTAGTAATCCCTTTTCCCATGAGACCCTACAGGTTTGCACGAGGTGACTTCAAAGTCCCCTAGATGATACCAGCCATTGCGTTACATTTCCTAATGCTTCTTCTCATTGTCATGCTAATGGCTATTTCTTCTTCGCATAACGATGCTAACGTGGACCCCTCGATGGTTCGCCCCACGACACCCCCTCAGTATGGTAATGTCAGTGCCTTACCTCCCACAAGGAGCAGAGGGTACCAGTTATGTATGTCCTAGGGGTGCGGAGAAAATCCACCTCGTCCGAGCTACAGGACTTTAAACTATCATGAACGATCATCCCCAACACATGATGTTAAAATGTGACTTGACCGCATGCCCCACATGCAGGGTCCCCCCGCCTTGGGCATTCTCCACACCCCTAGTCTCCAGAGGGGATGATATCCTCCTTCTTGAAGTGGAGTTTGTCCGCGGGGAAGGGAAACCATCTTGGTGTAAGCCCCTAACTTTTATTGTAGGAGGCATCACCCTTGATCCTCCTCACATCCTCGGTGCCAAGGCCAGTGGAGGGCATGATAGGGAATGGGGATCCTCCCTTCTTCGGTCCCAAGTCCCTCTCCTATTGCGCTTTGTCACCATCAGGCCTCCATCCTAGAGTAAGTCCCAATCTTTCTTTCCCAGGGCCGCTCCACGCATTTGCCCCACTCTACATCCCATGGACACACCTTTCACAACGTGATCGTTAGGTCTCTGCCGCCACTTGTTTCTCACACCATTCACTACTCACGTGGGCTTAGAGTAAGCATTGACCATGACAACATCCCTATCCTGCATGGCCTCAAACTGTATTTCGCCCCCCTCCCACAAGACATTAAACTTTATTTCTCCTCCATCTCGCATGACATTAAACTGAATTTTCCCCCATCCCCCATGATGTTAAACTGCATTTTTCCCCTCTCCTGCATGACGTTAAACTGTACACCCAAACTACAAGGACTTTGATCCATGTCAAGGAATGGTATGAGGAAGCCTTCATGAGGTTCAAGCCCAACAACCATTGGCCCCGACCATCTCCGTGTCGGTGCGCCAAGCCCCATTAACACCTTGGGCATCCTAGAGTCTAGTCCACACACATCATGAACTACATGGTCTTTGATCCTTGCTAAGGCAGGGTACATAGGAAGCCTCCATGAGGTTCAAGCCCACCACCCATTAGTCGTTCTGACCTTCTTCACATTGGTTCACCAACACCTCAGGCAACCTAGAGTGTAAGCCCTACTCCATCTGAACTACGTGGTATTTGATCCTTGCTAAGGAAGGGTACGTAAGAAGCCTTCCCGAGGTTCAAGCCCACCACCCTGGTCATTCCGACCTCATTCATGTCGGTTCACCAACACCCTGGGAAGCTTCTTTGCTCAATCTCCATCAACCATTGCCGCTCCATAGTGGCACCTGGGCAGCCTAGAGTGTAAGACCCACACCATCTGAACTATGTGTTCTTTGATCCATGTCAAGGAATGGTACATAGGAAGCCTCCCTGAGGTTAAATCCCACCATCCACCTGGACCAAGGTCATTATTCACATCGGTTCTTCGACACCCCATCCTGAACGACGTGGTCTTTGATCCATGTCAAGGCATGGTACGTAGGAATCCTCCCCGAGGTCCAAGCCCACCACCCTAGTCGTTCTGACCCCCTTCACATCTCTTCACCCCCGTCCCGCATAACATTAAACTGTATCCATCTAGAACTATGGGGACTTTGATCCTTGCTAAGGCATGGTACGTAGGAATCCACCCTGGGGTTCAATCCCATCATCCATCAGACCCCCAATCCATCTTCACATCGGTTCGCCGACACACCCCATTCGGAACTACATGAACTTTGATCCATGTCAAGGAATGGTACATAGGAAGCTTCTACGAGGTTAAGTCCCACCACTAGTGGATCCCCGGGTCCACATTCATGTCGGTTTGCTGACGACTCGCCACCAGAACTATGGGGACTTTGATTCCCTACAACGGGGATACATTGGAAGCCTCTTCAAGACTCAATCCCAAAACCATCGTACATCCTAATTCTTACTCGGGCCGCCACATCCCGGTGAGATCATGCAACTTCATTCCCCTCCACATCATTCGGGGATCCATCCACGTGTTGGCCCCAATATCGGTGTTCCCTCCAGGGGGTTCCTCAATCTGATCCACTCTAATCAGTGTTTCGATTAGTATGATATGTCTCTGATGGAAGTTAAACTCGCGGAATACCCTGTGTTAAACATGAGAAGCTGAGGAAAACCTCAGATACAAGCCTATGGAATATGATTCCCCACGTTCGATGTGGGTTTCCTCGGGCTTTCGTGCCCTTGAGAAGCCCAATAATATGGGACCTAAAAGAGACACACCAATCCCCAGCGTCCATACATGCCAGTGATACCCATCATGACTACTCCTCTAACTGAAGGTTGCTGCCTGGACCGGACCCCTTGGAATGTCCTGACAGAAGCAGCGTAATTTACTAGTGTCCATGAAAATATGGCACCGAGAAGAGTTTCATGAACAACGTATTAAATCTATGAGGGAGACCCGGACTAGGTGAAAAATTCTGAGGAGGAATCCATGGAAGGAAGAACTGACATCCCATCATCCCATTTCGATCAAGGTGAAAACATACCTGAACAAGGAAGGAATACCACCCACCTTTGGAAAGCAGGAATGCAGGGTTAACAAAAGTCGCGCCTATCACACCCAGGTAGATGGATGCGCGTGCCCCGAAAAAATAATCAGAAACAGAAATGGTGAACTCGGCCTGAAATTATTTCCTCAATATGGAGATTAGTCATGCTTGGGGCATACATGGATTGATGTGTCACCAGATCCAGACATCCGGTGCTAGGTCCCGCCAAGAAAATAGTGGGCCTGGAGTGAAACTCACTAGAATTTGGGGTAGTAGAACATTGGACATCCCTTTCTGCGATGTTCTCAGTGTGGATACCTCTTACCGATCACAGAAGACGATATGAAATTGGGGTATTGGTCGTCGATTCTGTTTTCCTTTTAGCACTAATGAGTTCATCTCTCTGCTTCTCAGGAATCAGGTTACTGTCACGGGAACGCGATCGCCACCCGCCCACCTACACAGGGGCTGGGGCAATGCCAATGCGGACGCTCCGCGTGGTTTCACCACTTCTGCAACGGCTTCTGCATCCACGACTGTGGGGCTCCCACGCCCCATCTCTCCATCGGAAGTTATCCAATGAAGGGTAATTAACGACGTCGTACATCGTTTCGAGGAAGTAGGCTTCATCCCTATGTAGGATATGGCCTTCCTGGACATGGAGGCATCCAATCCCCACCATCAACAACACCCCTGAGGGCCGCGTAGGGAGCCGCTACTCCCCACCCGAAAATTCAATCGATTCGGGAGTCTGTCCCTAGGGAGCTTTGACAACTCCCTACCTTACGCTGAGGAGGTGGGCGACAACCCGCCCAGCCCGGTCAGAGTCCCAATGCAGGGGATCCCAGAAAGGGCCCCCACCTGGCCACGTCAATGCCGCCGCTCGGCTTTTCCGGAGGAACAGGTAAGCTCTGCACCTGCACCACCAGCACTGGCTCGCTTGACCCGATGCCAGCATCGGGCACGAGCTGAGGATGCCCGCCAAGGGGCGTCAACATCGTTTTCTACTGTGGACCGAGCCACTGCTAACGCATATCATCAAGTACCTACACATACTGATCAGGGGCGCTCCTACACTCAGTCGGGATCGGGGCCCCAATAGCCCCACGGGTAGGCTGGGTCGACTCTCCTGGTCACGGGCAATAGCGGGGGTCGTTATGAACCAACCCATAGCGATGCCACCCTGTATGGAGGTCCTCCCCGTACCACCACCATAGAGGTCAGGGGTCTTCCCCACTTCGAGGCTCGGCAGGGAGGTCTGACTCGTGCCACCCCCAATCCAAATGAGGGTCTGCCCCGCGACACTAACTTTCGATAAGGAAGACTCTCCCGTGCCCGTCACATTGGGTATGGAGATCTTCCTCCTGCCCCAGACCATCGACATGGAGACGTTAACCATCTGGTCTCCCTTCAACGTGGGGATCCTCCCTACATCCTCTCTGCAGCTTGTGAAGACCCTCCTCACCCCGGCAACCAGAGGGGTGAAGGCCAGCCTCGCTCCACCCGCACCAAGAATGGAGGTCCTCCCCATGCTCTCATCAGTTCCAATAGAGGTTTCTCCCTTTCAGGTGCTGTTCATGGAGGCCCTCTCCATGTCCCCTTCAACATTGGTCCCGGTGCTCCTCATATCCAGGATTTCTCGGGTGGAAACCCTCTTTGACCTAGCACCGGTGAGACCAAAAGAACCACATGTCGGAAATCGGCTTTGTCCTGAGGATCGACCCAGGGGCAGGAAGATGGGTCTTCGTCGACACAAGAAGTATCACGGGAAGGCTCGGATGGGGATCAAACTGGTCTGTTTCTCTGACCTTGAAGTAGGGTTCGACGTCACTCGGGAACCCTCCCCATGCTCATCCGAGTCAAGGGCTAGGGATGGGACAAGGTGCATCATCCTGGTGCTCCCGAAAGGCGAGGTCCATAGGATTCCCTCTTCCCTCTGAAGGTTCATCCAGGAGGATAAAAATCAGGCGACCCCGCAAGTTACGGTCATGACGTCACCACCATCATCACCGGAAGCGTTTTATACCTCCACAAGAGATCACGAAGAGCTATTTTAGGGACCAATGGCGGGCGAGAAGCAGCACGACCCACCACCAGCTGCCCTGTCCCCTGAGCTAGGAATGGTGGCTGTTATCCCCTCCTACCGTGACATAGCAGCCATGTCACTACACTCCTCGGATGATATCTTGAGAATCAGCCACTAGTCAGCCTGTTCGTCGTATTCTCCACCGGCCAACCTGCTGTCCCAGTGGTCTGCCTCAGTACCGCTGCCAGTTCCTCAACCACCCCCAGTTGGCGAGTGGGGAAATCAAGGGCCAGACCCTGAATTTGATCTGAGAAGATTCTAGAGCATCCTTGCAGCATACCATTACCCCGAGAAGTTCTGGCCCGCAGTGGCGCGGGGTTTCTGCATACCCAAGTCCCTCACCCCATAGGAAGTTGAGTGTTTCTGGTACACTTTTTGGGTTACGTATTTCGGTCTCCTTCATCAGCATGTGTTTTATCCAAGGAGCCAAGCGCATTTTGAAGACATCAATGAGCAGTGTCGTCTAGTCAATCTGGTCGTACTCCCTGTGGCCTAGTTCCGCAAGTCACCAGGTCGTCATGAGGCCCTCCAACACTAATGCGTTCAGAGTATCAAGGTACTCTGCAAAATCATCAAGGAGGATACCCCCCACGTTCAAGTCCGTGGTAGGGGTAGTATGCTACCCTCCCCTTCATCCCTATCTGATAGCAGCCTGACTCACTGTGCGATATTGAGGACACGCCCCTCGAGAAGGGTCACCATCAACATGGCCGACATAGTGGACAAGGATGAAGAGCTCGAGTTTCTCGATAGAGACTTACCCCCTGAGGGTGTCCCGCCACTGTTGGACCCATCAGAGAGTATTACTCGTCAATAGAGGAACCTCCTAGGTCTAAGGTGTTGGTACTCCGCCGGAATGCTTGTAAGGGAAAAGAGCATGTCGGAGCTATCAAGCACTCCGACCCATCAACCTCAGTGCAGAAGATGAAGGAGGACCCCGAGAAGGCCACGTTGCGCCATCAACTTGCTGACCAAAAGAGGTTGGTTGACGAACTCCTGGCTGAACGTGCTATAGAGCGATGACCCAACTATGGTGATCCTAGGCTAGGGTAGCAGGGTAAGGAAAAACTTCACCTTGGTGAGCTGCCCCCAGGAAACCCTGATCATGCCGCATTCACTGACTGGGTGTAATCCAAAGATCATGGCAACAGGGTGTGGTATGTCTCTCCAAACCCTCCTGAACGGCACAAAAATCCAAAAAACCCTGATTGGGCTCCTCCGGTAGCCCCAAGGTTTTCTCCACCAGTCGCACCATGAGCCACTAAACATTTCTACCGCATTGAATAGACCGAAAAAGAGCTCATTGTTGGGGACCCCCATCAAGATAGGGACCCACGTCCAGATGATCCAATGGAGGCACTCATTGCCCGCCTTGGGGCATTGGAAATGCAGCCGGTGGTGATCCCACCAGATGACAAGCCATATCCGGAATGGGTGGATGATATGTCGATGCCTCCAGGTTTTGGGAATCCCACCTTATCCACCTTCAACAGTACGGGGCACCCGCCGCTACATCTGTCCCACTTCAACTCAAGGTGTGGACCCATGTTGGGGACTCCAGCACAGTAGGAGGCTGCCAAGCTCCGTTGTTTCATTCAGACACTGGAGGGGCCTACATTTTTCTGGTACAACCAGCTCCCCGTTGGATCCATGCCCAGCTGGGAGGGCCTTCGTAGGAAGTTCCTCTACCAGTTCACCTCTACCACCCAGAAGACCAGCATTGTAGACCTCTTCAAGTGCAAGCAGAGGTCTGATGAGCGAGTCACGAAACCCAATACCTCTTTAAAACGTAGCACCAAATCTGACTTGGATAGACCTTGAGGATCAAGAGGGTAGAGTCTCAGAAGGGTAAACTAAGAGAAAAAACAATATCAAACCATCATCAGGATGCCATTAGAACTAGAAGAAAGACGATGACCTGAAAAAACCAGAGATTCTTTATCAAAACCACTATGAACAACTTTAAGATCTTCTTTGACAACTGTTCTGAGTAGATCACTGTCAAAATAAGGTTTAGAAGATTTTCTAGTAGCATTAGAATCAATGAAATCTAAGATAAGATATTTCAGTTGATTTATCACTTTCTGAAGGCACCCCTTATACTCATCAATTAACGTGTTATGTCTAATAACAAGTTCACGCATCTCTAGAACAATCTTCTTGTTTTTTTCAGATACTTTTTCTGCTGAAGAAGTTAGATGAGGTTGAATCAGTGAGGATACTTCCTATGGGGTCTGAGTAACAAAATTTTCAAATGTATGAGAAGCAGGTTCTGGTGTCGAGTTCATCACTTTCTTCATATCTGGAACCATAACTCTTAGAGTCTTTACTTCATCACTATGCAGTTTTTTCAGAACTATAACTTCGTGAATATCAATAATCTTTTTGGGTTGAATTTTCCATAAGAAATTTTCCAAAAACAGTGAAGCATCTCTTTCACTTAGATTTGTTACAGGAGCCAGTTGGGTATTCATAAGTTTCTCAACTCTAGCCAACATGGTTGTTACAAATTATTATAGATCATCCTTATTCATCAAGTGTGAAGGTTCTTGTGAGGGCTCAAAGATAGAAGCTGAGACATGATCTGGTTCTTTGGAAGAGATGGTTTCAAGATAAGATGCCATTTTCAAATGAAACATAGTAGACAGATCAAGACCTTTGACCATGACATCCTGTGAATCATTCACATCGAAATAACTAGGAAATTTTTACCATGTATCCAGTGAATTTGGATTAACCTGATTAGGCACTTCAACAGATTCCAGATAGGGGGATGCTTCTGGTAAACAGGTGCATCCTTCTCAGGACTGAGAGATTTAGACCCTTGATCTATTAACACTATTTCATCCCTAATTTCCTAATCCATTTCCTATCTGGCCAACTAAAAGGCTAGCTCCATTCTCTCTTCAGTAGAAAGAATAACTTCCATAGTAGTTTGTTCCTCTACATGTTCCTCGCCAAAAGCTTCTTGCACAAGAGATAGATCATTTTTATATTCTCTTATACAACATCCTTTTATCTTTCAACAGCAACAAAATCTTCTTTTGAGGAAGGTTATTCTTACAAATCAACATCTTTTTTAGGAACATGCACTTATTTCTCCGATAAGTCTTGAAGAACATCTTCATTGTCCTCCTCATTCAGGATAGTTTCTGTTGAAGGTGAAAGAAACTATTCTTATTATTCTTCTTAAATATACTCAAAAAAATTCATCTGGTTATAAACCGATATCATAAACCTCTTTATGTCTTGAAGGGTGTTCCACTGGATTGAACTTTTCATAAATTCTATCATTCTCTTCCACCCATACTTTTCTCCTAGGATTCCAACTTATTTTCATCCTCTTTACTGTAACTTTTGAGATATAAAACTCATAATCCTAGATAACTTCTTTATTTGGTCCAAACAATCCTTTGACATAAAGAATTCCTAAGATAAGCCTAAAATAAAATAGGGAGGTTGACTTGGAGGTTGTTTTGATCAACTCACACATATGGTGTATAAGAAACATTCATAGATTTATCCTATATCCATTTTTTATGAGATGTATTTAGAATACATCTTGATATATGACTACAACAAAATCACCTTTTCTCAGACTAATTAGATTCGGAACAAATTTAAACAGGAGTCTAGTTTCCCCATCTAGCTCTGCAGCTATAGCTCTCCTCTTGGTTGCATTTCCAGTTAAACTTCTCAAATCTTCTTCCAAGACAAAGAATTCACTTAGAGGTGGAGGACCTCTCAGATAGTCCTCACGAATAACCTCATGATCCATCCTAAGGCTTTCATCCCATAAACTTAAAGAAAAAGTGCATCTCTTTCCATTTCTTCATCTTCTCACAACATATCCATCTTCCATATCAAAAGAAAACTAAGCATACCGGTAAAATTGTGCAAATAATTTCAGGTAAATAGTCTTATCATCCTTTATAAACCAATCTAACCATTATTTATCTTTCAATACTTTCAACACCAGAGACTTACTTGACATGAGCCACTTGGGGAAAATATCTTTTTCAGGCACCACTAATCTATCTACTAGAGTCGGATTCAGAGGACCTTCGAGTGCTATCTTCGGCATGATTTTCCTCTTTTTCTTTAAAGTGTGTTTCTTAGGATTTGATGACAAAGGGAATTTCATCATGGGAATTCACTAAAGGTTTGAGAGAGAAAAGGGTTGAAGGAGGGTTACAATTTGAGAGAAGAGAAGAGGGCTTGAGTGAAGAATGATTGAAACTTATTTTATTTTATCATTTAGGAATACCAATCATTGCAAAATCAAAAGTGTTGTAAAGTAAAAGGGTAAAATAAATAATTACCATGATAGAAGATATAATGTATAAATAAAACAGTAAGTCGTATTTATGTTGACATAGTAACTGACTCTCACGGTGAGATAGTAACAAGTGTTCATGATGAGACCATAACTAGTGTTCATGGTGAGACCATAACTATAATATTCTTAAACTGTGCGACTATATTGTTTGAGACAGCAAGTGTCAGATAGTAGCTGGGAAATTGTAACTATGAGACCGTAAACATGAAATAGTAAGTTTTAAGATAGTAAAACTATAGAACTATTAGAGTTAAACAGTAATATCAAAATAGTGATTTATGAAATTGTAAATTGTGAAACAGTAAGATATGAAACAGTAACATATGAAACAGTAATATATAAAACAATAAGATATGAAAAAATAAGATATGAAATAGTAAGATATGAAATAGTAATATAACTACTTAAGATTTATCATACCCAATTCATGTATGATGTAATCTATTCTTTTAGAATTTAGTGGTTTGGTGAATATATCAGCAAGCTGATATTCAGTTCTAATGAATTCCAATGTGATGTCACCATTTTGATAATGATATCTCAAAAAGTGATGTATTACATCAATTTGCTTTTTCCTATAGTAAGAAACATTATTTTTTGAGATTTTAATAGCACATGTATTGTCACAATTTATAGGTACATGCTCGAATTGATATCCATAATCTAGTAATGTGTGTTTCATCCACTAAGTTTGTGCACAAAAACTACTAGCAGCTATGTATTCAGCCTCTGTAGTAGATAATGCAACAAATTTTTTTTTCTTACTACACCATGATACTATTGACTTGCCTAAAATGTGACATGTTCCATATGTGATTTTTCTATTTAACTTACAACCACCGAATTTATCTTTAGAATAACTAACTAATTCAAATGATTGTCTTCTAGGATAGAACAATCCTAGATTGGGTGTATGCTTGAGGTAATTGGAAATTCTCTTAAACACATTTAAATGAGATTCTTTAGGATTTTCTTGAAAACAATCTCACATAAACACACTAAAAATAAGCTCTTCATCCTTGAATTGGTTCACATGTATTTGTTTAGACCATATAGAGTTTATAGTTTAAATGGGAAGCATAATTTTTATGTTCTTGTAGATGAATTTTCTAGATATACTTGGACTTTCTTTTTGGCTCGAAAAAGTGAAACCTGCTCTCATTTTACCAAATATTCTAAAACAGTAGAAAGTCATAGTGGAAATAAAATTAAATCCTTAAGAAGTGATCAGGGTCGTGAGTTTGAAAATCAAGAATTTTAATCCTTTTTCTCACAAAATAGCTATAGTCATAATATCTCTGCTCCTAGAACACCTCAATAGAATGGAGTTGAAGAAAGAAGAAATAGAACCCTGCAAGATATTGTTAAAACCATGTTTAGTGAGTATGACCTACCTATTTAATTTTGGGCTAAATATGTAAATAAATCATGCTACATAATAAATAGAGTGTTGATTAGACCAATTCTTAATAGGACAATTTATGAGTTATGAAAGAGTTGAAAAACCGAAGTTAGCCACTTCAAAGTTTTTGGTTGCAAATTCTATATCCTTAACACTGAGGGAAATCTTGAAAAATTTTCATCAAAGAGTGATGAAGAAATATTTTTAGGATATTCAATTTCAAGTAAAGTATATAGACTGTTTAATAAAATAAATAAATGTGTGGAAGAATCTTCCCATTTTAAATTTGATGAAATAGATCCACATAAGATTAAGACCAATCTAGAGAACCTAGAGGATGATATATCAAATATAGATATTAATTCAAAATTTTCAAACCATCCTGTAAAAGAATTTATAAAAACTTCTAGTGTTGGAAATTCTTTATACTCAAGCCACATTGAGCCTGAACCTATTGATGAACCTAAAATCACTAGTACCTCTTTTTCTATAACTATTAGACCTCTTAAGAACAATCCTTTAAATGTTGTTGTCGGATACTTAGACAAAGGAACTCAAACTCGACATTATCTTAGAAATCAGGTTGAACATCAAATCTTCTTGTCACAAATTGAACCTAAAAACATTAATGTTGCTATCAATGATGAATTTTGTGTAATGTATATGTAAGAAGAACTTAATCAGTTTTAATGGAACAATGTTTGGAAACTTATTGAAAAACCCAAAGAACCTTTCACTATAGGCACTAAATGGGTATTTATAAATAAGGAAGATGATGCTGGTAACATAGAAAGATACAAGGCTTGATTGGTTTCACAAGGCTATAGTCAATAAGATGGAATCGACTATGAGGAAACCTTTGCACCTGTAGCCATATTTGGAGCCATCAGAATTCTGATTGCTTATGTTGCACATCTGAATTTCAAACTATATCAAATGGATGTTAAGAGTGAATTCCTAAATGAGTAAATAGATGAGGATTTATTTGTTGAGAAACCCTCTAGCTTTACAAGTCCTTATTTTACAAATCATATTTTTAAATTATCAAAAGATTTATATGGTTTAAAATAATCTCAAAAAGATAGGTATGATATATTTTGTACTTTTCTTATTTCCAAATGTTTTAAAAAAGGAATAGCAGATCCTACCATTTTTATAAAACTAATTTCCAATGATTTTTTATTTTTTCAACTATATGTAGATGAGATTAACTTTGGAACTTAAAAATTTTCTTTATGTATTGATTTTTCTAAAATGATGGAAAACGAATTTGAAATGAGTTTAATGGGTGAACTAAAATTATTTCTTGGATTTCAAATCTTTCAAAATAATTATGCTATTATTTTAAGTCAAAGAAAATATACTAGAGATCTTCTAAAATGATTTGGATTTGATAGCACTAAAAGTAGTTACACTCCAATGAGTACCAGTTGTAGGTTGGATCTTGATGAAGATGGAAAATATGTTGATCAAACCACTTATAGAGGAATGATTGGATTTTTAATCTACATAACTGCTATCTGCCCTGACATTATGATTAGTGTGTGTATGTGTGATTTTTTTCAAGAAAATCCTAAAGAATCTCATTTTAATGTGGTTAAGATAATTTTCAAATACCTCGACCATACACCCAATCTAGGATTGTTCTATCCCCGAAGAAAATCATTTGAATTAGTTAGTTATTCTAAAGATAAATTTGGTGGTTGTAAGTTAGATAGAAAAATCACCTATGGAACATGTCACATTTTAGGCAAGTCACTAGTATCATGGTGTAGTAAGAAACAAAATTTTGAGGCATTATCTACTACAGAAGCTGAATACATAGCTGCTGGTAGTTTTTGTGCACAAACATTGTGGATGAAACACACATTACTAGATTATGGATATCAATTAGGGCATGTACCTATAAATTGTGACAATAAAAGTGCTATTAAAATCTCAAAAAATAATGTTTCTTACTCTTGGACAAAGAAAATTGATGTAATACATCACTTTTTGAGAGATTATTATCAAAAAGGTGACATCACTTTGGAATTAATTGGAATTGAATATCAGCTTGCTGATATATTCACCAAACCACTAAAATTATTTCTATTATAGTTATATTAATCCAATTTAGGTAATTTAAATCATTTTGATGTTGAATTTGGTTATAAAAACTGTGTACACTTCTGAACATTCTTTCTTTGAAAACCCGTTTTCTTATTACGTGTACATATTTTAAATTAGAAATTTCCTCATATAAGAATTTAATTTGAAACAATGGATTAAATATTTTGAATAATCATTAATTTTATTATTTAATATGTTAAAATTAGTTTTTTATGACATTGAATAGTAAAAATAGAAAAATTTATTTCCCACGGTTAAAGTAAAAATGGGTTTAGTATAAGATTAAATAGAAAATATAAGGGTTTAAATGACATAAAAAATTAAATAAAATTAACTTTATAGCCTTATTTAGAAATTATTATTTAAAATTCTCACGAATAATTCATTTTTACCTTTTTTCATGTGAAAAACATGTGTACACCTTTTTCGTTTCAAAAAATTACAACTGTGCCACACACCCCACTTATTAATGGAAACCCATGTCCCATATCCATCACAAAATAAATTTGTTTTCTATCCAATACCTACCCACATGAATTTATTACTTCCATATTGTCATACTATAAGTCTTATACTAGGCAGTAATTTACCCTAGGAAGGCATTTGGTGCAAACCTAAGGAGGATACCCATAAAAGATGTAGTGTTATTCTTCAAGTGTTTTAATTCTATTTATTCTTCCACATAATTAAATTAATATTAAAACATAAATATATAGTAAAATAATTATATTTAATATAATTATTTGTTGTTTTTTGAGTTCATGACCAAAAAAAATGTCTACTTCCATCAAAGGGGTTATGAAATCATTATTCATGTGTTTTGTGGACTATCGGCTCACAAACTTATGTCATTTGTTTTTCCATTATCCCCTCGCATAGTTGGTTATTATAATTTATATAAATTATACATATTATATTTATGAAATAATTATACCTATGTATTCATTATATCATATATACCTTTTTTACGTTCCATTATGTATGGGATACGATAACATCATTTATGTGTACGACGAACTACCGTCTTGCGAAGCGATGTGATTCATTTTCACTAACACTTTACATGGATGATAATAAGGGTAAATTTAATAAATATATGTGATATTAATGGAATAATTATTATATTAATTTAATATTTGTAATTATTAATATATAATTTATCATTTTATTTCTTACGTTTTCACTCACTGAAAGATGATAACATCGTTCGTGTGCATGTGGACCACTGCCTTCACAAAGAAATGTGAATCGCTCTTTTTATAAACACTCCATGTTGATGATTAATATAAGTATATTTATATAAAAAATATAGTATATATTTTATTGATATAATTATGGAAAGATAATATATTAGTTACCTTTTTCCATAATGATCATTGAAAAATAGAAATGTTACTCATGTGTACTTACGGCCTATCATCTCCATGATTGTAATGTAGTTAATTTTTATTAGCCATATATCATGATTGGTTTTGAAATTATAATTTATGTATAAATATGATATTTATTTAATTATTATTATTATGTTAATTTTTAAATAATGGCCTATTTGACCATAGTGAACCTAAATAAGGTAATTTTTGAGACCTATACAAAATAGTCATAACATCTGATGTAAACATAATTAATTAAGTAATAAAATATAAAATAGTAATTACTAAAATAAATTGAATAATAAACATAAAAAAGTTTATTATTTAAGAAAATAAAAAATAAAAAATATTACTCAGTAATATAAAGAACGTACATGATGAGTCAGACTCATGGTAAGAGTTTCTCATCTCATTTTTACATCCATGAGACATACGCCATAGTTACCACATATTTCTTCTGTTTGATGAATATATTGTACTTTTTTATATATTATATTGAATTAATTTATCTTAATTTTACTTAATGTTTCATTAAATTTTATTGATTTCATAGGTATTATTATTTAAAATATACCAAACGGGTAAGGGTTTTTTCTTAATATCATGATTTTCAGAATTGATTTTGTTTAAGTCCCCCTTGGGGAAATTATGTGATATTTCTATCTTATAGCCAATTTATTTTATTATAATACAGTTATTAATGAAATTTTCCAACTAATAATTCCAATTTTCCGCTCTTGGGTACTTGAAATTTCAAATAATGTTTTTTAAGAGAACAAGACATTATTTCTCTATTCAGTTGAAAATCCTTTTTCTTCAGAAACCATGTGTTATAATAATATTTTCAAATATGTTTTAGAAATCTCTAAATGATTTATTAATGATATTTTTACCCATTTTTTACTTTTTAAAAATTGGGTTTAAAGGAATATCATTATCATTTTTTTGAAAAAGGAACCTTTCTAGATTTTTTATAGTGAAAACGGAATGATCTTTTGAACTTAAACAACATGTATAGAATTACCCACCAGAAGGACCTCCATTTCATTGAAGATTCATTTTCAAGTTTGAAATTTTAGTTTTAAAATATTTTTTTTTCTAATATTATATAAATTCTTAGTTTTAAAAGTTACTTTCAAATAAAAGGATTCTGATACTATTTTATGAATTTTCTAGTTATAAAATAAAAATGGTAAGTTTTAATGAAATGTTATTTTCCTAAAGAAATGATCAAAGTGATCTTTAAAAATAATTTTCTTTCTAAGAAGTTATCGTTCGATAATAATTATTCTTTAATGGGGATATAAATCAATTTTACCATCCTTGTTTTTTATTCAGACGGTCTATGAGCAGTTTGAATGAGGATATACTATGTTGATACCATTCACATTACAAAGGGTGGTTTATGACTATGTTTATTGATTAGATAATTTTTCAAATTTTATATTCTATTTTTTAAATATGAATATTTATGTTGATTATGTACCACCACATTTATATGATTAATTCATTAGAATTTGTAAGGAATGGGCATGGCCTACTGCTGCCCCTCAATGCATCGATAGGTGTCATGAGACAAACTAGATTTGGTTTTGGGTGAGCCCTTACCCATTTATATTATTGTCTTGAATCTAGAAATTGGAAATATGATATGTATTGTAATAAAGCATTGATTTTATGTTTTTGATATCCATCATTATTCATTAAATCATTATGAATTTATTATTTATATTCCATGTGTTTATTTGACTAGTTAGAATATGTATTATTAATTTTTCATGATTCTGTGATTCTTTATATAGAATTATTTGATCATCTTTTATTCATACCATATTATTTTATAGTTATTTATAAAATGGATTGTGTATTAATTATTTAAATTTTCATATTGATTATGTTTTATTTATTCATATCTTATGTTGCGTGCTTACCATTACTGATCATTTGATCTCACCCCATTCTTATCTATTATTTTAATTGTTTAGAATGTTAGGAAGTGTTTTGTGGATGATATGAAGAGAAATGCTAAGGGGAATAATTGTGTTCTCAAAGAAAATACTTTTTCTCTATTATATATTCAATAATAATAATACATTCAACTATGTATCTAGTTTAGAAAGAAATATAAACTATTAAGCCACTACTAAAAAACTGGGTTTATGTAGTTGTAAGGTTTTAACGTACCTAGTTAAAAGTGATGTTAAATACCCCCTTTGTCAGTGCTATAACAAGTTTTGTAATTTCGGGTCTTTAACAATGCTTAAAAAATGTTTGTTAAAGGGGTTCCTTTATCAATAGTTGTAAAAACATGCTGATAAAGGGGGTCCTTGATCAGTGCTTGTAAAAAAGGACTGATAAAAGGGGTTATTTTAATGTGCTTTTTTAGAAGCATTGATAATGATCCCCTAATGAGCACTTTTTTACTAGTGCAGATATAGGCTATATTTTTTCAAAATAGTTATATTTAATTACAAATAATATATTAATATATAGTTTTTTATATTGATATAAATATAATATATGTTTTATAAATATGTTTTTGATAGGTTAAATAATCATTACTCTTAATATATAATATAATTAGTGAAAACCACTTATAAAATAATAAAATAAATATTTTTAATTAATATTTTTCTAATTATTACTGATAAATAGTCATTTAATAAAAATTTGAAGATTAAAAAAAATTAAAAAAGTCAATAAAAGTTCTCAAATAAATTAAAAACACAACTGAAACTTCCAACAACCATGACTTTTGATTCAGGTGTCTATTTGGGCTCTACCACATATCAAATCAAATCCGATGATGATTAGTATGCTTTCATGACTGGGGGTACATCAATATCTTATTTTTTGAGGTCAAAAGAGGCCCTGAAGGCCTCCAAAACTGAGTGTTTAGTCGGGGTATCTAAATTTTTTAACATTCGATGGAATTTCAGCCACATTTAAGTGGGTATTATTGATTTATTATAGGGACAAATTTTTTCCCAAGGATTAAATTAATATTTTTATAATATTTTTGATGTTTTATAATTTTTCACAATGTGGTTATATTTATAAATAAATATATGAATTTTTTTTTATATTTACTCTTAATAAATCACTTGTATAAATACATATATCAAAATATTTACATAGAAATGTATTTTAAATATATTAAATAAATATTTATTATTCATTTTATTTAAATAAAAAATATTATTCATTTTATTTACCATATAAAAATCCATTAACATGTATATGTAATTTAAATATGTATATATGTGTCTGTATTAATAAACATAGACACACATATATGTATATTCTTATATATATATATATTTATATTCATATATATATATATGAAAATTAATGTATAAAATATTTAAATATATATTACTGTATATATATATCACACATTTCAAAACATATATGAATAAATAGAATAGTCTTTAAATATACAACAAAACATACATGACATAGTGGTAATGATAATTCAATCACACAAGGGTGGTCCTGGGATGAAATCCAGGTGCACATATGTATTTGGGGTATCCTTTTAGTACTGAGGAATTGGGTGGTGGTGTATGACGATGTATGGGTAGTGGAAAAAACTGAGAAAGGGAGTTATAAGCACTGAAAAGGGGGTGTCTTAGGTGTGTGAAAATGTAATTTATTTTTTAAAATATTTTTAACAGTGCTAAAAAATGCACCATTAAAGGAACTCTTTAACAGTGCGAAAAAAGTCTTGTTAAAGGCACCTATTAACAATGCTAAAAATAAGTACTGTTAAAGGCTTCTTTTATTAAATTTTTTAGCACTGTTAAAGGGTTCATTTAAAAGTATTTTTTGAGCGATGTTAAAGGCCCCCATTTTAACATCTCTCTCAATATTAGTGCTTTTGAATCACTGATAAAACCCTTTAACTAGCACTATTAAATCCCCGATTTATATTATTAGGTCCATTGAGATGTGATTCTTTATATCTTATTCAATCTAACAAATTTGACATTGATTATGGTCTATAGAGTTTAGGTCAATATAGTTGGTATTAGAGGAATTTTATTAGAATCTAAGTGAACTATATTTTGGGAAAACTAGATTAGGTAATATAAACCAATGATATAAATTTAGGATAAGTATATAAGAACATCCTAAAATATAAGTTTGGATGAGATTGTGTAGTATTTTCTAGAATATATATCCCTATTTGGATACTAAAAATGGATGTGGTTATGGAATATATGTACTTAGGGGTAATAACTCGGAGAAGGGGGCATTATTCTTGATCCAATCATCACATGGTGAATGAAAATGGGCCTTACTATACACCAGGTTTGACACTTCTAGGGAATATACTTGGGTTAATTCACATATTCATTATAAACCATTTTGAATGAGTTGAAAATATTTTTAGTATTTAAAAACATTCCAAAATAAACTTTTGTATGAATTTGAGATTAGATATACATAAATCGTTGAATTTTTATTAAATTATCTACTAGTTTTGGGATTATAAACTATTTTTCATAATATTATGATCTAATCTAGAGTATTCCCTTGTTTAGAAATGGCTCCTAACCGAAGGAATGGAAATTGTATCAATGAATGTCCACTATTTAGATATTTCCTTCCTATAAAAGAAAATGAAGCTGGAGATGGATTTGTAGCTAAAACTAATCAAATGTAGGATGGATACCCCAAGTTTCAATGGAATATACCTCAAAAATATATAATATAGGATTCATAAGCTTATAATATTACTAAATATGATGTTGAATCATTAATCTTATTGTGTTTTTTTTCAAGAATTAGTTCATTAGAGTATTCTATTAATGATATTTTCATTATAAAAATTATTAAATGTATAAGGATTGTAATGAAGTACTTTTTCTATAAGGATTTAAAGAATATATTAAATGGTATTGATGGACAAGAATAAAGATTCATTGAAAATTCTAAATTCATAGAAAACACATAATTGAGGGAAATATAACTGTTAATATGTTCATGATGTTGATATAATTATGATGGGATAGAGAGATGATTGATATGGAAAAAGTAAATTCTATAGTACTGACTACCTTGGAACTGATTAATGATTTATTTAAAAAGTGTTTTATGCTATCATTAATAGAGATATAGTTTTTGGATTTAAGGAATTTATCCAATAATATGTGTTTTATTTAAGGAAAAAGTAAGCATGAAATCTTTCAATAGGTTTTTATGGCAATTTAGGTTTTTACTATGTTTTAGTAGAATAATTGAATAAGGGATTCAAATTTTTGGTTTTTGATAATTAATAGCTACTCTTGTTGTTTAGGGGTGTTGGATCCAAAATTCGGGACAAAGAGAAGGCCCCAAGATGGCCTCACGGATAGCCTCACGAAGCCACTTGATGGAGTCCCCCCAGAACCACGGCCGCTGCGAAGCGAAGAAGGTGGGAGGCTCCACAAATGCATTTGACGTTCGTGAGCCCACCATAAAGCAAAAAAGGTGGGAGGCACCATGAAAAAATTTGACATCCGCGACACCGCCACAAAGCCCAGAAGGCAGGACGCTTTACGACCCCATTTGATGTTCGCGACTCTCCATGAAGCCCAAAAGTCCCTCTTCACACCGTGTGAGTCCACTCCGTGGAGCCTCTTGCTCATAAATACTGGGCTCCCCCTAAGCCCGATAGATGGGAAATCTGACCTTTTGGCTTCTTATCTCCCGAATCACGAATCACTCTTCCACTCGGTGAACCATGATCTGTGCGAGGTACTTCTGCTTTGTGAAGTGCCTCCCCATTGTCTTATTTTGATCCCCTCTTCCGAGAGGGCTGCCTTTCGCGAATCCAAAGGGATTTTGCAAAGGAAGGGGATCCTCAAGTGGACCCGGGTCATCGCAGAGTGTTTATGCTTCGTGAAACACCCTTCATGCACACATGATCCACATGCTAAGGCAGAATCATTGTACCTCGCAAAGCACATTGCTTCCTGACGTCTTTCTTCACGAGGCACCTTTGCTCCGCGAGGCTGTACTCCGTGAATGCCCTTCCACTTCGCAAAGCACCTCCCATTTTCACCTCTTCCCCGAGCTATGGTCAAGGCACCCCACTTCAATAAGCACACCCCTACACAAGTTCTCTCTACCACGTGGAGCAACAGAGATCCACAAGGCCCTTTCCTGTGGACCCCTCATCTTAGCAATCTCCTTTCCTGTGCGACCCTACAGGTTTGCACGATGTGACTTAAATGTCCCCTAGATGATACCACCCATTGCGTTACTTCGCCTAATTCTTCTTCGCATTGTCATGCTAATGGCTATTTCTTCTTCGTATAGCGATGCTAACATGGACCCCTCGATGGTTCGCCCCGCGACACCCCCTCAGTACGGTGTTGCCGGTGCCTTCCCTCCCACAAGGAGCAGAGGGTACCGGTTATGTAAGTCCAAGGGGTGCGGAGAAAACCCACCTCATCCGAGCTACATGACGTTAAATTGCCATGAAAAATAATCCCCAATACATGACGTTAAAATGTGACCTGACCCCATGCCCCACATGCAGGGTCCCCCCGCCTTGGGCATTCTCCACGCCCCTAGTCTCTATAGGGGATGATATCCTCCTTCTTGGACTGGAGTTTGTCCGCGGGGAAGGGAAACCATCTTTGTGTAAGCCCCTAGATTTTCTTGAAGGAGATAGCACCCTTGCTCCTCCTCACTTCCTCGGTGCCAAGGCCAGCGGAGGGCATGATAGGGAATGGGGATCCTCCCTTCTCCGGTCCCAATTCCATCTCCTGTTTCACATTGTCACCATCAGGCCTCCATCCTGGAGTAAGTCCCAATATTTCTTTCCCTGGGCCGCTCCACGCATATGCCCCACTCCACATCCCACAGACACACCTTTCGCAACGTGATCATCAGGTCTCTGCCGCCTCTTGTTTCTCACACCATGCACTACTCACGTGGGCTTAGAGTAAGCATTGACCATGAAAACATCCCTGTCCCGCATGAAGTTAAACTGTATTTCGCCCGCGTCCCACAAGATGTTAAACTATATTTCTCCCCCATCCTGCATGACGTTAAACTGAATTTTCCCCCATCCCGCATAACGTTAAACTGCATTTCTCCCCTCTCCCGCATGACGTTAAACTGTACACCCGAACTCCAAGGACATTGATCCATGTTAAGGAATGGTACGAGGAAGCCACCATGAGGTTCAATCCCAACAACAATTGGCCCCGACCATCTCTGTGTCGGTGCGCCAAGCCCCATTAACACCTTGGGCAGCCTAGAGTGTAAGTCCCACATTTTCTGAACTACATGGTCTTTGATCCTTGCTAAGGCAGGGTATGTAGGAAGCCTCCCTAAGGTTCAAGCCCACCACCCATTAGTCATTCTGACCCTCTTCACATTGGTTCACCAACACCTCAGGCATCCTAGAGTGTAACCCCCACACGATATGAACTATGTGGTATTTGATCCTTGCTAAGGCAGGGCACGTAAGAATCCTCCCCGAGGTTCAAGCCCACCACCCTGGCCATTCCGACATCCTTCATGTCGGATCACCAACACCCTGGGAAGCCTCTTTGCATAATCTCCATCCACCATTGTTGCTCCATAGTGGCACCTGGGAAGCCTAGAGTGTAAGACCCACACCATTTGAACTATGTGTTCTTTGATCCATGTCAAGGAATGGTACATAGGAAGCCTCTCTGAGGTTAAATCCCACCATCCACCCGGACCAAGGTCCTTATTCACATCGATTATTCGACACGACATCCTGAACTACGTGGTCTTTGATCCATTTCAGGTCATGGTACGTAGGAATTCTCCATGAGGTCCAAGCCCACCACCTTGGTCGTTCCGACCCCTTCACGTCTGTTCACGCCTGTCCCGCATGATGTTAAACTGTATCCATCTAGAACTATAGGGACTTTGGTCCCTGCCAAGGCATGGTACGTAGAAATCAACCCTGGGGTTCAATCCCGTCATCCATCAGACCCCCGGTCCATCTTCACATCGTTTCTCTGACACACCCCATTCGAAACTACATGAACATGGATCCATGTCAAGGAACTGTACATTGGAAGCCTCTACGAGGTTCAATCCCACCACCAGTGGATCCCTGGGTAAACATTCATGTCGGTTTGCTGACGACTCGCCACTAGAACCACGGGGACATTGATTCCCTACAACGGGGATACATAGGAAGCCTCTTCAAGACTCAATCCCAAAACCATCGTCCATCTTGATTCCTACTCGGGCTGCCACATCCTGGTGAGATGATGCCACTTCATTCCCCTCCACAACATTCGGGGAGCCGTCCACGTGTTGGCCCCAATATCGGTGTTCCCTCCAGGGGGTTCCTCAATCTGATTCACTCTAATCAGGGTTTCGATTAGTCTGATATGTCTCCGCTGGATGTTAAACTCACGGCATACCCTGCGTTAAACATGGGAAGCTGAGGAAAACCTCAGATACAAGCCTATGGTATATGATTCCCCACGTTCGATGTGGGATTCCTCGGGCTACCGCACCCTTGAGAAGCCCAATAATATGGGACATAAAAGAGACACACGAATCCCCAGCGTCCAAACATGCCAGTGATGCCCAATGTGACTACTCCCCTAACTGAAGGTTGATGCATGGACCGGACCCCTTGGAATATCCTAACAAAAGCAGCGTAATTAACTACTGTCCATGATAATATGGCACCAAGAAGATTTTCACAAACAAAGTAGTAAATCTATGAGGGAGACTCGGACTAGGTGACAAATTCTGAAGAGGATCCATGGAAGGAAGAACCGACATACCATCATCCCATTTCGATCAAGGTGAAAACGTACCTGAACAAGGAAGGAATGCCACCCGCCTTTGGAAAGCAGGAATACAGGGTAAAAAAAAGTTGCGCCTGTCGCACCCAAGCAGATGGACGCACGCGCCCCGGCAAAAGCATCAGAAACAGAAATGGTAAACCCAACCTGAAATTTTCTCCTCAATATGGAGATTAGTAACGCTCAGGGCATCCATGGATTGATGTGCCACTGGATCTAGAAATCCTGTTCTAGGTCCCGCCAAGAAAATAGCAGGCCTAGAGTGAAACTCACCCGAATTTGGGGCAGTAGAACATTGGACATCCCTTTCTGTGATGTTGTCAGTGTAGATACCTCTTACCGATCAAAGAAGGTGATATGGCATTGGGGCATTGGTCATCGATTCTGTTTTCCTTTCAGAACTGATGAGTTCATCTCTCTGCTTCTCAGAAATCAGGTTGTTGTCACAGGAACACGATCACCACTCTCCCACCTACATAAGGTCAGGGGCAATGCCAGCGCGGACGCTCCGCGTGGTTTCACCACTTCTGCAACGGCTTCGGCATCCATGACCGTGGGGCTCCCACACCCCATCTCTCCATCAGAAGTTATCCAAAGAAGGGTAATTAACGACCTCGTACATCGTTACGAGGAAGAGGGAGTCATATCTATGTAGGATATGGCCCGCATGGACCTGGAGGCGTCCAAGCCCAGCCATCAACAATTCCCTCGAGGGTCACGCAGGGAGCCGCTGCTCCCCACCCCCAAATTCAATCATTTCAGGAGTCTGTCCCTGGAGAGATTTGACAAATCCCTAACTTACGCTGAGGAGGTGGGTGACATCCAGCCCCGCCCGCTCAGAGTACCAATAAAGGAGCTCCCAGCAAGGTCCCCCACCTGGCCACCTCAACGCCGCCGCCCGGCTTTGCTGGAGGAACAGGTAAGCTATTCCCCTACACCACTAGCACTGGCTCACCTGACCCAAGGCCAGCGTCGGGCATGAGCTGAGGATGCCCGCCAAGGGGCGTCAACATCGTTGGCTACTGTGGACCGAGCCACCAATGACGCATATCATCAAGTATCTACACAAACTGATCAGGGGTGCTCCTACACCCAGTCGGGATTGATGCCCCAACAGCCCCACGGGTAGGCTGGGTCGACTCTCCTGGTCACGGGCATGAACGAGGGTCGTTATGAACCAACCCGCAACAATGCCACCCCATACGGAGGTCCTCCCCGTACCACCACCACAGAGGGCATGGGTCTTCCCCACTTTGAGGCTCAGCAGGGAGTTATGCCCCGTGCCACCCCCAATCTGAATGAGGGTCTTCCCCGTGACGGTAAAATTCGATACAGAAGCCTCTCCCATGCCCATCACACCGGGTATGGAGATCTTCCTCTAGCCCCAGACCATTGACATGGTGGCGTTACCCATCCGGTCACCCTTCAACGTGGGGATCCTCCCTACATCCTCTCTGCAGCTAGCGAAGACCCTCCTCACCCTGGCAACCAGAGGGGTGAAGGCCAGCCTCGCTCCACCCGCACCAAGCATGGAGGTCCTCCCCATGCTCTCGTCGGTTCCAACAATGGTTTCTCCCTTTAAGGTTTTGTTCATGGAGGTCCTCCCCATCTCCCCTTCAACATTTTTCCCAGGGCTCCTCATATCCTGGATTTCTCGGGTGGAAACCCTCTCTGACCAAGCACCAATGAGACCGAAGGACCACATGTTGGAAATCAGCTTTGTCCCGAGGATCCACCCAGGGGAAGGAAGATGGGTCATCGTCGACACAAGAAGTATCCCGGGAAGGCTCGGATGGGGATCAAACTGGTCTGCTTCTCAGACCCAGAAGTAGGGTATGACTTCACTCGGGAACCCTCCCCTCACTCATCTGAGTCAAGGGCTGGGGCTGGGACAAGGTGCATCAGCCTGGTGCTCCTGGAAGGCGAGGTCCATAGGATTCCCACTTCCCTCTAAAGGTTCATCCATGAGGATGAAAATCAGGCGACCCCACAGGTTACGGTCATGCAGTCACCACCATCATCACTGGAAGTGCTTTCTACCTCCACAAGAGATCACGAAGAGCTATTTTAGGGACCAATGGCGGGTGAGAAGCAGCGCAAACCACCACCAGCAGCCCTGGCCCCTAAGCTAGGAATAGTGGATGTTATCACCTCCTACCGTGACATAGCAGCCATATCACTACACTCCTCAAAGGACAGCCCAAGAATCGGCCACCAGTCAACCTGTTCGCCGTATTCTTCACCGGAAAACCTGTTGTCCCAGTGGTCTGCCTTAGTACCACTGCCAGATCCTCAACCACCCCCAGTTGGTGAGTGGGGAAATCAAGGGCCAGACCCTGATTTTGATCCGAGAAGCTTCTGGAGCATCCTTGCAGCGGACCATTTCCCTGAGATGTTCTGGCCTGCGGTGGCGTGAGATTTTTGCATAACCAAGTCCCTCACCCCATAGGAAGTTGAGTGTTTCTGCTACACTTTTTGGGTGACGCATTTCAGTCTCCTTCATCAGTGTGTGTTTTATCCAAGGAGACAAGCACATTTTGAAGACATCAGTGAGTAGTGCCGTCTAGTTGATCTGGTCTTACTCCCTGTAGCACAGTGCCCCGAGTCACCAGGTCATCGTGAGGCCCTCCAACATTAATGCATTCAGAGTATCAAGGTACTCCACAAAATCATCAAGAAGGCTACCCCCATGTGCAAGTCCATGGCCGGGGGTAGTATGCTACCCTTCTCTTCATCACTATCTGACAGCAGCCCGACTAGCTATGCGATATTGAGGACACACCCCCGAGAAGGGTCACAGTCCACATGGAGGACATAGTGGACAAGGACGAAGAGCTCGAGTTTCTCGATGTAGACTTACCCCCTGAGGGTGTCCTGCCACAGTTGGACCCATCGGGGAGGATTGCTCGTCAGTAGAGGAACCTCTTAGGTCTGAGGCGTTGGTCCTCATCCGGAATGCTTTTAAGGGAAAAGAGCATGTCGGAGCTGTCAAGCACTCCGACCCATCCACCTCAGTGTAGAAGCCGAAGGAGGACCCCGAGAAGGCCACGTTGCGCCATCAACTTGCTGACCAAAAGAGGTTGGTTGATGAACTCCTGGCTGAACGCACTATAGAGCGATGACCCAACTATGGTGATCCTTGGCCGGGGTAGCAGTGGCAAGAACAACTTCACCTCGATTAAATTCCCCCAGGAAACCCTGATCATGCCGCATTCACTGACAGGGTGGAAGCCAAAGATCAGGGCAAGAGGGTGTGGTATGTCTCTCCAAACCCTGCTGAATGGCACAACAATCCAAGGAACCCCGATTGGGCTCCCCCGGCAGCCCCTAGGTTTGCTCCACCAGTCGCTCCATGAGACACTAAACCTGTCCATCGCATTGAAGAGACCGACAACGTACTTGTGGTTGGGGACCCCCATCAAGACAGGGACCCACGTCCAGACGATCCAATGGTGGCACTCATTGCCTACCTTGGGGCATTGGAAACGCAGCAGGGGGTGATCCCATTAGATGACAATCCATATCCGGAATTGGTGGATGATATGCCGATGCCTCCGGGTTTTGGGAATCCCACCTTCTCCCCCTTCAACATGATGGGGCACCCGCCGCTACATCTGTCCCACTTCAACTCGAGGTGTGGACCCATGTTGGGGACTCTAGCACAGTAGGAGGCCGCCAAGCTCCGTTGTTTCATTCATACACTGGAGGGGCCGACATTTGTCTGGTACAGCCAGCTCCCCATTGGATCCATGGCCAGCTGGGAGGACCTTCATAGGAAGTTCCTCTACCAGTTCACCTCTACCACCCAGAAGACCAGCATCGTAGACCACTTCAAGTTCAAGCAGAGGTATGATGAGTGAGTTGCAGACTTTGTCTCTTGGTGGAAGGGGCTCACATACTCCCTGGACATGCCGCTGACTTATGAGAAAATACTGATGATGTGCGTATAGAATGTGAAGACGGAACAAGATCCCTCCCAGATCGCTCAGAACTATCTCGGAGGGTTCCAAGACTTCTCAGATAAGTCCCAGCACCTCGAAGAAGCCTTGAAACAGGCAGGAAAGTATGTTTGTCTCCCCCTACAATCCCAGCAAAGAGATATTCCAGAGCCGAGCCCACCGCGGTGGCCCAAATAGAGGCCCATAGGCAGAAAGAGTTGCTACCAGTAGCACTGGCCCCACCACCTTGCCGAGGACCGCCACCTCAGGTACATCCTCCGGCTCCACAATGTCCTCATAATTGGCAGGCACCTCCACGTAATGCGCTGCCACCGCCCAGGCCAGACAATCAGGGTCCCGCTCCTCGACAGGACGCTCTGGCCCCTCGTCAGGGCTAGACTCCAAGGCCTCCTTATCCGGAAAAAAGGCACCAGACTTACTCGTTCAATGAGAATAAGGTCCCTGGTTACTTCCGTAGTTCCCTAGAGCAGGGGATTATACACTTTCCTGAGTGCAGAAGGCCGGAAGAGGCAAATCTCACCGATCGCCCCAACTACTGCCCCTATCATCAGATTCTGGGGAACACGCTCAAGCAGTGCTATGTGTTTAAATACTGGCTCTAGGACCAGGTCGATAACAACATAGTAAGGCTGGGCCCGACCCCAGCACAAGTGGCAGGTGTCTTCATAATATCAGATGGCAGTTGCGATGGCGAAGGCGGTTGGCAGCAGATTCCTAACCACTGGTCCCAGAAGTATAATGATAGGATGGATCGCAAGACGGTCGCCTGCTCCCATGGAATTGTTTGGGCACGCCTAAATCATTCAGAGCCTTTAGAAGCTACAACCACCACCTCTACATCATCATCTTAACTGGCCTCTTCACAGAAGATCAAGCATCAATGACGCATGAAAAAGAAATGTGCCCCGCCAATGTCATCATCGTCTCGCACTCTCGGTGACTTCATGCCCACTAAGATAGGGATCCCTCCTAGGATCCTCCCAGTGGTGGATGATTCTTCAAGTGACATTCAAGGGTATGGTTCGGTTAACACCGTCGAGTTGGTAAATCCTTATATGACTCCCAACGAGGGGGAGCACCAGGCAAACCTCCCAAATGTCCCCAGTCGGCGCCAACGTCGGCGAAGCCATGACTATATGGGTCATCGAGCCTCATCAGCTAGTGCATCTAGCCAGGACATGAATGCCACTGAGACCAGACGGTAGGCCCAGCATAGAGCTCAGCACTCACAGCCTCTTCATCTAATGTCATCGGGATCATGTCCACCACCGTTTGTGCTACTGGATCAGGCAGAGCCACTTCGGCCGTACCGCGACCAACTTCGCCCCACTATAGATCGACCTCAGTCATCTGAACCTCATCTGGTAGCTAATATTTAGGCTTTGACCAGTGAGCAGCGGGATCTTCCCAGTACCACTCAGCCGCCGGTCTAGCCGGCATGGTCCGCCATGCCTCCAGTCGCCGTGCGACTCCCTGCAAGCACAAGTTTTCACCTGGCACGGAAGTACGATGTCCTCTAGCACCTTTTCAGCATCCTAGTGATCCTTTACATCCTCAAAGCCCTATTCCTATCATCAGATATGCACAAGGCCCTCACTGAGGCTTTAAGGAGACCCCTCCAGTTTGAGGCGGAGGTAGAAGCGGCGGAAGCCTTTCATGCTGAAGCAGTTGGGATTGCCGAATGTCAAGCCATCATTTCGTTCTCATGAGAGGATGAAGGCTCTCCCATACAGGGGAACATCTGCCCGATTTACATCACCATCCAATTTAACGGTGTGGAGGTTCGCCGCTGTCACGCTGAAACCGGCTCTAGGATCAACCTTATCCAGACGCAGACATTGTGAAAGATGGGATTTTCTTAGGATGACCTGACTCCGTCTGATTTAAGGATCTAGAGATATGACAGGACAGAGCAGACCCCAGTCGGTAAGATCTGTCTAAAGACCCAGTTCGGTGGCCTAGTTTCCAGTGCTGAATTTATGGTTGTCTCCCAGGACATAGCGTATAATGCATTGATGGGAAGAAAATGGCTCCATATGCACGCGACGGTCCCCTCATCGTACCACCAATGCCTTAAGTACTCCCTTAATGGTAGAGTAGGCGTAATCCAAGGTGATGTAGTTCCATTCACCTCTTTTGAATCCTGTTATCTGGAGGCTGACTATTACAAGATCAAGGATAAGCAAATTCAGGCAAGCGAGGTTGATCCTGCCACGGTCACTAGTGACCCTTAGGCCAGTCTAGATGACGCCTATGTCCTCCCAATCCATAGATTGGAGGCCACAACCTCTGACATGGGGAAATTATTTTTTTTCTTGGGTACAAGAGGAAGGAATATTCCCATTTCCAAGCGACAGTGGAAAATCACCTCATACTCCTACACAAACCAGGCTCAAGTGATCCCGAAACCTCCTACCCCCGTACGATACTGGGATATCAGCCCCATGGAAATGGTAGTACATCATACGTGTCTATTTGGATGGGATAGGGTTAACCGGCTCAATCCGACGTGCCACTATTGATTTGATATCATAAAGTGTGGTCCCCTAGGCTAAAGGCCAGATGGGATCAGATCGACTGCCTTTATCGCTACGGTCTCAGTAGCGTGTGAGTCTCCTGATGCACTGTCTACTGCTGCCCAGGCTGGTACCAGCCTCTTATCAGGTTCTTCTGAACAAGGGGAAGCCTCACCTAATGGGAATCCCTCCTCCACAAGCGAAGAAGATGATTTGGGGGAGGCTCCCCCCACCATTGAAAAAGGAGACTCTGCCACGGTCGATGAACTGGTACAGGAAAACCATGGTAGCAAGGCAGATCCAAGAACCGCATTGATCTATGCCGCTATGTACTTCGAGGAGAAGCAGTGGTACATGGACTTCCTTAAACAGTATTGTGATGTGTTTTCCTGGAGTTACGATGAGATGCCAGGGCTAGATCCTCAGGTAGCCATCCACCGTCTCAGTCTCCGAACTAACCATTGCAGGTTCATACAGCCTCCCAGAAAGATGCACCCTTCTCACGGTGCCATGGTTGAGGCCAAAGATGACAAGCTCATCAGGGCCAACTTCATCAAGGAGGTACAGTAGCCTAGGTGGCTAGCCAACATCATGCCAGTCAAGAAGAAGAATGACTAGATCAGAGTCTGTATTGACTTCCAAGATCTCAACTGTCTTTTACCGAAGGATGATTTTCCTCTTCCAGTGACAGAATTGTTGATCGACTCCACGATTGGGTTCCAAGCCGTCTCCTTCATGGACGGTTACTCTGGATATAATCAGATCCGGATGGACCCCGAGGATGAATATTCCATAACTTTCAGGGCACCCCAAGGTACTCTCTATTACCAGGTTATTCCCTTCAGCCTGAAGAATGTTGGTGCCACCTATTAGCGGGCCATGCATCACATATTCAAGCCAATCATCAAGACATTCGTGGAGTGCTATGTGGATGATATGGTGGACAAATCACACTAGTTCTAGGACTATCTCAAGGACCTTGGGAAAGTGTTTGGTTTCTTCGATTCCTGCCACATTAAGATGAACCCATTGAAGTGTGCCTTTGGGGATAATTCTGGAAAGTTTCGTGGCTTTGTTCTCAGGTACCGAGGCATTGAGATTGACCTAGAGAAGATCAAGGTAATCAGCCAGATGCCTCCCCCGATCAATATTTGGGAGCTTCAAGGTCTCCAAGTCCACTTATCCAACATATGCCGATTCATTGAGAATATGGATGGAAAGTGTAATCCCTTTTCTCGGCTAATGAAGAAAGGCTCTTCCTATGAATGGGATAAGGAGTGTCAGACCACCTTTGAGGAAATCAAGAAGTATCTACTCCATACTCTGGTCATGATGCCACCTGTCTCCAATAAGCCGCTAATTCTGTATGTCACCACCTTTGAACGATCTCTCGATTCCCTTCTCGCCTAGAAGAACAATGAGAGGACAGAGAACAGTATCTAATACCTCAACCGCATGCTTCTCAATACAGTGACCAGGTACTCCCCCATCGAGAAGAGATTCCTTGCATTGGTATTCGCAGTACAGAAGTTATAACATAACCTATAGCACCATGAGGTACAACTGGTGTCTCGGGTAGAACCTTTGAAGTACATTCTGAACCAACCCATGTTGACCGGCTGTCTAGCACGGTGGGCGGTCATCCTCCAGTAGTTTTACATCAGGTTCGTCCCCTAGAAGGCTATCAAGGGGAAGGCATTGAAAAACTTTCTAGCTGCCCATCCAACCTCCGCAGACCAGTCCATAGATATGGATTTTTCCGACGAGGAAATCCTCTCGGTACATCATATCATCCCATGTTGGAAAATGAACTTTGACAGTGCCTCCCGGAGTCCCACTGGTAGGAGGCTCAATAATCCTAGGCTCAATAGAGTGGTCCTGGGTATCGTTTTCATTACCCCAGTGCAAGACATTCTGTCATACTCATTCCTGTTGTCAGAAGGCTGCACCAAAAATGATTCATAGTATCAGGCTCTTATCACTGGCCTCAAGCTGGCCCTTGAGATCAATGTACGCCATTTTCACGTGAAAGTGTATTCTGAGCTAGTCATCAAGCAAGTCACAGTGGCTATGTTTCCAGGAAGTCAGAGCTCGTACCATTGTTGGAGCACACCCTCCTTCTAATGGCCCAGTTCCCTTCTTGACCAGAGGTTACCCATGTCCCTCAGTCGCAGAATGGTCGAGCGGATGCTCTGGCCTGCTTAGCTGCGTCACTTACAGAGCCTGAGCAGGATGATCTGATTATACATGTGGAACACCAGAGAGTCATTTCCCCAATCACCCCAAAGGATGAAAATGGTCTGCGAGTATGACATCTTACCGCCGGATCCTCCACGTCGAGACCGCTAGGCTCATCAGATCCAGTGGTTGATGTGACTCCCAACTGGAGAGCCCCTTTTGTCAAGTATCTCAAAAATGGTTGCCTCCCGGCTGATCAGGCCGAGTGTGAGCGAATCTGACGCTGCACATTGCATTTTACTCCCCGGAGTGGTCCTCGTCTTGAGCAGATCCTCTATAAGTGCATTTTCGATGGTATTCTACTCTGTTGCATCCAAGGGGTTGAGATTCCATAGGTTATGCAAGAGGTTCACACCGGTTCCTGTAGTTCCCACTAGGCTGGGCTAAAGCTGTCCCATCAGATCTAGAGACTGGGGTACTTCTGGCCCCCTATGATCCATGATTGTATCGAGTTTTCAAAGATATGTCACGTGTGCCAATTTCATACTAACTTCCTGTATCAGCCGCTAGAACCTCTCCACTCCACCAATTACTCTTGGACATTTGCGGTATGGGGACTCGCTTTCATGGGACCATATCCACTAGCGATCGCTCGCTAATGAAGGTTCATCCTGACCGCCACATATTTATTCTCTAAGTGGGTAGAAGCAATTCCACTCAAGGAGGTCAAGGCCCCTTCCATAGTTGAATTCATGAGCTCCAATATCATCCACCATTTTGGAGTCCCTCACACCGTCCTCACTGATAACCAACCCAAATTCCGAGCAGCCGAGCTGACGAAATTATATGCCAAGTACAATATCCATTCAAACCATACCTCCCGCTATCACGAATAGGAAAATGGACATATCGATGAATTAAACAAAACCATCTCTAAATTTTTTCAAAAAATGGTTGGCCTTAACAAGAAGAGTTGGCCGAACAAGCTACCCAATGCCCTCTGGGCTTATCAGATGATGACTCGTAACTCCACCCAGGTGACCGCATATTCCCTAGTGTACGGGACCAAGGCCGTCCTGCCCATCGAGATCTAGCTTCCTTCGTTACACACTGTGTTCTATTACCAACATGCATCATATAGAGTGGCCTAAATCCGTCTAGATGAATTGGAAGCACTTGACGAGAATAGGCTTCTTGCCCGGCACAATCTAGAAAGGAATCAGAATAAGATGGCTAGAGCCTTCAATAAGAAGTTTTACCTCCGCTCCTTTTTACAAGGCGACCTGGTATTGGCCCTCAGAGCAACAATGATCCTTGGCAGGAAACCACCCAAGATGGAACCCAAATGGGAAGGACCTTACATAGTCCACAAAGTTTACCCCAACAGAGCGTACTCTCTGGTATCCATGGATAGTGAGCGTATAACTCGTCCCACCAATGCCAAGTTCCTCAAGCAATACTTTTCCAGATCCAGATTGTCCTGCGTGACCTTAAACTTTTGGTCCTACAGGACCCGAAACTGCACGCTAGTCCTGCACGACTTCAAACTGCGCATCGTTCAGTATGACGTTAAACTGCATTTTCAGAACTATGTGTGGCTTGATTCCCATCCTCATGGGATATGTTGGAATGCTCAGACACATTGTCTTGATCCCAGCCACAAGATTTTCTCTTTGAATATCCCCCCTAGGTATAGTTCTCCCAGAGGATCTTTTCATGATATGGTGTAGGCTTCCTTAGCCCCAATCATGTCAGGATTATAGCGGTCACATCATGTGCCCACCCCCCGTTCTTCTATTCTCCCACGTCTTCACCGCACGATGTTAAACATCACGGCCTTCAAGAACTACGTATGGATAGATTCCCATCCTCATGGGATACGCAAGAACGCCCAGATATTTCGTCTGTAGGCCCAGCCCAAACGCTAAAATCTTCCCCCCAGAGTCAAGACGTATGGCAGGGGTGAAACCTTTTTCATCAATTCACGTCGAGAAAACCTTGATCCGGCCGTACGTCCCACTCCCTGGAGATGTTCTCCTCTTTGAGAGATGGGTAGAACTATGAATCACCCACTCCACGACTGGGATTCCATCACCTTTCCCGTCTGGAAGGCCCCCTAAATGGTATGGATGCTAGGTCTAAGGGATCTCTCTTACCACTTCGGGCCAACACCCTCGAGGATGTCGAGAAACAATCTGATACAAGTCCCACGTTTTGAATATGGCCAGCGGTCGATGCTCATTTATTGCTCCTAAATGGTCATTATAGCGACGATGTGTTTAAAACATGGTCAACAGCCATCCTAGATCACTGGAACCACCACAAGATGTCCTAAACATCGAGTGTGGTGGTTCATTCTGCCCAGTTGTATCTCTATGTGATGAAATCCTTTCGGGCGATGCCAACCATTGGGCCCCTCGGCCTTTTTTGGCCCCGACCCAGGTTCTCTCTTCTGGGATTGTATAGTGTGGTATAGGATTTTTTCCTCATTCACATTGGGTTGCTCACCATGCCATACAAATCCCTAGATGAGACACCTCGTCCTTCCCCTCATCCTCACTACAAGACATTAAACTGCAATGTGGTCGGGCCTTCCTGACTGAGGCCTAACCTCAGGCCCCATGGCCTTCTCGGGCCCCCGACCCTCATCCTCACTACAAGATGTTAACCAACAAACTATTCGGGCCTTCCTAACCGAGGCCCAGCCTTAAGCCCCTTGTCCTTCTCATGCCCCCGACCCTCGTCCTCACTGTAAGACGTTAAACTGAAAGTTGGTCGGGCCTTCCAGACCGAGGCCCAGCCTTAGGCCCCTTGGCCTTCTTGGGCCCCCAACCCTCGTCCTCACTACAAGATGTTAAAATGTAAACTGGTTGGGCCTTCCTGACTGAGGCCTACCCTCAGGCCCCTTGTCCTTCTTGGGCCCCTGGACCTCGTCCTCACTACAAGTTGTTAAACTGCAAATTGGTCAGGCCTTCCTGACCTAGGCCCAGCCTCAGGCCCCTTGGCCTTCTCAGGCCCCCGGCCTAGGTTCTCTCTTTTTGGATTGTACATTGTGGTGTGGGATTATGTCCCCATCCATGTCAGGTTACCCACCATGCTATACACTCCCTCATTAGGGTATGATACCCCCGTGTGACTTCAAGAACTACGTGTGTCTTGATTTTCATCCTCATGGGATACGTAGGACCACCCGATTGTCTTGACTTTGGGTCCAGCCCCATCTCCTGGAAATATCCATTTCACCTTGGCCCCTTGGCCTACCCTCTCCTTCCTGGACACGTTCGTCAACCCTTTTCGGCGATTCACCAATGTGCCTAAGGGTACTCAGGTCTACTACCTAGAATTTCAGACTCTGCTAATACATGCTTCCACCTACTTTTCAGGCTTTTTGTTCCCCTTTATTAGGGATTCTATCACCTTTCACACCCAAAGGGACCCTCAAGTGGCATGGATTCTAGGATTAAGGTCTCTCCTACCATTACGGGCCAACACCCCAGAGGTTCGCGGACAAAAAACCAATACAAATCTTGTGTTGTGAATATAGTCAGTGGTTGATACTTATTTGTTGTTCTCATTTCAGGCTAACGCGATATGGATACTGGATTTCTCCATGGTCAACATTTACCCCCCATCGCCACGCCAACCCCTTTCAGCCCAAAATATCGGTTACATGATTCACATCCTCCTCCACCTCACCATGTCCAAGTAGAACTTCGAAACTCTGGGTACTATTCCTCAGTGTGCATCTGCACATTAGGAGGAAAAATCTGTGACAGGGAAATCATTTGGGCCCCTTGGGCCGAGGTTCCCCTCTCGGAATTACGTACGGTGTGATACGGGATCATTTCCCCATTCATGTCAGTGATGTTTTATTTCACCTTACACATTCCCCGCCTTGTATCGTCTCTGCTACATCTGTGCTACACACCGTTAAAATGCATGATCGGTCCCATTACATGACCCTAAACTGTGATATTATCATCCTGGACGCACGACGAAAAGTGGCACTACATCGTGATGTCCTCAAGGGGGAACCATGTTTGGTATTGGTCACACACCATACCATTTTTCAACGCCCACTACGGATTGATTCTTGTGGCGATGGCAAAGCCTACTACCCTAGGCCAGTTTCTTAACAAAAAAACCACTCACCTAAAAGGAAAAACATGATTTATCAAATACCGCTTCTCTTAGTGAGAGGGCCATGACTACACTCCCTTTTATCCCTGGTGATGGTACCTTACCATGCCACTTCAAGAACTACATACAGCTTGATCCCTATCCTCATGAGGTACGTAGGAATGCTTGTGTACTTTGCCTCAGGCCTAGATAAACTCTGTTTTCTATCCCTCAACCTAAAACTTCTCCAAGGAACGTGTGGCGGCCATAACCCCCAGTTCCCATGCACGTGAGGTTTTTGTAATTACCCCACCATGTGTCTCCCACATTTCTTACCATCCACGGTTCGAGTTATACAACCCTAATCTAAGATCTCCCTATGGGAAGGGACTCGACTCCCTCTATCTAATACATCTCATTGTCGTATTTAGAGGCATTTGACAAAGAGCCTGAAGTGTGGAATTTTCACGGGGACATTACCCTCATTCTATGTCCAAGCTTCATGAGCTCACTATTTGGATCCTCACCCTCTCCCACATCTGAAGGGACTATCTAATAGTCTGGTCCCATGCCGCATCGGCTCAACAATCGTCCTGGGCCAACACCCCCAAGGATCTCTAACAACATTTGCGACATGGTCCTGTGTTTCAAACATGGTCAATGGTTGAACCTCATTTGTCTATCCCCATTCCAGGATAACACAATGTGGATGCTGCGTTTCCACCACAGTCAACAGTTATCCTCCATCATCCAGCCACCATCATTGTTGTCTATATTCTGAGCTTCATGATTCACACATTTTTACTTCCTCATGTCCAAGTGGAATTCTGACATACTTGGCTTTATCTCTTCGTGCATCTAGGTGAGCTACATGGATGAGTTAGCATTAATGGGACAATATTTACCGAGAATCCCTTCTCCCTAACATGTTCCTTCCTAGGTTAAGAATTCCCCCATTACTTCTTTTTTCCCACATCGAGCAAGACTCATGTGGGATTAGTAGTTTTGGTAGGATGTACACCGGCGCAGCCATGCCTCTCATCGTCCCACATGACATTAAACTGTACTTCCAGAACTACGTATGGATTGATTCCCATCCTCATAGGATACGTAGAGACACCCAGGAATTTCACCTAGGGTCCATCCCTGAGAATCACAGATCCCATCCTTTCCCACCATCGATCCCTCATCCTAACTCTTTGTTGGGAACCTTGTAACTACGACTTTTCCCTGAACAAATTAGGGATGCCCCAAGATGACATTGGGAAGCGATGACTCCCTCAAAAGAAAGGGCCTGTCTGAAAGAAGGAATGATCCATGATAAAACTGATGCATCCATCTAGTGTGCTTACACCACGGTGGTGTAAATTCAGGAGTGTTGGATTCTATTCGAACAAACCCTCACTCCACATTCCATGCTTTGCGTTCCCCTTTTCAGACCCTCGTCCTCTTTCATGTCTGGAGGAATCCCCTAACGGTATGGATGCTCGGCCTATGGCCCGCCTACTATCCTGGTCCAACGTTCCAGAAGACTAACAGATGGAATTTCCGACAGGTCCCATGTTTCGAACATTGTCAACGGTCGACCCTCATTTGTTATCCCCACTCCAGGCTAATACAATAAGAATGCTGTGTTTCGAATGCGGTCAATAGTTATTATTTATTGTCACACCAACCCCATAATGTTCTGAATCCTAGGTATTATGATTCACACATCCCATTCCCATCTGTTATGATCGATTTCAGTGCCCCTAGGGTTACACCATTCATGCACAAGAGCATGCAAGGAAAACGATAATTCATATGTTCTGAGAACTTAATTCTCTAGTCAAGTATCTCCCATTGTCTCCTAGAAATCCAGATCAGTTGTTCAGACCCCGGATGCTCGAAGCTTGGTTTGCACTCCTACATTTGGATGGGGTGATAAGGTGTTCATCCCGTGTTTATCACATCAGGCTCGACCCACGTGAGCTTAGGGAATGATCAGTGGGCGCTTCACAAACATCATAATGACACAGTAAACTGATGTGAACAATGAAAATCATGCGTGCTACAACATTCAGACAATCAAAGCATGAATGTGCGTTTAAGGGTTTTTAATTTTTACCATACCTAGGGATCCACTCCCCCCATGGACAGATTGACCTCATCGAAGAAAAGTTGAAGCTCTGCCACCCTCTGGATGGTGGCGTCCAAGAGATGCTGCTGCCTGTTCACCTCCTGCTCCTCCTCGGTGGTGAGAGGGAGCAATTCATTGGCCGAAATCTGAGACCACTCCACGTCATCCTGCATGGAGACCATCTCCCCAGAAGCTCTCCTCAGGCCCTCTTCGGCGTCAGCTAGCTGGGCTTTCAATCGTGATATTAGCTCAGATTGTGCATTGAGGGAGGTCAAGAGTTCGTCCACCCAGTTTTGCAGTCACTGGACCTCATCTTCAGCCTTCTAGAGGCCCTTGATGTTTATCACCTTCCTTCACTGTCATCCCACTCTAAGGCCACGGTCATACTCTCGAATATTTTCCGCCATAAGATCTCGGATGAGCATGTGAGGATGCCAGAAATCTACTCCCCCAGCACACAATTCGTGCTGTCGGGAGTGAAGTCTGTCCATTTCGTCCAACCATAGTGCTTGGGGGTGTCGTTGATGAAGCGTGCGATCAACTTCCATGATCGGCGATAGACTATTTTGATTTCCTGCTTGTCAGAGGCTGTCTTGTCCCAGTTGGCGCTATTGGCAGGCTCGTATGCAAGGAATTCCCCCAGGAACTCATCGCTCGGGTCCACATCTGGCATTGGATTAGGCATGGAAGGGCCTTAATTGTCTGGTTGATCCTCATCATAATATCCCACCTTGATAACCTCAGGTACTGTCCCAATGGTGTCCCCGCCATTGATCAGGAGTGTTGTGGTTCGGTCAGGATGGATGTTCACCTCCACGACCATCGACATGCCCCTGGGAAGGGAGCTACCAGAAGCCCTAACCAACTTCGTCATAGCATCCCATGCCAATTGAAGGACCGTACACACAAAAAAGGGGACGTGAATGTAAGTTAACGTGGTTAGGAGATGGAAGCTGTGAATTCGGTAGAGGAGACTAATAGAGGACAAATCCTGGGTCCCGCTTCTGGGTTGATGTCGTCAGAAACCCAAGACGTGGCCCCCCCGTATATGGTTGGAAGGTCTAGAGACTTTGAGGGAGCCACCTTGACTATCCCAGCCTCACTAGACATGGAATTTGATGCAGCCACAGGCGTGGATCCTGAAGGTCCCATGTCGGGACCAACTGAGGGGCAAGAATGAGGTCTATGCACCAGGTCCTCCTGCGTAGTACTGACGCTGATAAGGAATCCAGAGTAACCTAAGTGCAGGCTCTGAAGAAGGAACTTGGGATTTTATCTTGAGGGCCTCCATGAAATATTCAAGATCCGAGGAATGGTCTCCAACTTCACCCTCCTCGGGCAGACTTTCTCTACCAGCCTCGTCTCCACAGGAGGACTCGTCTGAGTCATCAGGTAGGGATAAGCGTTCCCTCAGATCATCGAATGACTGCTACGGAGGGACCATGTGATCCAAAAACACCCTGACTCGGTCTGTCATCAGGGGAAGGGAACCATGGGAGTGTATGAAGTCTTCCAGCTTGGCTATGTATTGCTCCACCTCTGCCTGGGATACAGCAAAACCGGCTCTAATAGGGCTAATTCTCGGAAAGTCCATCCCAAGGCAGTTGAGGTGCTTCCATAACTCGGATGGGACGAGGAATTGCCGGATAACCTCCCATATGTCCCAGGCCTCCGAGAAGATTTAAATCTACGGCATGTCAATGTGGCGCAGTCGTTTCCATGGGGCCTGAGTGGAAATCCTGCAGAATCCTCTCGGTGGCTGCCCCTCTGGATGACTCTGTTCCCTTGGGACCCCCAGTTCTGCCACCACTCCCAGATCTTCTACTGCTGCTCCCCCCTCAACTGGTGCAGGAATCACCGATATAACAGCCCCGCCACTACGGGAGGCCCTCGCCGCCTTTCAGCCTTGACCCCAAGATTGGGGAGGTTCGCCCTCACCGACCAGGACGGTTGGCTGCTTCAGCATCACCCCTGGATAGGTTGCCTCCCAGCTCTAGTCATATTATTTTATCATCCCAAATATGACGGTCGGCAGAGGAAATACATTCCAAATCTTCCCATCTTCATGTGTGAACATGAGCCTCATCTGCCACATCACACACGTGTGCTCCTCGTAGCGCACCCCCAGGTAGACCTATGGGGTCAGCCACTGTAGGCACCAGAATTTACTAGCAAAATGGTGTCGGGTGTATGGATTGCAGAGATTCTCACAGTCCACCCTGGCCACCAAGACCCCACCTCGGAAGTCCAGGAGGTAGGCTCGGTGATCTTCTGTTCCCTGAGAATCATCCGTGAAGGCCCCTGTCGGGAGTGGGAACATATAGAAGTTGAATTTCTCCACCCTTCACACCCGGTTTAGAACCAATAGTGTGGTCATCTTGGTTGGAAATCTCCTCGTGGAATTCAAGATCGAGAGACGGATGTTCGACCCAGGAGGTGAGATGGGGTTAGTATACTCGTAGATCCCCTGATGTGCACCGCCATCCACCCGTACAGAAGGTGGAATGGACCACACACCCTATGTGGCATCTTCCCCTCGCTGATGTGCCACAAAATATTGTACCACATGGCAAGAATCGGGATACCCAGGTTGAACAACCCTCCTGTCTCCAAAGTGGATGCCATGAAGAAAGTTCTTAGTCGCACTCCCATGTCTGTATCCCTCCCTGGAAAGATCCAAACGCAAATGAGTCCTGTGATGAATGCCGCCAGCCTGACTATTGGCCATTTTTCAGTGCTGTCACTGAACCCCCAGATTTGCCACAGGCTATTGTCCAAAAACTGCCAGTATGAGTTCTACTTACTCTGGTCACCTTTTGGGCAAGTTCATGGCCTCTCTGGGAACTCCATGTTTTTTGGGAAGCCCAAAAACATCTTGAACCAGTGCTTGAAGTGGACATCCCTCACGACCTCTTTGTCCTCCCTGGGCACGAGCTCTATCAACACCATTTCCAGATGCAACATCTTCTCAGGATCCACCCACGCCCCTATAGCCGAGAGGAATTCTTCATACATCACCCTCCGTATTGGGACCGTCGAGATCTGTTGCACGTCCCATAGGCTAATGCCAACCTCCCCATGATGTTGGTGAAAGGTATTGGTCCCTGGTGACCACCGACTCAACAACTCCGGAATTAACTACTTCGACTGGTAGATATGGAACTGGGAATCCCAAGCTGCCTCATAGATCCCCACTCTTCTCAGATCTGCTACAAACTCCTCACATGAAGCACATACCCAGTAGGCCCAAGCCCAATCGTCGTTGAAGTTTCCACCCTGTCGCATGTCCCATTCCTCGGACCACCCCTTCTCTGGGTTCCCAAGTGCCGCCTTGTGGATGGTTTGGTACAGGGGAGGGGACGTCTCTAGCTGCAATTTCTTCCCGTCAACATTGTTAAGATGACTCTATAGGAAGTCGGTGATGACAGGCGTGAAATCCTCTCGGGCATGACCATCAGGTGCCCTGAACCATCGGTGCTGACACGACGTGCTTCAAAACCAGTAAGCTGGCTCATCCCTACTTGCTTCAGGGATGAAGACGTCATCCCTCAGCCCAAATCCATACAAGGGAAACCTACTACACATCGGATAGTTCTTATGGATCTCCGACATTAGCTCCACCAAAGAACTATGGTTTGAGTGGCTCTGGAATAGTTCACCTAGCCCCAGACTGTTCACCGTTTTGTCCCTCCGGGCAGCATCCACAAGGACCCCCTGGGAAAATTTTTGATCAGCCATTCATTCTGGAGTTGTGATGTTTCTTTGTATGGTTCACGAGGATCAGTCGGAAATAACGTTCATGAAGGCCGCTCGTGAAGACTGTTTGCGGGGGCGCTGCCTCGGCGTTCAAAGCCGGATCGCGGAGAGCAAACACGGATTCGAGGACTCGTTGTGCGACGCGAAGACCTCATTCGCAGAGATCACTCATGGAGTACGCATAGCATTGAAAATAAAGTACGCAAGAAGATAAGATCACAAAGAAAGGAAATGAAAAAAAGATATGGTAGGTCCCCTATTTATAGACGACGGACGTCGGAGCTTCGCGGCGCGTCCAGTCTATGTGGAGCTTCGTGACATGCCCAACCCGCACGTCCGCTGTCCACCTCGCGAGCCCTCTTCGAGAGTCCACATCGCGAATGACTAAGGATTTTGGTGATTTACCTCATACTTTGACCTTTGATCTCTCCGCGGCTCCATGTCTGAGGGGGGGGGGTCATTTTTTGGTGCCAAAATTCCGGACAAAGAGAAGGCCCCAAGATGGCCCCACACACTGCCTCGTGAAGCCACTTCACGGAGTCCCCCAAGCACAGCGGCCGCCGTGAAGCAAAGAAGGCGGGAGGCTTCGCGAATGCTTTTGACGTTCGTGAGCCCGTTGTGAAGAAAAGAAGGAGGGAGGCTCTGCGAATGAATTTGACGTTCACGATGCTGCCGTGAATCCAAGGAGGTGGGATGCTCTGCGACTCTAGTTGATGTTCGCGACTCGCTGCGAAGCCCCCAAGCCCCTCTTCGCACCGCGTGAGCTCCGCTCCACGGTGCCTCTTGCCTATAAATAATAGGATCCCCCTAATCCAGAAAGATGGAAAATCCGACCTTTCAGCTTCTCATCTATTGAATCATGAAGCACTCTTCCGCTCGGTGAACCATAATTAGTGTGGGGTGCTTCTACTTTGCGAAGTGCCTCCCCATTGTCTCGTTTTGATCCCCTCTTCCGAGAGGGATGCCTTTCATGAAGCCTAAGGGATTTCGAGAAGAAAGGGGATCCCCAAGGGGACCCAGGTTGTCGCAAAGCATTTATGCTTCGCGAAACACAATTCATGTAATCATGATCCACATGCTAAGGCAGGGTCACTGTAACTCACCAAGCACATTGCTTCCCAACATCTTGATTCGCGAGGCACCTTTGTTGTGCGAGGTTGTGCTCCACAAATGCCCTTCCACTTCGTGAAGAATCTCCCATTTTCACCTCTTCCCCATGCTAAGGCCAAGGAACCCCACTTCGCGAAGCACACCCCTTCACATGTGGTCTCTACCACGCGGAGCAACAAAGCTCCACAAGGCCCTTGCCTGTGGACCCCTCTACTTGGCAATCCCTTTTTTTGTGTGACCCTTCCGGGTTGCAAGATGTGACTTCAAAGTCCCCTGGACGATACCACCCATTGCATTACTTCACCAAATGCTTCTTCGCATAGGCACGCTAATGGATATTCCTTCTTCCTATAGCCATGCTAACATGGACCCCTCGATGGTTCGCTCTGTGACACCCCATCAGTACGGCGTTGTCGGTGCCTTCCCTCCCATAAGGAGCAGAGGGTACCGGCTATGTAAGTCCTAGGGGTGCAGAGCAAACCCACCTCATCCGAGATGCATGACTTTAAACATACAAGAACCATCGTCCCCAACACATGATGTTAAACGGTGACCTGACCCCGTGCCTCACATGCAGGGTCCCCCCGCCTTGGGCATTCTCTACGCCCCCTAGTCTCCACAAGGGATGATATCCTCCTTCTTGGAGTGGAGTGTGTCTGTAGGGAAGGGCAGCCATCTTAGTGTAAGCCCCTAGCTTCTCTTGCATGAGGCATCACCCTTGCTTCTTCTCACTTCCTCGATACCAAGTCCAGTGGAGGGCGTGATAGGGAATGGGGATCCTCCCTTCTTCAGTCCCAAGTTCCTCTCCCACTGCACTTTGTCGCCCTCAGGCCTCCATCCTGGTGTAAGTCCCAGTATTTCATTCCCTGGGACGCTCCACACATAAGCCCCACTCCACATCCCACGAACGCACCTTTCGCGACGTGATCATCAGGTCTCTGCCGCCTCTTCTTTCTCACACCGAGCACGACTCATGTGGGCTTAGAGTAAGCATTGACCATGAAAATATCCCTGTCGTGCATGACGTTAAACTTTATTTTGACCCCATCCCACGTGATGTTAAACTGTATTTCTCCCCCGTCCCTCATGACGTTAAAATTCATTTCACCACCATCTCGTATGATGTTAAACTATACACCCTAACTACGGGGACTTTGATCCATGTCAAGGCATGGTACGTAGGAATCCTCCATGAGGTTCAAGCCCAACAACCATTGGCGCCATCCATCTCTGTGTCGGTGCGCCAAGCCCCATTAACACCTTGGGAAGCCTATAGTGTAATCCCCACACTTCCTGAACTACGTGGTATTTGATCCTTGCTATGGAATGGTATGTTGAAATCCTCCCTAAGGTTCAAGCCCACCACCCATTGGTCGTTCCGACCTCCTTCACATTGGTTCACCAACACCTCGGGCAACCTAGAGTGTAGGCCTCACACCATCTGAACTACGTGGTCTTTGATCCTTGCTAAGGAAGGGTACATAGGAATCATCCCTGAGGTTCAATCCCACCACCCTGGTCGTTCCGACCTCCTTCACATCGGTTCACCAACACCCTTGGTAGCTTCTTTGTGTAAGCCCCATCCACAATTTCCGCTCTGTAGTGGCACCTGGACAGCCTAGAGTGTAAGCCCCACACCATCTAAACTACTTGGTCTTTGATCCATGTCAAGGCATGGTACGTAGGAAGCCTCCCTAAGGTTCAATCCCGCCATCCACTTGGACCAAGGTCCTCATTCACGTTGGTTCTCCGACACCCCATCTTGAACTACGTGGTCTTTGATCCATGTCAATCCATGGTATGTAGGAAGCCTCCACGGGGTCCAAGCCCACCACCCTGGTTGTTCCAACCCCCTTCATGTTTTTTCACCCCCATCCTGCATGACGTTAAACTATATCCATCCCAAAATACGGGTACTTTGATCCATGTCAAGGCATGGTACGTAGGAAGCCTCCCTGAGGTTCAAGCCCATCATCCATCGGACCCCCTGTCCATCTTCACGTCAGTTCGCCGACACACCCCATTCAGAACTATGTTAAATTTGATCCATTTCAAGGCATGGTATGTAGGAAGCCTCTACGAGGTTCAAGACCACCACTAGTGGATCCCCGGGTCCACATTCATGTCGGTTCACTGATGACTCGCCACCCGAACTACGTGGACTTTGATTCCCCTCCACAGGGATATGTAGGAAGCCTCTTCGAGACTCAAGCCCAAAACCATCGTCCATACTGATTCTTACCCAGACCTCCACATCCCGGTGATATAATTCCACTTCATTCCCCTCCACAGCATTCGGGGAGCCGTACACTTGTTGTCCCCAATATCGGTGTTCCCTCCAGGGGTTCCTCAATATGATCTACTCTAATCAGTGTTTCGATCAGTCCAATCCATCTCCGCTAGACGTTAATCTTGTGGTATACCCTGTGTTAAACATGGGAAGCTACGGAAAACCTCAAATACATGCCTATGGAATATGATTCCCCACGTTCGATGTGGGATTCCTCGGGATTCCGCTCCCTCGAGAAGCCCTATAATAGGGGATAGAAAAGAGACACACCAATCCCTAGCGTCCAGACACTCCAGTGATGCCCAGCGTGACTACTCCCCTAACCGAAGGTTGCTGCCCTAACCAGACCCCTTGGAATGTCCTTACAGAAGCAACATAATTAACTGGTGTCCATGAAAATATGGCTCTGGAAAGAGTTTCCCGAACAACATATTAAATCTATGAGGGAGACCTGCACTAAGTGATGAATTCTGAGGAGGAATCCATGAAAGGAAGAACTGACATCCCATCATCCCATTTTGATCAAGGATCAAACGTACCTGAACAAGGAACGAATGTCGCTCACCTTTGGAAAGCGGGAATGCGGTGTAAACAAAAGTCGCGCTTGACGCACCCAAGCAGAAGGATGCGCATTCCCCGACGAAAGCATCAGAAAAAAGGGGATTTATGATTAGTTCACTCTAAAAAATTAGTGATTCTATTACTAATTTTTATGATTTTTATATTTCGGAAGGCTCATAAGGCTAACCATTTTTAAAATGGAAAAAGATTAACATTGGATGAGGTTTTAGAGATTAATGTGTTACTTAACAAAATGAAGATTTATTTATATTGGATAATATATACTAACCATTTTGTTATAATAATATCTAGAGATCATAATAATGTCTTATCATTTATTATTGAACTTTTTTCTATTAAAAGTTAATTTTTGTGCTTTAGGCATAAAATTTAATTTTTGGATATTAACTTCTTAGAGTAATCGATAAATTGGAAATTGATTAAAGAAGAACCAAAGGATGATATCTTCATTATAAAATAGAATCACACAAATCTAGAATATATCCTTATATTATATTGTAAAATAATTCATTAACTTTAGGAAAATGACCTTGAAATAAAATTGTTAACATCTTACCATCATATCTGATTAAAGAGATGCTCTCTTAACAAATCACAGACTTATGGTTTTGTGATCATTAAGCTTCTTTAGATCACACACTTTATTTTCATCAATGATTTATATTACTCTCTATAAATCCTTTGGAATTAGAATTCTCTTCCATGTCTACATATTCACTTCCCACCTATGTTCACCATCTTGGAAACCTAGTTATGTGTTATTTCATATGAACTTTGTAATTCAATTATCTCTTTTTAAGGGGATATTTCTAACCCTTCTCATGATGTGGGATTTCAATAAGGATATTTTCAAATGACATACCCCTGATTACTGATATAAATATTTAATAATGAGAATGTAATTTATTTAAGGGTGTAGAATATTACACCCTTATATTTTGAAATATGAACATTATATTTGATAGTGTATGAAATGAAAGACTAATAGTATAACGGGATGTAACATCATTATAATTTATGATTTATTTATTTATAAAAAAAATTCAATCTCTTAGATTTATTTTAATGCATGAAACACTAGATTTAAATAAAACACTATACTCCATAAAAATATTATTATTTAAACATTACCATTAAAATGTAGCTGTCAAATTTTTTGGGTATGAATAATAATAAATAAATTATGAAATTTTATGTTTTAAACTTGAATAATATAAATTAAATGTTAATATATTGATTATAAATAAAATAAGAATTATTTGAAAGAGAAAAAAATGTTTTTTGAAAAACATTATTTTTTCTAAAAGGCGGTTTAGTCATTCTTTTTGGACATTCTTTAAAATGAATTTTTATCGATTATGGAAAATTTATTATAAAAAATCAACTGAATTTTTGAAGCCATCATATCTAAATTATATTATGTTTATTTTTATATTTTTACTGAAATGTTTTATACTTTGTTGAATAGTTAGAATTCTGAATTTTAATTGAAAAAATCATTTCCATTTAAATTATTTTTATATCTAAATTATATTTTTAATTTGTTTTAAATTAATCTTAGATCAATAATAAATCTAGTAATCCAATTTATATAATTACAATCAATTTTATATTAAACATTGGTACAAAAACATTCTAAACTATTGAACATTTTCTCGTTGAAATCTGTTTTCTCATAGCATCTACGGGATTAACATTAAGTTAAAATTTTACAATATGTGAATGGAATTTTAAAAAAATGAATTCCATATTTTTAATAATAATCTATAATTTTATATAAAAAGTTGAAATTAAATTTTTTCCATAAATAATAGTAAAAACAGTAACAATTATTTACTGTAGTTAAGGTACAAATGGGTTTACTGCGGGATTAAATTAAAACGATAATGGATAGAGTGTCTTAAATACATGTCTAAAATATATATATTTTGGAAATATTAAGGAATTATAATGAATTATTGTATATAATAAACTATTTTTATCTATTTTTCATGTATAAAACATGGGTACATGTTTTTCTTTTCAAAAACATACAAGTGTGAAACTCACCTCACTTATAAAAGGACACCCACTCTCCTCTCTTATTCAAACATTTAAACCCTTTTAGTTCAGAAAATAAATGAAACAATAACTTACAAAAATTCCTCCTCTCATCATATAATCCTTATTTAGTCCATAAATCAAACCAATTATGTCTTTCTCCACAAACCTATGTAGGATACCCGAAAAAGAGGTAACATTCTTCATCGTGAATTTTTATTCTATTTCTTCATCAACATCCTTCAATTATTACTAAAACATGATTATATAAAAACCTATGTATATTAGACATAATTATATGTTTGTATGTTAATTTAGTTAATTTAAACCATCTCTACTTTAATCAAATGGGTTACAAAATCATCATTCTTTTGTATGATGGACTTCCGCCTCAGGAACCAATGTCATTTGTTTCCATTAACACTTCTCAATGTTGGGTATGATGATGGATATAAACTATATATATGATATTTATAAAATAATTATAAATATTTAGTTATTATATCATATATAACTTTAAAATTTCTCTTCCATGTGGGATATGATAATGTCGTTTGTGTGTACAATGAACCACTGCCTTGCAAAGTGATGTGATTCGTTTTCACTAAGGATTTACATAGAAGATAATAATGATAATGTTAATGAATTAATGTGACATACATGGAATAATTAATATTTTAATAACATATTTATCATTAAAAATTTGATAATATATCAGTTTCTTTTTTACCACTTCACTTACTAAAAAATGACAATGTCATTCGTGTACGTGTGTACTACCACCATCACTAATCAACGTCACATTGTATTTTTATCACGAAATCACATGGATGATGTATATAATTATATTTAAAGAAATAATATTGTGTATATTATATTATTATAACTATGTAATGATAAAATATTACTTACCTTATTTCACTAATGATCATTGAAAAATTGTAATGTTACTCATGCATACATACGACCAACCATCTCCATGATTGTAACCTAGTTCATTTTTCATACCCAAATTTCATGATAAGTTTAAAAATTAAAATTTATTTATAAATATGACAATTATTTAATTATTATTATTCAATATATGTTTAGATAATGAACTATTTGACCATAATCAACCTACCAATGTCATTTTTGACACATAAGAAAAATTTAATCAAAACATTTGACGGAATATTAATTTATTATGTAATCATATATAATATAGTAATAATTGAAATAAATTTATTAATAAACCTGAAAAAATTTATTAAGAAAGTAAATACTTAATATAATTTTATTTTTATGGAATATAAAGAATTTACATGATGATATAGACTCGAGGAAAGGGTTTCTTTTCTCATTTCTTCTTCTATGAGACATACGCCATATTCAAAACATATATATTTTTGGTAGTGCATATAATGAACCTTTTTTATGTGATATAATTAATTTATTTTTCTTTTGGGTAGTTAATTTTCATTTAATTTTATTTCTTGCATGTTGATTATGATTGAAAATTTTCCAAAGTGGTACCAGTTTATTTTTAAATCTCATCATTATTTAGAAATGTTTTTGTTTAAGACCCCTTATAGAAATTATTTAATATTTATATATTAATATCATTTTATTTTTTTCTAATGTGGTTATTATTTAACATTTTCATGTAATAGTACCATTTTCTGTCTCTTTGGTACTTAAAATGACTAATAAATAATTTTTAATAAAATCCAACATTATTTCTCACTTCGGTCAAAAATCATTTTTTCAATAACAACCATGTTATCTAATTTTTAATTTTTCTTTTCATTCTAAAAATGATTTATTAAAGAAACTTTTAGAAATGATTAAATTTGTACAAAATGTTCTGAAAAGAATATACTTTTTATTCTATTAATGATGTATCCTTCTAAAATTTTTACAGTGCATAAAGAAGGTTATTTTAAGCTTATACAACATGTACATAATTACCCTCCATGCCGACCACCAATTAATTGAAGCTTCCTGGTCAATTTTATAAGGTTATTTTTGAATAAAATATTTTTCCTAATATTCTAGAAACTATCATTTTTTAAAAGTGATTTTCATAAAAAAGGGTTTTTATAATATTTAACGAACTTTCTAGATTTAAAATAAAAATAGTGATTTTCAAAGAATGGTTTTTTCATTGAGGAATTATCCAGGTGATATTTCAAAACCATTTTCCATTTAATAATTCATCATTCGATTTTACATATCCCTCAATGGAGATATACTTTGTAATGGCCCGGACCCTCCTGGCCCATTACTTTGCCAAAGTGAGGTTCCACCAAAACAGTGGCACCGTGAAGGTGACACCGTGACGGTGGAACCGTGATGGTGGCACTGTGACGGTGGCACCGTGACGGTGGCACCGTGAAGGTGGCACAGTGAGGGTGGCACCATGACGGTGGCACCGTGAGGGTGGCACCGTGACGGTGGCACCGTGAGGGTGACACCGTGTCCCCTCGCTGAGCCTTTCGTTCTTCTTCCAGTACATGACTTTTCCGCTCCCGCAACATAAGTTTCGATGTAAGTTAATTATTTTACTCCTTTTAAAACCATTTAAAGCCCATATTAATTCCTAAAAATCCCGAGGGACCTCTGTGTGTAACTGCCCCAACCGCGTGGTCAACCCACAACCCCTGCGCCTTACGCGGTTACGCGTTCTCACCCCAACCATCTGCGGCTCTTACAAACTAAGGGTTAGCCGTGGTTTCTCCTTTCCTCGATCACGGATTTTCACAAACCACTTGTGGTGCATCGGGCGCATCGTTATCCTTAAATTTCCGCACCTGGCCTAAGCGTCGATCATCTATCAACAAGTAGGGAATTTCTCCTTAGCCTCTCTCTTTTGTGTATCATGCGGGGTGGGCGTGCTTTTGTTTCTGTAGAACTGGTTGGACCGAACTTAATGAAGATAATAAACGAAGATCTAATGAATGAAGGGGAAGGGGTTGTAATTGTTGTTTCTGTGTTATATTGTGATTATCGTTCTGAGTTGTGCTGGCTTACGCCTTCTAAAAATTCATGGCCATTGGTGGTATTTCCCTATGCAGTAATGAAACCATCGTATGTTTTAAATGGCTTGTTTAAAAATGTGAACTCTTGCTGTGAAATTGGTTAATCACATATATCTGGCTGAATAAATTGAAAGCACCAGGATCAACCCTTCTGTGATAACTCCCGGTTAGAACACACAGAATTTGAAATCATGGACTGTGTTAAGTCATTTAAATCTGAAAATCCTTGACTTGTGGTGGTGGTGGTAGTTGGTTGTTTTCCTTTTGGGCCGATTGCTGGAGATGTGGGAGGGGATGGGATACCCTGTTCTTTTATACCCTCAGTGGTTGTGTGAAATTGGGGGATGGAATCCCCTGTTGGTATGGACTTGGTGGTTGTGAGTTTTAAGACCGGGTGGATACTTGTTTATATCACGAATTGGGGTGGAATCCTCTGTTGTTGAGAACCGGGTATGGGTGTTATGGTTTTTGCTTGATTGTTTACCTTCCTGGACTTATGCCTATGCCTACTAGTTTCCTAGTAGTGCTTAAACATAAACATTATTACTGAATGTGAAGTAAGAAAAAGGGACAAATGGGTTGTTAGCGTGAGTCGTGACTCGGATTTGAGTGCTGTTGTGATTTGTAGGTCGTCTGAATAAAAAACCTAGCTTGGGTGAGTGCTTGTTACCTATATATATATACTTGTATCTTAGTGCTTCTTATTCGCGCCCCACCCAAGTTGAGAACTTAGTGCCGAACAGCCACATTTCATGGGGGAGGGTGTTTTTCCCAACACTATTCTTAGTGGCTGGTTATTAGCTCCTTTTCTGATCCCTTTCCCGGATATCCCAAGAATCTTCGGGCAGGCTGTGATGGCCTGAGGTCCATTATTAGCCCAAGAACCTTCAGGGGGGGGGTAGTGTGGTGGTTGCCCAGGTGTGTGCGGCAGGTGGTTTCCCAAGTGTCTTCGAGATGAGGCCCATGTTTCTTCGGGAGTGGTGGTGGTTGCTCTGGCCTAGGTGTTTGCAGGCATGGTTATATGTGACAGTTGAGGCCCAGGTATGTGCAGGTGGGATTTCGGCAGTGGGACTGCGTGTGGTTGTGGCCCAGGTGTGTGCGGGCGGGTGTGGCAGTGGGAATGCGGTGAGAATGGCGGGATTGGTCCGATGCGTAGGATGTCTCAACAACCAGTGGGAAAGTGGCACGGGGTACCCAAATATCGATGTGCTCTTAATATATATTACTTGACTTGCGTTATTTGGGGAGTGTGCCTTGGTGAGGCATGAGGTGGATAGTTTACCTTGATAGGTGTTTGGTTTACTACTTTTCTCACGGGACTTTAGTACATTCCCCCACTTGTGCACGAGAGTCATTGGTTTTCCCTACTGAGTGTACTTGTATGCTCACCCTACATATGTAAAACTGCTTTCAGGTTTCCAGGAGGACTTCAGGGATCGAGCAGGACCGTACTAGCTCGGAACTTCAGGGCAGTTGCAGTTTCTGTTTTTCTTCTTTGGTACTTACCTTTGTAGTCGCCCTTTGTACTTTGTGGCTTTACTTTTAGAACATGCATGTTTGAATGGTTTATTTCTTTTGGTTTTACTTTTCTTTTACCTTGGTGTTGTTGAGTTTCATCATCTCATCTCTCGATATTATAAAACAAAAAGGGGTAATGCCTTCCATTTGTGAGAAATTTGTATAACCTTGGTGCTAGTCGCCACTCCGGGACCTATTGAAGGCGGGTCTCGGGGGTCATTATCACTCCTTCAACTTAAGAAGGAAGGGCCTGGAAATCTGCTGACCCTTCCCTCCTTTTGGTGAAGGCGGGTCGTGACAGAATGGTATCAGAGGTGATGGTTGAGAGATAGGATGGAGTCTAGAGTTATGCACAGTGAGTATTGCATGGGATGGTAAGGCAATAGTGTTGGGTGACCTTGACGCGTGAATTAGGCCAGGGAAGACTGGCTAGGACACGGGATTTTAGGGCCCCCCGTGATCTGATGCAAGGACTCTGGACCTACCGAATGACCATGTGAGGACACACTGATTGCAGGGTAGAGACCCTAGGAAAGGTACATGTATCATAAATGACTTTTGTTCTTGTGTTTCTGGGATGTCTTGGTGATTAAGAATAAATTAAATTTTAAGAAGTTTTAAGAACAATATTCTGCACTACTTGGGCTTAGGCATTCCTTGTTTACCTTGCAGCTATGGCACCTGGAAGGCGGCCACGTGTGGTACATGTGATCGAGGCCCCGGAGACTACATTGGTCGATCGGTAGAAAGATGATCGAGAGGAAGAGGACGACTAGTGGTAGAAGACTCTTTGAGCCTTCCAGCAATAGGCCCTCGAGAGGCATGAGGGTAGCACCTCTGATATGAAGACAGAAGGCTGGCTAGAGGAGCTAGTTATAGCCTTCGGCCTGATTCGGGCCCTGACTGAGTACTGGGTTCCTCTGGACGTTAGCCAGATGTGGGCAGCGGCACTTCAATGGTGGATGCTTTACCTGGGGGAGAGGAGAGAGTCTGAGGTGGCTTGGGTAGATTTCGAGAGGGAGTTCAGGGCGGAGTTCCTCTCCTCGACGATGAAGGCAGAAAAGAGGCAGGAACTACTCTCCCTCCAGCAGGGGAGTATGTTCGTGAGGGAGCTAAGAATCATGTTCAAGGACCTCCTACTTTTTTCTCCAGACGTCTTTCCCGATGAGGAGTCTCGGGAAAGGCGTTTAGAGGAGGCACTTCGACCCTCCCTCCAGTATGCTGTTACCCCCTTTACCCTACCGACGTACTTGGAGGTCCAGAAGAAGGCCGAAGTGGTGGAGAGGTTGTATGCTCTAGGAGGAGTGTCACGAGAGGGGATCCAGCTGGGACCATCAAAGGGGAAGGCCTTTAGAACCAGGCCTCCAGCGTCAGGACCCTCTAGGTTCCGATCTGCAGTGAGCAGGCCGCAACAGTTTCAGTTTCGATCCCTCAGCCCTCACCCTTTTCCTACGGGCCCGGGACCGCAGTGCTTCATCTGTGGGAGCCCTGGGCATCTCCGGAGTCAGTGCCCCGACCGGTTGCAGTACAGCAGTGGCAGTCATCCCCAGCACCCGCCCCAGCAGCAGCTTCCAGCCGGACCATTCCAACAGCAGCAGCAGGGACAACGATCTCCCGCTCCTCCCAGGGCAGACGTAGGAGGAGGAGGCTGACCTCAGGGCACTCCACAGGGACCTCGACCAGGGCTTGGTCGGGGAGGTGACCGATAGCCGAGGGGCAGGGGAGCTGGGCATGGATAGTTGCACGCCATAGAGGCAGCAGTTCCAGCAGGGCCAGAGGTTGTTCAAGGTACGATCAGTCTGTTTAGCACTCTTGCTTATGCTTTGTTCAATACCAGAGCTTCGCACTCCTTTGTTGCACCCAGTCTAGCCTGTGCTTTGGGTCTAGATGCCGAGAGACTTCCAGTTCCCCTGGTGTTGAGCACACCAGTCGGAGGTCAGACTGACTTGGTGTTCGTTTTTCGGGGATGTAGACTGATGTTAGGGCCACATCAGTCGGTTAGGGATCTTCTTCTGCTACAGATTCATCCATACGATGTCATCCTAGGAATCGACTGGCTATTTTCTGTGTGCGCCGTCATCGATTGTTTTTGAAGAAGGGTGGTGTTCTCATACTTGGACAACCGGCGTGTTACCTTCACCGGCGAGCGGAGCAGTCCGAAGGGAAACATGAGAGAGAAACCTCTCCTCTCCTTGTTGACCGAGCTGCCAGTGGAATCAGTAGATGCTGAAATGGTGGAAGTGCCAGAGATCATCCGTGAGTTTATGGACATCTTTCCTGAGGAGGTGATGACTCTACCCCCTTGACATGATATCGAGTTCGAGATAGACCTGCAGCTCGGCGCTCGTCCAATCTCGATGGCTCCTTACCGGATGGCACCTGCGGAGCTACGGGAGTTGCGGATACAGATTGAAGATCTGATGAAGAGGGTTTATGTTCATCCGAGTGTGTCACCATGGGGTGCTCCGGTCTTGTTTGCAAAGAAGGTATACGGTGGTCTTAGGTTGTGCATAGACTATAGGAGGCTGAATCAGGTGACGATCGAGAATTGTTACTCTCTTCCAAGGATAGATGATCTTTTCGACCAGCTGAAAGGGGAAGGATGGTTCTCGAAGATCGACCTGCAGTCTAGGTACCACTAGCTGATGGTGAAAGAGAGTGACATCCTGAAGACAGTGTTCGGGTGCAGGTATGGAATCTTCGAGTTTATAGTCATGCCCTTCGGTGTTACGAACTCCCCGGCTGTGTTCATGGGGCTTATGAACTCCATCTTCCGGGAGTACCTGGATCGGTTTGTGGTTGTGTTCATCGACGACATCCTGGTCAACTCTAGATCAGAGGAGGACCATGCAGAGCACATGAGGATAGTTTTGGAGGTCCTCTAACAGCACCAGCTCTATGGGAAGTTGTCAAAATGAAAGTTCTGGACACGAGAAGTGCACTTCCTCGGGCACGTGGTGTCCGAGAAGGGGGTAGCGGTGGACCCATCAAAAGTTGAGGCAGTTGTTTCTTGGGAAGCACCCAAGAATGTGGCAGAGGTCCGTAGTTTCCTTGGGCTGGCAGGTTACTATCGGAGGTTCATACCCAACTTCTCCCGAGTTGCGGCCCCTTTGACGGCTCTGACCAAGAAGGACCAGGCTTTCGTATGGAGTGAGCAGTGCCAGTCAACCTTTAGCTATTTGAAGGATAATTTGGTCAGTGCCCCAGTGCTGAGATTACCAGAAGAAGGGGTGGCTTATGAGGTATTATGTGATGCTTCAGGACAGGGCCTGGGATGCGTGTTGAAGTAGCGAAAAGGGGTGATCTCTTATGGGTCCAGGCAGCTGCGTTCCAATGAGTGTAATTACTCCACCCACGACCTGGAGCTTGCATCGGTCGTTTTTGCGCTAAAGTTATGGCGGCACTACCACATCGGGGAACGCTTTTTAGTCTTCACAGATCATAAAAGCTTGAGGTATATCTTCTCCCAGCGGGACTTAAACTTGTGACAACGGAGATGGGTGGAGTTACTCCAGGATTACGACTTCGAGATCTCTTATACTGAAGGAAAGAGCAATGTGGTGGCCGATGCCTTGAGCAGGAGGACGCAGAAGGATACGGTCCAAGAATCTGTGGATTCCTGGAAGGAAATGGAAGAGTTGGCTTCCTTACACCTGGATACGAGGATGGATAGCGGCATAGGCTTTCTATATCAGATGATAGTGCAGTCATCTCTGTTTCGACAGGTGGAGGAGTCTCAGGGGGGATACCCGGAGTGCGAAGTGATGCGTGATCGGGTTGACCAGGGCAATGCTCTGGAAGGATGGGCAGAGGATGGTCAGAACCAGATGATTTTCCAGAAAAGGTTGTTTGTTCTAGGGGTGATGCATGGCAGGGTTATCAGTGAGTTCCACAACTCACCCCTGGCGGTACATCCACGAGTTTCCAAGATGTACCAGGGACTGAAAGGACAATATTTGTGGTCCGGAGTGAAGCGAGCAGTGGCAGAGTTTGTGGCCAAGTGCATAGTGTGTCAGCAAGTGAAGGCTGAACACCGAGTTCTGGGCGGCCTACTACAAACCCTAGATGTCCCTGAGTGGAAGTGGGATGACTTCTCAATGGATTTCGTCATGGGACTACCCAAGGCCTAAGGGGGATACGACGCCATCTGGGTGGTAGTGGACAGGTTGACGAAATCGGCTCACTTTCTGGCGATCAGGGAGTTGAGTACTGTGGACGCTTCGGCATGAAAGTACGTGGATGAGGTGGTGAGGTTGCATGGAGTTTCAAGGTCTATAGTCTCATATAGGGATGCATGGTTTAACTCGCGAGTCTTGAGAGGATTGCAGCATGCGTTTGGCACCCAGTTATGCCTTAGCACTGCTTTCCATCCCCAGAAAGATGGACAAACAGAGTTCACCATCCAGACCTTGGAGGATATGCTATGGGCATGTGTTCTGGACTCAGGAGGATCATGGGTGCGACACCTGCCCCTGGTAGAGTTCGCTTACAATAATAGATATCACTCTACAATTGGCATGGCCCCGTTTGAAGCCCTGTATGGGAGGCCATGCCGTTCACCTATGTGTTGGGCCGAAGTAGGAGAGGCAGGCATCCTTGGCCCAGAGGTGGTGTCGAACAGAACAGAGAAGGTTCAGCTCATACGGGAAAGGATGAAGGCGGCCCAGGACTGACAGAAGTCTTATGCTGATACCAGGAGGAGGCCCGTGGAGTTTAAGGTTGGGGACCACGTGTTCTTGAAGGTCTCCCCTTGGCATGGGCAGCAGAGGTTCGACAAGGGGAGTAAGCTTTCCCCTAGGTTCATCGGATCCTTCGAAGTATTGTGGAGGGTCGGCGAGGTTGCTTACCAGCTAGCATTGCCACCCCCACTACTGAGGATACATGGTGTCCTCCATGTGACCCAGCTCCGTCAGTATCTGCACGACGATTCACACGTCCTCGATGGGGGTGAGCTGGATATCGAGGAAGACGTGACCCTTGTGGAGAGACCAGTGATGATCGAGGATTGCAAGGAGAAGGTGCTTCGTGGGAAAACCATTCCCTTGGTTCGCGTGTTGTAGAGACATGGTGGTCTTGAAGAGAGTACGTGGGAGAGGGAAGCACAGATGCGTACCCAGTACCCAGAGTTGCATTAAGTTTTGTTCCTTTTTGTACCTGTTGTGATAGAACGTTTTGTCTTTTGGATATGAAATGCACTGGTTTTTCTTCCTCTGGATGTGTGTGAAAAGCCCTGGCTATGGGAGAGGAGAGAACCCGGCCCCTAATTAAGACGCATTATGTTGGATGCGATTAAACCCGTGCGGGCGAGTCAGTGCCGTCCAAAGCGGATAATATCTTGACATGGGGGGAGGAGACTCCCCAACCCACATGATTGGGTAGTTTGGAATGGTATGTTGTTTGGTTCTTGACAGAGAAGTGTTTTTGGTTAGCATGGGTTCACTTCTAAGAGGTATCTTTCGAGGTGGTTGTTCAGACCCTATCTTTCCTTCTTGGTTTGTTTTGATTCTCGAGGACGAGAATCATTTAAGAGGTATCTAATGTAATGGCCCGGACCCTCCTGGCCCATTACTTTGCCAAAGTGAGGTTCCACCAAAACAGTTTCACCATGAAGGTTGCACCGTGACGGTGGCACCGTGAGGGTGGCACCGTGTCCCCTCGCCGTTCCTTTAGTTCTTCTTCCAATACCTGACTTTTCCACTCCCGCAATGTAAGTTTCGACGTAAGTTAATTCTTTTACTCCTTTTAAAACCATTTAAAGCCCATAATTAATTCCTAAAAATCCCGAGGGACCTCCTTGTGTAACTGCCCCAGCCGCGTGGTCAACCCACGACCCCCGCACCTTACGCGGTTACACGTTCTCACCCCAACCGTCTGCGGCTCTTATAAAACAAGGGTTAGTCGTGGTTTCTCCTTTCCTCGATCACGACTTTTCCCAAACTGCTTGTGGTGCATCGGGCGCATCATTATCCATAATGTTCCGCGCCTGGCCTAAGCGTCGATCATCTATCAACAAGTAGGTAATTTCTCCTTCGCCTCTCTCTTTTGTGTATCATGCGGGGTGGGCGTGCTTTTGTTTCTGTAGAACTGGTTGGACCGAACTTAATGAAGATAATAAAAGAAGATCTAAAGAATGAATGGGAAGGGGTTGTAATTGTTGTTTCTGTGTTATATTGTGATTATCTTTCTGAGTTGTGCTGGCTTACGCCTTCTGAAAATTCATGGTCGTTGGTGGTCTTTCCCTGTGTAGTAATGAAACCATCGTATGTTTTAAATGGCTTGTTTGTAAATGTGAACACCTGCTGTGAAATTGGTTAATCACGTATATTTGGCAGAATAAATTGAAAGCACCAGGAGCAACCCTTCTGTGATAACTCCTGGTTTGAACACACGGAATTTGAAATCATGGAGTGTGTTAAGTCGTTTAAATCTGAAAATCCATGACTTGTGTTGGTGGTGGTAGTTGGTTGTTTTCCTTTCGGTCCGATTGCTGGAGATGTGGGAGGGGATGGGATCCCCTGTTCTTTTATACCCTCGGTGGTTGTGTGAAATTGGGGGATGAGATCCCCTATTGGTATGGACTCGGTGGTTGTGAGTTTTAAGACCGGGTGGATACTTGTTTATATCACGAATTGGGGTGGAATCCTCTGTTGTTGAGAACCGGGTATGGGCGTTATGGTTGTTGCTTGATCGGTTACCTTCCTGGACTTATGCCTATGCCTACTAGCTACCCAGTAGTGCTTAAACACAACGGAAAAAATGGGCATTTGCGACGGGTTATTTGCGACGGGGATAAATCCCGTCACAAATAGTCCCGTTGGAAACTTATTTGCGATGGGGGAAATTGCCCGTCGCAAATAAGTAGGTATTTGCGACGGGTTAGCTTGCCCCGTCGCAAAAGGACTGGCGCGCTTTGCGCGCCAAATCGCGGGAAAGTTATTTGCGACGGTTGGTTACCGCCCATCGCAAATAACCGGCGGCGGTAATAGCTATTTGCGATGGGAATATACCCCCGTCGCAAATAACCGGCGGTTATAGCTATTTGCGATGGGAATATACCCCCGTCGCAAATAGTATGTCGGTAGGTTATTATTTGCGACGGTACCCGTCGCAAATAACTATTTAACCGTTGACTGTAATAAATGAGGGTCAAGGTATTTGCGACGGGTACCGTCGCAAATAATACTATTTGCGAGGGGTATCCCGTCGCAAATAATCTAACCTATAAATACCCCCATCCGTTTTTTTCATTCATTCTCAAACTCCATCTTTTCCTTCTCTCAAAACTCTATTTTTAGAGTTCAACGTTTCTTAAGTTTACTTTTTTTTCGGAGTTGATATTGAAGTTTTCAACAACGCTCAGAGATCAACCTCAAATCAATTTTAAAGGTATTTATGTTTATTTTAATTTAATATTTATTTTAAATATTTTATTAGTTTCAATTATTTTTAATTAGTTGTAATTTAATTATGTTTACATTGTTTTGTTACTTAATAAATTTAAATTATTAGCATTCATTGTTCATAGTTAATGGTAATTAGGACTAATTAGTAATAATTTCCAATAATTAAGAATAAATACTAATAATTAGTAATAAATACCAATAATTAGGAATAATTAGTAATAATTACCAATAATTACCAATAATTAGTAATAATTAGTAATAATTCGTAATAATTACCAATAATTAGTAATAATTTCCAATAATTACCAATAATTAGTAATAATTTTCAATAATTACCAATAATTTGTAATAATTAGTAATAATTAGTAATAATTACTAATAATTAACAATAATTAGTAATAATTACTAATAATTAACAATAATTAGTAATAATTACGAATAATTTTCAATAATTAGTAATAATTACCCATAATTAGTAATAATTACCAATAATTACCAATATTTAGTACTAAATAGTAATAATTAGTAATAATTACCAATAATTAGTAATAATTAGTAATAATTACCAATAATTACCAATAATTACAAATAATTCGTAATAATTAATAATAATTATCCATAATTATCCATAATTAGTAATAATTACCAATAATTATCCATAATTAGTAATAATTACCAATAATTACCAAGAATTACCAATAATTAGTAATAATTTACTAATTACCAATAATTATCGATAATTAGTAATAATTACGAATAATTAGTAATAATTACCAATAATTATCCATAATTAGTAGTAATTACCGATAATTATCCATAATTAGTAATAATTACCAATAATTACCAATAATTATCTCTAATTAGTAATAATTGGTAATAATTAGTAATAATTACCAATAATTACCACTAATTAGTAATAATTAATAATAATTATCAAAAATTAGTAATAAATAATAATAATTACCAATAATTAGTAATAATTACCAATAATTAGTAATAATTACCAATAATTAGTAATAATTACCAATAATTACCAATAATTACCATTAGTTAGAAATAATTACCAAAAATTATCCATAATTAGTAATAATTACCGATAATTATCCATAATTAGTAACAATTACCGATAATTATCAATAATTAGTAACAATTACCGATAATTGCCACTAATTAGTAATAATTACCAATAATTACCACTAATTAGTAATAATTAATAATAATTACAAATAATTAGTAATAATTAGAAATAATTACCAATAATTAGTAATAATTAGTAATAATTACCAATAATTAGTAATAATTAGTAATAATTACCAATAATTAGTAATAATTAGTAATAATTACCAATAATTAGTAATAATTACCAATAATTAGTAATAATTATCAATAATTAATAATAATTAATAATAATTACCAATAATTACCAATAATTACCAATAATTACCAATAATTAGGAATAATTACCAATAATTAGGAATAATTACCAATAATTAGGAATAATTACCAATAATTAGGAATAATTAACAATAATTAGAAGTAATTACCAATAATTAGGAATAATTACCAATAATTAGGAATAATTACCAATAATTAGTAATGATTCGTAACAATTACCAATAATTAGTAATAATTATCAATAATTAGTAAGAATTACCAATAATTAGGAATAATTACCAATAATTAGGAATAATAACATTATTACATTATTAGTATATTTTATTATTAATATTAAAATAATATAATTTTTTATATTATATACAATTCTCCTTTCATCTGTGTGTTTTCTATCTCCACATGTAATATTTGTATGTGGAGAAAGAAAACACACAGATGAAAGGAGAATTGTATATAATATAGAAATTTATATTATTTTAATATTAATAATAAATTATACTAATAATGTTATTATTTCTAATTATTGGTAATTATTCCTAATTATGGGTAATTATATGAATAATTACCAATAATTAGGAATAATTACCAATAATTACCAATAATTAGGAATAATTACCAATAATTAGGAATAATTACCAATAATTAGGAATAATTTCCAATAATTAGGAACAATTATCAATAATTAGGAATAATTACCAATAATTAGGAATAATTACCAGTCATTAGGAATAATTACCAATAATTAGTAATAATTACCAATAATTATGAATAATAACATTATTACATTATATGTATATTTTTTTATTAATATTAAAATAATATGATTTTCTATATTATATACAATTCTCCTTTCATCTGTGTGTTTTCTGTCTCCATATGTAATATTTGCATTCTTTTTCAAAATTATCAACCTACTCACTAATGGAGAGGTCAAAGGGAATGCAAATATTACTTGTGGAGACAGAATGTTAAACACACAGATGAAAGGAGAATTATGTATAATATAGAAAATTATATTATTTTAATATTAATAATAAAATATACTAATAATGTAATAATGTTATTATTATATAATTAATAGTTATGAAAAAATAATATTAGTACTATGAAAATAATAAAGAATTTATATAATATTAAAATTATCAATATTTGTAACAGGTTTTGATTTATTCTCAACATATTCAATTCTTAAAGGGTCAATTTTTAGGTCTATCTCAATAAAAAGTTTGCGTCAGTCGTGTATGATGTAAACTCTATAATTATCCTTGCCTGAGTGTTTTTTCTAACAAATTATTCAAAACCAGTAATGCTTTTATATTTTATAGAAAAATATGGAACAACGAGGTCGTCAACAATCATTATTAGGTGACCGCATATGGATAAATCAATATAGAAATCCAAACGGTTCTAGTTTAAATCCAGTATATGTAGAGGGTGTGGAGAATTTTTTATCATTTGCGACATCAAATCCAGAATTTGTTTCAGAAGGCAAAATAAAATGCCCTTGTAGAAAATTTGCATTGAGAACGTTTGACATGTTTGACAAAGTGGGGGGACATCTCTTGCGTTTTGGTTTTCAACCAGATTATGTTTTTTGGTATCAACACGGTGAACGCAGTTCCAAATCAGGTGATACCAACTTGATTTCGGATCCATCCCGGTTTCAAGATTTAGTACATGATGTTGCAGGTTCATCTGTTCAACATACAGAAACTCTGGCTAATATAGCTTCAAATCTAGAGTTGGAACCGTCTGAATTTTATGAGTTGTTGAGGTCTGCTGAGGATGCATTAAATCCTAGATACAAGAAGAGAAAATTAGAAGCAGTTGCAAAATTTATGTCTATCAAATCAGATAACGGAATGTCAAACACCTGTTTTGACCAGATATTTTCTTTGCTTAAAACATTGTCACCCGAAGGAAATGTTTTTCCTGTAAATTACTATGAGAGTAAGAGGCTGGTTCGAAATTTGGGACTTACTTGTCAGAAGATTCATGCATGTTCAAATGACTGCATTTTATATTGTGGGGAAATGAGTCGTTGGATAGTTGTCCCACATGTGAGCAACTGAGATATAAAGAAGGACAACATGGGAAGTCTGGTTTGATTCCTATAAAACAGTTGAGATATTTTCCGCTTACATCCAGACTTCAGCGTTTATTCATGTCTAAGAATACAACGACAATGATGTCATGGCATAAAGAGAATATTTCAACCAATAAAAGGTTGAATCATCCAGCCGATGGTGATTCATGGAAACATTTTGATAGAGTGCATCCATCCTTTGTTTTAGAAGCTAGAAATGTTCGACTGGGCCTTTCCACTGATGGTTTCTGTCCGTTCGGATCTTATGGTAGTCAATATTCATGTTGGCCTATTTTTTTAACTCCATACAATTTACCTCCATGGATGTTGATGAAGGAGCCATATATCTTTTTGACTTTACTAATTCCAGGACATCCGAAGAAAAATATTTATGTTTATTTGAAACCATTGATTGATGAATTAAGTTTATTGTGGAGTACTGGTGTCAGTACATATGATGTTGCAATGAAACAGAATTTCATACTGAGAGCAGCATTGATGTGGACAATTAGTGACTTCCCGGATTATGGGATGTTATCTGGCTGGAGTACACATGGTCAGAAATCTTTTCCTTACTGTATGGGAGAGAACAAAGCATTTATGCTCATTCATGGAAAGAAACCTTGTTATTTTGACTGTCATCCCAGATTTCTTCCAGCTGATCATCCTTTTCGCAGAAACAGATCTCATTTCAGAAACGGAACAGTTGAAAGAGACGGACCTCCAAAAATGCTATCAGGTTCAGAGTTAAAATCAGTTGTATTTTCATTACCTCCCATCACTTTTGGTCCCACAATAAACCAATAGAAAATTTCTGGTTTTGGAAAAGAACACAATTGGATTAAACGTAGCATATTTTGGGATTTTCCATATTGGTCTGATTTGTTTGTCCGACACATGTTAGATGTCATGAATATTGAGAAGAACTGTTTTGATAATTTTTTACATATAGTTTTGGATACGCCAGGAAAGAGAGAATAAAATGTAAATGCACGTTTAGATCTTGCCCAAATTTGCAGGCGTCCAGAACTGGAACTGTTTGAGAATGTTAGAACAGAAAGGTTACTGAAACCAAAAGCAGCTTATACACTATCTAAAGAAAACCGTTTATTATTTTTTCAGTGGATTGCAGATTTGAGACTTCTAGATGGCTGTGCTTCCATTTTGGGTAGATGTGTAAAGAATGGTCATATTACTGGATTAAAAAGTCACGATTGTCATGTTATAATGGAAATAATTCTACCCATTGGATTAAGAGGTCTGTTGAATTCTATGATTTGGGATTCCATAACAGACATGTCTCATTTTTTTTGGGAAATTTGTGCAGCTACAGCAGATTATAATGCTCTATGAAAACTTGAAGAAGAAGTTGTTGTAATTATATGTAAACTAGAAAACATATTTCCGCCATCTTTCTTCGACTCAATGGAACATTTGATGTTACATTTTCCATATAAAGCCAAATGTGGAGGTCCAGTACAGTTTCAATGGATGTACCCATTTGAAAGATGCATGCAAAAATTGAAAATAAATGTACGTAACAAAGCATCTGTTGAAGGATCTATTGAAGAAGCTTATTTGCAAGAGGAAATATCTTTTTTCTTCTCCCATTATTTTGAATCTAAGTATCCTTCAAAACACAACCGAATGGGACGGAACAAGATGAATATTGATGAAATCGACAATCAATTATCTGTTTTCAACCAGCCAGAGCTTGGTTTTGGTGGAGTTTATTAACGCTGGATTTCGGATGATGAACATCACAGAGCTCATACGTATGTTCTGCTCAACTGTGAAGAGATGACATCAGTTGTACTGTAAGTGTTTATATCACTTATTCTATCATTTATGTTATAGTAAATAACTTTTGTATTTATAGGTTGTATGATAATCATATCAAGAAACAAATTCCACAAATTACAATAGCTTCTCTCGAAGAACGCCGACTGAAAAATTTCTCTCAGTGGTTTCAAAAACTGGTAACATAAATTTTTTATCTTTTAGAAACTCATTCAATGTATAGTTTACTATATTGATAATTATTTCACAAATTTTCAGGTGTCTCGACATGCTGATAAAATTGACAAATGGCTGTGTATATTGAGTAACCCACCTTCCAAACTTTTTAAAACTTATAATACATATGTGGTGAATGGATTTCGACTTCACACATATGCATATGGGGAATCAAAAAAAACAATGAACAATGGAGTTAGCTTGAGAGGATCTCATCATCGAGAAAATAAAGTTGAATTTTATGGCATACTTGATGAAATCATTGAAATCTATTATCTTGGACAACATTACATAACCATGTTCAAATGTCGGTGGTTGGATACAGAGAGAGGAGTGCGTGTTCATCCGACTCATGGAATCATCGATATTAAATGTAAAAGTGTTCTCGCAGTAAATGAACCATTCTTATTGGCTCAACAGGCACATCAAGATTATTACGCAATGTACTATGCTACATCAAGAGACTTGACTGATTGGTGGAGTGTAATAAAAATCAAAATTCGAGACAATCAGTTTAGTCAAAGTGAATGTGCTTTCACGGATGTGCAACGAATTGAAGTTTTTCAAGAGAGTACTCAAAATCAATCTTTTTTACAAAGAGACATGAGTATAGATGATGACACCCCACATTTAAGAGTCGGTGATGATGATGATGTTAATGATGTCACATATGAATTTGAAATGGTAAGAGATGAAGCAACTGGAACTCGAATGGATATTGATGATGTTGAGGAGGAATATGAAGATGACATTGACATATATGAAGATGATGATGAAGATGAACACTGATAGAATTCCATGGTAGTTATATACAATCATAATATATATATATATATATATATTTATATATAATAGTAATTATCAATTATTTGCTAACAACATTAACATTTTCTGTTTCAGATGGATGACGACACATTTCGTGAGTTGGCGGATGCTGACCTGACTTTCGATACAGATGAGTTGCTGGCAGATGACCCTCATCCTGCAGGCGCTCCATGGAGTATGCGGAGGGGGTGCGGTCTTGCACGATTGATGATTCCTGACCCCATCCCCGAGCGACGTCCATGTCTTGGGTTTGATCCACGCACACGGAGGTGTGATAACCTGTGTGATAATCTGTGGATTTGACTAAGATTTTATTAATCTATTCACATAATAAATGTTTATTTTTTTTTACAGTTTTCCGCATATAACAGTCGGACAGGGCAGCGCTATTTTGCGCAACTATTTCTCTCAGTCGTGGACCACATGGGACCAGATTCCCATTGATGTGCAGCAGGCCATGTTCGGCCATTGGTTGGTACGTACGTAAATAAATAATTTTTATTTTGAAAATTATTTCATTTATAACTTGATATTTTGATTTATTTGTAGGGTTTATGGTATCCGATCGAGGATACCATGCGTGACCCCATCCACAAGGCATGGGAGGTGGCCATGTGTGATCGCTTTCGTCAGTTTTTACACAATTTAAGAAAAGCTGCCACGAAGAAAGCAGGAGTGTCAGATTTTGACGAGTCATGTAGAGCACACCGACCAGAGTACATTTCATCCCATGTATGGGATGGATTATGTGCACTCTGGTTGAGTGGTGCCTTTCAGAGGATATCATCGGTGGGGAGGCAGAATCGGGGGAGACAGGAGGTGACTCATCGAGCTGGGAGTCGTTCTTTCAGTACTCATAGACAGCATCTGGTACGTACATTATTTATAAATATTTTATATAACTATAAATATTAACAGTTTATTTTTTATTCTTATAGGCTGTCGAGCACCCCAATATTACGGAGTACGACGTATATCAGAGGATGTATAGTGATCCTGCTACTGGGGAGCTCAGAGGTGATCGTCAGCATCACATCATGGTCAGTATTATTTGTTTTCAAGTTTAAAAATTAAATGCATATAATATATTCACAATTTTAATTTAAAATTGCAACTACAGGAGTCATATGAGGCCGCAACGTCACAGACCCGGCCTAAGATTCAGGCCGAGTCATCAGATCAGACCCCTGGCCGTCAGTTTGATGAGGCGACATGGATGCAGGCCACCCAGTATGCCTTCGAGAAGGGTCGGGTAGTTGGTATTAGCTCTTGACTGACTCCCAGAGATTATTATGGCAGTGTTGCGATGTCGGCGTCCAGCTCGAGAAGAGCTCGTGCATCTTCTTCTGCTACACAGTATGAGGATAAATTGCGATCTCAGACTGCACTGATAGAGAGTCTCCGACAGGAGCAGGAGCAGATGTGTCAACAGCAGCAACAGCATGAGGAGGAGCGTCGACGCCAACACCAGCTGTATGAGGAGCAGATGAGTCGGTGGCAGCAGCAGCACCAGGAGCAGATGGAGTACATGCGCCGGCTCACTCATGCTTTAGGGATGGAGTTTCCTCCACCAGCATCTGCAGACCCCCCCTCCCCACCTCATTCAGATTAGAGTGTGTTTTTATGTAATAAAGTTTGTTAAATCAAAATATGAATTTTTTTTCTATTCGTAGTTTCTGTCTCATTATAAAATATTAATAATATTATATTTTGAAATAACAATATTAATATGAATAATAATATTACTTATATTTTATAATATTAAATTTTATAAATATATTCAACTTTTATAATATTATAATTTAATTATATTTTTTTGTAATATTTGAATTATTTTAATATTTGAATGTAAAATAATTCTACTATTTTTATATTAATTAAAATAACTTATTCATATTTTTTTTATTTATGAATTATAATTCTAATATTATTATATTAATTAAATCATTTATTAATATTCTATTATTTTATATTTTTGAATTATAATTCTATTATTATTATATTAATTAAAATAATTTATTAATAATTTATTATTTTTATTTGTGAATTATAATTCTATTATTATATTAATTAAAATCATTTAATAATATTTTATTATTTTTTATTTTTGAATTATAATTGGATTATTATTATATTAATTAAAATAATTTATTAATAATTTATTATTTTTTATTTTTTTATAGTATTTGCGACGGGATACTATGCCCGTCGCAAATAGTACTATTATGATATTCATTAAAATAATTTAATAATAGTTTTTTATTTTTTTTTAAAAATAGTAATTGCGACGGGGCCCGTCGCAACATGTATTTGCGACGGGGCCCGTCGCAACATGTATTTGCGACGGGGCCCGTCGCAAATATTTTTACGACGGGCCCCGTCGCAATTACTATTTTAAAAGTTTTTACAAATATACAGAGTAATATTTGCGACGGGAAGGATCCCCGTCGCAAATAATATCTTTAGTGACGGGCCCGTCGCAAATAATTATTGTTGCGACGGCGTTTTCCGCAACAGGCGATTTGCGACGGGATCCCGTCGCAAATGCCCCGTCGCAAATACCTATTTTTGTAGTAGTGAGACATAAACATTATTACTAAACGTGAAATAAGAAAAGGGGACAAATGGGTTGTTAGTGTGAGTCGTGACTCAGATTTGAGTGCTGTTGTGATCTGTAATCTTTCTGAATAAAAAACCTAGCTTGGGTGAGTGCTTGTTACCTATATATATATATACTTGTAGCTTTGTGTTTCTTATTTGCAACCCACCCAAGTTGAGCACTTAGTGCCTAACACCCCCATTTCATGTGGGAGGGTTTTTTCCCAACACTATTATTAGTGGCTAGTTATTAGCTCCTTTTCTTCTCCCTTTCCCGGATAGCCCAAGTATCTTCGGGCAGGCTGTGATGGCCTGAGGTCCATTATTAGCCCAAGAACCTTCAGGAGGGGTAGTGTGGTGGTTTTCCAAGTGTGTGCGGCATGTGGTTTCCCAAGTGTCTTCGGGATGAGGCCCAGGTGTCTTCGGGTGTGGTGGTGGTTTCTCTGGCCTAGGTGTTTGCAGGCATGGTTACATGTGACAGTTGAGGCCCAGGTGTGTGCGGGCGAGATTTCGGCAGTGGGACTGTGTGTGGTTATGGACCAGGTGTGTTCAGGCGGGTGTGGCAGGGGGACTACTGTGAGAATGGCGGGATTGGTCTGATGCGTAGGATGTCTCAATAACGAGTGGGAAAGTGGCACGAGGTACCCAAACATCGATGTGCTCTAAATATATATATTACTTGACTTGCGTTATTTGGGGAGTGTGCCTTGGTGAGGCCTGGGGTGGATAGTTTACCTTGATAGGTGTTTGGTTTACTCCTTTTCTCACGGGACTTTAGTACGTTCCCCCACTTGTGCACGAGAGTCTTTGGTTTTCCCTACTGAGTGTACTTGTATGCTCACCCTACGTATATAAAACAGCTTTCAGGTTTCCAAGAGGACTTTGGGGATCAAGCAGGACCGTACTAGCTCGGAACTTTTGGCCAATTGCAGTATCTGTTTTTCTTCTTTGGTACTTACCTTTGTAGTCTCCCTTTGTACTTTGTGGCTTTACTTTTAGAACATGCATGTGGGAATGGTTTATTTCTTTTGGTTTTACTTTTCTTTTACCTTGGTGTTGTTGAGTTTCATCATCTCATCTCTCGATCTTATAAAACAAAAGGGGTAATGCCTTGCATTTGTGAGAAATTTCTATACCCTTGGTGCTAGTCGCCACTTCGGGACCTATTGAAGGCGGGTCTCGGGGGTCATTATCTCTCCTTCAACTTAAGAAGGAAGGGCCTGGAAATCTGCTGACCCTTCCCTCCTTTTGGTGAAGGCGGGTCGTGACATACTGAAATGATAACATCCTTATTCTTTATCTACATGGTCTATGATCAATTTGACTGAGGATGTACTATGTTGATACCATTCATTTTACTAATAATGGTTTATGATTTTGTTTATTGATTGGGGTAATTTTTATAATTTTATACGACAGTTTTTCAATATAAATTTATATTTTGATTATGTTTTAGACCTTTCATATGAGGAATTCAGTAGACTTATTAAGTGATTATCAGGGCCTACTATATCCCCTTGATGAATTAATTATTCTAATGAAACAAACTAAATTGGGTTTTGGATGAGGCTTTACCCATTTATACAGATATATTGGAATAAGGCCTAAATATTATTTTATGTCTTGGAATAAGGACTAAATGTTATATTTTATATGTCCATAATTATGAATTATATAATTATAAATTCAATTATTTATATTCTTTGAGATATTTGATTAGTTATAGAATCCATGATTAACTTTTCATTCTCATATGATTAGTTAATTAGATAGAATATCCATGTTTAAGTTTTCATGATAAAGTGATTATTTATATGGAGTTATTTGATCATCATTTATTGTTGTCGTATTTTTATCAATTTATTAATTAAATGAAATATATTTCATTTATTTAACTTATTTTATTGATTTTTACTTATTTATTCATAGTTTATATTGTACACATACCCTTATTGAGCATTTATGCTTACCCATGTTTTATGTTTTATTTTTCCAAGGATACAAAGAAGTGTATTGTGATTTATATATATATAGATATTCTAAGGTGGATAATGGTTTTATCAATAAAACTACTTCATGTATTTTATGTTTAAAATTTTAATAATAATTTCATGCATGTATCTCATGTACCAAGACTAATAAACAATTATCTCCTTTGGGATGTGATTCCTTATATCTTACTCCAGTCTAACAAAGTAGAAACGAAATCCAGTCTACTAGGGTCAGTTCTCTGTAGGTATTACAATAATTATATGTTTATTAATAAATTTTTAAATTCTAACATGATCATAAAATAATCTTCCAGATATAGGTACACATTTCTCTCACCCGCTTGTGTCATATTATATGATAAAATCTCATTTTAATTGGCCGACACAAAATATTTCTTCTCGTTGTTATACTTATCTGTAATTATAATAAATTAATTTGTATAAACCATACCTCAAAATCACTAAATATAAAGTTATTTTAATTCATGGATTAATTCTACCACCCTTTTCATTCAAGTACAATAAAAAATATTATTCTTCTAAAATATTATTTAACAAAATATTACATAAGACAATATATTTTCCAAAATTAGTGTAAATATTATGAATCAACGGGCCCAATATTTATTATTTCAAGGTTTAAAATATAATACAATTTTATATAAATTCTTTTAATGTGATAGATAATGTATTAATTTTAAACTTTCATCCTAATCCATAATAATTTACATTACGAAACCCATTATATTTTAAAAAACTTTTAATGTTGATTAATCCATATTAAAATTTAAATTGTCATGTTCTCTTCTTATTCTATTAGATCTTAGTATTTTTTTTTCCAAATTTCATAATGACTTATTTGATTAAAATCCATCAATAAAAACCTAAAATTAAATTCCATTTACCATTAAATTCTAATATTTCCTTAATTAATCGTCTTTGAAAGAATAGTAAAACATTAGATTTAATGAAAACATTAGAAGAAAAATAATCAAAGGACTAGACCACTATGATACATGAGGGTAATATTTTTAATATGTAAGATTCCCCCCTTTATTTTTTTCTTATTTCTATAGAAAATATAAAATATCCCCCAGTATGGGAATTCCTTTTTGGAGTGATATGTAATTTTTTTCCTCTTTTTAATAACCAAACATAAGAGTAAATTATTACCTTACTATAATATGTAATATTATTTTATTTATATTGAAATAACCATGTAAAATTCATTCATATATACCCATATATTATGGAGTTTGGAAAATTCATGACATATATAGGATTCCTATAAGGAATATATAAGGGTTACATTGTCTTGAAAACATGTAATTGGTAACATCTAGAAGGTATCATTAGATACATAATGGTAACTGAGCAAATATAGATGAAAAATTTTATCATTGTTTTGCTAGTTTTTTTAAAATTAATTGGTCATAAATTTCATGAATTAAAAATCAAAATATTCTATCTATACATATCATTCCTAAGTGATGTACTCAAATCCACAATTTAATAGACAGATTCTGGTGAAAATTATGTTTGTTATTAAATAAAATATTATGAAGCTTAAACATCAATGATTTTTGTTAAGAATAATGAAGGAAAGAAATAATGAGAATGTATGTGGTATACTAAAACTCATGGATTGAATTTGCGGTATGACAAGAAATTAAATGTCATAACTACAATAATCAAATGAAAGGTGATCATTTATGTACCATGTAAGAAGTATATTTCACCCTAGTTATTGGTGAATAAAAACCCAGATGATTACTGGAAGGATAATATATATGATTATAGGTATAAATATTTTAAATCATATAATAATATTGATATTAATGGTAATCAAGGAAATGATTAAGGAATTAAATACTAATGTAACCTAATTTATTGAATATAAGAATTAAGAAAAACGAAAAAATGAAAAAAAAATAATGGAAAACATAAGAGTAACTCTGAGGTGAGGAATTAATCAAGAAAAATTACTCAAGATGAATATTTAAAAATAATTCTACAAAATATGTAAGGGTCGTGTTAATAAAAATGAATAAAAAAATAAAAAAAACTAGTGAAGCTCTTAGTATAAGTTGACGCTCTATAGGATTTGTGGAGAAATAAGTGTGTTGGGGTAAATCAATGGTCAGTTAAATATTTTTTAAATATATTTCCATTTATATTAAAACTCCTATACTTATTCATTCATGATCCACTTTTTCTTGTGTCCCATAACCTCACATGTATAATTGAATAATAAAATCCACATGAACACAAGGATTTTTACAAGTTTCATTAATAAGGCTTACACATTGTCATGATTGGTTACTATAAAAAATCACCGACTCTACATTATAGTTGATATAATAAATTTTATAAGTATAGGATGATTAAGAAAGCATAACTAGATCATAGGAACACCGATCTTATCTTTTCTAGTGTCATACCAACCAGTCACCTATGTCTCATAATACTTGTCTTGCTAGTATCCCACTAGAGTTCTTTATTATCTTCCCACTAGAGTCACTAAGTCGCACAATTGTCTTATTGTATACCCAAAGTCACACAGGTTCTATGGCTTCACACCATGTATACATAAGAGTTTTTTTATATACCTTCCTTATAAGTTATCTATAAACAATATAATGATGTCTCTGACTCCACATAATAGATTTCTTTCAACTCAATAATGACTTTTTGATTGCAATATTTTCTTTAAGAATGCTTTAAAACTTGTCCACTACTCACATATAGACTACAAAAAACAAGAATTGAATCTTTTAACATGATTTTCTATCCCAATGATCTCATATGACACTCAAATCCACAAGTTACTTAAAAAACTTATACAACTAATGATGTCCTAGGATCTTCTTCTTTTCATAACTTTAACTCTATAAAACTAATCTCAAAATAATATTCTGCTTCATTATATTTTTAGGACACTCACAAATCCATGTTCACATCAACTAAAGTAGCTCCGAAAACTTACTTTACTATTTTCTTCTCCTTGAGATATCATCAAATCATTTTCATGGGCTAACATATAAATTTTACATTTCATTTTCAATATTTTTAAATGGAAAACATATTTGATAAATTATTCACCTATCAAAAAAACCATAATAAACACACCTTTAATGGTTTCCATTTATTCTCATGAACACCTTTTTATTCTTAGGGATTATTCTAAAAATAACCATCATTAATTGTTTCTTCTTTTGAAACCTGGAAGAAAATATATAAAAAAAATATTTTCAATAGGTATATATTATTATTTTTCTCAAAATCATTCAGAAAAATTTATTTACCAATATTCACTATTATACACAAAGCTACAATAAATCATTTCTATGGTGTGGTACCCCTCTTCATTTTCCAAATTCTTAAAATCTGGATGTCTTCTAATTTCTCGAATCATTTAAAAAATCCCAAACATAAAATCCAATCACTTATGAACACTTGAACATCCTTATATCATGATAATGTAGGATTTTTGTAAACACCGGCTTGAGGTTTGATATAACCAATCCTAAATTATTCATGAAAACTTGATTCATTCATTTTCTACATCAAGAATAACATTAAGTCCTTATCCTCAATAATTATTTTTAAAAATGATTGAATCATGGATTCTATAATATTAATGATATTTTGAATTTTAAAAAAATAAATTTAGAATAATTAAATTTCATTTACTTGGAATTTTTGAATTCGAGAATATCCTATTTTAAATAAGCCTTGGAATTTACTTTTAATGGATCAATATCACCTTCTTTTCATCTTAATATTTTATCATACCCCAATATTGGTGTTTATGATGTTTATACATTGATTAATAACCCATTAATCATCACAAATAATTTCATTTTCATTATATTAAATATATAAAAACTCAATTTTTTATCCTTTATAAAATTATTTTTTTCTAATTATGGAAGTATTACATCAAGACATGAAATTATTATGTTTCCAAACCTTATGTTGAAGTTTAATGTTCAGCTCTCGGTACTTCATTTTAATCCAGTGTATTTCTAAAAAAATCCACCAAGTGTTGAATATTTACACTTAGTAAAATAATTAAACTGGAAAATTTATAGTCTTACCTTAACAACGTCTTATAATGAATAATTACACTCAATATTTGGTATAATGACTCTACATTAGCTCGAAATCATAGACATTGGAAAATTAGTAGTATAGAATCAAATAATTATAGTGAATTATTTTTATTAGGACTTATGTTATAGCTAAGGTAATATAGTCATTTATTTTTCAACCTTTATCAGAATTCAATGATTTAAGTTCAGTTCCTAATGTCTAATATTTGGAGAAAATTCTTTTGTGTGTTAGAAAAAGTCTTATTCTAAAAATTATACATTTTTTTCTTAAACTCCAATAACCATATTTCTATAGTAAACTTCCAAATTAATTATAGATCCTTTCAATACTTATACAATATCTTCAAGTCATCTAATTTTTTTTAAAATGATTTCTATAATTATTAAAATAACTCTAATATCCTCACAATCCACATTAGAGGGGTTGTAATATATAAAATACCAAAAGTGGAGTATTTCCTTGAATATATATTCCAACTAAGGTGTAGCTCCCATTAAATCAATCTTTAGCCATATATAATCACTCTAACCATCAAATTGATGTGTATTGGAAATTTATTCACAATAAAAAACATTTTTATACTCCTCATATGGGTTTCCTACGTTCATGTTGATCTATTCTATTCTTTGACCATGTTTGACATTCATGATTCACACCTATCCAAGTTTCCTAGTACAATAGAAATAACTAGTTCTATATTTATATTTATATCAATCATATAAATATTGTATATAAAACTAAACTAGTTTAGTACTTTAAATAAACTTGAATACTAGCTAATCATTCATCTCATGTAACATAGTATTCCAACTTGAATCACCCCATATATGTATTTGGGGGCATCTTGATCGACTTATCTCTTTTTCTAATTTGTGGGATGTATCTTCTAAAACACATTTACCATATACCCATTAAATGATCATCACTTTTTCCAAAATGGGTTGATAATTGAATCCATCTCACATTTCATCACCTTTTCATAATGACATTGATAATGATAACCTATATAAGTGACAACAAATACAACCATCATCCAAAGGAAACATTTATCAAAAAAATTGGATTTCTTTCAATTCCAAATTGTATCCACCTCTCAATTTCCTTTATCTATCATCATTTAGATCACCTTAATTTTAAATTAATTCAAATGGATGAAAATTTCTCTCTACTGAAATGTAAGGGTCACTTACTTCTATCATAAATTATGATTGTGGGTATTTGGATGGACCAACTAAATATTTAACTTACTCTCCCCAAACAATTTTTGATACCACTTGAGATATAATATCATAGAACGATGATACAATTTGAGTTTAAAACTGAAACAAATTGATTATCACAAACCAACTAGGGTTAACCCTGTATAGGTCACCCAAGTCGATTCGTGGCAAGTCTCGAAGGGTGTCTCCAACCCCCACCGACTAGAAACTAGTGTCAGGCATCATAAGGGTATTGTTTCACTCTCTGATACCAAAACCAACAATTACCCATGGTGGTCAAAAACAATATGATATGTACAACGAATACTAAAACATGAAATAAATATATACCTAATTATTAAAATTCAGTAGGCATTCCCAAACAAATCTATTCCCAATGAACTTCCTTGAAAATAAATAAATCATCAACTTCAGGTTTGAAATATAATATATAAAAGTAATATTTTTCAACACATTTTACACATAAAAACCAAACATGGTCAATTTCCCTTTTTACCATTTAAAACCATACTTTTTTCAAATGAGGTACCATATTCTTTTAAAAAGGAAAGGGTTACTTTCCATTTATAAGAGAGAAATATTGTAAAACATTTCCGAAAACTTTTTCTGTAAACACTTGAAAACATTTTATCATTCTTGGTATAAATCCACACCACTCAAGAAGTAAGCACACAATAATCAAATATTAAGAGAAATGGTAAAATATCACCACAAATAATTTAACAAAAGATGGATCACAATCATTTTCTATTGACAACTAAGTGCCAATAAACATGGGTGAACCTAGGAACCGAGGAATAAACTTGAACATACTTGTACATGTTGAATAATACTATAAAAATGCATCACTCAATGGACTAAATAATTCCCTTACATGCTCGGCAATCCCCAACATGGTACATACTTATGGGAATTATACAATAGCAATAAAAAAACATCCCCCTCCTAGGGGCCACTAGGAAATGCGTAACCTAAGATTGTAAAGACCCGTAAATTTCAAGGAAATTTTTTTTTTCTTAATTTTCTTTGAAATTTTACAAGAACGCAGTTTCTGACGGCACCTGATTTCGAGGCCCGGTGTGCCCGGAATCATTTTCTGAAGTTTGGATCAGGTACGTTCAGTGAACGGACGAGCGGGTTTTTTCTAACTTTTGAACCGGTGCCCGGAATCAAATTCTGACGGCACCGATGGAATCGCAGCGCCGGTAATTGCTTAGAAACGCCTCTCCCGGAGTTGCGTTTGCTCGGGTGTGGTTTTTAATTTTTGGGATTAAAGTTATGAAATAAAATAAATTGTACGACAAACTTTATTTTATTTCACTTAAGCCGCTTGGAAGCCACTTGAAGCCACTTAAAGCAGCTTAAGCTGAGTTGATGCGGATAGGGTGCTATCCAGAAATATCCCACCCTCTTGGTAGGATATTTGTGAGGTGGGGCCCGCACGAGCCCACCGTTTCTTTCTGCTAAGTAACACACCCGCGAAACCCCGTTATTATGAAAGTCAACTGACGCGTTTTCTTAATTTCTTAACGCACCAATTAGTTGGGCAGTTTTATTCGTTGAATTAATTGGGCAGTTTTATTCGTTGAATTAATTCTATGAATTAATGGGTCGTTACTTACCTCTTTTTCGTTTGTTGGCATGTTAATAAAATAAGACCAACGCTTTTTCTCCTTAAGTGTTGTTCGTCGAGAGGATTTTACAAACCTCAAGTTCTTCATCCTTCTTCGCGAAGAATGCGAAGAACGCGAAGAACACGAAGAACGTGAAGAACGCCAGCCTTCGACGAAGGGAGACGAAGAATGCCAAGTTCCGTGACGCCGACGGTTCTTCTTCCGCGACGTTCTTTCGCGACAATCCAACCCCGCGACAACCTTCGATCGACTACGACAAGGTAGGGGGTTGCACTTCTTTTAAATCTCATTGTGGGTTATAACAACATCACAGATTTAATTATTATTAATTAAATCTGTTGTTTCTTGATCCTCAAAGATCGTCGACGCGACGCCCTTCCGCGACGATGCGACGCCCTTCCGCGACGCGACGCTCCACTTGTTCCGTGACGGTCAATTCCGCGAAGAACGCGTGTGCGACGACTTGACGAGGTAGGGGTTTTGTTTGTGGAATGATTTTATTCCCGTGGTTGTTCGCCTAAAATAATGAGCTGGGATCAAAGTGTAATTTTAATTTATTAAAATTGTTTCTTTAAATGTTTCATGTGTTGATAATTTATTTTCCCAATTGTTATCGCCTAACGCGGAGGGTGTGAGCCAAACAAACACGGCCCGACAACCCTCCGCTGTTCTTCGTTGTTGTGCAGATTTGGAGAGCGATGAAAAAATGTGACGCAAGGGCAATTTGATGATTCCACAGTGAAGAACGGGTCCCGGGAGGAGCAGCGGCGCAGGCGGAAAGGAAAACGGACCACCGGAGCAACTCTAGTGGCCCGCGGAAGACTCCGGCAGCGCGGGTCGCCGGCACGGCGGCGCCAGCGGCCGGAGGCGGCGGCGCCCCGGCGCGCCGCCAAAAGAGGCCGCCGCGGCTGAAGCCGCGATAGCCATGTGGGTCCGGCTCGTCCGCATGGGACGCTGCAAAAGCCGCGTCAGCTATTGCTCAGCGCGACCCCTCGAGGGTCGCGGCTTCCTCAACCCGCGGGGGCTGCGCCCCGCGGCTGCCGCGCTCGGCCGCTCGGCCGAGCTGAGCCAGGCCGGTCCGACCGGCCGGGCCACGCCCTGGCCGGAAAAGACCGGGTCGGGTCGACCGGTTCGGGTTGACCCGGTTCGGCCGACCCAGGGGGGGTCGGGCCGGGTCGGCCCGGGCCCAGACCCCCCGTCTTTGGACTGTTTTCGGTCTTTTGCATGTATCTTGAGCGACGTGCCTCCGAACGATGCACTGTCAGCGGTGATGCGATCCTTGGATCGAGACGGTCGTTTCGATATATTACACTCAAGGTTTCAGGATACTTTGGGTTCGAACGGGTTGGTACGAACACGAAACCAACCTGGCCCTCGGAGCGGAAACACTCATATCTTGAGCTTCGGACGTCCGATTGACATGCCGTCGACTTTGTTGAATTCCTCTAAGTAAGACGGATCTTTTGGATCACTCTGCCCGAGGTTTGGATGCATGTGGGGTACGGTCGGGTTGGTTTTGCCTTAAAAACCAACTGGGCCCCTAGAACGAAAAAGTAAATAACTCACAGACCGGGCGTCCGATTGACGTGCCGTCTGTCTCGTTGCTTTCCTCTTGATGAGACGGAACTTTTGGAATCTGCCACCTGAGTTTTGGATGCAGATGGATAGTGGCCGGGTTGGATCGCACCGAAATCCAACCGGGCCCCTGGAACGGAAAAGCTGATATCTTTCAGACCGGACGTCCGTTTGACGAACCGTCAGCGGTATTGGTGATCACGTTGAGAAACGGTCCCTTTGAGTATACCCTATGGGAGTTCGGGGTACAGTTGAGATACAGCCGGGTTGGTTCTCACATGAAACCAACCGGGCCCTTGGGACGAAAAGGCTAGTAACTCACAGACCGGGCGTCTGATTGACGCGCCGTCTGTTATGTTGAGACCCCTGTGACGAGGCGGTCCCTTGAGATACTTCTTCGTGGAACCTTGTGATACTTATAGTATCGACCAGCAGCTCATGGATCAGACCCTCCCGGAGACGAGCATGCGGAATACGGAGACCGTGTAACCAGCTGAGACTTGACGACTACTGATCGAACGACTCAGTGTGTTACAGAGGTGCACTTGGTTGTAGCGGCAGACCCACGAAAGAGGTGCGCTTGGTTGTAGCGGCACATGGGAGCGCTTGGTTGTAGCGGCAGACCCACGACAGAGGTGCTCTTGGTTGTAGCGGCACATAGGAGTGCTTGGTTGTAGTGGCAGACCCACGATAGAGGTGCGCTTAGTTGTAGCGGCAATGAGAGCGCTTGGATTTAGCGGTAGACCCACGACAGAGGTGCGCTTGGTTGTAGCGGCACATGAGAGCGCTTGGTTGTAGTGGCATACCCACGACAGAGGTGTGCTTGGTTGTAGTGGCACATGGGAGCGCTTGGTTGTAGCGGAAGACCCACGACAGAGGTGCGCTTGGTTGTTGTAGCACATGGGATCACTTGGTTGTAGCAGCTGGCTAGTGGTACTCAAAAGGAGGAGCACCTCAATAGTCTTAGGTTAGTGAGCAGTACCTCGGAGTCGTGACAGGACCACTGTACACTCCAGAGACGGAGCTCTTCAGCTGTTACGGTTTCGATAATGAAAATCCTGGTTTGAGCTGAGACTTTTGACCTTTGTGTATACCTCATGATTGAGATGGGTCACTTGATAACTTAGGTATATGTATGGGCATATACCTGGGTAGTGGTTATCTGTTGATTTCATGATCCTTGTGTTTCCTCATGGTTGAGATGGGTTACTTGATAACTTAGGTATATGTATGGGCATATAACTAAGTAGAGGTTATCTATTGAGATCTTCTTTGTGGTTATCCTTGCTGGTTTTAGGAGACTTTGAGGGTCTCGGGGTCCCTACTGGGTATCGTTATACTCACCCCTGCACGGGCTATGCCCGCACCTCATTGTGTTGGTTGCAGACGACAGGCAGTGCTGATGGAGGCTGAGTGTTCGAGGACTTGAAGGTACCCGGAGGTGGACTACATGACGAGTCAGTACCTGGAGGTGGACCACTGGGAGGGACGTGCTCGGAGCAGACAGCGGGACCCGAGGAGCAGTGGAGCCATCTGTACCCACCCTTCAGGTGGGATTTCCAGTGGAAATCTTGGTGTAGCGGCTTTTACATTACAGTTGCTGTTTTCCCCTTCGAGTTGTACTTTACTTCCAGTTGGGTTTGTATACTGGCCCATTTACTTTTCTGCACTTCAGTTGTACTCTGTTTTTACTTGGTGTTTACTTTTCCGCTTACTTACTCTGTGGTGCTTGTTTACTTTACAAAGGCAATGCCTTCCCTTTTTACCGGGATTTACGCCTTGGTGCTAGTCGCCAACCCATGGCCTATGGAAGGCGGGCTTGGGGTAGTCACGACACGGGCCCCGAGGACGGGTTGTGAAAAATTGGTATCAGAGGTGGTCGGTTCTACCATAGACTCTGATTTTTCATCTATGTGAATCAATAGTGTTTAGTGTATTGGGTGTGGTTATCAGTCCAGGGAGTCCAGTGTTGGTGCGGCGGCCGACGTATCCGTACACCAGGACCCTGACTTCTGATTTCCTACTTAATGCATGAAAACATTGATTGCATGTGTGTTTCAAGTTTTCTTTGTGATTGCTTGTGTCAGATCACCAGGTATACTGTTCTGACCGTGGCACACCTGTTTCCTTTTCAGGATGGCCCCACGATGGCAGCCAGCTAGGGTTCCGAGCGATGTGCGTGGAGAAAGGCCACCGAGCGTCGAGGACTCGTTACATGGCCCTTTGACAGCTGAGGCACCTGCAGTACCTATACCCGCCGAGCCACCGATGCTACCAGCCCCAGCTGCTGACGATGCACATCGCCTTAGTGCACTGCATGAGTTCTAGCGCCAGCGACCGCCCAGGTTCTGCGGGGAGACGGACCCTCAGGCCGCCGAGGACTGGCTGGAGGCAGTTGTACGGGTTTTCAGATTAGTGAGGACACCAGCAGACCTCATGGTGATCCTCGCAGCGAGCCTCCTGCACGCGGCAGCAGACAGATGGTCGAGCTTGATTCTCCAGGTGCACGACGAGGCGTCTCTCCTCTGGATGGGCTTTGAGAGCATCTTCCGCTCCGAGTTCATCCCATCCACCCTCCGAGCGGTGCGTATCCAGGAGCTACTACAGCTGCGGTAGGGCAGTATGACAGTGGCCCAGTACTTGGTGAGATGTACTGATCTCTCGCGATACTCCAGAGATATGGTATGGGAACCGTTCTTCCGGGCCCGGGCCTTTGAGCAGGGACTGAGGCACGAGATCAGGGCTTCAATGATCTCCCTCAACATTCCGACTCAGGCAGGGGTGTTGGAGCGAGCCCTCTTAGTGGAGAGTTTCCTTGCTGAGCAGTCTCCAGCAGCTGGACCCACCACTAGCCAGCATGTGGCAGAGTCTTCTACAGTGGGCAGTAGACAGATGACGCAGGGGTCCAAGAGGACTAGACCTACAGGTGGTCGACAGCATGACTCTGGATCGTTTGCGCGAGGTACTCGGGGTGGGCAACGACTTTCCATGAGAGGGAAGTGTTACTCCTGCGGCGGGGTTGGTCACATGGCTCGTGACTGTCCGACCCGCCATACGGATGACCAGCAGATGAACGAAGGGCCCCCCAGGAAGAGGCAGAGGTTTGATCAAGGCGGACCGCAAGGAGCAGGCGGCCATGGCAGGGGAGCTGGCCATGCAGCTAGAGGTGGACGACGCTTCGGGGTGTTTCCACCACCACCACCAGGAGGTCCACCCCGACCGCAGGGGATAAGAGGACATGGGAGAGCTCAGCTTCAGGAAGCTGAGGCCTACGATCATGGAGCTCCGGGAGCAGATGGATAGGAGCGGGAATAGCTCCAAACCTGGAGACTTTTGTTCATGTTTCTTCTAGTTTTGTTGATGTATGTTTGTAGATGCTTTGTGTCTTTGTATTTGAGCTGCAGTAATAAAAGACACATTTTCTTTTGGCATTTACTTCCATGTCCTCTCTTGTGTTGTTACTAAGAAGTTATGGTTTAGAATGTTGGCTTGACCCTCACTTGAGATGTACCTACTGGAGGAGACCCAGTTACCACACACTGATGCCGACAGTGTGACTCAACCCTTGGAGGTGAGAGTAACGGTTGGATATCTTGGTAGTAGCGTCGAGGCCTTACGACGTCATCCTTGGTATGGGTTAGTATCATCCATGTCGGGATTGACTGTATTAGGAAAAGAATGTGGTTCATCTAGGGGATGAGACCGGATTTCGCTTATCGGCAAGGAAGAAATCTCAGTAGCTCTTGTAGGACAAGAAAGGTCCAAGTCATCCATGAGCGGATGAGGACAGCTCAGAACCGGCAAAAATTCTTGTGCTGACAGGAGGCGGAGGCCACTAGAGTTCGAGGATGGAGACCACGTCTTCTTGCGTGTCTCACCTCGACGTGGATTACAGAGATTTGGCTGAGGAGATACGTGCACGACCTGTCACACTTCATTGACCTTGGGGAGCTGGACGTTTATGATGGGGCGACATTTGCGGAGTTCCCGGTGGAGATTGAGGATCAACACGAGCGGGTCATACGTGGACGATCGATTCCTCTTGTGCGCATCAGATAGCAGCACAGGAACCTCCAAGAGAGCACTTTGGAGCGGGAGGCTCAGATGCGTGCTCAGTACCGCCTTTATATCCCTAAGTTTGTGGTGAAGCTTTACGGGGATGTAAAGCCCTGTGGTGGGAGTAATGTAAAGACCCATAAATTTCATGGAAATTATTTTTTTCTTAATTTTCTTTGGAATTTTACAAGAACACAGTTTCTGACGGCACCTGATTCCGAGGCCCGGTGTGCCCAGAATCATTTTCCAAAGTTTGGCTCGGGTACGTTCAGTGAACGGACGAGCGGGTTTTTTCTAACTTTTGAACTGGTGCCCGGAATCGAATTCTGAGGGCACCGATAGAACCGCAGCGCCTGTAATTTCTTAGAAACGCCTCTCCCGGAGTTGCGTTTTCTCGGGTGTGGTTTTTAATTTTTGGGCTTAAAGTTAAGAAATAAAATAAATTGTACGACAAACTTTATTTTATTTCACTTTAGCCACTTGGAAGCCACTTGAAGCCACTTAAAGCAGCTTAAGCTGAGTTGATGCGGATATGGTGCTATCCAGAAATATCCCACCCTCTTGGTAGGATATTTGTGAGGTGGGGCCCGCATGAGCCCCACCGTTTCTTTCCGCTATGTAACACACCCGCGAAAACCCGTTATTATGAAAGTCAACTGACGCGTTTTCTTAATTTCTTAACGCACCAATTAATTGGGCGGTTTTATTCGTTGAATTAATTGGGCGGTTTTATTCGTTGAATTAATTCTATGAATTAATGGGTCGTTACTTACCTCTTTTTCGTTTGTTGGAATGTTAATAAAATAAGACCAACGCTTTTTCTCTTTAAGTGTTGTTCGTTGAGAGGATTTGACAAACCTCAAGTTCTTCATCCTTCTTCGCGAAGAAAGCGAAGAATGCGAAGAACGTGAAGAACGCGAAGAACGCCGGCCTTCGATGAAGGGAGACGAACAACGCCAAGTTCCGCGACGCCGACGGTTCTTTATCCGCAACGTTCTTTCGCGACAATCCAACCCCGCGACAACCTTCGATCGACAATGACAAGGTAGGGGGTTGTGCTTCTTTTAAATCTCTTTGTGGGTTATAACAACATCACAGATTTAATTATTATTAATTAAATCTGTTGTTTCTTGATCCTCGGAGATCGTCGACGCGACGCCCTTCCGCGACGACGCGACGCCCTTCCGCGACGCGACGCTCTACTTGTTCCATGACGGTCAATTCCGCGAAGAACACGTGTGCGACGACTTGACGAGGTAGGGGTTTTGTTTGTGGAATGATTTTATTCCCGTGGTTGTTCGTCTAAAATAATGAGCCCGTATCAAAGTGCAATTTTAATTTATTAAAATTGTTTCTTTAAATTTTTCATGTGTTGATAATTAATTTTCCCAATTGTTATCGCCTAACGCGGAGGGTGCGAGCCAAACAAACACGGCCCGACAACCCTCCGCTGTTCTTCGTTGTTGTGCGGATTTGGCGGGCGACGAAAAAATGTGACGCAAGGTTGATTTGATGATTCCACAGTGAAGAACGGGTCTCAAGATGAGCCGCGGCGTAGACGGAAAGGAAAACGGACCACCGGAGCAACTCTGGTGGCCCACGGAAGACTCCGGCAGCGCGGGTCGCCAGCGCGGCGGCGCCGGCGGCCTGAGGCGTCGGCGCCCTGCCAAAAGAGGCCGCGACGGCGGCGGCGACCGCGTGGGTCCATCTCACCCGCATGGGACGCGGCAAAAGCCGCGTCCACTGTTTCTCAGCGCGGCCCCTCGAGGTCCGCGATTTCCTCAACCCGTGTGGGCGGCGCCCCGCGGCTGCCGCGCTCGGCCGCTCGGCCGAGCCGAGCCGGGCCGGTCCGACCGGCCGGGCCGCGCCCTGGCCGGACCGGACCGGGTCGGGTCGACCTGTTCGGGTCGACCCGGTTCGGCCGACCCAGGGGGGGTCAGGCCGGGTCGGCCCGGGCCCAGACCCCCCCGTCTTCGGACTGTTTTCGGTCTTTTGCCTGTATCTTGAGCTACGGGCCTCCGAACGACTCACCGTCAGCGGCGATGCGATCCTTGGATAGAGACGGTCGTTTCGATATATTACACTCAAGGTTTTAGGATACTTTGGGTTCGGACGGGTTGGTTTGAACACGAAACCAACCGGGCCCTCGGAGCGGAAACGCTCATATCTTGAGCTTCGGACGACCGATTGACGTGCCGTCGACTTTGTTGAATTTCTCTAAGTGAGACGGATCTTTTGGCTCACTCCGCCCGACGTTTGGATGCAGGTGGGGTACGGTCGGGTTGGTTTTTCCTTAAAAACCAACCGGGCCCCTGGAACGAAAAAGCCAATAACTCACAGACCGGGCGTCCGATTGACGCGCCGTCTGTCTCGTTGCTTTCCTCTTGATGAGACGGAACTTTTGGCATCTGCCGCCCGAGTTTTGGATGCAGATGGATAGTGGCCGGGTTGGATCGCACCGAAATCCAACCGGGCCCCTGGAACGGAAAAGCTGATATCTTTCAGACCGGACGTCCGTTTGAAGAACCGTTAGCGGCGTTGGTGATCACGTTGAGAAACTGTCCCTTTGAGTATACCCTATGGGAGTTTGGGGTACAGTTGAGATACGGCCGGGTTGGTTCGCACATGAAACCAACCGGGCCCCTGGGACGAAAAGGCTAGTAACTCACAGACCGGGCGTCCGATTGACGCGCCGTCTATTGTGTTGAGACCCTTGTGACGAGGCAGTTTCTTGAGATACTTCTTCGTGGAACCTTGTGATACTTGTAGTATCGACCATCAGCTCATGGAGAGGACCCTCCCGGAGACGATCGTGTGGAATACGGAGACGATCGTGTGGAATACGGAGACCGTGTAGTCGACTGAGACTTGACGACTGCTGATCGAACGACTCGGTGTGTTACAGAGGTGCGCTTGGTTGTAGCGAAAGACCCACGAAAGAGGTGCGTATGGTTGTAGCGGCACATGGGAGCGCTTGGTTGTAGTGGCAGACCCACGACAGAGGTTCCCTTGGTTGTAGCGGCACATGTGAGCGCTTGGTTGTAGCGGCAGACCCACGACAGAGGTGCGCTTGGTTGTAGCGGCACATGGGAGGGCTTGGTTGTAGCGGCAGACCCACGACAGAGGTGCGCTTGGTTGTAGCGGCACATTGGAGCGCTTGGTTGTAGCGACAGACCCACGACAGAGGTGCGCTTGGTTGTAGCGGCACATGGGAGCGCTTGGTTGTTGCGGCAGACCCACGACAGAGGTGCGCTTGGTTGTACCAGCACATGGGAGAGCTTGGTTGTAGCAACTGGCCCGCGGTACTCGACAGGAGGAGCACCTCAACAGTCTTAGGTTAGTGAGCAGTACCTCGGAGTCGTGACAGGGCCACTGTACACTCCAGAGACGGAGCTCTTCATCAGTTACGGTTTCGATAATGAAAATCCTGGTTTGGGCTGAGACTTTTGACCTTTGTGTATACCTCATGATTGAGATGGGTCACTTGATAACTTAGGTATATGTGTGGGCATATACATGGGTAGTGGTTATCCATTGATTTAATGATCCTTGTGTTTCCTCATGGTTGAGATGGGTTACTTGATAACTTAGGTATATGTATGGGCATATACCTAAGTATAGGTTATCTGTTGAGATCTTCTTTGTGGTTTTTCTTGTTTTTTTTAGAGAGACCTTGAGGGTCTCGGGGTCCCTACTAGGTATCGTTATACTCACCCCTGCACGGGCTATGCCCGCACCTCGTTGTGTTGGTTGCAGACGACAGGCAGTGCTGACGGAGGCCGAGTGTTCGAGGACTGGATGGTACCCGGAGGTGGACTACACGATGATTCAGTACCTGGAGGTGGACCACTGGGCGGGATGTGCTCGGAGCGGACGGTGGTACCCAAGGAGCAGTGGAGCCATCTATACCCACCCTTCAGGTGGGATTTCCAGTGGACAGCTTGGTGTAGCGGCTTTTACTTTAAAGTTGTTGTTTTCCCCTTCGAGTTGTACTTTACTTTCAGTTGGGTTTGTATACTGGCCCATTTACTTTTCTGCACTTCAGTTGTACTCTGTTTTTACTTAGTGATTACTTTTCGGCTTACTTACTATGTGGTGCTTGTTTACTTTACAAAGGCAATGCCTTCCCTTTTTACCGGGATTTACGCCTTGGTGCTAGTCGCCAGCCCCTGGCCTATGGAAGGCGGGCTTGGGGTAGTCACGGCACGGGCCCCGAGGATGGGTTGTGACAAAGCTACTGTAGAAATTGTTCTCAGAAACTTTTCTCACTATGAATGGTTCCTATGTTAACACGTATAAATAGGGCGAGCCAAATAATGTCAATTGAATATCCAATCACATGCATATATATAATAATAATTCACCCCATTGGCATCACTCGAGCCACCCTAAGGATCAATCTCTGTCCATTCAAATATATATATCAAAGGATTCCACACCAAGGATCTCCCATTCTAACCCATTACGATCAAATTAAAATGTTCATGAAGAGTCCATACATGGGACATCCCGCCCATTCATATAAATGGATCACAAGGATTCCATAATGAGGACCTACCACCAATTAAATATAAACAGGGAAAGAATATTATCCAAGGACAGTTTTCATGATAAAAATTTTCACAACTTTACAAAGTGACATAGGGGCCTCAAGAATCCTTTTTCAAAAAACCAAAAATACCATTCCAAAAAAGGTACAGAACACAATTTTCCATTAACAACTATTTAGGAGAAAATTCATTTTAAATACTTGAATCACATTTTAAAAATTGAAGCCACTTTCACCAAAATTGCTAAATCGATCACACATCACTAACACATGCTAATAAATTTTGAAAATCCAAATACACAATTCATTAAAAATATAGACCACTTGGAAAATCAATTCAAGAAACCCAAACCTTCATTTCATATTCAACAAAACATTTTAAAAACAAAACCATGCATTGCATATCACAAATTACTCACCAAATCCAACCCGGTAATTTATCAAACAAATGGTGTGGAACATTTAAGAAAACTATTCCATTTATCATAAAAGAATGAATAAATAATTTCATTCTACACCAAGAAAATAATCCAAATGTGAAAAATCACGTTTTCATATTCACGGAAGGTGTGAAAAGAAAGTATCCAATGATTCTTAAAATAAAACTATAAGTGTAAAGGGAAACCAGCCTCAAAATCACGATGCTTCAAAAAAACACACCATAACCCACCATATGAAGGATTCAAGATCAAATATTGACCAAGAGAAACCTTAAACAAGAAAACATACCAATATAAATCAAGGGGAAACATAAACCCTTGGTCCAAGAGACCAAAAGAGAAGGATAACTCAAGTGAAAATAAAAAGAAACCGGAAGAGGGAGGGTGAGGATTAACTTAAGAAATATAGCCCAAAACATTGAATAATAAATATATATATACCATAAGAGAGGGGTATAGGCTTTGAGAACAAGGTAGAAGGCATATTTGGATTTCATTAACCAAAGGGAGAAACGTGGAGATGTTTTGGGGTTAAAACTCTAAGAGTGTATAATTAGACTTTCAAAAAAGTTATGATCCGGGAACCTTTAACTATTTGGACTCATGTTTTGGTAAATTGTTCACCAACTCTTTGAGTTATTCCTCGAGAAAGAACCACCCTTCATGGATACCACATGGTTTGTCTAACTATGCGTAGGCAATGTACCCTCAACCAGAAGATTCCCAAGGCCCGCACAGTTTCCTGGAGCAGGCCACAAAGTTTCCTCTTACCATGCACCAACTTCATTCCAACCCAAAAATAAACTTTCAAAAAAATATCTCAAAATAAACTAAGGAATAACCTCAAGGACAAATATAACCAAAATATAATTTAAAAATTTAAAACCATCACACCTAGAACTCAAGCGATAACTGAGATAAAAAATGAACCAGAAAAAAGAATGAAAATAAATGTAGAAGTGTAAAAATTCTCTCCACCATAAAGACTTCCACCACTTGAAAACCACACTAATCTCCAGTTTATCTATCAGTGGTAATAAATTTTCCACATTCAGATGATCTAACCTCTAAAACCATGAACACCTCAACCACCACCAAATGAAACTCAAACCTATTATCCATAATGGTCAAATGATCCCGCGATACAAAACCACTTCTCAAAACATGAGGGAAAATTGAACCAAACTACCATAAAAGCCCAAAGTTACCCTTAATAGAGAGGAACTTAAAATTGGATAACTTTAAATGAAACAACAAATTACCAATATGAAATTAGAAACATGACCAGATTACAAAACATGGGAGGCCGAAATGGACTCACCACCATTAGTAAATAACTAGCATTGATCAAGTCTAGGAGAATTTTCAAGAAGACCTATGGTGGGTCTCCCCACCATTATAAACCACGTGTCTTGGATTGATAACATAGGCCGACATGAAAAATGAAACCTGATCTAACATAAGGGATTTCCTATATGGTGGAACTGCCCCCAACACAAGGGTCCCTAGAGAAAGAAACTCAATCCAAACAGAACCCAAACCAAAATATGGAAAAGCTACAATAGAAGAATTTAGACCTTTTCCTCTGCAAAGGAGGTGTCTGGAACTGAGCCAAATCTCTATAAACCCCTTGTGGTTTCTTGAATGTGTGAAAATATTCACTCTAAGAAATATAGATGGAGCCCTGATGTTTGAATCATCTTCTCTCCCACAGTGAGAAGCTAATGATCACTAATTAGAACTTATTTCTTTAGTACCACAAGTAGCCACACATAACCATAGATAGAACTATAAGATCCCAATGCACCAACAAACTCACATGCATATACAAGGAACTTTCCCCCAAATTAGTAATTATAAGATGCACATTCCAAACACACCACAAATTAGAAAAAAAAGATTTATAATTTCCAAAATAAAAACACACTTAAATTAAAATAGAAATTTTCAAATGAATCCACTACATCCCCATACATTTCAAACAAAAAATAAAACCACCATGCACAACCGATATAAATGAAATTTACACAACAATAGAAGGAACTTTATACTAAATCCATGCAAACACCCCACTACTATGAATAAGCATGTGTGTTTTTCAAAGAGGTGGATATGTCTCCATGAAGCTTCCTAGAAACACCCCAACTTAACTTTTGTTAGTGGCCTAGGAATCCACAGGAAAGAAAGGTCCTTTGAGAAATCGATCATGATTGATTCTTATGATATGGATTTCTGCACTAATGTCACACAAAAATCCTGTACTTTGGAGAATATAAAGAAATATCAAGAGGCTATTTTATCCCATGACCTGTACCAATAGCTTCCTAACTCTTTTCAATATCCTTACTGGAATTCCATACACCACTTCTCAGAGCTGGAGGAAGGTTGGCTACCTCATTAATTCCTTATATCACAACTTGAACACAAATACTTGATTTATCTTATTAGAAAAAAGGTTAAACTGAACTCTGACACCATAGAATGAAAATCAGAATAAGATCAAACTCAAAATGTTGAGCCTTCAAGGAATCAATTGTATCCCACACTAGACGGAATAGAATTTTGTCTAAGAAACGAAAAAATTATTACAACAATGATCCATCACCATATTATAGAAAACCCATCTCCATCCACTTTCTCACCCTCTCTATCTCTTAGAAATACTATAGATGAATTATGTCTTCAACAACTCCCATGTAAGATCTTTCCTCGGCTTGTTCTGTGAGACTGACTATCACCACTTCTACGTCCAACCATTATGAATAAATATAGAAAAATTAACCTTTAATGTCTCATTGAACTCAATGATATTTAATATACTTTCTATTTTTAGAATCCACTCTTCTACTTTAAGAGTATCCACTTGAAAATAAAAGATATGTGGATATAACTTATGAAACTCAAGAAGGAAATACGTAGATTAATCAACAATAAATCTTGCTAATGGGGAATCACCGATAGCATCACCACAAATATCTATTGAATATATGGGAGGGAAGACACTAGGAAACATGAAAACCAAGAGTTCAATCGAAACCAACTCATCAAAAAGAGTTTTCAAACTCAAACCACCACATAAAAATCATTCTCAAATCACAATGGAAACATGAGACACAACCATTCGTTTTCAAAACATCACAAAATACCTCTTAAAACACATTAAAAAATATACTTGGTGGATTTTCACACTCACTAAGGGTATTACAGGGAGCCTTAGACATGCACACTCTCATGGAACCCCAAGAACCCTTCAACTCATACCAATCCATTAACTCATCCACCAACTTATCCACACATACCATGCATGTGATGACCCATGAAAAAACCAAAGGCCAGAATAAAACATTAACATTTTCCAAAACAAACATTACACAAAAGTCTTTACACATTAAATCTGCATCCCATTTCAAAATTTAAAAACATTTTCAAAACACTACTAAAAATTAAATAAAAATCCATTTTCAAACTCCACACATCAAACAATTTCAAAATATAAATATTTTGAGTCACATTCAAAATATATTCAGAAGCTCAAAAAAATGATTCTATATAAAATAATTTTATTACAACTCATTCCTTCTAATTTAAAAATAATATTCCATAACAAATTTCTTCTTTATATCAACCAATTTCAATAAACCCATATATTTGATAATAAAAAAATCTGGTCAAACCATTCCCATTTTATCCCACAGGTTTATTTTATAAAAATCTATTTTTCTAAAGCCACCTCAACGTTAATTCCGAATATCCATTTTCTATTTTCCCAAAACCAAAGTATTATCCCTAAAAAGTACATTTTAACAATTCCAAAGAAATAGTTTCAAAAAATTAAACATTATAAGGAACACAAAGAAACTCACAAGGGGTAACTATTGTCGATGGTTGATGTGGCAATATGGTTGTCGACCATATTCCAAACACAACACCATCACATAGAATATTCTCAGAACATGTTACCTTATCCACATGGATTTCCAAGCACTTTGAGCTCTTTGAGACCACTAGACGAACTCCATTTCCATATCCTAAACACCATAATCCACAATAACCAAATAGACCATACTATTCAAGACATCCCATGGAAACTAAAGGCTTGGCATTGAATGTTTTGGCCAGAAACTACCTCATACCTACACCCCAAGGTTTATACAGTTCAAATCAATCTACATTGATATCACAATTAATATAAGGGACTCTGAAAGTATAGTCCTTTATGGTAAAACTCGTTGGATACCATTTTTTCATGAGCCAACCAAGGTTAAGCTCGAACAGGTTACCCAAGTGGATCCATGGAAAGGCCAAAAGGGTGTTATAGATTCCCACAGACTAGAAACTAGTGTCAGGAATCATCATAGTAACAAAGGGAAATATTTTCCAAATGTAAATATTTAAATTGAACTATAGAAGTAATGAAGAATACCAATATTTAATTATTTATTCAAAATGAATATCATTTTTACATAATCTGAAAATACAACCAAACTGAATAACAAACACATCTAAAATAGACAAACACAATATGTCCATGTGACCCCTAGGTTCACTCATTGATAACACAACCAACAATCACCCATGGTGATCAAAACAAAGTTGAGAAATACAATACAAACTAAAAACAATAAATAATTATAGGAATGAGTATTAGAACTAAGTAGGCATGCCCGAAAAAATATATTCCCAATGAAATTCCTTTAAAATAAAAGAAACACCAACTTCAGGTTTGAAATGAAATATACAAATTTAACCTTCTTCAAAAAAAATTCCCGTTTAAAACCAAACATATGATATTTATTTTTTTACCATTTAAAATCCCAATATTTTACTAGGAAGAACTGTATTAATTTAAAATGGAAATGGTAACATTCTATTTATAAGATATAAAGTGTGAAACATCTCAAAAAACCATTTCCATAAACACTGGAAAACAATTTATCATTCCTGTTATAAAGCCACATTGATCAATAAGTAAGTAGAAAAATCATACAATAATGGAAATGGTAAAATATCACACAAGAGAATCTTACTATTAGTGCATAACAATTATTCACCACAGAAAACTAAGTGTCAGTAGATATGGGTAAAACTATGAGCACATGAATAGTCCAAAATATACTAATACATGTTGACTCATCTCGTAAAGCATGACTCACTCGATGAAATAAATAATTCCCTCACACACTAGTCTATTCCCTATATAGAATAGACCAAGGGGCACTATCCCATAGAAATAAAAACAAAACATATCCCCCTATTACGGGCCATTATCCAATGTGTAGCCTAAGCTAGTGAAACTATCTTTATTAGAAAATTTGATCACTATGTCATGTTATCATGTCAAGATGTATAAAGAGGGTGATACACCCGATGCCAACATAGAATCCAATCACATTAATATATATAATACTGATTCACAAAACTTTTATCACTCTAAAAACCCCAATGACCAATCAGTGGCTATTCAACTATATATATCAATAGAGTCCACACTGAGGATCTCCAATTCTACTCAAAGTAAATGGGTTATGGGGAGTCCAAAATGAGGATTTACTACCCATTCACGTAAATGGACTAAAAGGATTCAAAAGTGAGGAATTCCAATCCATTAATTATAAATAAAAAAAGAATATTTTCTAAGAAGGGTTTTCAAGAAAAACATTTACACCATTTTTCAATGTGCCATATAGGCCTTAAGAATCCTTTTTAATGAATCAAAACCACCATTGAAAAAAGGAAAAAAACACCAATTTCCATTCACAACCATTTATAAGAAATTTCATTTTAAACACTTTCATCATAGTTTAAAAACCAATTCCACATTCATATGAATTGAAACAATGGTCAACGCATCACCAAAACACGCCAAACTAATTTCAAAAACCAAATAAACACTTCTTCACAACAAAAGATATAGAGAACCAACCATTTATTATATTACTTTTACATCATTTTAAATATAGAGAACATAATATTATTACACATAGAGGATAAAAAGGTTTCGTGTCTTAGGAAGACTAGGAACATGCATAACAATTACAACAACAAGTATACACATTTATTTAATTCCTTATTCTCTAGCTTCTTATTGGAACTTGGCCCTTACTTAGTACATGTAGTCACCTGAGGATATACATCAAAAGGGGTGTGATAAAATCCTATTAAGAGTATATATATGAACAATATAACAATGGGTGAGCATAACCATATCATAGGCAAAGGACCATGAACATGAGAGGAAGCATTAATAAGAGAATTGAAATGTGGAAATTTGTAAAATGAAACATAATGTATTAGTGGTTAAATACCACACATACTTGTGAATAAGTCTAGAATATTTTTCAAACATAATTTAACATTAACTCGTGATATTCATCACTTTACCTAGTTCATTGGAGCAGTGTATAATTCTGGGCACAACCGTCACATTGAAACATTCATATTGCACTATATAATTCTGGGCGCACCCATCACATCATAACATTTTCATTTATCATGCATCCCAAAATAAACATATATAAAAAAAGTACATAACTAGACCATGAAAAGAAATGGGTTTCATCTTATAAGAACACATTCATAAACATTGGGTTCCCAAAATAAATAGGGAATAACATACATATTACAAGAACTGTCAACCTTGAATGATAAGTAAAAGGTGTGTTCTTAAAAGAAGAGTTCTTTTGAAAAACATTTTGTTTGACATAAACACAAGTGAAAAACATGAATATCCTAGAAAAGTAAATAAAATGATGAAAAAATTATTTTAAGTAGTAAATATATAAAAAAATGAGGGAAAGAGGGAGAAACCGAAGGATGCTAGTTGGGTTCAAGAATTTCCCCTTACCTTATATCTGAACGCTTCCTTCACTTTAATGTCCTGTATTACCACATTAGATACACTAATTAGAAATTACAGAACCTTTTTTACATGAAAATGGTCCACTATGGATACATTAAATTATTTTATGTGCTTTGGATGGGTAATAGAGTTTAAAAACATTGTTCGGGAATGTTTGTTTTTATGGGTTTTCTTGAGCAGTTCACTTGTATTCATAAAACGAAGTTCAGGTAGAACATGAGTAAACAACCAGAACTAATATTTAATTTTATTAAAGTTATTACAAGAGTTTAAATTATCTTATTATGAATTATGTTATATACCATGTGGATAAATCTTTGTATAAGAATTTAATGATGATCATTTGGGTTAATTTGGGTTGGTTTTCAACCACAACGAACTTGTTTTGATTAATACTTTAGTAATATTCACATAAGTTAGTTAAATAACATTAAATTGGACATAATGCATATAAAACATTCTGGTTCAACCATAGAAATGGTTTAATTACCAGATTTGAATGTAGAAATTGAAAATTAAAACATGTCGTTCTTGAAGGTGATAGATTAACACCTTACGAACAGGGTTTTATTTTATAAAATAAAAGGAAGAGGAGAAGGGGGTGGGATTGTTTAATATCCCATTTATATCATAACATTACATTATATGTATGATTATGGAGTTAAAATACCATGTTGATTAATATTGGGGGGGGGGAGAATAAGAAAAGTACATGAATTTGAAAGGAAATTAAAGGAAAGAGGAAGAGAAATCACCTCTTGAATCCTCCTCTTGAGATCCTTCTTATGGGACATAGGATTGGTCTTTTGAAGAGACCAGAAGCTCTGGGACATGGAGGAGGGGCTAGGGAAGATACTTGGGTGGTGTTTAGACAAGGTTTGATTCATGAAAGGTGTTAGGAAATGAGGGTGTGAAAGGTGGTATTTATAGTGGAGGGGAGAGAGGATTTCTCAATATAAATTTCATTAATTTATTATTTCCCCACAAGAGAAGGAATAGTGAGTCTTACATGACCAAGAATATAAATTTTATCATGTGAACCCAAAAAAATTGGTCTTACATCAGCAGAACATCATGAATGGCTCTATAATTAGCTTATTTAGCTTATTTTGTAAATTATGCTATTTCACTATTCACCAAAAATTGATGTAGTTCAGAAAAATCCAAAAAATTCACCCCAACCATTTTTCGACGTATATAATCCAAAAATGAAGTCCATTTTTAAAAAATAATTTTTAATTATTATTATTTAATTATTAAATTAAAATCATAATTTATTATCAATAATTAGTTTTAAAACATTCATTTACTTATTCTAAAATAGGGGTATATCATAATTTCAACATGAATATTATTTATATATTATCATAGGTAAGGTTACTATTCATTAGGGTACATCACTATTCATAAGGGTATGTTACTATTCATTATGGTAGGTTTTTATTCACCCAAAATTATGTTTCTCTTATTGGACTCCAAATAACTTACTGATTCCAACATTGTATGTCAGATTTTCAAAATTCCAAACACCGAAGTGACAAACTTATGTTTAAAGGACACATAGAACTTATTTGTTCATTATGTTGTGTTTTCATATGATTTTATGAAATATTTATAAGAATATAATTTCCATTTAAAACATTGGGTCATTTATTCTTCTCCCCTTATGATATTTTGGTGAAATTTTAGATTACAAAAACAAGTGAGGGTACTTCTCCTTCATCGCCTATTCGGGATCCCAAGTAGCTTCTTCAAACTTATGGTTCCTACACAAATCTTTGAAAAGGTGGGTTTTCTTATAACATAAAACCTTATCTCTCCAGTCTAGAATCCTTACTGGCTACTCCTCATAGGAGAGATCATCTCAAATCTATACCACCTCTAAGTTCAGTACATGTGAGGGATCAGGTATGTACTTCCCCAGGAGTGATACGTGAAACACATCATGAACTTGATCCATATTCAGTTGAAGTGCAGGCTGATAGGTCGTGGCTTCTATGAAGTGAAGGATCTCAACGGGGCCAATGTACCTTGGGCTTAGCTTCCCTTTCATTCCAAATCACATGAATATCTTCCATGGTGATATTCGAAGGAAGAATTTATCCCAACGTCGAACTCCAAGTCCCTTCAATAGTTGTCAACATAACTCTTTTGCCAACTTTGATAAGATTTGATGTGTTTCTAGATGACTTGAACCTTATCTTTAATATCTAGCACAATTTCGGGTCCAAGTAGCTTTCTTTCTCAAACTTCATCCCATCGGGTTGGTGTTCTACATAGCTTTTAATACAGAGCTTCATAAGGAGCAATCTGAATGCTCGAATGAACTCAATTATTATATTTGAACTCAAACAATGGGAGATGCTGATCCCATCCACCTTTAAATTCTAGAGAGAAGGTTCTTAGAATAACTTCAAGCGTCTGAATAGTCCTTTAATATTGGCCATTAGTTTGGGGGTGATAGGTTGTGTTGAACTTTAATTCAGTACTCAAATCATCTTGAAGGATCCTCCCAAAATTTAGATGTGAGCCTTGGATCACAATCAGAGATAATTGACAGTGGAACACCTTGCAGTCTCACCAATTCATTCACATATATCCTTACAAGTTTTTTCAAGCAAGATATCTTCTTGAATAATGAATAAATGGGCATTATTGTTGTGTCAGTCAACCACAACCCATATCACATTATTTCCCTCCGACGTCTTTGGGAGACCTGTGACATGTCCATAGTAACATTCTCCCATTTCCACATGGGTATAGGCTATGGTTGCATCATCCCTTTGGAATTTTCTCACTCTAATTTAACTTTTTGACATACCAAGAACCTTGAGATATATTCTGTGATCTCCTTTTTCATGTTATCCCACCAGAAGTGTTCTTGAAGATCACGGTACATCTTGGCACTCCCAAGATGGATAGAGAATGTTGAGCTATGTGCATTGTCAAATATCTCCTTTTTATCTCAGGTAATTAAGGCACATAAAGCCTCATTCCAAACCAAATCACACCATCACCATCGATATGAAACACCTGCATCTTCCCTTCCATTAATACATTCACCCTCTTTTGTATCTCCATATCATCCCTTTGTGCTTCCTTAGTCTTCTATCGGATGGATGGTTGCACAATCATTTGTTCAAGGTAGGATTTATCCCCTTACCTCATGATTTATAAATCCATCCTTTTCTTATCCAAGAATATAATGTCTTTATCAATCCATAACATGGATAGAGTGGCAGGTTCTTTTTTGTTTAGAGCATCAACTACCTTGTTAACCTTTCTAGGATGGTAGTGAATAGAGAAATCGTAATCCTTAATTATCTCTAACCATATCCTTTGGCACATATTGAGCTCCTTTTGTGTGAATATATACTTTAGGATCTTGGGGTCGTTGTATATGTCACACGTCTCACCATAAATATAGTGATGCCAGATTTTCAAGGAAAAAATCACAGCCACCAGCTTCAGATCATGAGTCGGGTAGTTTTTCTCATGGATCTTCAACTTCCATGAGGTTTATACTAACACATTATCAATTTTAAGGAGTATACAACCCAATCCTTTCTTTTAAGAAAGAATTTATATCAAAAAACATTCTCCACTATTCGGTAGTTTGAGTACAGCTGCAGTGATCATCCTTCTCTTTAACTCCTTGAAGCTTCCCTCACATTATTCCATCTAGACATACTTTACCCATTTCCTTGTTAACTTAGTTAACAATCTTGACAATCATGGGAAATTTCTCACAAAACATAGTTAGTACCTAGCTAATCCATGAAAACTACGTATTCATGGATTACAATAGAGGGCCTGGGCCATTCCTCAATCACCTTTCTTTTCGTAGGGTCCACAGACACTTCCACACTTGTGATCACATGTCTGAAGAAAGTGACTTGATTCATCCAAAATTCACACTTGCTGAACTTGGATTACAACTTCTCTTTTTCAATATCCCAAACAAAAGTCTTATATTTTCTTCCTGTTCCTCGTTTCTCTTATAGTAGATGAGAATATCATCAATAAACACTACCAAAAATTTGTCGAGGTAAGGTCTAAAGACTCTATTCATCAAATCCATGAAAATTGAAGGTGTATTAGTAAGTCCGAAGGGCATCACCAGATACTCCAAGTGTTCATACCTTTTATGGAAACCATCCTTCTGAATATCCTCCTTCTTCACCTTTAACTGATAATATCTATAATAAAGATCCACCTTTGAGAAATTTTGAGCTCCTCTTAACTAATCAAACATGTTCTTAATCATTGGAAGAGGATACTTGTTCTTTATGGTGTTCTTGTTCAGTTCCTGATAATCGATACACAACCACATTGTTCCATCCTTTTCCTTTACAAAGAGCACTGGCGCACCCCAAGGTGATGCACTAGTGAGTATGAACCCTTTTTCTAGATTCTCTTACAGAAGCTCCTTTAACTCCTCCAGTTCTATAGGAGCCATCCTATAGGGACACATTGAGATAGGAGTAGCTCGGGGTATGATTTATATTTAGAACTCTAACTCTTGATCTAAGGGAAGTTTGGGTAACTCTTCAGGAAATACATCACTGTATTCCCTCATGATGGGAATTTCTGTAAGGTTGGATCTTTCCTTTTACCCAACCATTTGGGAGAGGTATGCTTATTCATAGGGAATCAACACCCACACAGATGAAGGGTTTTTCAAAGGAGATTCATGACCTTCATTGCATTTATAGAGGAGCATGTGATGGTTCAGAATATGAAAAGATATTTCTTTTTCCTGATAGATCATTCATGCTCTATATAACGAGAGCCAATCCATATCCATTATAGTGTCAAATACCACCTAGGGAAGTATTACAAGATTTTCTGGAAGAATATTCCCACATACACCAACAAAAGAAGAGTCAAACACTTGGGTTGCAATGATTTCACCACATGATGTTTTTACAGATATCTCAACTTCAAGGTTTCAGGTCTTCGATTCTATTGTTCTAGAAAACTTTCAAGATATAAAGGAATGCGTAGAACTAGAATCAAATAAGAAATTTTTTCCATTCTTGAGTGAATAGAAAGTGTACCTTGTACGACTTCATTATCTTGCTACACTTCTGCAGTAGTGATGGCATAAGCCATCCCTTGTTCCTTTGGCTTTGGTGGCTACTGATGTTGGTTACCCTCAAGAACTCAAGTTTTAGTGCACTTTCTTGTATAGTTCCCTATCTCCCTACAGTTGTAGCATTGAACCCTTGGTGGTTCTCTCATTTCATTGGCTAAATTTTCCTTCCTTTTTATGACTTTTCAAGACTCTTGAGCATGATTTCCTTCTTTCCCACACTTGACGCACTTCCCCGTCCCTTTGAGGTAGTTCCCATGGTGCAACTTCCCTCATTTTTGTCATGTGGGTCATTGAGTTTTCTTCCCACCTTTTTCATTAGATCCTCTATCTTAAAACTCCATCTTTTGTTTCTTATCACCATAGTGATGGGACCTTTCTCTAAACTGTATCTCCACTTTGAGAGCACATTGAACAACTTATTCATAATTCCCAATGTCTTTAATTTCAAGATCCTTTAAAAGGTGTGGTTTTAATCCACTAAAGAATCTATCAATTTTTCTATCATTGTTGATAACAAAACCTGTAACATATCTTGAAAGCCCTTTGAAATTAGCTTCATAAGATTTGGAAGATTCACCTTATTTTAGATCGATCTCTATGAATTCTCTCTATCTTCGTGAGAAGAGTTACGGGGAAATACTTTTTAAGAAATGTTATCTTAAAGTCTTAAAATTCCACCTCTTCAATTTCATCCCTTGGCTTGGTGTTCTTAATCAAATCCTACCATTGATTAGCCTCTCCATCTAGATGATAAATGGAAATATTCACCTTCTCTATCTCAAAATGGTGGAGAAAAAAATATCTTCTCTATATAGTTGACCCACTATTCCTCAACTATTGGATTAGAAGATCCACTAAACGTCGGTGGTCGTTGCCTCATAAAACATTCGATAGTCAGTTTCTCCCTCTTTGGTGAAGGAGGATGTTCTACATTATTATGGTTATTTTTAATAACCTGAGATAGTTGGGTAAGCATATCCATGATGTTTTGAACTCCACCTTCCAAATCATTGGGGATGTCATTCAGGCAATCGTTGCATTGCCCCTCACACGAGTTGTTGGTCTAGTTTCTCCTAGTTCCCACAATTTTATAAAATAGAAAAGGTTAGAACAAAACATATGTCAAAAACTCATGAATACCTTATTCATTTGATCAATTTATACTAAAATAATAACATATGGGATCCTTATGTAAATCTTCATGTTTTCATATTTGTACTTAGTATCATACTAGAGGTTTTCTCTAGGGTTCACTAATCCTAATTCCAAAATTAACTAAACCATTCCTTCGATAGCAACGATAGCGACCTACACATTTATTAAATTACTATTACATCATTAAAAATGATAAGAAAACATAATTTTATTACACATTTAGGATCCAAAAGTTTAGTGTCTTGAAGAAACTAGGACCATACATAAAAATTACAACATCACGCATAAAAATTTATTTAATTCCTTCCTCTCTAGATTATTATTTGCACTTGACCCCTCATTAGTACATGCAGTCACCAAAGGATATGCATCAAAACGTATGAGATAAAATCTCAGTAAGAGGATATATAAGAAAAATATAACAATGGGTGAGCATAACCATAACATCGGCAAAGGATCATGAACATGAGAGGATGCATTAATAAGAGACTTAAAATGTGACAATGCATAAAAATGGAACATCATGTATTAGTGGTTAAATACCAAACATACTTGTGAAAAAAGTTAGAATCTTGTTCACACATAATTTCACATTAACTCATGAGATTTGTCACTTTACCTAATTCATTGGGGCTCTGCATAAATCTGGGCGCACCCATCACATTAAAACATTCATATTGCCTTTTATAATTCTGGGCACACCCGTCACATCACAACATTATAATTTATCATGCATGCCACAATGGACATATATAAAAAGTGAAGAAAACTATCCCAGGAAAAGGAATGGGTTTAATAACCTAAGAACACATTCATAATAAGTAGTTTCCAAAAAGAAATAGGGAATACCATACATGATACAAGAACCGTCAACCGTGAATGAGACGTAAAAGGTGTTTTCTTAAATGAAGAGTTCTTTTGGAATACATTTTATTTGGAATTAACACCAATGGAAAACATATATGTCCCAATAATTGAAAAAATATTGTGAGAAAATGAATTTTAAAGAGTAACCATATCAAAAAAGGAGTGAAAGAGGGAGAACCTGAAGGATGAAAGTTGGGTTTGAGAATTTCCCCTTACCTTATATCTAAATGCTTCCATTAATTTAATGTTCTATATAACCACATTATATTCATTAATTAACAGTTCTAGAACTGTTTTTATAATAATATGGTTCACTAAAGTTTCATTAAGTTATTTTATGTGATTTGGATGAGTTATATAGTATAAAAACATTGTTCGGGAATGTTTGTGTTTATGGTTTTTCTTGAGCAGTTCACTTATATTCATAAATTGATGTTCGAGTAGAACATGGGTAAACATACAGAACTGATATTACATGTTATTAATGATATTACAAGAGTTTAAATGATCTTATAATGAATTATATTATATACCATGTCGATGAATCCTTATATAGGAATATAATGATCGTCATTTGGGTTAATTTGGGCGGTTTTTTGACCAAAATGAACTTATTTTGATTACTAATTTAGAAATATGTACATAAGTTAGTTCCAAAACATTAAATAGGACATAATATATATAAAATATTCTGGATCAACCTTAATAATGGTTTCATCACCAGATCTGAATGTAGAAATGTAAAAGGAAAACATGTCGTTCTTGAAGGTGATAGATTAAAACCTTACGAACAACATTTTCTTTTATTAAATAAAAGGAAGTGGAGAAGGGTGTTGGATAGTATAATATCCCATTAGTATCATAATATTCTAGTATATGTTGGATTCTGGAGTTACTGTACCATGTTGATGAAGATAGGTGGGGATAGAATAATAAAATAACTTGAAATTGAAAGGAAATTAACGGAAAGAGGAAGAGAAATTGCCTCTTGAATCCTCCTCTTGAGATCCTCCTTAATGGACATAGGCTTGGTATTTTGATTAGAAAAAAACCCTTTCACTTGGGGGAGGGTCTAGGGAAGATACTTGAGCATATTTTAGACATGTCTTTAAGCTTGAGAGGTGTGATGAAATGGGGGTGTGAAAGGTGGTATTTATAATGGAGGGGAGAGAGGGGATTTCTCAATATAAAATTTCTTAATTTATTATTTCCCACAGGAAAAAGAATAGTGAGTCTTTTATGACCAATAATATTAATTTTATCATGTGAAAACAAACTAAATGGTCTTACATTAGCAGAACATCATGCATGACTCTATAATTAGCTTATTTAGCTTATTTTGTAAATTATGGTATTTCACTATTCACAAAAATTCAAGTATTTCAGAAAAATCCCAAATATTCACCCCAAATTTTTTTCAATGTTTAGAATCCAAAAATGAAGTCCATTTTTCAAAAATAATTTTCTAAATATTATTATTTTAATATTTAATTAAAATCATAATTTATTATAAAAAACTAGTTTTAATAAATTCATTAACTTATTCTAAAATATAGGTATATCATAACTTTCACTTGAATATTATTTATATATTATCATGGGTAAGGTTACTATTCATTAGGGTATATCACTATTCATAAGGGTATGATAATATTCATTAGGGTAGGTTACTATTCAGGAAAAATTATGTTTTATTTATTAAACTCCAAATAACTTACTGATTGCAACAGCGCATGTCATATTTTTGAAATTCCTAACACAGAAGTGAAAAACATATGTTTAAAAGACACTTAGAACTTAGTAGTTTATTATGTTGTCTTTTCATGTGATTTTTGGAAAAATTTATAAGAAGGTAATTTCCATTGAAAAACATTGGGTCATTACAAAAGACCCCTTGGAAAACCCGTTCAATAAACCCAAACCATCATTTCATATTCCACTACACATTCACATAACAAAACAATGCTTCAGACATTAAAAATTATTCACAAAATCCAACCAAGAATTTCATCGAACACTTGGTGTGCAACATTTAACAAGAAAATTCCATTTATCAAAAAATAATGATGAAATCCCCAAAATTCACCTTAAAAAAATAATCCGAATATCACACACCACTATATAATATTTAAGGAACGTTTCAAAAGAATGAATATAATAATTATTAAATTAAAATGGCATGTGTATAGGGAAACCTACCTCAAAATCATGGTGCCTCGATAACACACTCGAAAACACCATACAATGTGTCCAATATCCAAGATCAACCATGAGGAACCTTAAAAAAGAAACCCCCTAACATAAATCAAGGGGAAACATGAACTCTAGGTCTAAGAGACCATAATAGAAGGATAAATTAAGATAAAAATAGAATTTGGAAGAGTGATAGGAGAGGAAAAGTTTACCATGATAAATTTATCCTGAAATATTGAGAAATCACTTGCTATACACCATTGGGTAAGAGTGGAGTCCTGGTGAACAAGGAAGGATTCCACTTAGGGTTGCTTGAACTAGATTAAGAATAGGGGATACATTTTGGGGTTTAAATCCTAAGAGTATAGAATATTAATTTCATAATTTTTATGATATTGGTAGCTAACATAGTTTGGATGGACAGTTTGGTTAACCATGTGACAACTGTGTGAGATGGTTCTAACTCAAGATAGAACCTCCCCGCATGTTTATCACGTTGTTTATCTAATCATGCGTAGATTGTGCACCCTCAACCATAAGCATACCAAGGCCCGCACAGTTTCCTGGAGCATGCCACAGAGTTTCCTCTAACCATGCGTAAATCATGTGCCACCCACTATCCAACCCAAAACTTGAATTTTCAAAAAAAATCTCCTATGGGAAACTAATTAATAACCTTAGGACCAAATATAAATAAAAGATCTCAATAAAATTTAAACTTGTCATACCCAAAACATGAGAGAAAGACCTAGTTCCAAGAATGTATAGGAACAATGGATCAAAATAAAAACCTAGATGTGATATTGAAACACATGGGAATGATCATCTTCAACATGAAGCTCTATCATCTTAACTCCATATGGATCCTAAATATCTACTTGAGAAAGGAGTTGATTTTTAGATACCAAATGAAACATTATAGCATAATATCAATTGACTCTTAAAATGACATACCCTTTCTTTATATTCCAACATATCTAGAAATTCTAGATGATAAGGAATTTAGCGTGTGTTATAAATCACCAATTTCACCTAACAATATAAAATAATGATTAACATGATATAATCTAAATTTTTCTTGGCATAAAATTTATCTCATAATTACTCCATTAGAAAATAATATATAACTATGCATTGTATAGGACTATGTATAAAATAAGAGAGAAAAGCTTTGACAACAAATATTTCTACATTTTTACATGTGACACGTGTATCTATCATTTACACATTTAGGTTATTAAATACTTATTTTCAATATAATTTAAGAAACTTCACTCACATAAACTAATATAAAAAAATATTTTATGTTCCAAGTCATATATATTTTGTTAGAATATCATTCTACCTTGATAATTAAATCCATGTGAATGAAAAACAAGGTTAGGAGAATGAAAATCATACCTCACACTTCATGTTTTTTCAAATATGTCCAAATTTATAGATTTATAACAACTATATAAAAATCTAGAAGATTGAACTCTCTTAGAAGACTCCCTACAAGGGATGCTTTTCATCGAGCTTTACATTTAATTTCCATCACTATGGTGAATTTTGATTGATTATGGAATAAGGTGGATCTTCCAAAATCTCCTTAGTTTTAGCATTAGGATTGTGATTGAATTTTATCCCATTAGAATCGGCTCGAGTTATCTTTTTTGATTCCACATTTAGATTTCTAGAAATTTTTTCAATTTTGTTGCATTACCATCACCTTATTCATTATTATAGAATCTATTGAGATTGAGTTATAACATGATGCATGTGATTCTCTTTCATTATTCTTTAAAAAAAATTCTTTTTGAGGATGTCATTCCATACATATAACAGTACTATATCCCCATTTTCTAAAACCATCCACACACCACTTTATCAGCATTGATTTTTACCTTCTTGGGAGTCTTATCTACTTCTTCATTGGGAGTGTCAACCACTAATACAATCCTAGAATCTCTCACTTGGATGTTTTTTTTCTTATATTTAGATTGGTTTCATTTCCTTTATGATTCTTGGATATCTTGTATTTTTCTATTATGTCTCCTCTCTTTCCCCAATAGAAGAATCTATTTGTATTGGGTTTGACCTCTTCATTTATCTTTTATTTATTCTAGTAATTAGATGATTTTTTATCTCTAGTCATGTATTTTACTCCCAAGGATTATTTAATTAATTTTTTCACATGAATTTTAGGCTAACATAGTTCTATTTTATCTACAATTAATCTATGGTACCTAGAAAATTTATACTCACATCCATCATAATTGTGACCAATAATATTTCACAAGTCATAGAAGTTTTGAATACTTTCAAATATATTATTTACTGATAGATTCATTATTTTATGTGATGTCATATTTACTACAACAAGTAATATATTCTCTTCAACCTTGATCTCCCTTGATTTAGTGATTCTAAAATTTCCACATATACACATATTGTTCATGAAATGAAATTCTTTATGGCTGAATATTATGCAACACTAAGACCTTCTAATAAGTTATATTCCTTTCATTTTAGGTGGAGGCTTCCCATAATGATATTCTTGATATTCTTGGGACGAAATCCCAATATTTTATGCCATTTTTGGGGAATAGTTTTTCAAGGAATCACCTACTTCCTTCTATTAAATTTTGGTGGAAGTCCAATTATTTTATCCTTACATGTCTATAATAATTTTAACTTTTTCAATGCATCAAAAAATTATTGAATTAGTGAAAAAAAAATTTATCTCAATTGTGGGATTCATATTTCCATGATCTGAAGATAGATGCTTCTCCATATGATCTAAATCTAATCAAACCACCATTTGAGCCTAATTTAATGTAATAATCACTTACAATGTCTGTGTAGTAGAGTCTTACTTCTCATTTATTTGAGGAGGTCCATTTTATTTTGATTGTAGAACATTTAGTTTTACTTCCATCTCTAAAAATATATAATTGAAGTTGATCTTATCATATTACATTGATCTCAATGTAACTTACCACTTAGTTTTAATAACTTCTTTTTTACAGATAACTCTTTAAAATTATTCTTCAACTAAAGAAACTCTTTAATCGTAATGTGCGAATGATTCTTCCTTATCCTTTACAATATCGGTGAGAGTGGTGTATGTTCTACTTTTTATTAAATGTGTCATCCATAACGTTTTATTTTATATCTATATGTAATTATTCATCAAATAAGTCTTTTATGGAATTTAAAATATTTGTAACAACCTTAATAAAAACCTTATTTATATACTTTCTAACAGGTGTGTAAGAATCTACAGCTATTATAATGTATAAATTTTCTTAAATTCATTCGAAAATTGAACATTCATTATTATAGGAATAGAAAACAATGTATTTATAATTTAAATGCTTATCATTTTTATTAGATTAAACTAATCGTTCTTCCTCTTATTCCTTTGAGATTATTCTTAGCTTCCTTGCCTCTTTATTTATCCGGTTTTTCAGTTTCTTGGAAGAGGCTTCCATATATTCTTTAATAGTTATTGAGTAAGAATTATTAATATGATGATCTTCTTCAATAATCTCAAATACACACTTCATAATGATTTTTAAGGGAACCTCGTTCTTCTAGAAATTCATGCATCACATTATTAGTGGACCAATAGGGGGTCAGTGACCACTAATTGTTTTTTAATATCACCCCTTTTAAATTCAACCACCACGACTTGTTCAATATTTAATCACCCATTAATTTTTCATATATCTTTACTAATATAATCTAATAAGTAATGGAACATGAACAAAAGGATTTTTTGATGGTTTTGTACTAATAATTACCCATTACTGTGATTAGTTATTACCCCCAATAACATATTATTCACTATAATAAATCTCATTAAATTACAAGTGGGGGTGATTCACCCACCCTAAAAAGATTAGAGTCACACTGGAATTATCTTAACTAGAGTCCCACCTACCAATTTCTTACATCTCACTATACTTTTCTTTCCATCTTCCCATTGGAATTAACCTCTAGTTTCCTATTGTAGTTACTAAGTCACATAGAGGACTAACTTCATACCCCGAGTCATATATGTTCTATAACATAACACCATGTATTAAAAAAAATTCTTTAAATATCTTCCTTGGAAGTGAAACCTAAATAATACAAAGATGTCTATGTATCCACAGAATATATTTCCTTTGAATTATTAGTAGCTTCTTTGAATGCTATAAAGTATTTAAGAAATTTTAAAAATAATTCATTGATCACAAATTGTCTTTATAGAACATAAATTTAATATGTTCACTTGGGTATCTGTCTCAATTTCCTCTTATGATATTATAACCTAGTAGCTCATGAAACAAATTCTGCAATAAAGGATTTTATGAGATATTCTTCTTCTTACTGTTTCAACTCTCTCATACTATTCTATGAATTATATTTGGTTTCTTATTTTTCTTTTTCGTTACAACATGTAGTGAATTCCTCTTTTTCATTGAGAGATTCATTTCTCCTGGATACTCAAAGATCATACGTTCACATTTTTTCAAGTGGCATAATAGTATCTTGATATTATATTTTATTCTCCTCAATATTCTCACCAAATCACATGCATAATAAGAAATATTAATGGTACCCTTCATTTTTAGTAATCTATTAATAGAAAATCCTTTGAAAAAAGTAGTTTACATATAAAATAATGATAATAAAATACCCCATTACATGTTTCCAAGTATTATCATGTTCAATTTATTCTTCTTAGCTAATAATCCAAAAATTCAGCTCATTAATTTCTTCTTATTTTGAAACATTATTGAAAATATCCTCAAAAAATATTTATGGAAGAAATGATGTTTCCTTATTCTCAAAATATTACAACAAAATATACATATCAATATAAAATGTTCTACATAAATCTATATAAAATCACTTTTGGGGTGTATAACTAATCTTGATTTTCTAGATTCCCGAAATCCAGAATCCTTCTCATTTTATTATGTCTTGATAAAATTGTTCCATATCAATCTTAGTCTCTTACGAATGAACAGACAAACTCTTATCAAGTTTATATATTCTTTGTTTAATTATATCTTGAGGTTCGATGGATATTCTTCAACATTATTCTTGGAAACCCAATTCATTCATTTTATACATCCAAAATAAAATAAAACACTTCTCCTCATTTGTTATTCACTATAAAATTTTGGGTAATAGACTATCTTAGCTTCATGATATTTTTAACTAGAAAGCCTAACTTTAGCATCATTAGATATTATTTCATCAGAATGAATGAATTATGAAATCTCTCATTTTAAATAAACCTTGATCCTACCATTACTTGGATGAAGTTCAGATTTACTTTCTTCTAAATCTTGTATCACACACCAATATAGTAATTTTTTAGGTTTATACCATGATAAAACATCTCTTTCATCATCATAAAAAATTTCATCTTCAACATATTAAAAATATTAAAAACCAATTCCTTATCTAGAAGAAACTTTAAATTTTTTATAGTGTTGAAGTATTATACTGGGGACTTTAGCGACATAAATTAAAATGCCTTAAGTTAAATATTTTTATTCTTCTATGGGTACTTCTTTTTTCATCCAACAACTTTCTAATAATTTTACCATGTGTTAAAGATATACACTTGACAAAATTTATACACTAATCACTTTAGAGTATTAAGATCATGAAGTATTATGATGGATAATTATGAATAGAATTCCAAAGGCCAACTCTACATTATGTTTAATTCATACATTTTATAAAATTCATAGGATGGTCTCAAATACTTATGGTGTTGTCTTACAATCACTACTTATATTAAAGTTAAAGTCTTATATCCCTTGATTTGTAAATTCGTAGTAGACGTTAGATATTTACCTTTATTACATAAATTGTTATATTTGGAGTGATGTCTTATGAATATTAATCATATTTTTATTCTTAGTACTTTTCAATTTTTTCATGACCTCTAAAAACATTATTTATATAATATGATTTTAAAAGAATTAATATGGATTCCATGGATTCTCAAACCACATAAAATCATCTTGGAACTTCATAGAATAATTATTATAATTATAAAAATAAATATAATATCCACTAAATACACTTCTGATTTTTTGTGACATATAAAATACTAAAACTAGTGTATTTCATTGAATATATGTTCCATCTTAGGTGAGTCTTCTCTTCAGTCAATCATGATATGAATTTTATCACTTCAACCTTCAATATAGAGTATATAATAATTTTATATATAGAAACCATAATGGATTTTAATCTTTAGGTAGTTTATCCACTTTTAGATTGTTATCGTTGATGATGTGAAAATATTCTACACTTTTGGTTCATAGCTATCCAATTTATCCAGTATAGGTGCATCATCCTACTATCACTTTCTATTTCTACATTTCTTGCAACTGTTGTAGAAAAAAACTCAAAAAATTTTGTATATTTCAAGAATATGAATATAAATACATTGATCATCAAATATAACATGGGTTAGTCACAAGAATATATCCAGATAGGAATTCAAGTGTATACCTATCCACTTTTCTCTTTAGCCAATATGTGGGAAGAAACTTCTCAATCACCTTTCTTATATACCTATCACGGGAGATTCACTTCTTTATAAATTGGAGGATAATTCAATCCACTACCCATATCATCAAATATTTATAATTAAATTGACAATGATAATAGGAATAAGTGATAATTAATAAAAATATCAACCCAAGGGAACTTCATATGTAAAAGTAACTGTTGTGAAGACAGTGACAAAAATGGATATGTGTTGAATCTACCTTCTTTATTTAATGTTACTTAGAAAAACTAGAATATAAATGAAAAACAATTCAACTAATTCAAAAAGGTCACCCTAAGTAGTAAAACAAAAATTTCAATGTCAAATATCTTTAATGTGATAGGAAATGGTTAGATTCTCAATAGATAAGTTTCAAAAATAAGAAATGTAATAGACTTATTATGATACTTAAAGGTACTCAGAAGAATACATAAAAGTATCTCGAAGCTGAATACATGAAAATTTGAAAAAATTAGATGCTCCTTGAGTTACATAAAAGAAACTTTCTGAGTTATAGATGAAATTTAAAAAATTATAGAGTTACACTTTGATATGTAAGAGTCACTCTGAGTGGGATAGTTAGAAATATAAAAAATAACTGAATATAATACATAATTCATAAAAATAAATTTAAGATAAATGTAATTTGTAAGGGTAAGTTTATATAATATGTAAGGGTTATTTCCTTATTTAAGATATCAATTACATAATACATGGATAACTAAAAATATAAATTTCAAATTAAAAATTATTTTATTAAAAATCCTGTATAATTTGAATATAATTTCTTTTATGTGATATACCTACACTATAAGAAAGTATATCTTACCTAGAAATAAAACATTTTTCAATTATAATATAATATTTTAAATATATAATAAGTAAATATTTTGATAATTTATCTTCCACTATAATATAATTATTAATGTTTTTCAAAAAATATGAATATTAAATAAATATAAAATATGAGTAGTTAATAAAACTCGAAGGAAAAATATACTCATGCCTCACTATTTATATAAATTTTGATAAAAATATTTATAATTAACATAAATATCCATTTATAAAATATTAAATATTTAAATAAGATACCATGTTAGAGAAAGTTGTGCATCTATTAATTGTAAGACTTATATGTAATTGATTATATATTTTGGAACACATATTACACATATATAAATTTTAAAATAAATATTTTTTGAGTAAATATAAATTATTAATATGAGTTTTAATTGTGAATTGATTTATTCATATCACCTAATCATATCTTATACCTCATTTTCAATGATCTCATAACAAATTCCCTCAGTGGATAATTTACTAGATATATAATAACTACCCACAATAGATACTTTATCAAATATATAATGACTATTCATAGAAAAGACTTTATCTTATAAATAAATATAACTAGAAACACTTATATTTCCCCCTATAAATAACAATACCAATATTATATTTCATTCCATCATCAAAATGTATTATATATGTATTCTTATTTTTCTTACTTATATTATTATATTTGGTGGAATCATCTCCATCGTCGAACACAATGATGTATTCTTTAACCTTTAAATTATTTTGTATATTTATTACTACCACATTTTACTTGTATAGTTCTTATGTAATTTTTTTCTACATAGTAATATCCATTTATATTATTTTATATCAATATTATTATTCTATTTTATAGAATTTATAAAGGGAAAAAATTAATTTTATATAAATACATTACATTCTAAAACATGAGATGTTAAATTAACTCACCATGTGATTATCAATCTAATATTGTAACATGCCTACCTTATATTTTTTCAAATTTATTGATTATGATCATCTTATTTTTTTCATAAATATAAAAGGATGTATTTAAAATGATACTTTTTTACAAAGAATTAACTATTTTCAATGATTTATATATATATATATATAATTAGCACCCAATTGTTTATTATATTGAAAATTTTATTATACTGGTTTATAATTATAATTTCCCTATAATCAAATTCCCTTGTTGTTGAGTCTTTCTTGATATGTGAGTTTTATGACCAACACATATTTATTTTATATTATACCATGTCATATCTATTGATTTTAAATATTTTTGGTTATTAATTATGGGTTTAAATAGAGAACTATTTTTTCTATTGGTTCCAATCTTTATTGAAGATACATTTTAGGTTTCGAACCAATTAGTGTCCTAGAAGACTTTAGTTTACCATAAAAGGGGTTTTGAAATTCTATTTATCCTTAATTGAGTCTCCTAATGGAAATAAATTCTACCTACTAAATCAGGAATGTACCACAATTCAACAAACCATGATTAACCATTATTTAAAAGGATAATTCTATAGTGAGGTGGTGGATGGGTTTCTTTTATGAAAAGGTGATATTCCATGTGAAACTTATTGGTCTCAAATTTATTCCAAAAATTCAAATCAAAACAAATAAAAGTATTTTTCTCAATATAAAGTGGTAATAATTTTTCATAAGTATGTTTTCATATTAACCATATAACCAAAAATAATTTCTTCCCATATTTTATTTATTTCTTTGAAATGCTTACGGAATCATGTTTTCGATGACACTCACCTTTCTCTCCTTTTAAATATGGATTCTTAATGATACCCAAGTCAAAACTCATTTTATTTTTCACTCCTTTTATTTTCTAATATATCATAATAAAATATATTTTAATAGTTTTACCCATTTTTATAAGATATATCTCGTTTTTTCATCTCAATAGTTACCACAAATATGTACTTGTTTGTATATTAACTTGTAATATCAATTGTAAGGTTATAAAGGATTAGTAATTATCTCTAAACATATCAAAAATGGGGTTTTCCTATTATTTTATAGATTTCCATTGAGTTATACCAATAGATCATTTGCATAAAAACAAGAATCATTTGATTTTTTACTTGTCATACTATATTTTTTTATTAGATTATTTATCTTTCGTTTATTGTAACCCACTCTAATTTATATTATGATGTGTGATTTTATTGTTGGAAAAATAGATCATGTCTATAGTGTAGTGTTTTAATGTGCTATTTATAACCACATTGTATAAATCATGATGAGTGATGTTGTCTATAATGTTTCTTAATCATTATTATTTTTATACACTGTAAAATATATCATTATTTAAAAGGTAAGCATGTTGTTTTCTATAACTATTTAGGATACCTTGTGCTTAGAAACTAAATTGATAATTTTTATCTGTTCTAGAATGGGGATATTTTTATTATAAATTTCTAAAGTAGGTCCTCCAACCACTGAAAAAATAAAATTAAATGGGATTGTTTTTTTATAAGGTACCTTTTATTCAACTTATCTTAACTATAATAGGATGGGTCCTTGATGGCCATACTCTATTATATGCCTTCCCATATCCATGGGATGAAGTTTTTCTCTTGAATACCATGTACTAAAATTATATGTCATTATGTTTTAGATAATTGGATATCAATTGGACCAATCTGGATCATCTAAGAATTTGGGTATTAGTTGGAAGTAGATTTTACTGGTATATATCCTTTTGATATAAGTAGTTATTATCTTGAGTTATTATAGTTATTTATACCAATTTTATATTGATCTACTGATTCACTTTTTGATTAGGGTGTTTTTATAATCAACTTATTTACTAAAATTATATTTTTGACAAATATGTGAATATATTAACAAGTTTTTATATAGACCTATTACATACTTCTATATAGACACACCATTGGTGGCACGCTATTGATAATTTTCTACTCACACCTTTCATGGACACTTCAATATACTTGAATCCTCACTTTTTCTATTATTCTTGTAATTATATATACAGTGCTAGTTTATGGGTCATCATAACTATTTTCATATGTTGGACATGGAAGAAGGATTGTTTCCCCCTTTGAATATAGAGTTTTTAGATGTGATTGGAGGTCTTGTTCGATTCATCACCTATTCTTCCTTTTTTGTGACCTACCTTATTTTTTTATAATTATACACCTTCATCATGGAATTTCTTGTAAAATATTGTCTTTATATGGTTGGGTCCTTTATTCCTTCATTAAAAAAGTTTCATGTTTTTACATTGATATTTTTTTTCTCATGATCCATTTATTTTTCATTTTATTTATAGGATTATAGAATTATAAAAAATTCTCTATTGATAAATAATTGATACTAATATTTCATATCTTTATATAAATGTGGGTTAATATATCTCAATAAATTATTTTGATACTTTTAGTGCTAGTTAGAAACCCCTGGGGAGCATGGAGCACTATTTGGGTAATATCTAATTTGATATATCATAAGATAACATGAAAACATAATAAATAATTATACAACAACACCTAATACATCTCATAATAAATAACCCCAAGAAAACATTAGGTTCAGTTCCTTTAGTTATTGAATACAAGAACATCTTATTTATCAATAATTATTCAACCTCACCCAAAAAATTATCAACAAAAGATATCCTTTTAAATATATTAAACATAACACTGTTATTCATTACATAAGGAATGGAAACATAATAAAAGGTGATATAGGATACTAAGTATATGGTACAAAAAATAGTTATTAATAGATTCTGTATATTTAATCATAAAGACGATCATATAAGAGTATACAAAAAATAACATGTAGGTACATGACTATACTCATAATTTTATACGCAAATAAGTAAGAACATAGCATGAATCACATATTTTTGGAAAAACATAAGAGTTTGGAATCATAATAAAATAATCACGATCTATAGATACATAATATAGGAATATGTAACAAATAGAATAAAAAATCCTTAATTATTTCATGGTAAACTATAAATACATTAATATCATAGTGTACAACATTAACAATCCAAATCCAATGACATAATGCTCTAGGCCAATCTCATGTTTCCTATAACATAACTTCTCATGAGATATAAAGATTTTTCCCAATTCATTGGAGGGCTGTATAATTTTAGGCCCACCAATAACATAATGGAAAACCATATATATTTGTGCCACATGAACATGATCACATTCATAAACCAACCATAACATAAATAATCTCTGAGAAAGATATATACTTAATTAAATGTTACGGGGGAAGAAATAAATTATCATGAGAAACAAAGTGTATGAATAATAAAAATATATCCTCTATGAAACGTATTAAAAATTAAATTATACTAACATTGATGAGAAACAATTTCAAAGACCATCATAAAATCATTCAGAAAAAAAGAATAAATATATTGTGAAATTTTATAAATTATTATAGTGAAATAATTTAGTAGCAAATAATTTTTAAAATAATGAAAAAGAAAATAAAAAAAACATTTTAAAGAATATATAGAACTTAAATTTAAGTTTCATAAATAATCCAAAAAAAGGTTGGTAAAACAAATATTGAGAAACATAATGGATGAGTGATAACAAGATTACTCTTACAAATTAAAAAAATAAATACATTTGAAAATATATCTTAAGAAAACATAGAATTATAGATAATGACATATAATAAATCCATAAACCAAAATTGAAGACATGAAAAATGAATAAAAACATTCCTACCAAAAAAGAATAACTGAAATAAATTACCTTTATGAATGTCATTTGTATTGAATTGGAAATCAATTAGAGGGGAAATGGTAAAAGGATGGGTCATCATAAGAATAACTATAATATTATAAAATAGATAGATTTTGGGGAGAAAAAATGTATATTTTTTTGTAATTCTAATTTACACATAGATAATCTTGATTCCAAATGGGGGTTGGAAAAGAAACCCAAATTACTTTGGTATTTTTTGAATAAAAATAATTTAAACGACATGAAAATATATGAATATAAAAAACAAATTAATTAAATGAATTTTATTTTAAAATAAATTCATGGGTGGTATCATAAAAACCACATAAAATAAAATATTTTACAAATATAGAACATATTTTAATAAATGAAATTTGAGATGAGAAACTCTTACATTTACTCCTAAATCCCAAAAAAATATAGTTAGATTCATCTATAATAACTAAAACCATATTTTTCAATAATTTAATAACCATATTTATGTATATTACTTTTTATACCATTCAATTAAAATCATTTATTACACATGTATTATCTATTTTTTTATTTTCTTTATTCGATGTTAGTAATTTAGTTTCTTTATGAACATCTCGTCTTGGAAATTTCGATCCTATTTGTTTGATAATAAGTTATTCCTTCATATATTAATAAAGGTATTGAAATATTTTTTTTATATGATTTATTCATTCTAATTTTAATTTTAGCGAAGGATATTATATGGTCCATGTGAATGGAATTCATGACGAGCATGTTTTAGGTAATTTCAAAACAACAAAGAGTTGCATCATAATGACCATTCATTTTTTAGTAACTCCTAAAATATTATATTCATAACATAAATTAATTATTAATATTATATATTACTCGTTCTATTATCTTAATAGTTATTCATGTTAGAAATAGTAAAGACAGTATAGCATCATCCATGTAGTTAATTGAATCGGCCAAGACAAGAACATGGTAAACTAGTGAAAGAGTAATAGTATAGTGTAATATTGTAATAATATAATTTTTTTAAAATAATTATGTTAATAAAAACTCATTAATGTTTTTAATGGGATTTATAAAGAGTTTATATGATAAATTAATTGAAAAACATAGTGAAGAACAAGATACTTTGAAGATTTTTATCCTCAAAATGGTATTTTTGAATAAAAGATGTAGGACTCCATCTAACAAATATAAACCATAAAAATTTAATATGTATTTTTAGAGGTAAATTTATAAGATATTTAAGAGAAAAATTAATTAAAAGTGTGATTTGACATGGGTCTAGAATATGTCCTTTTGACGGTGAGTTTGAGTGGCATTTCCACAAATATTCATCCCTTAATGTGCAAGGAATGTATTTTTACATGGAATGTGGATCAAAATGGAATAAAAATGGATATGGATTATGAATAACCTCTTAAAAAAATATTGACAATTTTATAGATATTTTAGACATGAAAACCTTAATTTAACCCATAAACCTCATTTTACCCATACCGTGGTACCTTAATTTTTATGAGAGAGACTTATTTTTTTCCCAAAAATAAAAATTGTCATATATAATTTAAATTATATAATTTAAACAATGGAATCCATTTTATCAAATTTAATTTATAAAAGTGATTAAAATTAATATAAAATCAAAAATTCAAAACACATAAAAATAATTTTATAAAACATTGTTTTAATCCAAAAGAGACATTTTTCTTATTCCATATCATGTAATAGTCATTTTATGAATGTTAATTATTATTTTTTGTTTAAAAAAAATATTTCATAAAATTTTAAACTCTAAACATGAGAAAATTATATTTTAAATAAAATATATAAAATATTAAGAAAAGTCTTTTAAATAAATTTTTTTTCACTAACCATGAATCATTAAATTCTTATTCCTCATAAATCCTTAATTATATATTAGATGTTATATACTAATTTTATGAGTAATAGCATGAATGTTTTCAATAAATTTATTTTAAATGGTTATTTAAAAGAAATAAATTTATTTTAAAAAACATTACACATAAAATAATTATAAAAAAAATATATTTCAAAAATTGAGTTAATATCTGTTTAATTTAAACAAAATTATTGTATTTAATTTTAATCAAATCCAAAATTTTTTATGTGTAACGCAATGTTTACTTTATTCAATAAAATATTTCATATACCTATTGGATAAATGTATACCCAATGGCCATATATCCAATGAGCTTATATCCAATAACTATATATCGAACAAAAATATATCCAATTGTCATATTAAAATTCTATATATGTCCTTATGTTCTTTTAAAAATTCATCATACTATTTTTTTATTTCTCTCAAAAAATTTATATTATATTTCTATTGTGTTACTTTTTTCTATAGATATAATCACTGGTATTATCTTCAATGTAAACTATGGGGATGATTATTTTTTGTTCATGGTGTTTTTATTTACTTGTGGTCTAATTGTTCTTAAAATTTTCATAATGATGTTTCGAACATCATTCTAATAATATATTAATTTTTATCTTGTTTTATAAAATTTGATCTTAATATAATGTATCATGGTTTTATTTAGTTTTCTATTTCATGTGAAACAATATATTAAAATGAATGGTGATATATTTTACCCCTTTAAAATAAAATTTTACCTCAAAATTTTAGTACTTGGATGAAAATAGAGTTGGGTACTTTTTTCCCATTGAATATTTGGGTTCCTATATCTCTTCTTCAACCTTTTGATTTATATATAAGAACATTGAACTATTGAGTGATCTTGTTTCTTAGTAATATATCTATTATCCAAGATCTCTAACTGGTATTCCACATAAAAGAGATCATGTTTCAATTGTAAATTATCTATGTTCCAAACATGTGATTGATCAGGTATGTACTTACTCAAAATAAAAGTGTATAACAAATAATTCACTTTGAGTGGTTTTATGGATACAGAAGGTGATAATAAACCATACATGCATGATTAAGGATTATGATGAGGCTAATGTATCTGGGGATCAACATTCCATTTTTCCAAAATCTCATAAACCTCTCCCATGATGATATCCACTGGAATACCTAATCTCCAACATCAAACTTCAAATATGTTTGATGATTATTAGTATAGTTGTTCTATATACATTTTACTACTTTGATATGTTATTAATTTTTTCAGTATTATGTGCCATTTCTTAATCAAGATATAGTCATAGCGACTTCCTCTATCTATCTCTATCATAAGAATTTATAGTTTTAATCAAATTCCTCTATAAATACCCATATGGTTCTATTTAAATAATTGATTGGAAAAAATTATTATATGAGAACTCTATAATAATAGTACCTTGAAAAAATTTACCACTACCGAGAGGGGGTGGGGGTGAATCTTTTATTGATGAAAACACTAACCATAAAACTAAGTGATTATCATACTCTATTAGAAAAAATAAATCCAATTATTGTTCTAAAATGATGAAATAATTAGATATAAAGAACAAACATTCACATAAGGGTTTTAAAAAGTTCAGAAAACATTATTATTTTGTGTCCAATACTTTGTGTGTTGTAGTTTTGATCTTGCAACCCATGTTAACATTTTTTTTCAACTAATAAGGAAAGAAGCATGAGTATTGTCTTGAAATCTAATTATAGGATTAAAAAATAATCATTAAGCAGAAAAATATTTGATTCTAATGCCTCAAGTGATGCTATAATTTGGAATTGGTTTGAACTCTTGTTCTTATATTTAATATCAATATGAATCCTTCCGTGGAATATTGGTTATATAACTTAGAGTTTCATTTTTTTAATCACAAACATCATACTCAAGAGGGTATCCACATATTTATAAACCTATAATTTAGTGTAGTGTGATGACTCTAGATATGTCATGATCGATATATATAAATTATTAATAGGAATAATTCTCGAGGATCTCAGTGTATCCTAAAATATCCCTGAAAAGATTTTATAGAATGATCAGTTGATTATATATTGATAGGTTTGATATTTAAAGAATTAAAAATCCACCAAACATATATAGATATACTTACCATGATTTTTAATATTCACTATGGCATGGTATGACATGAATCTATAGAACCACTAATATTTCTAACCCTTTTACTTAAGTCATAGAAATATATTTTCTCATACTATGTCATGTTAGTTTTAATTTATCACATCCTACAATGTGAACCATTATTTCAGGGAACAAGATCACTTGAATTAAAACTAGGAAATTATTAAATTATATAAATTTAGTCTTCACACCACATTCTAATCCTCATATATACCTCATGATGTAACCTATGCAATTATGGGGAAATGATTCTCACATAAGATAAAAACTTTTCGCACAATAGATTAACTCATTTTACTACAAAAATCATCAGGGTGTAATCACAAAACTCATTATGTGATTACTCATCAAGTAAGATAAATTAATTTTAATATAGGTATAACTAAATACACCCCATTATATTATAAGATAAATCCCTTTTCATTTTATATTAACTCAATAACAATGTAGCGTGGTCCTCAAACATCACATGGTGGTTAGGTTATCAATAGAAAACATTTATTCCTATTATTTATGTTAATATCAAGTTAACTCCATAAGATATTAGAACTCATCCATGATCATGTTACTAGTGAATAAATATTTGAAATATAAAAAACACATGAATGGTTTTCCTCAAGAAACAATTCATAGCATACCTCCAATTTGAAGTTCTTCTAAATACAACACCATAGGATAGAATAATGATTTTGAGAGAAATAAATCTCTTACTATAAGATAATTTTTTAATTAATCTTGTCTCAATTGAGATCAAATTAATATCTCCCCTTAATCAATTTAATTCTTGAGTATTCTTAAATATCTCAAAGGGCTCTTTAATCTCCCCCTTCTTATTTTTTGGAAACATGAAAATCATATCTTCTAAAAATTTCATTAGACAACACATAAATCCTTTTCACTAATTAAGAATACTTCTGAGATCCTATCCCCCATGATGATAATAAATAAAATAAACAAGTGTCTCTACCAATTTCTTAAAATATATCTTAATTCATTTTACACTATTGTTAAAAAATAGAAAGGAATAAAGTAGGGAAAATAAGAATGAAAACATATAGGGATTTTGGTAATGAATTTACTCAAAAAACATGCACAAGTGCAAATAAGAATCCGTTGAAAGAGGTTTAATTAAGATATATGTGACTTTATCCTCATTAGAAACATGTTTCCATGAAATAACACCATGAACCACATCCCCCTTTATGTAGTGGAAATTTGCTGTCAATATGCTTCGAATGTGAATATTTTACTGAAATATTTGATAAGTCAGTTGCACTCTGATTATCAAACCCTGTCACTTATGAGTATGCATATGAAAATTCAAATTTCATTAAAAAAATTATTGCATGATTTTTAGAAAAAATATATATATAAAATCCTAAAAAATCGATAGGTATAGTGTATTTCGTAAATAAGACATAAATTCAACGAATTAAACATGAACTACACCATACTTTTTAAATTTCTAGGATGTGCTCTTATATTACATTGATATTTTAATATTTCATAGGATAAATGAGGGAATAAAGAAATATATTTGTTGAGTTATAATTCTTAGTAATGGAACAATTATAGTAAACCAAATATATTCGATATTAAAGGGAAGATGACAATAACACAAAAACATGAAAAATGATATCATAAAGACAAGTAATAAAAAAAATGTAGAAAAAAATATGTATGAAAAAATAATTGTAATAGACTATGATTTTATGATATATTTCTTTTTTAAATAAATTTTAATTGTTCAATAGCTAGTTTAATATGAAACACCGGGCTTTAAGTGAACTGTGATATACTAAAAAAATAATATTATTTAAATATAACCGTTAAAACCCCACCATTAAAATTATAATTATAAATAATAATAACAAAATTATGAAAATTATTTATATTTTTTTTATAATTAAATTTTTTTATTAATTTATAATAAATAAGTACTCACTTTTCAATAATGTCATTTTTTTCAAAATACATTTCCATTAAAAAAGTTATTTATTTTATTTTGACCATGAATTTCATAATTAATTTCTAAAAATATTTTGATTTTTTTTGAAAAATTATATAATATTTGGATTCATCATATCAAATCTATCTTATGATTAATTTTTGAGAATTTTCCGAAATATTTGATTTTTGGGTGAATAGTGAAAACACTGAAATTTTAAATACTTTCACTTTAATGATATTATTATGATGTAAGAATGAATTAATTTTTTTAAAACATTGAATCACTCAAATAATTTTCAAAGGAGTTAAATAAATTATTTTAAAATTTTATTTAATATTTGGTAACTGAGGATTGAATTTTTTGAAGATAAGTGATCTTTTATTCAAATTATAGCCTATATTTGGGTATCTACATTTCATGGAATGGTCAGAAGATTCAATTAGGTTTTTTATTGATCCAAAAGTTAAAAAAACCATAATTTGTTTATTATTTAATAATTTTTTTTAAAACTAACTTACTACTTTATTTCAATGTGAAATGTGTTTTACTCTAAAATTAGGTAATTTTCTAAAAACCATTATTCATGAATTTTTTATTCTAATATTAAAATTAATTTCTTCCACATATAAAAATTTAATCTTAAAAAATGGGTTCCGAATTTAAAATTATAATTTTAAAATTTATTTTAAATTAAAATTTTATTTATGGTCATATAAATAAGTTATAATGGGGAAAAGTTAACTTATAATAGTGAAGATTTAAGTTATCACAACAAAGTTCAAAATGGTTTTAATGTGGTTTAACTAGGATATAAGGATTAAAATGTATCCAAAACATCTCCAAATTTGATTTTTTGGGTTTTTTTGACCCTCTAACATCTTATATTCTTATTTTTTATGCCATTGTTCCACTTTACTTGAATATGTTTTATACTATATTTAAATATTTTAAGTAATTACAAGTGTGTTATTTCCCTCACTTATAAAAGGGAACCACCTCTCATCCCCTTTTCAAAAAGGTATAGAACTCTATATCATCGAATACCTACCATAGCAACATCTTATATTACTTCCCCACAAACTGGATCTTCTATTATTTCTAAAATACCATCCTTTTTGAGGGTTTAATAGTATGTTAAAGGTGGTTTATCAAGGAAAAGGTACAACTCTTAACTGAGTACATTCAATTTTATTTTTTCATATACTTTATATAAAACTATAGTATCTGTCCTAAAATTATAAATCCTATATAATTAATTTAATGTGTCTTTTTACGTATATGGTACAACCATTACCCACATCCTTTCCATCAAATTGGAAAAGAAAACATCTCTCAGGTGTATGTGTGTACTACAACCACCATAAAAGCCATGTGGTTAATTTTTCATCACTATTTGGATTTTTTTGTCATTTTTTGGGATTTTATGAATAGATATTATATTTTTCATATTATTATATTTATTAAAATTTTAAATTTTATTTAATTTTATTTTATTCAATCCATCAAAAAGTGGAAATATCACCCATTCATACGTACAGACTGATATCTCTATGATGTTATGAAATTAATTTTTCTTCACTAACTTATATGAACAGTTTTAAAAATATATATAAGGATGAAATTTTATCCACATTAAATGATTAAAATTCGGGAGATAATTTAAATATTTTCACATTATAAGGACAAGGACCTTCATATTGAAATATGAAAGAAAAATGAAGTAGTTATCACCCATAACAGTGATTTTAATAAAGAATTGTAAAAAATGGGTGATAATATGTTATAAGTAAAACATATATGGTATGATATATATGATTATTTTTTTTGAATATATGTATAATATATTAAAATTTATTATACAAGAGGTTCAAATACATACGAAGTAAGATGATACTTGAGGTAAGAGATTTCTGTTTCAATCTCTTTTTATTCAAGATTGGTTGTACTTGAATTTCCATTCAGTTTAAATCTATGATCTGTATCTAATAAACCAATTTCATTTAATTATCCTCTCTTTATTTCTATAATTTTTATTTTTTATTTCCATTTTATCTGTTTTTTACTCAAAATGGAACATGATTTTTTTTATAAAATCCAATATTATATCTCATATTTGGTTAGGAATACTTCTACTACATATATATGTTCTCTAAAATGTTTTCAAGAACATTTTAAATATTAATCAACGATTTTATAAATTAATTTTTCCCATATTTAAATTTCTATAAAAAGTGTAAAAAATAATCTTATTTTCTTTTTATGAACAAGTTAACTTTTACCAAATATATGAACAGAAAATTTGTTTTAACATATAACACATGAAAATTTTCCTATTATCATTTGTATTATTTGTGTTAGATAATACATTACTAGATTCCATGGTTATTTTCAATGAAATTTTGTCCCACTAAATCATGATTTTTTTTAAAATAATTTCTTTCAAAATGAAAATGTTAATTTTCTCATGAAATGTTCAAGTTGACTTTTAAAGATACATTCATCTATGATGATATCGTTTTATTTTACTTATTCTTCACTGGGGATATGATTCAATGATACTAACTTTATTATTTATCTATATGGCCATACATTATGATGATAAAATCTTGGTGAACCCTATTTTCTTTTTATTGGTTGATGTTATGATAAAAGGATAAATTTTTTCATGGCCCTGTGGAATATATATGAATAGATTATGATTATGTAGTGGTTGGGTCCATTATATCCCTCTAATTCATAAAGTAATGTGATATTTATATATCATGATATTTTTATTATGATAATAATTGACATTATTGTGAATTTTTTTAGTCATATTTTGACTAATGAGTATGATCACGTTCTAGCTATGATCACGATATTATGTATGAAAATGATTTTGAAAAAAATTTCACATTTTTATGTGTGAGTATGATTCCTTTATACCTATTTTCACTCAAATTTTTATGCATGGAAATGACTCTAAATAGAATTTTTTATATTTTGATGCATGTGTATGATTTCTTTCTAGTTATGATTACAGGATAGTCTATGGATATGATTAAAAATAGGTATGTTCATAAGATTATGATTTCCTAGGATTTTGATTCCACATTCCAATGTTATGAATCATGAATAATGATTTCTAATTTGATACCAATATTGATCATGATTCTGGATATGACATAATTTTGTTGTTTATGATCTATATTTTCTAGTTATGAATATTTTGTGTTGAGAACATAAACATGATTATGTTTTCATACCATTATGTAAATTTTATTCTATTATGATGGAAATCATCTATGTTTATCCTTACTGAGCATCTGGGATAACCTTTTATTATTTTTTCCTTCATTGGTTAATGATTAAGGGTTTTATGTATAATATTTATATAAGGGTTCTAAGATTAAGCTCTTTATGGGTTATATTAAAGATCTTTTAATAAATAAGTTGATATGAATCTAGTAACCAAATATGCTAAACCTTTATAGTCCTCAAGCATGTATAATTTAGTATGTAATGAAAATTCATAAAGAATAATGTATTATTTATTTATAAAGTGTTTGGGTCACTATAGTGGGTATCATAATATGGTTTAGTTTTTAGAGATTAATATTAGAAAAATTTAGTAAAAAACCTTAGGATAAGCCTATGTATAAGAGAAAAACCAATATATTGGTAGAGAAAGGTGTGTGGGTTTCCTAGAAAATACATCCTTTTATGGATATTAAAATATGGATAGATATGTAGCATAGATGAACATTAGTATAAAAAATATGAAAGGTTAAGATTTGGTAGTAACATAATCATAATTGGTTGATGATGAGTGGGCCTATGACTGTACACCTTGCTAGAAACTCCCATAGGATATTCATTGGTTAATCCATATTATATTTATGAACCATTATGATGAATGAGAGTATATAACCTATAGTAACATATGAAAAGTGATAGTGATATGAGATGAACTTTGAGTTTCATCGATTGAAATAAGGTGTCATAATTTAGGAAATCATAAGAATGATTTTCATAATCATATGATTGATTTATCAAATTATTAATGATTGATATTTGCACATATTTTTTAGGACTTTTAGTCAATTTATAGAATATGGAGGAATAATGTGAACCAAGAATGTGATAGAGAATTCAAAGATCAAAGTCATGATAAAAAAATTATTTTTCAGTTGGGTTTCATTATATTGGTACTATTATTACTAAACTCTCTCAATATATGATTATTAATGCAAACTATACTGGCATCCAAAATGAACCAAGGAGTGGGAAACATGTAATTGAGGATTTTATGGGACAAAATCCACCTTCTTCTTGTGGGGAATATGATCCACTAGTTTCCATAACATTTATCAAGGTGATGGAAAGTATATTTTATGTTATTTAGTTCTACGACTATGATAATGTAGTTTTTATAGTCTATTACGTAGAATGATAATTCAATAAATAGTGTAATATTATCAATAATAGGATGCATGTGGAGAAAATAAACTCTAAAAAATGGGAATAGTTTAAGATAATATTTATCAATAAATAATTTCCTCAAACTCTTAATACTAATATGGAAGGGGAATTTATAGATATGAACCAGAAGGAAGATAAATACATTAGAATATCTAATGTAAACTTTAAAATACTTTGAAGCTACACTTTTAGATTTATCATTGACCCTTTAAAAAAATTGATCTAATTTTTAGTGACCCGAAACAATGTCTCCCCAAGGAATTATCCATAAGAAACTTTGGTAAACCATGAACAATTTTTTCAAAGTTCTCTAAATGTTTAAATAGAGAGTGGGAACTCTTATTATTCATTTAGTTTTAGTGAAAATAATAGAAAATGGAGTTTCATGGAAACACAAATAGTAAATACCGTGGAGGAAATAAATTAAAACCACATATATGCCATAAATTTTGGAGAAATCACTTAGGAAATAGTCAAAAAATAACTAATAAATTATCCAATTATGGAAATGTTGGACATAATTATATGGAATGTATATAATGGATGTGAAGTATAGAAAATACAATAATAAAGAATGATGATTCAACCAACAAAGTTAAATTTTTAGAATATTGGGATAATTGGTATTATGTGAATCATTTCCATATTATAAGAGCTAATGAGGATGGTACACCTTGAAAACTCCATAAGAAAAAGTATAAATGGAAGGCCTTTTTTATTATAACTGAAGTGGGTGAGGAGAATGACATGGTGAAATATATACTTACTATCCACTATAAAACTATAAATGTATTATTTTAATCTAGATCTACCCAACCTTTTATATTTGTATAATTTTTTAAGTATATCATGTCACCACCTAAACTATCATATATTGGGTTATTTTGAAAAACTTTTAATGGTAAGATGATCACATATCAAGTATATATCTCCTCTCTGAAAATAAGTGTATGGGAATATCCTTCTTGAAAATCTTGTGATTCTGTCTCTATTTTTTCGATATGATTTTGGTCATGGATTAACTATCTATATATAGAGCCAATATAAATTTCCTAGGATGGAAAGCCATATTTATATTCTAAATCAAATTATGATCATTATGTGGTGTGATGATAAATATTAACTTCCTATGGAAGTTTCATATGTTATATTGGTATTATATCCAATTCACGAGGGATATTTATTGTAAATGGTTTGGGGTAAACTCATAATCAATGTTATTCCTATTGTTTGTGATTATTATAATGTATTTTTTGAAAATATGACTAGTTTCCACCTAAATAATGAAGTTAATTTTCCAATATAACTCATAACTAATTCTAAACATATTTAAAAGACCCCTTATATAATATCCCCAATTAATTTTTTTGTAATTGAAGAGGTAACTTTAAGGGAATCTTAACATGCCTCAGTGCAACAATATGGTGTGCACCTATTCATTTTGTTAAGAAGAAATATGGGTCAATGAATTTTTCATTGATTATCAATAACATACCAATAACAATAACAATAACAAGTTTCATCTACCTTACATTAATGGATTGATTAATCAAATGCAAATAGATAAATATTTTACCATGAGTGATGTTAACTACAGATATTATCAATTGATGGTCAATAAGAATGATATACCTAAGAAAACCTTACCTACGAGGTATGTGAATTATAATTTCATTGTAATTCTATTTTAATATATCAATAACCATTATATATTCATGAATATAGTGAATATAGTCTTTAGAGATTACATTGATCAGTTTTTGGTAGTATTTTTAGATGATATTATTATATATATAAATTGAAAGGAAGAGAATTAAGATCATTTGATGATTGGGTTGAAAACAGAGAGGAATGAGTAGGTTTATTCCTAAATTACCAAGAACAAATTTTGGCTACAAAAGGTTTAATTATTATGCCATATATTCTTTAGTGTGGGTATATTGGTAGATCCTTCAAAGATGGAAGTTATTGAAGAACATCCAAATACATAAATTGTAACATAGATCCATATTCATATTTAGTTGGGTGGATATTATTAATGATTTCAAAGAATTTTATATGGTTATAAATTCCACTAACCATGTTAACATGGTAGATATCAAAGTTCATGTGGACTGATGAATATGACGAAAATTTCAAGGAGGTGAAAAGAAGGTTGTCCAGTGCAGCTATGCTCATATTACCCTATAATGGAGAAGGGTTTGTGATTTATAGTTATGTATAAAATAAGTTAATGTTATGATACCTTATTTATAATGATATGGTGATAGATAATTCCTCATTACAATTAAAAATTTATGAGAAAAATAACTTATATCATAAATTAAAGTTATTAGTAATAATTTTTTCATTGAAAATTTGGAGGAATTATATTTATGGTGAAATATGTGACATATACATAGATAATAAAATCTTTAAGTATATATTCACTTAAAAAGAGTTGAATATGCTATATAGATGATAGTTGTATATTATTAAATATTATGATTAGTCAATACATTGTCTCCATGGTAAGAAGAATAAGGTGGATGGTGCTCTGATTAAAAAATAACATGTTTTTTTAACCATGATGAATAATCAAAGTGAAAAAATTATAATTTAAAGCATTAAATAATGAGGAAATGGGATATATGTTATCTTTATTAGATGAAGTTTCAACAGACCATCCATGTGAGGATTAAAGATGCATATAAGGAAGATGTGGAACTTATGAATAACTTGAGAAATATTCCTTTCTTCAACCATGAATGTGATGGAATGATATGTTTCAAGAACCAAGTATGTCTCTCATCAATAATAGACATGAATATTGAGCTATTTGATGAATAAAAAATATTATAATTTTTTACTAATCCTAGAAGTATGTAGATTTATTAAGATCTAAAAGAGAATTTTTTGTGGGATAACATAAAAAAGTATATTGTAGAGTATGTATCCTGATGCTTCGTATGTCAAAATGTTAAGGTTTAGTGACATAAGTAATAGGGAATGTTTCAAAAATTATCTATAACAAAATGTAAATGGGAAAAAATACCATATATTTCATTATCGGACTCCCCAAAACAACTAAAGGGAATAATTTTCTTTTGGATTCCAATCAACTTATGAAATTATCAAATTTAATTTTAATTAGATAAGATTTAAATATTGAGTTGATTTACTAGATATACATTAATTAAGTGGTAAGGTTTCATGGAGTACCAAATTCTATTGCATCTGATCAGGATCTAGAGTTTACCGTGATGTTTTGGAGACGAATTCAACTGGAATTGAATATAGAGTTTAGATTTAGTACTATATATCATCCTCATATATATGGTAAATATGAAAGGAACATTAAAAACCATGAATATATGTTGATATGATTTTATGTGAATTTTAAAGGTGGTAGGTATTATCACCTTTTTTGTTGAGTTTTCTTCCTAAAAAATATTTCATTTTAAAATTCCATTGTCTCCTTATGAATCCCAATATGGAATGAATTACATAACATCAATTTGTTGATGATGTTAGATAAAGAAAAATATTTTGATATAATATTCTTGAGTAAGTGTCATAGAAGGGTATATCTATTCGATATGACATCAAGACAACCCATAGATGATAAATAAAATTTCTAACAATTGTTAGTAAGATATAGAGTTTAAATATAGTTACAAGGTATTCCTACCAATATCACCTCATAAGAAGGTTATAAGATATTGAATTAAGGGAATGTTGAGCCCTATATATATGAGTCTCTTGAAAATTATTTATTTTATTAGGATGGTTTTTTATCTCTTGTCTCTTCCAATGTATCATTCTCAATTTCACAATGTGTTCCATATATCCCACCTGAGGAAGTACATACATGATCCTTCATATGTACTGAGCATTAAAGTAATAACAAATGATAAATATCAATATTATTAGAAAATATTAGTGGATATTCTAAATTGAATATAAAAATTGAATACAAAAAATACCACTCAACTGGTCATGGTTTTTCGGCTAAATAAAGAATTTGTAGAAGTTACATGGGAACCCTGGGATGTAATAAAGGAGAAGTATCAAAAAAAATTCAATCCTAGTAACATAATTTTGAGAGAAAAATATTAAAATGGGGTATAATGTAGAACAACATGATTTTATGATATATTTTTCTTTAAATAAATTTAATATTTTCAATATCTTTCTTAGCACACAACATTATCCTTTAAGCGATATGTAATATACAATAAAAATTCTATTATTTAAATGTGACTATTATAACCATATCATTAAAATTAGCAGTGAGAATAGTAATAACCACATTATGAGAAATATTTATAATGTTTTTATATAATTAAAATTTATTCATTAATTTATAATAAATTAATACTCAAGTTTAAATAAATTCATTTTATGTTTTAAAAATACATTTTCTTCAAAAACTGTTTTTATTTCATTTTATGTAGGATATTATAATTATTTTTTTCCCTGTTTAAAAATATTATTTAAAAAAATGGATATAATTTTCTTATTTATCATATCATATTTAAATTAGTGTGAATTTTTATATTTTTCTAAAAAAATTTATTTTTAGGTGAATATTGAAAATACTTATTTTTCAAATACCATCATTATTGTGACATTTTTATGATGTAAGAATAAATTAATAAATTTATAACCCTTTTTTCTCAACCCAATATATGTTAACAGAGTTAAATGAATAATTTTATAGAATTATTTTGAATTTTGTAATCCAATATTAGATTTTGTGAACATAAGTGGTATTTTATTTAAATTAAAAAACATGTTGGGTCTCTACATTTAATGGTATTTTTGGAAGATTTCATTCAGTTGTTGCATGATACAAGATTCTAAAAACGTTCCTTTTTATTATTTTACAAAAAAAATCTTCGAAATAAACTTATTACTATTCTTTAAGATGAAATTATTTTTACTCTTAAATCATCTATTTTCTAAAAAACTATTATTCATGCGTTTTGTGTTTTTATATTAAAGTATTTTATTCCACCTATAGAAATTGAATAGTATAAAATGTAATCCCAATTTTGAAACATAATTTCAAAGAAAACTTCAGGTTTCCCCATTTATTTTTTTCATATAATTATGTTATCATTGTAAAAATAATGTTTTCTTGGTTAAGGTTAAAATGGGTTTAATGTGGTTTCACTAGATGATAAGGATTAAATTGTATCCAAAACTTGTCTAAATGTGATTGGTTGAGTTTATTTTAACCATATAACATCTTATATTCATATTTTGGGTTCCTTGGTTCAAATTTACAATATTTTGATACATATTATATTTAAATATTTTATGTATTCCAGGTGTGTCATTTCCCACATTTATAAACGGTACTTCTTCCCCTACCATTTTCAGAAAGATTCAACACATCAGATTGGAAAATCCATGAATTAATAACATTTTTATTCCAACCAAAAAATCTAATATCTTTATTAATTTTTTTTAATACCAACCTTTCTCAACTAATGGAGTACGCCAAAGCATGCTTTTCAATAAAGAGGTATAACTCTTAACAAACTAATTTAAATTTTATTTCTTCTTCTATATTCTATAAATCTATTACATATATCATAACATGATAATTATTATATAATAAATAAACTTATATTCAAATATTATTATGGTAAAACCATTATCCACATCATTCCCAACATACGGGAAAAGAAAACATTGGTCATATCTGCATATGGACTTCCACTTCTATGAAGCGAAGTGTTTCTATTTTCATCACCACTACAGTTTTTTGTTATAATGTTGGATTGTATGAATATGCATAATATTTATGATATTACTATATTTATTTAAATTTGAATTATTATTTACCTTTCTTTTTTTCCATTCATAAAAATGTTGAAATATCATTCGTGTGTGTACCGTATACCATCTCCACAAAGTGACATAATTAATTTTTCATCACTAATTTATATGAAATATTATAAAAGTGTATATGATGAGTAAATATTATACTGATGACATGATTCACATTTTGAATATTATTAAACCATGATTAAATTAAAACGACAAGGAATGTCAAATGGAAACATGCATGAAAAATGAAGAAGTTATCACTTAGAACTCTAATTTTAATAAATAATTATTAATAAACAGTTGATAAGATGTTACGAGTGAATAATATATTGAATGATATATATGATTATGATTTTATATTTTCTTTATAATAAATCTATATTTATTATAATTTATTTTTGAACATGTATGAAACTGGATGATACTTGAGGTAAGTGATTTATGTTTCAATCTCATTTTAGTCGAGATTAGTTATGTTTATATATACATTAAGGAAATTATATGATACTTATTTGATAAAACCATTAAAGTTTATTAAACTGTGTTTATTTATGAAATTTATAATTTCTAGTACTATTTTCTTCTCTTTGGTACTCACAATGGTTCAAAAAATGTTTTGAAGAAAAACTGATCTTATTTCTCTTTTTTTGGCCAGGAAAATTTATCATCCATATCTATGTTCTATAAAAGGTTTATAAAATGTTTTAACTATGATCCAATTATTGTTTAAATAAGTTTTCATATATTTTAATTTCAATAAAATTATTAAAATTAATCTCCCTGACATTTTAGGAATGAGGTTATTTTACCAAATGCATGGAGAGAATCCTTATTTTAATGTATATCGCACATATGAATTTTCCTTCAATCATGACTACTTTTTGATTTAAGGATTACTTATTTATATTCAATAGATGAATGTTCCTAATATTCCATTAATTTACATATTTTAAATAACTGAATTCAAAATTAAAATAGTATTTTCCTCAGTAATGTTTCTAGATTTCTTTTAAGGGTATTTTCAAATATTAAAAATATTTTGTTTTTATTAATTCATCACAGAATATATGATCCAGTGACACCATATCCTTATTCATTCTATGTATTCAAATTTTATATGATGATAAAATATTTACGATTCCTTTTTTTCCATAAGTTAGGCTATGATGAAATGATATATGTTTTAAATACCTTGAGTCATACATATGAATAGATTTGGATTATGTGGAAATTGGGTCCGTTATATCCCTCAAATGAATTGTTTAATGTTCTGTTTATATCTCTTGAGAAGATGACGATAATTATGGAAATGAATTAAATTTTATTTTTTCACATTTTGATGATTTAGTATAATAAATACCTATATATTCTTACAACATTATGTCTGGAATTTATTTTTAATAGATTTGATTTTGTATTAATGTATGAGTATGATTTCTTTCTAGATATGCATATAATATTTTGAATGTACATGGTTACAAACATCATTGTTCAAATTTCAATATGTTAGTGTGATTTATTTCTAGATGTGATCATAATTTTATGCATGAATATGATTAAAAATGGTTCTGTTCATAAGATTAATATTTCATAAACTTATTTTGTCACATGCAAATGTTATGAATCCTAAATGTTGATTACTTATTTAATAACCTTATTTATCATGATTATGGAAATGAATTAATTTTTTAATTTATGATCTAAATTTTCTTGATATGAATATTTTATATTGAGAACATGAACTTGAGTGTGTTATCATACCCTTATGATCTTCTTATGATCTTATAATTAACATCTCCCATGTTTACCCTCATTGAACATCTGATCTCACCCTTTATTGTGTTTCCCTTACCTATTTATGATGTAAGGTTATGTGAATAATAAATATAGGAGGGAACTAAAATGATTATATTTATAGGATATGTTTAATATATTTTTTGAAATAAATTGATTTTATATCTAGTATCGACATAAAATAAAACATTATGGTCCCCATACATGTATAAATATGATTTTTATTGAGTATTACTCAAGAATGATATAATATTTATATATAAACTTTTTGGGTCTATATAGTTTGTATCAGATAATGGTTTATCTTTTTTAGATATTGGGATTAGAAATATTTTTTCAAAACCCTTAGGATGGGCCTAAGTATAGGATAACGTCCTATGTTTTGGTAAAGGGAAGAGTGTTATTTTCTTAGAAAATTAATTCCTATCTAGATAATAGGAAGTGGATATAGTTGTGGCATCGATGTACCTAGTGGTAAAAACTTTTAATAGGTGGGATTACGTTTTAAATTGATCATCACTGGTACATGATGAGTGGGCCTAAGACTGTAAACCTACCTAGAAATTCTAGGTGATACGCATTTATCAATTCACATTCTTATTAATAAAAATTATGATGATTTAGAGGACGTAACCTGTGGAAATTGATGATAAACCATAGTTACTTGAGATTAAGTAAGAGTGTCATGAGTAGAAATAAGGTATCATAATTTATGAGATCATAAGAATTATTTTTGATAACAATATGATTTCCTACCCTTATTTCTGATTCTTGAAATGTACTCTATATTTTTATGGGTTTTATTTAATGGGTAGAATAATCAACAATCATGTGATATAATGTGATGGATAATTGAGTGATGTACCTAATTAGAAACAAAATGGATTTAGAGCTATGCTAAAATATCTTGTCACTATGTTCACTAACTCTCTCATTGTATGAGAAATAATGTGAACCATATTGGGATTCCGAATGCACCAAGTGATTAAAAAACATTTCATTGAGTCATTTTTGTGAAAACAACCACCTTCAACATTTTATTATTTTTATCTAATAGTTATCGAGCAATGGATCTATGTGATTGAAATATATTTTATGTTCTACATTGCTCATAATAAGAGTGTGTTATTCTAGTAGTCTATTTCATGGAAGGAAAATTCGATCAATGATGTAATATTATCAAGAAAACTTGGAAATAGTAACAAACAAACTCCATGGAATGGGAGGATATTAATAGGATATTAATCAATAAAAAATTCCCTCAAACACTTCAAGTTAATATGGAAATGGAATTTTTAGAGGTGAAACAAAAGGATGATGAATCCATTGATACCTATGAAGAAAACATTGTAAGACTTTCAAGGTATGTTTCAAGATTTATTATCATAACTGCAAAAACAATTATCAATTATTTAGTTGCATCAAGCCATGACATTAAAAGGTTTTATCCATAAGAGACATTGAAAACAGTGACTAAATTGTTCAGTGTGCTCTGATGATATAAATAGAGAGTAGGAACTCCAATTACTCTTTCTGTTTTAGTGATAAGAAGAGAAACATGGATCTTTATGGAAACACAAATTGAAAATACCATACAGGAATGAAATTAAAACCACCTAAAATCAAAAAATATGGTGGAAAGTACTCATGAAATTCTCTAAATTGAATTTTTAAATACATAAATTGGGTAAAGGTTGGCCATCAAGCTAGTGAATGTTGATGGTAGATGAAAAGGTCAGCAAATAAAATAGATGAGTACACGAATTTAACCCAATATGTTTAATGTTTTATATAATGGTGGATTGGGTATTATGAAAATTAATTCCACAATCCATGATCTATTGAGGATGTTAGGCCTCAACAATCCCATATGAAAAAGGATATTGGCGAGGCCTTTACTATCCCAATCGAAGTGGGCGAGGAGAATGATGTGGTGAAAGGTATACTTACTATGCACTCTAGATTTGAAAATGTGTTATTTGATTCTAGAAATATGATCTCTTTAACATATAAATAATTTTATAAGGGAATCATGTCACCACCTCAACAATTATATATTTTTTAACAATAAAAACTCATAATGGTACAATGAACTTTTCACAAGTCCATAGCTCCTCTTTGATAGATTTGTGTGGGATTGTACTTATTCTATATCTTGTGATTCTCCCTCTAGTTTATTTTTTTTTGGTTTTGGTCATAGATTATATCTATCTATATAGATCCCATATCAATTTATCAGGAATGCGAGTTGAATTTTATATTCCAAATCAACCTATGATCATATTTTCATGCAATGATGAAAATGAACTTCCAATATAAGTTAATTATGTTATATGAATCATACTTATTATTCATGAGAGATATTTTTCTCAAATTCTTGGGAATAATATCATCATTAGTGATATCTCTATTGTTTAGGATTATTTATATTTATTTCTTGAATGCATTATTAGTCTACCCTTGAATCATGAAGTTGGGTTTTAAATAGAACTCATTCCATGTGATACACATATTTAATATAATATTTATAGAATAGACCAAATTTAGTTATAAAACTAAAGAAGAAAATCTTGGATATTATTGATAATGTATTAATATTCCTAACTGAAACATCATGGGGACTACCTTTTCTTTTTTAAGAATAAAGATTTGTTAATACATCATTGCATTTATTATTGAGAACTTAATGGGGTTAATATCAAGAAAAAAAATCGTTTTCCCAATATAGATGACTTGTTTAGTCACCTCTGTGGATCTAAAAAGAATTTAAATATCGAAATACGTTTTAGATATCATTAATTGAGTGTAATGAAGTTGGATGTATTAAATATTGTCTTTTGTATGAGGTATGTACATTATGAATTTATTGTAATTCCATTTTGACTTACCAATTCCCTCACTACCTTCATGAATCTAATGAATAATATTTTTAGAGATTACCTTTATCAGTTTATGGCGGTATTTAAAGACAATACTAGTATATATTCAAAGATCATGGAAGGGTATGAAGATAATTTAAATTTTTTGTGAAGACCCTATGAAAGTATATATTGTATAGAAAATTTACCATGTCTTAATTTTAGTTATAGAATTTTTTATTATTGGGTTTTATAATATCAAAAGAGGATATATTGGTAGATCCAACAAAGATGGAAATTATTGACCAATTTCCTAGACTAAACATGGTAATTGAGACCATTAGTTTTATTATATTGAATGAATATTATCCATGATTTGGTAATAATATTCCATGGTTATCAAATCCTATAACCATGTTTACATAGAAGGTATCCATGTTCCTATGGATAGATAAATGTGAGGAAACTTTCAAGGAGAAAAAAATAAGATTAGTCAGTGCATCCATGCTCACATTAACCTATATTAGTGAATGGGTTTTTATGTATAGTGATACATAAAAGAAGGGAATGGGTTTAATCCAAATTTACAATGATATTTTGATACCTTATGCCTCATAAAAATTGAAAATGCTTGAGAAAATTTACCCGACTCAAGATTTCATGTTAAAAATAGTAATATTTGCATTGAAGATATGGATGAATTATCATTATGGAGAAAGGTATGATATATATATATATATATATATCATAAATGAATGAAGTATGTATTTAAATTGAAAGAGTTTAATATACCTTGGATAATATGGTTTTTTTGATTAAATATTATGATTTCTCAAAACATTACTAACATGGGAAGGTGAACTAGGTGGATGATGCTCTAACTTGAAATGGCTATAATAATTTTTCCATGATGAGTACGGAAAGTGATCCAATATATATGGATTTATAGAATATGGACATTTAAATCATTATAAAGTGATATAGATAATACATTTATCAGATGAATGTTCAGCCATCCATCCATATGATGATCAAAGAGGCATAAAATGAGGATATAGAACTACATAAGAAGGTGAGAAATGATCCGGACATTGGATATGATTTTGATGGAATTATAAGGGCCAGAAATTTAGTACGTGTCCATTCAATACCATACTTGAGTAAGTATCGTATGGATAAATCTCATAGATCATTATTCCCAATGACACTTAAAAGTATGAAGATATATATAGATCTGAAAGAGTATTTCTAGTGGGATAACATGAAAAGGGATACTATATAGTATTTATCTAATTACCTGTTATGTAAAAAATTTAAATATTAGAGATATGATTTTTAGGCCCAAAGGTTCTTAGATTCCCTAAGAGGGTGGATAAATCAGGGTATGGATATTCTTTTTAAATTTATACCAAAATCACTAGATCCTAGAGTATTTATTTTGATGGTCAATTATATATCTTTTTAGTGTTTATATTGATCTTATCCTTTCTAACATTAGATGATGATGATGTATAGAAAGTAAAGAAATAAATTAAGAACATGGAATCATTGGTTTTTACTTTTTTCACCCTCACTGAGGAATGTCCATGGATATTACGATGATAATGTACTGATATAAAAAATATACCAAATTTCACTACCAATACATGGTTCAAGCTAGATGAATTATATGCCCAAACTCACTACTTTAAACTATTTAGGAAAGTCTCACTACTTCCAAAGGGTAACACCTTTGATATTTCATTTGACAGATCATTGATAGAGGAAAGGATCACATTATTCCTCTTCCTTTTCTCACTACTCTAGAAAGGATTCATATACTGTTTATTGACATATCAGTCCCTTCATCCATAATACTGAATGAATAATTAATTATAGGTTGATGCATTATTAATGTTCATTATAGGCTACATTTTAACTTCTATGAAAAAAATATGATGAAACACTTCCACTATCTAGAAAACTGGAATAGAATTCTCTTTACTGTAGATACAAAAATTACCGTATCATTTTCTCTAGAAATGCCTTCAAGAGATTCCCTGTCTTCCTTTCACTGACATGGTTATAGAAGTGAATAAGATTATTATGAAAATATTTTCAAATTATGTAAATCCTATTTGTTTTTCACAATTTTTTTTGTAGATAGACCTTTCACAAACTATTTTTATCTATTTGTGAACTACTTTATCCACTTAAAAACACCTTTCACTGCATGGTGTGGGTGCTTCGTGAAATTCATTTACATCATGGACTGGATTTTATTTTCAGACTACCTTTGGTTCATAGATGGATGGCACCTCATGATACCATTTTCCTTTTAGAGATTCAATGCCTAGAAAACTAACCTCCCCAAACTGAATTTACATTGTGAGGTAATTCCATCATGAAGTGAACTCCCTTCCAAACCTCAACTATTTCATGAATCGCCTACTTCAAAGAATACATCATACAATACCTCCTTCGCAAACCACTTTCAGTCTCGACAAAAATATTTTAGAGATAATCATCTCTAATGAAATTCTCTCTCTACTAATGATGTGAATATGGGTTTCTTATATAGGAAAATAAATAACACAATACCCACTAATCAAAATTACTATAATCTCTATTGAATATTAGACATAAACATGTACTGAACTTTCTATGTAGTCACTACTGGAAAATGGACCTATCCCCACGGTTTTCCTCAAAACCGAGGGGATAGGTACCCCTATACCCACGGTTCTTGAAAACCGTGGGTATAGGTCAATTTTCAAGACCTGTACCCACGGTTTTCAAAAACCGTGGGCATAGGGGGGTCTATCCCCACGGTTTTCCAAAACCGTGGGGATAGGTCTTGAAAATTGACCTATACCCACGGTTTTCAAGAACCGTGGGTATAGGGGTACCTATCCCCACGGTTTTGAGGAGAACCGCGGGGATAGGTATAGGATAAAAAACCTATACCCACGGTTTTTCAAAACCGTGGGTATAGGTTTCCCATGTGTGCGCAGGGAAAAAAATTTTTCCGCGGGAAAGATTTTTTTTTTTGGCGGGAGTCCTATACCTACGGTTCTTCCCTCTATACCCACGGTTTATATAACTATATTTAACTAAATATATATATATATACACATAATTGATAGTAGGGTAGTGGTAGACGCGGTACTTTGCAGTGAGGAGGTCGTGGGATCGAAACCCGCCTGCGGCTTTATTTTAGGATCTATACCCACGGTTTTGAAACCGTGGGTAAAAGCCATTGACACCGTGGAAATTTGGAATGTTTTGTTGAAACGGTGGCAGAACACCTATACCCATGGTTTTGGAAAACCGTGGGTATAGGCTGGGGACCTATACCGACGGCGTTCCAGCCCACGGTTCCCAAAACCGTGGGTATAGCCTATACCCACGGTTTTGGGGGCTATACCCACGGGTTTGAACCGTGGGCATAGGCCTTTTTTTCCAGTAGTGAGTCCTCATAGGACAGTTTTTCATTTGTTTCACCCATTAAGACACCATACTCACCTAAAAATAATTATTTTCCCATGAACTTATCTTCCTATGTGGTTTTCATAGTGTATAACCCTTTGCAGTGGCCTTAATTCCATACATTTAACTGGAAAAAAATACATTGAATATTTTATTGTGATTCTCATCCCATTTCTTTGTGTTCAATGAACTCCTTTAGACATTTTATGGTCCACAAAATTATTTAAATGCTTTGAGGTCCAAATAATTAATTAGGTTCTTTTTGGTCTACACACTCCATTATACTCTTTGTGGTTCACCAAAAATTTCAGACATAATTACTTCCATTTCCAAATTAATTGAAAGAATATTTTAAAAAATATTTTTCAACGTAAACAAATAACCCCAAAAAATTGAAATGAAACCTTGAGTGGTTTTTTACCACTGTCTCCAATTTTGGGTTTGTTGATAGAAAATACAATTTCTCGAACACTTTTACCAAAATTCACTTTATGTGATTTCAGATAACATTGAAATATTTATTCAACACACACATTAAGCCCATATGATCCATGCTCAACATGAAAAACAAGATAATTATAAAATTTTCATCAATGAAACACTTCATTCTCACACTAATTACCTTCTTTCAGTATGATCCATATATAGCGTGATTTATAACCATTGATCAATCATATTTAGAAGTTAATGATTTAAAACTTCCCCTACATTGTTTCTACCCCTATCAACTTATCCCCTTATCTTGATCAAGATATTTTCTCCCTATTTTTGAATGAACCCACTGGTCACTCCTTTATGGAAGCAACATTGTAAAGAACACATATTATCACATAAGGGTGAAACACCCCATACCTCAGGGAGAGGGTGTTCCACTTATAAAATTATTCAAGTTCATCAATTCAAATGGACTCCAAGAGCCAATAGATGGCATTAAAGTTCTTATTTGGGTATGGAATTCATCCTAATATGTATATCATGTAGTTATATAGGTACATACTCCAACTTCGAAAGCCCATGCTGTAACATTTCCTTGAAAAATGGTACTTTATTTCAATGTGCTTTGTCCTTAAAAGATGGATTGTATTTTTTTTAATATTTACAGAACTTGAATTATCACAATGGATTCCAATATGAGACTTAACTTCCATCACCCTCATTCTTATATAATTTAATAGAGTATTCCTTCATTTATTAATTTTTCCCCCTTAGACAATGATCTATATTCATCTTATTTTCAATAGTCAACACTCATAATTATTTTATCTCCTAAAATCTAGAAATAAAAATTATTATCCCTTTTTGGTTAGGTATTTTTACCTTGCCCATGAGACCCCATATGTTGATATCTGAATACCACATATCTATGTCAACTATTTTCAACTTCTCATTTGACTCTATTTGTCAACTACGAATTGAAACTTTGATTCTTTTATCATTTTCAAGATCAGAGTCATATTCTTCTTCACAACTACACACTACTGAAAGTTTTTCAAATGGTGAAATTACCAATTGACATAGAGTCATTGATGGATCCTCTAAGCCTTCTGAGTCATAAATCGATGTAGGAAACAAGTACTTAATACAATAAACACTAATAATTTCCTTGTCACTCACTTACTTCCATGGATTCTAGTAATAATAATTTCCTCAATTATTATGGGGACTCTCTTTTTAGAGGAGTCTGTATTTTCTATAGTTCTTTTCACCACATATCCCACAAAACTTCCAACTTTGGACTAAAATAGATCATTAATGTTAATTTTTTAGTTAATTTTTGATATTGAATTACTCTTTCACATGGTTAGACCACTTGTTCAAAATTTTGTTGATTATGTTTCATAGATTCATGGTATCATAAAAATATCATGCTAATACCAGATTGTAAGAATAAAATATATAATCATGAAATTCATGATTTTGGATGATCCTACTGCATTCAATCTTCTCCTAGTAGATAAATAACACTTGAAATGAGATATGATACCAATAGTTGAATATCCAATTGGACATGGAACCAATGGATCATTCGAGTATAACATTTCCTTCTTTGATGTTTCACATTAGGATATTCATCATATAATCTCCCTTTTCCAAAGTATAAATATTCCACACACAGATTTGAAAGATATAGTTATTGTGTAAAAAATCTTGTTTAATTTTTTACCATAAATGAATTTCAAGAGTTTAGATTCTTCTTTTCACATGTATCTCCATTCATCTTATGCACCCATATCCTTTTTTGATAACCCCTAAATTGTTCTTACCCCATTAAGATGTACCAATTCACATGAATATTAGAAATAGTTAATTCATGGGGAGAGGGTTACCATCAGAGTCCTCAAGAATTAGATTTTTGGTTGATCTTGATGGATGTACCCTTTGATACTTTCTTATAAATCAATTTACTCTTTTTATGCTTGTTTTAACTGCCCATCCAACATCAAATGACCTGGCCATATAACTAGACATTCTTTATCCACATACTCAGTTTTCCTCCAATATGTAGATTTTTTTGGATTGTTATTTTTCATAATTTGCGGTTTAAAAAATTTAATAAAAACTACCTTCATTAATTCCCAACTAATATTCCATTTTTTATGATTATTTATCTGTGCATGAATCATTCCACTGGTTTTTTACTCTTTATTCTTCCTTCATTAGGGGGCTCTTTCCCTTTCCTTCACATCTCACCTTGTTTCATAACATGTGAATATTTTGATCCATTATTTATTTATTTTTTATTTGATCAATTAAGTGATTCACTATAATGTTTCTTTCATGTGGAGAGTCCTTTAGTAAACATACAGTTTTCTTACTACATAGTAGAGTAGAACCTTCTATTTATGCTAAGACTTTAAACCTATTTTTCAAATTATCATTTTCTCTTCTAGTAAATGCTTTCTCATTATACATCACTAGATTTTCCGATACCCTTTCAATATAATTTTTCTTCCCTACTTTATTCCAATTTAAATGTATTTCCAAATGACCATGATTATCACATATAAAACATATCATGTTAAAACTATACCTTGAGTAAAAATGTATCAATTGAGATGTTGATAAAAATAGGCTTAATATTTTTTCATTAACCCCTCAGACTTTTTGACACATATTAATGGTGTGTCCCAGTCTTCCACAATAGTATAATTTCATGGATACTTTCTTCTAAGAGAGTCTTCTTCTATACTTCTCAAGAATCTTATTCTTATTATTTTATTTAGTAATATTTTTGTACTAATTGAATGAAATATATTCAAAATATTAAACTAAAAAACTTGAAGTTTGACCATGAATCCTACAGAAATACGACATGTTGTCATCATATTTTTTATAAGTATTTTAAAGTCAGTTTCTAGCACCCATAATATTTTCCATATTTCTATAACTATTAGTGTATCTCTTTATATCATGCGTGTTATAGGGTTTATCATATCCAAAACTAGAATTTCCTAAATTTCATATCCCTTGGGATAATACAATAATTTAGTTTTTCCCTCTGAAATAGAATATTTTCTCTTAAATTCATTATTAATTGATGAAGAACAATCAAATAATAAATGAAAACCATCATTGAATTTTATATTTCATTTAAAGTTTGATTTCCCCACTTCTTTTGTCAGTGATTCTATCTCTTCTTCAAATTTTCAAATCTTTTCACCCATGATTCTAGTATAGCATTATGTTTTATCTTTCTATTAATCTAATTTTCCAAATATATTGAGATCTTATCCATCAATTTATCTTGATCCAATATTATCAAAAAAATTTGAACAGCAGAATCATTTCCACATGAATTCTCTTGTTGTAGACTTTGGTTCTTTTGAACAAGTTCAGATATGTCTCCAACAAGATAATCATTTATAGCTTAAAAATTCTTTATTTATTCTGAGCTCAGATTATTTCCCGGGTCACCATCTTTGATTTTTTCTATTTTTGTGGAATTATTTTGTAGTTATTCATCATATGAATATTTCTTAACTATTATATCATTATCCACATAAATATTCCTTTTATTTATAACTTTTATCATATTAGCTTAAATTCCCTATATAAGGATCAGAATATCTTGAGATTTATTTTCCTCTTTTAATTTTGGATCCAATTCCATTGACATGTGGAAAAAAATAGACTACCGGACATCTGTGAATTTCTTTATCATATATAGATACAACATCACTTGGAATGTCTAGTCATTCATTAATTTATGTGGAATCATTGAATGATAAAATATAATCAAAATATAATAATTTTTTGGTTTCTTTTAAATGAATCACAATCTTTCCAAAAACCCTACCACACTAATGAATTCCACTATATATTTTATTCTTATTTTATGTCTGTCCAATTTCCATGTAATAATGAGATAAGTATATAATGAAACATTAATATCATCAATTTAATGATCCATGTCTATGAAAAAAATCTAATAAATGAAATGAATGCAATGATACCAATTGTTAAGCCCAAAAGTCACTTAGATACTATGAGGGGAGGGGTGAATCAGGGATATGGATATTATTTTCATAAATTTTCCTACCCCACTAGATATTAAAATATTTATTATAATGGTAACTTGTTTTTATCTTTAGTGTTTATATTGATCTTATCCTTTCCAAATTTAGATGATGACGATGCATATAATGTAAAGTAGGAAAGAATGCACAATAACACATCGATTTCTACTTGGTTCACCCTCCCTAGGATACATCCAAGGATCATAAAACGACTATGTACTAATGTACCAAAACCACTAAATCTCACATCCAATTCAAGGTTCTATCTAAATCACTTCTATGTTAAGGATCACTACCATTCAAGATTTATGGAAGGCTCATTTATTCCCATGGTTAAATCCCATGATATTTCCCTCGATAGATCCCTTCCATTGGAAATTATCACCATCTTTCTAATCCATTGCTCATTTCTTCAAAAAGGATTCATATACAATTTTTGGACATGTAGTTCCCTTTATCCATAAAATGGAAATCATTCTCAATTTTAGGTAGAAGCACTATTGAAGTTCATTTTGGGTTTCTCCTTCACTTATATAAAAAAATTGGATGCATAAAATACACATTATAGAAAGATTGAATATAATTCTCTTTACAATGGACATAGAAATTACTTCCTCTTTGTCTCTATCAATATCTTCAAGAGCTTTGAAGTTTTCTTTTCACTGGCATAGATGTTGCCGTGAATAAACTTCTTCTGAATATATTGTCAAATTGGAATGATCATTAATATTCTTCTTCAATATATTTGTAGAGAGACCGTTTATTAATTAATTTTATTTTTCAATGAACAACTTCAGACCCTTAGAGATCAACTTGATTCACATTACATGAGTGCTCCACAAAACACCTTTACTTCACGAACTACCTTTGCTTCATGGACAAAATTTACTTGATGGATGGATGGAACCTCACAACCCATTTTTATATTATGAGAATTAATACCCCATAAAAAACCACTAAAAACTAATTTTAATTTTTGGGATACCTAAATCACATACTCAACTTCCTTCATGAACTCAACTCCTTCGCAAATCGTTTCTTTCACGAGAAAATTAAAAAAATTCTTCATTTGTGAACCACTTTAGGACTCTAAAAATATATTCAAATGATAAAATTATATGATAAAATTATCTCCCTACTAATTATTTTGTTATTAGTCCTTTATATAGGAACATAATTCCCACACCCCCCCTCAAAATTACCAAAAAAATCCTTTGACGATTAGCTATCAACACATACTAAACAGGCTATGTTGTCCACATATCACATTTATTCATTCTCAGTGCACCTTAAAACACCATCCTCACCCAAAAATGATATGAATCCCATGAAATGATATTATTTTTATAATAGTGTATAACCCTTTGTAGTGGCCTTAATTCACCACATACATCTGAAAGCAAAAAACTCCCTTAGAGACTTCCTTTGTGATTCTCATAGTGTTTTTTTCGATCCAAAAAAACCTTTAAAAATTTGTAGCACAAAAACTACTTTAGGTTATTTATAATCATCAAAATACTTTAGATTATTTTCATTCTGTGAACTCATTTAGATACTATGAGATTCACCAAGAAGGTTATGTGCAAACACTGGGAAACTGCAGCACCTTCAAAACATCTTTTTTTACCGAAAAAATGATGGAATGTTGTTAACCTATTTATGAACAAAAAAACCCCAAAACAAAAAAATGACATATTTAGTGATTTTTCAAAAAAAAATAAGGGAATTTTTTAACCTATACTCATAATATAATGGAAATGGTAGACTAATACCATGGATTTTGGCATCGAACACCCCCAAAAACTCTTAAGGGAACAATGCTATTTGATTTGTAGTTTATCACCTTATAAAATAAGCACAATTAATTAAATTTAGAAAAGATTTATAAATTGATTATATTTTCTTGAAATAAATTAAGTAAGTGATAAGGTTTCATGGAGTGTCATATTCTATTATATCTGATTGGGATATGAGGTTTACTACAAATCTCTAGAGAATCCTTCAAAGGTAATTGAATACAGAGTTGATATTTAGCACTGTATATCATCCTTATATAGGTGTTAAATATATTAAAACACTTTAAGATATTATGAGATCTGAAAATATGGATTTTGAAGGTTTTTTGGATTAACACATTTCTTTTGCTGAGTTTCTATTCAACAATATATTTCACTAAAGAATGCAGATAGCTCTTTATAGAGCCCTATATGGTAGGTAGTACAGAAGTACAATGTGATGTGATAATTTTAGACAAATAAATTTAATAGTACTTGAGCAAGTTGAGGAAATGTATTAGAATGCAATATATTTTTTTCATCACATCAACACATGTCATATTCGATAGAAAAGTGACACTAAAAATCATAACTGATATCTAGAGTTTGTATTTAGTTACATGGTCTACCTATAAATATCTCCTTGGAAGAAGTTTATGAGATTAAAAAATAATATAAAACTGAGCTCTAGATATATTGGTCCCTTCAAAATTATTAACTATATTGTGATCGCTATTTGTTGCTTCGAGAATCCATGAAATCCTTAGTAAGTTCATGATGTGTTCCAAGTATCTCCCCTCTAGAAGTATATACCTAATCCTTTATAAGTAGTAAACTAATAGTTCATACTGTTAGAGAAAGATATATATTATGAAGAAATACAGGTATAAATTCTATATTTAATAGAAAATGAACATAAGAATAAGAACAATCACCTAGTTAAATATTTGTTGTGAAACCACACATTTTTGGAAGGTTGTTAGGAACCCAATGGTGTGATGAAACAGAAGTATCCTTAGTTATATATATCAGAGTGACAAAATTTTATAGGTGAAATTATTTTAAGGGTAAAGATTCTATCAACCTGATATTTTATGATATATTTATCTTTAAATAAATTTTATGTTTTTAATATATTTCTTAACCCAAAACACTAAGCTTTAAGTAAACTCTGATGTATTACAAAAATATTCTTATGTAAATGTGACTATTATAACCTAAACATCAAAATTATAAGTATAAATTGTAATAATAAAATTATAGAAAATATTTATAAATATTTAATATAATTCAAATTTATTTATTATTTCATAATAAATAATTGCACAATTTTAAAAAGTCATTTTATGGTTAAAAACAAATTTTCTTTAAAAATTGTTTTTAATAATTTTTTTGCAAGGATTTTATACTTAATTTCCTTCAATTTTAAAAATTTTATTTAATAAAAATGGATATAATTTTGGGATTTAGAATATAAAACTTAGCTTTGAATTATTTTTTTATATTTTTTTAAAATATATTAATTTTGGGTGAATAATGAAAATACCGATTTTGCAAATACTATCAATTTAATGAAATTATTATAATGTAAGAATGAATTAACATATTTTTAAACCATATAAAATAAAAAATATATGTTAAAATATTTTAAAACATTATTTTAAAACATTATTTTGTATTTAGGAATGCAAGTTAGACTTTTTTAAATAAAGTGATATTTTATTCAAATTTAAAACTATTTTTGTGTCATTAAATTTAACAGTGTGGTTAAAGGATTACATTCAGTTTTATCAAGAACCAAAATTTTAATTTTTCTTATTGAATAAAATAAATTCCTTGAAACCAGATTATTACATTATTTATATATAAAATGATTTTTACTCTAAAATCTGGTGTTTTCCTAAAAACTGCTTTCCACGTGTTTTATGTTCTTATATAAAAATTAATTTCTTCCTCATAAAAAATTTAATATGATAAAATAGATTCCAAAATTTTAACTAAAATGGTAAAATTTGGTCATAAGGATGCTTATATATATTTTTAATATAATTATGTTTTCATGGGAAATGTTAAGTTATCACTATAAATACTTAAATGGGATTAATGTGGTTTAATTAGAAGATAAGACTTAAAATGTGTTAAAATTTTTTATAATTATGATTGGTTAAGTTTATTTCAAACCTATCACATCATATATTATAAATTTGGGTGCCTTTATTCCACTTTATATGATTATGATATATATTATATTTAAATGTTTTATGTAATTCTAAGTGTGTCATTTCCATCACTTATAAAAGGGTACATCCTTTCTTCCTTTTTCTCCCAATTTTTGAGAACTATAACTCATAAAATAAAAGTATTAATTAAATATTTTATTATTTTCACACATACTAGATATTTTCTTATTTATAAAATACTATCCTTTTAAGTCTTAAGATGTAATCCAAAAGAGGTTTCATAAGGAATCAATGTAAATCTTAACTGAGCAATTTCAATTTTATTTCTTCTTATACCTTATCTAAACATATTATGTCTATTAAAACATAATTAATACAGTATAATAAAAATATTAATATGTTATTATGATTATTTTTAAACCATTATCCTAATATTTTCCTTTATACTGGAAAATAAAACATCACTCATGTGATTGGGTGGACAACCACTTCCATGAATCGATGTGTTTTCTTTTTCTCACGACCAAAATTTGTTGGTTATAATCATGGGTTTAATTAATAAGAATTATATTAATTATAAGATTATAGTTTTTAAAGGTGAATTATAAATTAATTTTTTCATGTCCATAGAAAAGATGAAATATCACTTGTGTGTATGTGTGAACTTCTATCTCCACGAAGTGATGTAATTTATTTTTCATCACTGCTTTATATTAATATTTATAAAAGTGTTTATAATTATTAAATATCACTCTTATAACATTATTAAAAAAATTTATATTATGTAACCAAAATAAAACTAAAATGTCGAGGATTTATGAACCAAAACATCAATGAAAAACGAAGAAATTGTCACCCAGAACAGTGATTTTAATAACGAATTGTTTAGAAGTGGTTGTTAAGTTGTTATAAGTAAATAATATATGGTATGATATATTTTTTAATTTTATTTTCATATATTTATAATTAATTTAAATTTATAATATGTGAGTTTTTAATAACTGTGAATCAGTATGAGTTTTTAGGTAAGAGATTTATGTTTGAATCTCACATTAATCTGGATTTCCTATGATTAAATTTTCATAGATGGAAATTATATAATTATTATCTAATAAACCCATTTAATTTTATTCTAATAAAGTTTTTTTTATAATTTCAAATTTTTTGAATCATTTTACACTCAATGTTACTGAAAATGGTTCTGATGATTTTTTAAATAAAAGTAAATATTTTTTCTTCTTTTTTGGTTGGGAATCTTTCTCCTCCATTTCCATGTTCTCTAAAATGTTTATATAATGTTTTTAATATGATAAAATAAAATTTTAAAGTCATTTTAACAATATTTTACTTCATATAAATTATTTTAAAAAGAATCATCATTTCATTTTCCAAATTGGTACTTTTTACCAAAGGCGTGAACAAAATAATTTTTTTAATGTTTGCCGCACAAACAACCTATCCCTCCATAAAAAATAATATTTGGTTTGAAGATTAATGTAAAATATTCCGTGTTTATTTTCAAATAAAATATTTTCTTTAATATTCAATATTTTTATTAATTTTAGATAACTGATATCACAATGAAAATGGTATTTTCCTAAATAAAATTTTCAGTGACTCTTAATGGTATTTTCATCTATGGAAAAAGCCTTTTATGTTACTTATTCATTAATGGGGAGAATTTTTTTCCAGAGAGTTATACATCATGATGATTAAATCTTGATGAAAATAATTTTATTTTACATGGTTCAAGCATTGATGAATGAAAAACGTTTTCATGATCTTGTAGAATACATTTGAATATATTATTATTATTATTATTTGTCCTTTAGGTTCATTATATTCAAACAATGATTTATATAATGTGATATTGATATTTGATGAGATGATTATGATAATCATGGACATGATCTAAAATTGATTTTTTCATATTTTATTGCCTGAGTATGATCACATTCTAGTTATTCTCATGAGATTATACATGGACATGATTTGGAAAAGCATTGATTAAATTTTGATGCATGAGTATGATCAATTTCTTATTATGATCATAATAATATGCATGAATTTGATTTTTAATTTATTTTTTTTCGTTTTTGTGTGTGTGTATGGTTTCTTTATAACTATTATCACAAGATTTTTCATAGAAATAATTAAAAATAGCTATATTAACAGGATTATGATTTTATATAAATATGATGACATATGCCTATGTTATGACTCATGAATTTTTATTACTTCTTTGAAACCCTTACATATCATGTTTCTGGATATGAATTTCTTTTTTATGTAATATTATATCTTTCCTATGTATGAATATATTATGTTGATAATATTAACTTGATTATGTTATCATACTCTTATTATCATCTTATGATCTTATGATTGATATCTCCCATGTTTTCCCTTACTGAGCATCTGATCTCAACCATTCTTATGTTTTACATCCCCATGTTTCCATATAAGTTCATAAGTATGATATGAATTTAAGGGTACTAAAATAAAGATCTTCATGAGAGATGTTGAAGATCATTTAATAAATAAATTGATTATGTATCTAGTATCTAAATACACTTTGCCTTTATGGACATCGAGCAGGTATAATTTTTAGTTGTTATAAATATTTATCTAAAAATATGTTATATTTATGAATAAAATTCTTGGGTCCCTATAATAATCATAAGCCAAGTCTCACCACCTGGAAATCATAATATAATTTTCTATGAAAACTGATTGAACAACATAAAAAGTATCTCAGGAGATGAAAACATTACCCAATATATTATAGAGTTATCAGGGTTCACCCTTCAAATGTATAACTTTATGTGTACCATGTAAAATATATATTGTAATTAATAATTTCATCAATAACATATGGAAAATGAGAATGAGTTTCATATAAAAAACATTGAGTTAATAAGATACTGAAGGAATGACTATTTGAATATTTTAAATCCTTGGCAATGGAATGTGTGTTTAATACATGGAAATCAAAAATAAATGATGTAAAATTACAATTACATTATTTACCTTTAAAGAAAATATGATTTGTTATTGAAAATTATGGTGGGTGGATTATAAAAAACAAATAATGATTTTGAAAGAAAAATGAGCATTTAAATTGGATAACAAAAAGAGTTTAACAAGTGGAAATGACATTCTATCATTATTAGGGAATAATTTGAAAAGTAAAGGAATGATTATGAATAAATTTAAACATAATAAATTGAATATAAAATTATTATTCTAAATGAATTACTTTAATAAAAGTAGAGGTTAAGATAATCCTTTACCATACATGGTAGCTTCTTAAATCATTATAAGGGCCCCTTGAAGCCTAAAAAACTCATCGAGATAGATATAGAGTGAAAAAATGAAATGATATTCATGATAAAAGGCATTAGAGTGATGAGTAATAAGATAATGGGAGGGTATTTATAACAAAATTGGAATTATTTTTTATTAATTTCTAAAAATAGAAGTTGGAAATATAGTATATAAAAAATCCAAAACCAGTAGCCTTTCCATGGTTTTAAAAATTGGTATTTTCATAGTGGAGTGTTATTTAGTATTTTAATAGTTTACAATCTGAAATATATAGAATAATACAATTATTAATGTGTAAGTGAGTCACGATCATAATGAATTGTTTTTGAAATCTTAAAATATCCTTTTGTTTTTGGAATGTAATATATTAGGTTGAAAATTTAATCATATCACTTAAAAATACAATATTTTAATTATTAATACTAATTTTTCGTTGGAAAAGTAATTTCTAGTATATATTAAAAAACTATTAGGTCATTATGATGTCATATTACTTACATAATATTTATACCATGTGTATTTTTTCCCAAAAAAATAATTGTCTCATAAAATTATGAAAATAGAACCATTAGAAAATTTTGAGGTACCGATTTTCAAAATGAATATTTTTCCAGATAACCTTATAAATATTAGAAATTTAATTTTAGAATATATACTTTTATTATATAAAAATACTATTTTTATTACATATTTATCTTTCTTTCCCAAGTAAAAACTATGTGGCACTTCGAATAAATATATTATCATTTACATTCAGATAAATAGTTTTTTATAAGAACATTTCAGGGAAATGAATTTTATTTCAAATTCATTAATATATAATGAAAGTCTATATCAATTGGATTATACTATTTTCTAAAATTGATGTTATATTTTATTTTTATCCAAAAATCTATTTATCATATTCATCTTATATTCATGTGAATTTTAGATAATAACAAAAATGGGATAATGTAAATATTATTTCATTTCTAGAAGAATATTTACACCTTAATACTATAAAATTTTAAAAATCAAAACCCCTTATTCCCTCAGCACAACCACTAAAGGCAACGTGTGTAATGGTGATACATTCATGGGGTGATTTAGTGAACATTGACTAAGTGGTGATCTTTAAAATATTGAAGTTGTCCCATAAATGACTCCATTTGAGCCACACTCTTGGAATATATGCTCTGTTTTGGAGAAGTGTAAATCCCAACAATGTTACCTCCCCTCCCAAGTTATGATAAATGATATTTTTAAGTATTGATTCCACTGGTTGAGGTCGTTATCATCATCATCATTTTTATTTTATTTCAATAGTGGACATAGTACAAGGTAAAAAAAGAAGAGAAACTATAGGGGTACGAAGTTATAAATCCCAAGGACAACCTATTAGACTAATTCGACACATTCTGGAGATCGAGATGATCTAAATTTTCATATTATAGTTATTTTATTTTATTTTTATTTATTATAATATTGTAATATTGTGAATTTTACTGGGTTTAATTTTTAACTATATTTAATGTTCATAATAATTGAAATAATATGTTATTATTTTTTTTACTATAATAACTTTCTATATATCTAACACAAACATATATATATAAATATGGAGATTTTATATATTAATTTAGAGGTCATTAAATTCTCCCCCATTAATAAATTTTACCCTAAAAGTTCCATTTCATACAACAAAGTTGAAACAAATGAGGTTACTTCTATTTCATAACATTCTCTGGTCCCCAAGCTTCCTCTTTGAATTTATCATTATACCACATAATTTTTACAAGGTGAGTTGTCTTGTTGTGATTAAATTTTCCTTATTTTCCAAGATCTTCTTCTTCTTCTCCACATAAAAGAGATCATTCTAAAATTGAACAACATTTGGATTTAATAAACGTAGGTGATCTGGTATATACTTCTTTAGAATAGATATAATGAATAAATCAGTAACACGAGACAAACTTAATGGGAGTGTGAGTTAATGGGATACACATTTGGTGCGATCTTGAATATCAAAGGATCCCATGTACCTAGGAATTAGATTTCCATTATTCCCAAACCTTATTAATCTATCTTAGAGAGATAAACAAAGTAAGACATTATCTCTATCCTCAAACTCTATATCCCACTAATGGTGAACCACATATCACTTTTGTTGACTTTGGGATGCTTAATGTGTTTGTTGAATGGTCATGAACTAATTGACCATTTCATTCACTATTACAAGTAACAATATTTTATATTCTCCAACCTCATCACATCATATTGGATTTATATATAAAGTTTGATAGAGGGATTCATGAGGAGCCATATGAATTCTTATGTGAAAGTTATTTTTGTATAATTACTCAACTAAATAATGATGTTGATCCTTACCTACTTTTAAATTCATTGATAAATCTCCCATCATATCCTCAATTGTGTGTATTTTCCACTAATATTGAACACTGTTATGAGGGTGATAGTCCATACTAAAGTCCAACATTTTTTTAGATAATGATGAATACTTTTCCCAAATTTTAAGGTAAATCTCACTTATCAATAAAATACAATCGATAGTGGTGTTCTATACAACCTCAATAATTGTATAATGCATATCCTTCAATGTGTATTGAGTGAAAAGTCCTATCAAATAGAAATTAAATGAGTAGAATATGCAAATGATATACAATAACTCATATGGTAAATTTCCCTTGGGTTGTATTTGGGAGGGCCATTGAAAAATCCATAGTGATTTTCTCAAATTCCCATGATGCCATGGTTAATGGTAACATCATACCCATGGGATTTTCCTTTGTTCCTTCACTTATTAGTATATCAGGAACATTAATGTATACTCTATAATTTCCTTCTTTATATTTTACCACCCATTGTGATCTCATAGATCTTGACGAGACAGTTTTCTCCCTGGGTGGATAGGGGAAATTGATCCATGTAAATCTTTAAATAGACCTCTATTTTACTCAATATCTAATGGTATGTGTATTCGTGACCCCAATATCACAACTACTTCCTCATCGTTTTCTAAGAATGATTATTTACGTTAATTTATAGCATCCAACTTCTTCTTTATCTCCATATCATTATTTTAGGCTTTTTAATCATCTCTAGAATAGAGGGTTAATAAATAATTTAAGAAAGGTTGGATGAGGATACTTTATTTATTGTTACAATGTAAATTCTTTGGATTTATATAAAGATATGATCCATTTAAATACTTTTTGGGATAAGGTTTCAAGATGTTTTCTTCTTGGGGCATTAGCCACTTTGTTTTCTTTCTCAGTGTGGTGGTGGATTGAATTTTCATAATCTTGATTTTATCTAACAATCTTCATTTGGTAATAATTATATCCCTATATGTGAATATATACATTAGGATATAATGATCCATATATATGTCACACTTTAATCCATGCATATATTTCCCCCAAATATTTAATTAGAATATTACTGCATCCAACTCCATATGATTTGTAGGATAATTTTTTCAGCACCTTCAACTATCAATATGAATAGGTTATCACTATATCATTTTCTATGAGGACTCAACCCAATACATTATTTTAAGAATCACTATAGTTCATAAACACTTCAACACTTGTGGGTAGTTTTAGTATATGAGTATTTACTAGCCCTTTATTCAACTCCTTGATGTTTTCTTCACATTCAGCATCCCACAAAAAAATTACACCCATCTGATTTATATTGATTACCTATTTTTAAAATCATGAAATGTTCCGAAAAAATAAATGATAGTAGAAAAATAATTTAAGAAAGTTATGGATATATGTTGTAGATTTTAGTCTTGTTCATTCTTCAATAACCAATATTTTCAAAGGATCTATAGATATACCCACACTTGTGAGTACATAACCCAAGAAGGATTATTTTTCTAGACAAAATTCACACTTGTTGAACTTTTAATACCATTTAACCTTTATCAACATATTTAGAATAATAGTTAAATGATCCACATGTTCCTCATTAAATTTTAAATAAATGAGAATATTATCCATAAAGTCTACAAAAAATAAGTTAATATTTAAAGACTCTACAAATCAATTCCATTAATACTATCAGAGTATTGATGAGTCTAAAGGGAATTATTATAAACTCATTGTGTTAATACCTTTTTTAGAATGAAAATATTGGTTATATACCCCTTCAACGTATTTATTTGATGATATATTGAATAAAGGTCCACTTTAAAGATGTAATGTTCCCCATATATCAAATCAATCAAGTCATTAACCCATGGAAGGGGATACTTGTTCTTTATTGTGTTCTTTGTGAGATCATGGTGACAAATCCATAGAAGAATTTAACCATACTTCTTCATCTAAAATATGATTGGTTCACCCCATGATAAAGCACATGGTTTTATGAATAAATTTTCTAGATTATCTTGTTTATTCTTCTTTAGTTCATTTAGTTTAATGGGGGTTTTTCTATAGTTTGTATTGGATAACAGTGGGGCTCCAGGTATAAGTTGAATTGAGAACTCATCCTTTATATTTGGAGGAATAGTATGAAATTCATCGAGTAATACATTGTAATATTCCTTTATAATTTTCATTCATTTAAATTTTTCCCTTTATTTCCTCAGTCATTTGAGCTAGATAATTTTTCACATAAATCAATTAATTTATTCTTGAAATGAAAATTAAAAAGGAATAATACATCTCTTTAAACTTTATAGAATTAGAGGATTATTTGGTACTTGGAACGTGAATTATTTATCATGACAATTAGTGTTATATATATAATTATGTCAATTACATTCCCAGTATAACAGAAATTTCCCCTAAAGGGAGTATAAATATGTTTTCTACAGGATTCATGCCACAAATATGTTCTGGGGAGAAGTTATATTCCTATTATGAAATAATTTATCCATTTTATGTTTTCATTGATAACTCAACCTCCATGGTTTTAGGTGGTGGTTGAATTGTTCTACGAAAATTACATGATATGAAAGAATTATTAGAACTATAATAAAATAGTATATTCACTATTCATGAATTAATATACAGTTTACCTATAACCACTTTATTATTATGATACACCATAGTAGTGGTGGAAGCATAAGACCATCCATTATCTCTTGACCATGGATCTTGTTGTTTTTTGTAATCTACTATAGGCATTGGCTTTAAAAAAGTTTTTAATAGTTTCTTTGTTTTTTATAGTTGACCCATTGGACCATAGTCTATGGATTCATTGTAACTTTCATATCTTCAATTATATTAGTGGTATTATTCAAATCCTTCCAAACATTATTATCTTGATTCCCATCAATTACAAACTTATAACATCTACTTATTCCCTACATATTGTTTCTAGGGTGATTCCTTTAACACTTATAGCATGTGTGTAGTTGGATTTATATCCACCACGAGGATTATCCAATGATCATCCTAATTTAAACTATATTATTTTATTTTTTATCTCTAGTACCACGGAAACACTTATAAATTAACATCTTGAATTTAAGGGAAAATTATAAAATTTACTCATTGTTTTCAATGTTCTGAATTTGTAATGCTTTTAGATACTTTGATTTACCCCACTAAAGAAGTGGTTAACATTACTTTTTTCATCCCTGACAATGATGGGGGTGTTTAATGAAAGTATCTTGATGTTTTCATTATAATATCATATAGATTCATCATTTTTCTTTTTCTAAGTAATTAACTCTCCATTTAAAGATGAAGAGTGCATGAAAAATATTTATTGAAAATAGATTCGTGAATCCACCAAATTATTTGGATTTAATTTTTTATATAGGAATTTTGTTCTTAATCCATGAACCCCAATGATATTCTCCCTCATGTTGATATATATCTAATGTGATTTTCTTAACCTTATAAAATTAAAGGAATTGAAATTTTGTTAATGGAGAAAATTAATTTCTCCAAAATTAGAGGATTAGATGATCCAAATAAAGTATGAGGCCTTTATTATGTAGAGGATTCAACTAAAACTTTTTATATATTATAAAAAGAAGGTATTTTTATGTGATTCATTGTATAAGTCATAACTTGAGTAAATTTTGAAATTAATTCCGAAAATTTCTCAAATTAAAGTCTTATCATTTTAGGCATTTTGTTATGGAAATCATCACTTTTATTATCACATATGTTGTTGACTCAATCCATATATTTCTAGACATTTTATAATATAATGTAATGTTTGGGATGGTGATAAATGATTCAACATACATATAAAAAAAGTATACTTAACTTAGATAGAATTAAATATATACCCGAGCATCTTAATCCTTAAGTTTTATTCTGAGTTATACATGATATATTTACTGTCAAGTTCTCTTAAATTATATTCAAATACATGATAATCATTTGTAAATATAATATGATTTATATAAATAATATCACCTAGGAATTTCTATCCAGGTTTCCAATCATAGGCCCACTCATCACCCGTTGATTTAAAAATGAGTTGATACAAAACTAAAAGTTTATAGGGTGATTACCCCTAGGTGAATATATTCCACAGTCATATCCACATTACAGAATCTAGGTTGGGATGGAATTTCAAAGAAACCAAAAACTATACATTACCAATTTTTTTGATATTTTCTAATATATAGACATATCTATAAGATTTTCACTAATATTTTGTATCCTTAATACCGAAAAATAATAATAACTTTTATTGATAACAACTAATTCAATCCAACTTACATTATATAATTTATTATAAATTTTTTTAGCATAAAATACATAAAACACATCCTAAATAATTGAGAGGCTTAATATATTTGGGAAATGAGATATATAAATACAACATAAATATAAACTACATTTTCCTTACTTAAAATAAATCACTTTATCCAATATATAATAAATTTTCTATTTCTATATAGGTTATCTTGGGGTATTCAAAAAGAAAAGGTGTGAGATATAATGAATATTAAGGGAACAATAAGTGTGTTCATGACATATATAAGAGAAAATGGAATATGGTAATATCCTTTAATAATGAAAAGATAATATCATAAAAATATAAAATCAAAGTAATGTGGAAAGAATATAAAATACGACAACATAATCATAAGTCAAGGATTAATTCCAAGACTTCATAACATAATGTGCTAGGCTAAATGCATGTACAATGTACATAGTATCTCATGATATGAAAATTTTATCCAATTAATTTGAAGAAAATTAGGGTACACACTTAATATGTATAAATTAATTTTTTCCATATAGATCATATATAATACGGAATTATTTAATCAATAACCCATGTAAAATTTGTATAACGGCCCATACTTTACATATATAGATATTAATTCACAATTTGAAGTATATTTATAACAAAACATAACAAAACTACTCAAAGACCATATTTATATAGTGTCTTTAGACAATGGGAAACATAAACAACTGGTTCATAAGACATATACATTGTCTACCTCTTATTTCTTACCTAATACCCTTCTTCATGATTTGGGTAAAAGAAACATATAAATTGGTGACCTTTGATGCTCAGTAAGGGTAAAAATGGGATAAATCAGTAATATAATAATCATAAGACATATGAATATAACATTTAAAAATCTTATTCTACATATGAAAGATTACAATATCATGGCATTGAGATAACTCATAAAATATCATAATAATCAATGAAAAAAATTCCAAAATTCATAACAAAAGGCATAACATTTTGTGGCATACACTTAATAATAGAAAATAAAATCATATTAGTCAAGGCTCATTATTAAGACCATCATATTAGACAATGTTCATTACTAAACCGAGTTCACCCCTTGTTCGAGTCCTATATTATTGAGCTAGGTTCATTTCCCAATAAAAAATTGTATATATCATGAGATATGAATTTTTACCCAATGCATTAGATGTAGATATGGGTCCCAACCATCTCATATTGAAATCATTATTATGTGATCCACAAAAACATAAATCATTCAACATGGAATAACCCAAAGAATAAAATGTGTTTCTTAAACATCATTCCATCATAACGTAATCAAATAAAAAAAATAGATTTCCAAAATAGCATTCTATAAAAAAACATAATGAAACCATAAGAATAATAGGGATATTATTATTGAAACATGAAACTATTATATAATTCCATACTAAATGGAAAATAATTTTGATAGAACACTTGAAATTTATTATTGAGTAAAAAATCATTTCTTCTTCAAAAATGTTTTCTTTTCTCAAAATTCCATGCAATTTTAAAAGAAAATAATTTATTTGAAAATATACTTGAAATATTGTAAATAAAGAATCATTTAAATAATGAGTTACGATAACGTAAAAATTATCTCATTTATATTAGTTAAAATAAAAAATTCTTCTTGTACTTTCGTGAGAAAATAAAAAAGTACCTCTCTATGAAAACAAAAGAAACATTCATTTCATACCATTTAATAAAGATTAACCAATGGGTAAAAATGATTTTAAACAATTTTATAAGGATATACAGAATATTTAAGAGTACATATTTGTGAAACATGGACATGGATGATAAATATAACCTAGTAAATACATATATATAAACAGTCTCATATAATAATGAGATTTCAAAATTATCTATTACTATAGGACTTATATAATTTATATGTATCTGAATGTCCTGTATAATGATTTAAATAATGTCATCAACTTATTCCAGAATCATATTCATTTTTATGATATCATTGTTGAGAAAGTGTTGTTTTCAACAACACTCTCTTTTATTAAGGGGAGATCGTTGAGAACAATACTCCATCTCTTTATAATGATTTTGATATTCACAAATACACTTATTTGTTATTATAATGATTTTACTTGGAGTATATTTCATGAGACTGAAATTCTTTATTTCTCTATTTAGGAATAATATTAAATAATTTGATCCACCTAGAATATTTTACAATGTGATTAGAAATAATTTTTGCGTATTAGTGTGTTCTGGAAACACTGTTCTTACCCTATGTTGAGGAGCGTAGCGTAAGGATGGAATCTGTCATTTACATTACTACATATCAGAAAAGTATGGTTAAGAAAACATACGTTATAGACAATAGTATAGAAGAAGAAACCTACCTTTGGAAGGAACCTTATGTTTGGGATATAAGAAAAGTATGGAAGTAGAACCCTATATTTGGAAGGAACCTTACGTTTGGGATATCAAAAAAGTATAGAAGAAGACCCCTATGTTATATGGAACATTATGTTTGTTTCTCAAAAGTATGGTTCATCAACCTTACTTTTGAAAACAACCTTACATTTTTTCCAAAAGTATGTATCATATAACTTACATTTAGAAGTTGATAAACGTATGGATCATCAATCTTACTTTTATAATGAACCTTAAATATCATTTATCTTATGTTTTTCTAAAAAGCAATGAATGGATATTGTACCATACATTTGAGAGTTGAAGAGAAAATTATGTTTGATCAACCTTATGTTGTGAACCTTTCGTTGTGAACCTTATGTCATGAAATATATGTTGTGAACCTTACAATCAAAGAATATATGCTATGCAGTTCAACCTTATGTTTGGAATCAGAGATTTAAATTATGAATTTATTGAGCAATAGTCTTTATGCAGATTATTAGGCTGATTTTAAGCCAAATTCAAAGCCCCATTTTAAAGAACATATTTGACTGATTCAAGGCCATTTATTTTTTATTCAAAGGTTTGATTTAAGAGGAGCTTTTCATGCTTAATATTCAGGGGGGTTACGACTGCACTATTATTAAAAAATTTGAATATCGCGCTTCTAAAGGCGACTTTTGTGGATCTAAATTTTTAAGTAAAATGATTTCCATTATTCTATATATATCTGTGATATATTGTATTACAAAAAATGGTGAATAATCAAGAAAATATATAACAAGTTCTTGAGTTCTTCATGACTACAGTTTTATAGAGTCATTTGAGATTTACAGATCTGCTACTACTAAGATTTATCAAACTCTATTTTTCTGAAGAAGAAAAAACACGTTGAAGATTCACCATTTCTACATCAAAGATATTTTGTGAATCCATTATTGTTGGATTTACTAAATTTATTTCAATATCTATTTTAGTTAGATTAACTCAGAATTCCATTATCTGAAGAACATATTTTCCAAATACAACAATCAATCTACTGTTAGTTGCATGTTGTTTCAACTATGAAGATCAATTGGAAAGTAGTTCAAGACAAATAATCTATTTATTTTGAGTAACCTGATTCTCGTACTAGGTTGTGTATTCAGTTATGTGTATAAACCAGAATGATCTGTTTTTAGCCTTTACTTGTAAATGTGTTAACTGCCTACACTCAGTTGTGGACGATCTATTGATAAGAGGACCATATAGTGAAAATCATCATCCTCGTGGAGTAGAGCATTGGTGGAGTGGACTAGGGGCCTTCTATTCCACCAACCACTATAGATCATTGCATTCATTAATTTTTTATTTTACACTTTATAAACAACCTGATAAAGATAAAAGAATAGACTCGGTCTTCATCACAATTTGTTGATAATTTTTAAAATACACAGTTCTCCCCCTCTTGTGCTTTTTTTATAACTTGATCTAAAAATTGGTATCGTAGGAGGAGATTTTGTCAAACCTATAACAAGCTGAATGATTTTGGATCATACAGAGCACAATTGATGATACCCGAAGGGGTATGTCAATGGTTTGAGGTCCCTTCATCAATGGGGAAAATTATGGATGCTAGAAATCAAGGATGATCATTTACTTATAGAACCTTGGATACAGAGTTCACTCGAAAATTCTAACTCCCTATGTGATTCCAGAGAAACCTAAAACATGGAGTGCTGATACAAAACCAGATTACAACATAAATTCAAAAGTTATGAATGCTATCATCTGGGGTCTTGGACCATATGAATTCAACAGAGTATCTCAGTGCCCGACTTCTAATGAAATGTGGCATACAATTGTAGTTGCTTATGAAGGAACTGAAAAAATCAGACATATGAGGTATGCCATAGCTAAATTGAAATTCAACACACTCAGAATGTTTCAAAGGGAAATCATCACCTGAATGAATGGAAGGCTTAAAAAATTGTTAATAACATCACTGCCTTGGGACATCCTATCAAACAAGCAGATCAAGCCCTGGAAGTACTAAGAGTACTACCACTTAGATGGAATGGGATATCCGTGGCTATTAGAAAATCATCACCAGTCAAAGATATAACTATGAGAGAATTAATTATAACTCTGATGATGTATGAAGTTGAGATGCAAGATGAAGAAAATGAGCATAAAATCTTGATCAAGAGAAAAAATACTACTTTAAAAGTAACATCCCAAAAGAAGATCATAAAGATGAAGAAAAAAATAAAAATGAAATAAAATAATCTTGATTCATCTAATTCAGATATGGAACTGGAATAGTTAGCTATAAAGTTCAGTAAATTCAAAATAAAGAAGAAGGGATTCAGAAAATTCTTCAAAAATGATGAAAAAGAACAAAGGGGACTCAGATACAATGAATGCATGAATATGGGTCACATTAGACCTGACAGTCCTCAATTAAAAGGAGAAAAGAAAAATAAATTTTCCAAAAATAATGATTATGAGTAGAAATATGAAAGAACAATGAATGATACTTGGAGGGTTTCTGAAGACTCCAGTAGCTCATCAAATTCTGACTCAGAAAAATAACAATAAAATCTAAAAGAAAATATGTTCTTTATGGACGAATCTCATGAGGTACAATCTTATTACTAATCTGATTGTGATTCTAGTTCTAGTTTTTCAATTAATAAACTTGAATCCTTCTAAAAAATGATGAAAGAAAAATATTATTCCGTATTTATGAAACATAAATCACTGAAAAATATTCACATAGCTATTTTAGGAGAAAGAGACGCTCTGTTAAAACAATATCAAGAGTTAATTGAAAAATATAACTCATCAAAAATAAACTATACAGATAATGAATCTAAAATAAAAACACTACATACAGAAGTAGAAACATACAAAATTACAGCTCTTGTTTTTAAAAAATGATAAAATACACTAAATGATGTTCTTGGAAACAATGTGATTACAAAGGAAATATATGGAATATGTAGTATAGGTGTGAAACCCAAACTTTATAAGAAATATTTTATTCCAAGTAAAAAAAGTAAAATTTGATACTACTATGGAATAAAAGGTCACATATCTTAAGATTTCCATTTAAGGCAACTGAATGGGATAAATAAATCCATTTTTGCAAGTAGTTTATATGATTCTATTGATTATAGAAAAATAAAGCAAGTCTAGATTTCCAGGACTTTACTGGCTAAAACTACTGGAACCAACAAAATAGGGTACCAAAAAAAACCTTTGTTTAAATGCTATTGTAGTAAGTAGGTCATAGAAGCCAAACGAAAATATGGTATATGGACCATGTCTTCTCCAAGAATATGAATTGGAATTCATTAAATTTGAAAACATTAACTCAAAAGGATGGAGGTTTCGTCACATTGGTGATAATGCCAAAGGTTAAATTTTTGGAATTGAAACTATTGGAGATCCAGAAGAAATCTCAGTTAATAAGTACTCTATGTACAAGGATTGAAACACAACCTAATAAGCATCTATCAACTCTGCGACGATGGTTATTTTTTTACTTTTCTAACAACTTTTGTTCTGTTATTAAAGATGAATTGCATAAATTTAGAGCACCAAGATCTGATATTGTTTATACTCTGGACTTAAATTCCTTGTGTAAACAAAAAGTAAACCACTTAACTACTAAGATAAATGAATCGTGGATCTGGAATAGAATACTTGGACATTGCAATGTATATGATTTACATAATTTATCTAAGAAGCCGTTAGTTTATGATTTTCCTGGTCTCAAATTTGAAAGTGATAGATTCTGTGATGCATGTCAACTTAGCAAGAATAAAAAATCCTTCTTCAAATCTATTAACAATGTTGCGACATCTTAACCTCTAGAAATTATCCATATGGATTTTTTTGGACCTTCAAGAATAGAAATCATGGATATAAAATTATATGTATATGTTTTTGTTGATGACTATTCTCGATTTACTTGGATTTATTTATTAAATATAAAAATGAAGGTTTTACTATTTTTGAATGTTTTTAAAAAGCTATCTAATATGTAAAAGGTTTTAAAATAATTTCATTAAGATGTAATCATGGTGGAGAATTTGACAATCTGGAAATTAATTCCTCTTTCTCAAATATGGGTATTAAACACACCTTATCAGCACCAAGAACAACTAAAAAAATGGAATTGTTGAAAGAATAAATAAGAAATTTCAAGAAATGGTTAGGAGTATGATAAATGAGTACAATCTTTCTACCTATTTATTTGAAGAAGCCGTATGTATAGCCTGCTATATAATGAATATGGTTTTAATCAGACCATTTTTTAAAAAGACACCATATGAAATCTAGAATAACAGAAAACATAAAGTAAATTACTTTAATGTTTTTGGATGTAAGGTTTACACCTTAAACACAAAATAAAATCTTGGTAAGTTTGATCCAAAATATATTGAATGTATTGTATTAGGATATTCAACAACTTCTTATCCTTATAGAGTTTTTAATAAAAAGTCAAGGATTGTTGAAGAATCAGTTCATGTGAAATTTGATGAAACTGATCCCTTTGAGAAATGATAATACCAAATTGATGTATCTAACTCTAATGATAACATGAGACTTGAGAACATAAAAGATGATTTTGTATAATATTTAAATGAAATTTAGTTCAGTTCAGAAGAACATGACATTGAAGAACCTAAAATTATACTACCGAGATTGTTTAGAACCCTAAATAATTACCCTTTAGAAACATTCATCGGAGACATAGACACTGGAATTAAAACCAGAAGAAATATAGGAAATCTTGTTGAATTCTCCTCCTTTATATTTCAATTAGAACCTAATACATTAGAACAAGCCTTAGTTGATGATTGTTAGATGATAGAAATGTAAGAAGAACTAAACCAGTTCAAGAGAAATGAAGTTTGGAATTTATTTAAAAGATCTCAGAACTATCCAATTATATGAACTAAATGTGTCTTTATAAATAAACAAGAAGATCAAAGAATAATAATGAGAAATAAAGCAAGACTAGTAGATAAAGGACATAATCACGAAGAAGGTATAGATTATGATGAGACCTTTCCACACGTAGCCAGATTAGATGCTATTAGAATCCTTTTATCCAATTCATATCATATGAACTTTAAATTATTTCAGATGGATGTTAAGTCTACCTTTTTAAATGGTTACTTATTGGAGGAAGTTTATGTTGATAAACCTCCTGGTTTTGAAAATTCACAAAAACCAGATTTTTTTTAATTATATTAAATCGCTTTATGGCCTTAAAACAACACATAAATCTTGGTATGAAAGATTATGGTCTTTTCTTTTGAAAAATGATTTTACTATTGGGATGGAAGATCCAGCATTGTTTAAGAAAAATGTTAACTCTAATATTTTATTGGTTCAAATTTATGTTGATGATGTAGTTTTTGGTTCAACAGAAAAAAAAATTTCATCAGTTTTAAAATTTATTGCAAAAAGAATTTGAAGTGAGTATGATGGGAGAATTAAATTTTTTAGGACTTCAAATTTATCAAAATTATTTTGGAAATGTTTTAAATCAAAGAAAATACATTACTGATTTAGTAAAGAAATTTGGACTTGAAAAAAATAATATATATACAACTTCAATGTGTGCTAATATAAAATATGATTTGGATAAAACTGGAAAATCAGTTGAAAACAAGTTATATAGAGGTATGATTGGTAGTTTATTATATTTTACTACTAGACGGCTAGATATAATGTATTCAACATGTCTTTTTTCTAGATTTCAACTTGATCCTAAATAATCTCACTTAGGTGATGTTAATTTTTTAAATATATTTAAAAAGTAATGGGTTTCAATCTCTTCTCTATCAAAAAACAAATTATTTTAATTTAATTTCATATTCAGATGCTGACTTTGAAAGTTTTAGATTAGATAGAAAAAGAACCTCAGGGACTTGTCACTGTTTAGAAAAATCTTTAGTATCTTGGTCTAATAAGAAACAACAATTAGTTCCCCTGTCAACAGACGAGGAATAATATGTATCTGCATGCAGTTTCTGTGCGCATGTTTTGTGGATGAAAAAAACCCTTATGTACTTTGGACTAAATTTTAATAACACACCTATTTTATGTGATAATAAGAGTGCTATAAATATTTAAAAAACCCTATTAATAATTCTATAACTAATCATATTGATATCATTCATAATTTTCTAAGAGATCGTATTCCTAAGAAGGATATATTCTTATAATTTTTATGTAAAAAAATTCAATTAGCTGATACTTTTACTAAACCACTTCCCACTACAAGATTTGATTTTATTAAGGGGAGATAAGTTTATTTAATTTTAATTTTTACGTGTTTATTTTTTTCTTCTTCACTGTTTTAAATAATTTAATAATTTTTTTAGAATAATTTACAAATTCATTTTTCCCACATATTTTTTTATTTTATTTATATAATGAAATGGTTATTATGTATGTAAATGACACGGTAATCAAGTATTTCAGGAACCATTTCTAATTCTAAACCCGTTCATTTTCTCAAAACCTTTTGAAACACCAAATACCCTTACCACCTTCGTCTAACTTTGGAATAACCTTAAAAACCTTAAAGTGTCATGTCATCAGAACATTGAAATAGAAATGGCCAAGACACAGAGAATCGATGAAGGAGAAGCTAGTAATGCCAAGCGTCAGCACATGATAGGAAGAAAGATTCTATAGGGAAAAGTAATCGACCTGAAATGGTTGTATCAAACGGATATCTTGCTGTAGCAAGCCCTGACTTTTTAGAATCTTGAGAAAACATTCATTGCAGAAAATATAGAGTTTCTATATGAGGTAGAGCTTCACCACTTTTTCAAATCCATTTAGTTTAGTCTTGGAGATACATAGGACATCATTGTTAAGAAAATTAAAGATCAGGATTTTTCAATTTCATCTGTAGAAATAACTAGAATGTTTTACTTCCCTTATGAGGGAGTTTATCATTTTGAGTTAAAGAATATTTTAGATGATGAACATAAGTTAGAGGAAATTATGTCATTTTTATTTAGATCTATATGTATAAGAAAAATTTTAAAGAATGATCTGGAACCTGGTCAAAAGACTCTTGCTATGTTTTTGTAAAAGGGGATTGCACCTAGGATTTCAGAGATAAAGAAGATTTTTTTTCCTGACATGTACATAATGTTTTTTCTTATGAGCGAAATCAAGTTTAATTTTCTATGATATATGGTAAGATATCTCAAATAATGCTATCAACCAGAGGCTATAATGAACTTATGTCCTTATGGAAGGTTCACTTCAAAATGACTGAATAGGTCTAATATAGTAAGATTAATAGATGCCAGAGTAAGATTCCATAACAACAATATATTCAATGACAGAACTATAAGGAAGATTGGATTCTTCTAGAGTATTGTGAAAGGAAAGAATAGTCCTGTTGGAGCTGAGGAAGACCAGGACTCGGCTCATAGGGAGAAAACTGCTAATTCTAAAGAAGGCATGGCTAAATCAAGATCAAGTGAAAACTCAACAAGACTGAGATTTGAAGTAGTTGATCCACCTGCTGATGATGAAATCCAAGAGGAACTTTATAGGAAAATACATAGAGTGGTTCCAACTAGTGAGGAGCCTCTTCAAGATACTGTTGATTGAACTAAACCTCTTCTCAGTTACAGATTTATTAGAGAACCTACAATACAACAAATTGAACAACCAACAGTTTCTCAAATTTAGGTGACTCCTCGTGCAGAAAAATAAATTGTGCCTCAAACTGTTGTAAATCCAGGATAAGTTGAAGTGGATGGAACTGAATCTACTCAAGTTTTACATCCTTCTAATATTGTTGAAGAGGAATTAGCTCAAGAGGAACCCATATTAGAGTATCCAGTCTTGGAGGAACTCAATTAAGGAGATGATTAGGAATAGAAAAATCCTACTGATGTGAATTTAGAAGGGAATTCTTCTGAGATTCATATTCAATTTATTAATTAAAATTTTTCTATGGATGAGTCAGTTCATGACTCTGAGGAAAAATATATTGAGAAACCAGTGGAAAAGGATACAGATCAGAGATCTGATATTTAATATTTTCCTTTAACTTTATTAAATCCAGATAAGAATCATGCACATGGTTCCTCTGATTCTTATAATGATCTTTTGGAGGAGGTAATAGAAAAATTTAATGAAGTTCAAGCAGAAAATTTTTCTTTTAGAAGTGAATTAGAAAAGGGGAGACAAAAATTTCTGAACATGAAAGAGAGTTCAGTTTAAAAAATTGAAGTGGAAGTTTATAAGATGGAAATGTTAACTGAAGTTGGAAAACTGGAATCTGAAATGGTAATGAAGTCAGATTTGGCAGCTTTTACGATTTTCGTGGAGCACCAGTTTGCAGCTAATAGGGATAATCAACCAAGTACCTCATGTACTTTTCCTAATTTGATAAGGATATTTCTGGCCATTAAACCAATAATGAGGTATATGAATGATATATTGTAGGACATACAGTGTAACAATGCTCCATTATCTATTCATCTGGATAATCAAAAGCATCTTGTTGACCATCTTACCTCATATGAACCCAGGGTCAGAGTTCTGTTGAACAGATTCACAGAGAATCTAAATTAGTGTATACATAAGGAATAGAGGTTACATAATTTTTTTAGATTCAATTTGATTGAAGATATCTATCTGAATTTGGAAGGAAGCGATATCATGTTCTAGTTAGGTTATGGACTGATGAAAAGGTTGTGAATTCTGATTTCAGAGCTCAATGATGTCATTCAGAGGCGCTGAAACCTATTTCCATAACCTTTTTTTATCCCAACCTTGATTCTCACTGTCATCACAATACATGTAATTTATTTTCAATAAAATATACTTGCATCTCATTTTCATATGTTTTGATTTTTTTACTGTACTCTCTATGTTGAAATACAAGTAATCTAGTTTCAATTATTGATAAATATTTTATTATAGAATTTACTTAAGTTCAGTGTTATATTAAAAAAAATTTATTCCTTCTTCTATCATTCTTTTTGATATCACAAAAAGGGGAGAAATATGGATAAACAAAACATTTTTTTATATAAATCTTTTACTCATATAAGTAAAATAAAATATTTTATTTTAAGTGGAGAAATTTTTTAATGTTTTTTTTAAAGAAGAAATTTTTGAATAAACACAAAATTTTATTTTCTTTATTTACAAAGAAGTAGATATTATTTTAATTTATCGAGAGAGGAAAATGTAATAATTAAGAAATAATTTGGTTAAAATAAAATATTTATTTTGTCTTTTCAAAAATTTTAAATTGTATACAGTTAATTTGTTTAGATACTTTCATTGGTTATTTGATGGGTTTGATGATCATCAAAAAGGGGGAGAATGTTGAGAAAGTGTTGTTTTCAAAAATAGTGTATTTTATAAAAGGGAGATCATTGAGAACAATACTCTATCTCTTTATGATGAATTTTATGTTCACAAATACCCTTATTAGTTATTCTAATGATTTTACTTTGAGTATATTTCTGGAATTTAATATTCTTTATTTTTCTATTATAAAAGAATATTAAAGAATATAATCGGCGTGAAGTATTTGAAAATGTTCTCAAAAATCATTTTTTCGAATTAGTGTGTTCTAGAAACACTATTTCTACCCTACATTGAGTAGCGTAGCGTAAGGATGGAATCTGTCCTTTACTTTACGACATATCAGAAAAGTATGGTTAAGTAACCATATGTTATAGAACAAAGTATGGAAGAAGAACCCTACATTTGGAAGGAACCTTACATTCGGGATATAAGAAAAGTATGGAAAAGAACCCTAGATTTGGAAGTAACCTTACGTTCAGGATATCAGAAAAGTATAGAAGAAGAATCCTACGTTAGTATGGAATGTTATTTTTATTTCTCAAAAGTATGGTTCTTCAACCTTACTTTTGAAAACAACCATAAGTTTTATAAAAAAGTATAAAAAATATACATTATATTTAAAAGTTGATAAAATTATGGATCATCAACCTTACTTTTATAATGAACCTTATGGATCATGTATCTTATGTTTTGATAAAAAGGAAAGTATGGATATCCTATCAGACATTTGAGAGTTGAAGATAAAAGAATGGTTGATCAACATTACATTGTGAACCTTACATTTTGAACCTTACGTTGTGAACCTTACGTTCATAGAATGTATGATATGCAGTTAAACCCCACATTTGGCATCAGATATTTAAATTATGACTTTATTAAGAAATGGTCATTTTTGACGATTTTAGGCTGATTTCATACCAAATTCAAAGCCCTATTTTAAAGCACATCTTTGACTGATTCAAATCCGTTTATTTCTAATTCGAAGGATCAATTTAAGAGGATCTTTTCATGGAGAATATTCAGGGGAGTTACGACTAGTCTATAATTCAATCATTTGATTATCACAATTCTAAAGGTGACTTTTGTGGATCTAACTTTTTACGGAAAACACTCATCATTATTATAAATATATTTTTTATATTTTTTATTAAAAAAGGAGAATCATCAAGAAAGTATATAGCAAGATCTTAATTTCTTCACAACTATAGTTTTACAGAGTCATTTGAGATTTACAGATCTACTGCTACCAAGATCTATCAAAATCTATTTTTCTGATGAAGAAGAAACACGTTGGAGATTAATAATTTCTACATCAACGATCTTTCATGAATACATTGTAGTTGGAGTTGCTGAATTTATTTCTATATCTATTACAAAAGGATTGACTCAGAATTCCCTTATCTAAAGAACATCTTTTCTGATGAAGACAATCTATCTACTGTCATTTTAATTCTATTGCAACTGTGAAGATCAACTGGAAAGTATATCAAGACAAATACTCTTTTTATTTTGAGTAATCGGCTTCTCATACTACGTTATGTATTCGGTTATGTGTATGAACCATAAGGCTCTGTTTTTAGCCTTAACATGTAAAGGTATCATCTGGCTACACTCAGTTATGGACGGTCTGTTGATAAGAGGACTAGATAGTGAAAACACTAAGCTCGTGGAGTAGAGTGTTAGTGGAGTGGACTAGGGGACTTCTGTTCCTCAAATCACTATACATCCTTCACTTCTTTAACTATTTATTTTCAACTATATAAGCAACCTGATAAAGGCAAAAGGACATACTCGGGCTTCATCATGATTCTTGAAGAATATATAAAAGACACAATTCACCACCCCCTCTTGTGCATATTTGTTATAACCCAATCCAACAATCATATATGATCATATTACCATCTGTTAATAAAATTTCATTATTACTCGTTATTCAAGTATTAATGGCTTCATTTTCATATTCATGTTTTTTCGAATAAGTTCCAGTTATCTTTATTAGGTCATTATTATACCATTTAAAAATGACATTAACATAATATATACCATATTTATTCGTTCAATATATTTATATGATCTTGATTTAATGGATATCATATAGAATGAATTTCATCACATCATGGAGATGGTAGGCCGTATGCACGCACGACCGATGAGATCATTCCAATAATTATGAAATTGTATGTATGTGGATGGTATATATTTTTTTCTAAAATAAATATAATGTTACAATAATAAAATATAGTTATTATTTTTATCATTATACCGATCCAAGTAAGATGGTGGTGAAAACAATTACATCATGGAGTGGAGACGGTAAGTCGTACATACGCCTGCATGGTGATTTCATTTTTAGTTGGATGGATAGAAGGTGGAATATGGTTGTTCCATAATAATAATAACATCTCAGTATATATGTTATATTTTATTTGTTAATTTAGAATGGAAACAACTCATCAAGAGGAAGTATATGATGAAATAATTAGGAATGATTTAGTAGAAATATTACATCCTCTTTGATGATCTCCCTCTGGATCACCTCTTAAAGCACCAGGGTTAGTGTTTGGAGAAGACCCAAACTTATAGAATGTGACTAGGAAAGTTTATAATGGAAATGGTCAGGGGGTGGTTGAGCATTAAGGTTCAAATTGAAGTGAATAAGTGAGGTAGGATGCATCATTTTACAATTTAGGTGATGGGTACTTATAAAATCTCCAAAAATATTAATTTAATAATAAAATAAAACCACATCCAAAAACCTCTAAAATTTCATAATTTAGAAGCTGAGTTGAGATAAAATTGTAATATCATAATCCAATAAATTTATAAATGTATTTTGGTCCATTTAAACCTTATCATTTTAGTTAACACTTAGTTATTCTATTTAATTTGTAACTAAGGTAACAAATATCTCAATATTAAAAGGGTGAAATTTTTAGTTATTTGGTGTACATTAGACCATAAATAAATAATTTAGAACATTTTAGACCATATAATAGCATTATATATATTATTTTTTTTATGATTTTAAAATTAATTAATAAAAATATATTTTAATAAACAATCAATAGTGTCATTTTTTACACTATTCAATTCCACGATTTATAAAAATTAATGATAACAAGTTAACTTCAAAAAAAATATTTAATTTTATTTATAAGAGTTCGAGGTAGTATATAAAAATTAATTGGATATATTGATTATCCAAAATTATATTTATTTTAATGTTTTTAATAACATTTATTTGTTATCTCCATTAATTAAATAATTACTACATCATTATTGTGTAATTATTTAATATACATATTTGGTAAATAAAAATTAAAAATTAAATATTAAAATTAATATAAATCCGAGTTTACTCATTATAATACTTTTATTTTAATATATATTATGGAAAATACCGCATTAAAAATGTTATATTTATTAAAACATGAATGTGACAACTTTGACATTACTTTAAATAAAATATTATAAGCATCATATTCTTTCTCTTATGGATCTAACTGGTCAAAAACTCAACCCTTGGATAATTATTGTTGTGATATACTCTACCAATTATATTTGATCAAGTTTTTGGGTCTTTTAATGTTTTTTATCATTTTAATAAAAATTATTTTATTGATTTCTCATCAATTAAATAATTTATCCATCAATAATGTATCAGCCTTTAATGTAAATATTTATATCTTATAAATTACAAATAAATTACCATGATAAGTAATATAAATTTATATTTATGAAGATTATTTTTAATAAAATTTATCTACTTTCTAACATTATATTAAAAATGATATAGTTACTAAAATTTGAATAAGTCTTGATTAACTTTCCTTTAAAAAAAATTTATTATCCTAATCTCATCCAAGTGGCTTCAAAAGGAAATAATTTCAAACCAAGGATGATTTATGTTGAAAAAAAAATCCAAAGATATTATTACAAGTGTTAAGAAAAATTTATAATATTATTTTTACCCTTAATTACCCAATTTACCATTTTACCGAATTAATAAAAATTCACCGAAGTTAGTATTCATAATGCCAAAAAAATAAAATAAAGATATTAAAAAACATAAGAACTAATGATTCAAAATATGGAATCCATTTTTCCATATTCATGACACATATTTTTTAGTAATTAAATTAATGTTAATCTCATTGTCAAAATGAAGAAACCAGTTTTAAAAGTTAAAACATTAAAAAAGAATGAAATATTTTTCTATCTAAATTCAATGAAAAATTAATTCCAATGAACTAAATTATATTAACTGATTACAATATATTATATTTTTAATTTAAAACCATCAATAAGTATATTTAACAATATAAATTATTACGATGAAAATAAATATTTTCCATTAAAATTTAGTATATTTTTATTATTAATCAAAATGTAAAAATTATCAGAAAAATATAAAACATACATCCAAAGTAAATTTATATATGCCGCTTAAAAATAAAAGGTTTGAATTTTCATATAAAAATTATTAATTTGTCAAAATTTGAATTTAAAAAGTGTTCGCCATTAAAAGGAGGTAAAATTTTACTTTTGAAAAAAATACAGGTTTTTATACATAAAATGGGGTGTATTCATACACTTTGACTAAAATATTTATTGGATGAATATGAAAAATATTTTATTAAATATATAACATATAAATTTCATTTATTTAATTTACTAATTTTGATTCACATAACTTATTAATACAAAAATAAAAATATTTCCTTTACAAATAACTGGTTGCCATAGAATTCACCATAAAATTTTATATGTTAGTTATATTTATTCCCGATCACTTAACGGATATGTTATAATGGTAATTTTATATCATGGGAGCCACTCTGTTTATTTTAACTCATGATTACATGAAATAAAATATATTGAAGAATTAAAATTATTTAAAGAAAATATTTCATAAAAACATTAGAGTGTTACATTCTACCTCCCCTAAACTGAATTTATCCCTCAAAATTCATCAGTTGGATACAAACAGATGAGGATACCTCTGCCTCATCACCTTATTAAGTTCCCAAGTAGTTTCTTAAAATTTTTGGTTCCTCCATAAAAATTTATCCAACCGAGTAGTATTATTTCACAAAACATTTTCACTACGATCCAGAATCTCTATCCATTGTTCTTCATAAGAAAGATCTTTCTCTAGTGGTATGACTTATGAGTTTAGTACTTGTGAAGGATCAAGTTTGTACTTTTTTTTGAAGCGATGCATTGAACACATCATGAACATGAGTGAGATTCAGTGGTAACACCAATAGATAAGCTACCTTCCCAACCCGATCCATAATTTTAAAAGGACAGATATACCTATGGCTCAAAGTTTACTTATTTCCAAGTATCATTACTCTCTTCAAGCGAGATATTCATAGAAAAACCTTTTCACCCACTTTAAACTATGGGACATTTTATCATATTTCATGATATTTTTTTCGACTCTGAAATGCTCTTTTGTATTGTTGAATAAATCTGACCATATCTCCCATTTAATCAATAAGATCAGGTCCAAATATCTTTATTTTTCCAACTTCATCTTAATAAGTTTGAGTTATAGACTTATTTACATATAGGGATTCATAAAGATATATCTGAATACTAGATTGAAAGCTATTGTTTTAAGAAAATTCTGTTGAAGGTAGGTGTTGATCCTAAACACATTTAAAATCTATAGAGAAAGATATCAATATGTCTTCTAGAGCTTGAATTGTCCTCTCAAACTATCCATTTGTTTGAGAATGATAAGAAGTACTGGAACATAACTCAGTATCCAAAACCTACTAAATACTTTTCCAGAACATTGAGGTAATCATCAGATCCTGATCAGATATAATGGAAAATGGTACTCCATGCAAACATACCACTTGATTTATATATATCATTGAAATATGATCAAGGGATAAATCCTCTCTATTAGCAATGAAGTGTTCAAAATTTTTAAGGTGATCAACTTTAACCCATATAGAATTCTGGCCATTAGATCATTTGGGAAGTCTGATGGAAATTTCCATAGTGATTTTTTTCCATTTCCATTCTGGTATGGGTAATAGTTGTAACATACCCTTAGACTTCTGTCATTTATCTTTAACTTACTGACAAACCAAGCACCGAGCGACATATTCAGCATTATTTATTTTCATTCTATCCAACAAAAAATATTCTTTTTGGTCCCTATACATATTTTTTTCTAGGATAAATAGATAATATAGAACTATGAGGCTCATCCAAGAGTCCCTTATTTAATTATTTAATGGGATGAATAAAAACAAGGTTCCTGATTATCATTATTCTATCACAACGAAGGTTTAATTCAGGATCATTTCTCACCTTCTTTTGTAGCTCTACATCTTCCTTTTGTTCCCCATTAATCTTCACTTGTATAAATGGTCAATCATTCTTTTGAGAAAGATAATATTTCTCCAATTTCATTACAATTTCATGATTCTTCCTTTATAAATCCATAAATATTGGATCTTTTTTTATCCTCATCATGGATAGGCTAGCATGTTGTTTTCGACTCAAAGCATCTTCAACTTTTTTTTCTTTCTTAGGGTGGTAAAGTATTGAGCAGTAATAATCATTAATCAACTCCATAGATATATTTTTGGTTTATATTCAGATGCTTTTTTGAAAATATATTTTAAACTTTTATGATTAGTATAAATATTACACTTTTAACCATAAAGGTAATGCCTCCAGATCATTAATGCAAAGATTACCGTGACTAACTCCAAATCATGAGTTGGTTAATTTTTCACATGGATTTTAAATTTTCGTGAGGCATAAGCTATCACTATATCATTTTTCTTAATAACACATCCCATCCCATTCTTGGATACATCAATGTAGATCACAAACCTTTCTCTTCTACAAGGAAGTGTGAGTAGAGGTTCACTATCTAACCTTCTTTTTATCTATTTAAAATTCTTTTCATATTCCTCCATCCACATGAACTTAACTCTTCTCTAAGTCAAAATGTAGAGTGGATTAGATAGTTGTGAAATATATTAAACAAAATGTCGATAATATCTAACCAGACCATGAAAACTTTGGATCTCAGTTACTATTTGTTCGTCTTGGACAACTTTCCATAAGTTTTTTTTGCTAGATCAACATATATCCCCTATCCTGAGGTTATGTGACCGAAAAAAAAACTTTCTATATCCAAAATTCACACTTGGTAAAAAAAATTATAAATATCCTTCTTTCTCAGGGACTTCAATATAATTTTCAATTTATCTTTATACTCTTCTTTTCACTATGAATAAACCAGAATAACATCTGTAAATACTACCCTAAATTGAAAAAGATTATCTCTAAACACTTATTCGTTATATTATTGAAGATAACAGGGGAATTAGTATGGAAAAATAGAATCACTATAAATTCAAAGTTTCTATAAATTGTATAGAATGATGTCTTTGTTATATCCACATTCTTGACCCTTGATTGATCATATCTTAAATGAATATCAACCTTGGAAAATTATTGAGCTCTGCATAGTTGGTCTAATAGGTCATCAATGTAGGGAAGATGATATTTTTTCTTGATAGTGGTCTTGTTAACTTCTTGATAATCAATGTAGAGTCTCATTTATCCATAATTATTCTTAAAAAACATAATATGTACATCCAAAGGTGACACAATAGGTCATATGAATCACTTGTCAAGATTTTATTGGAGATTCTTCTTCAATTCCTACAACTAAACTGGTTCAATTCTATAATATGTCATTGAAATTGGTATTACACTAGGTATGAGTTCTATTAAAAAATCAACATCACGATATAGTGAAAGACCTAATAATAATTTGAAAAAGATATAAAAAAATTCCCTTAAAATAGTTGTATTCTTAAAAATGAGTGTCTATCAAACTATTTGAGATATATAACATTCATTTATAAGAATCAAGACCCATATGATGGATGAAATTTCAAATGGAAGGGAATACATATATTTGAATCGATAGATGATCATAGATTGATCGGGAATATGAAATTTTACTTCCCTTACATGGAAATTCATATGAGATCCATATAGAGAAAGCCCAATCATTCCAAAAATCACATCAAATTTCACTAAATTAAGCATCGTAAGATTTACAAGAAGCAAATTCCCACAAAATACAACCAGAGAATAATTAGAAATTTTTTATGTGACTATTGTTCCATTAGGTTTTTTCACACCTAACTCAACATCTTATTGCTGAGTTAATATTGTGACACAATTAGAAAGTTATTCAGAAATAAAAGAGTTGGTAGATCCAGAATAAAATAAAACATTTTTTACTTTTGAGTGGATTGTATGTATACCTTTCACCCATTTATTATCGTATTCCACATCAATTATAGTGATCTCTTGTTACTCGCGTTTTTATTTGGCCTTAAGATATTGATGATGTTGATTTTCATCGATAACCATTTGATTAAGGCATTGGTTGGAATAATTCACCATTTCCTTGGACTTGTAGCATTGAAATGTTGGAGATGTATTCTATGTAGACTTTTCTCTATTATCATAATTAGACAGATTTTTTCCATTACATCATCACTCGATGGCCCTATGACCATCTCTCCCACACATAAAACAATTTATAGTCCCTTTAAGAATATTTATTCCTTGTTTCTTTCCATGCTTTGATTATAATTGAAAACTAATCTTTTTTTCAATGTGGTCTTTACATTTTCCCTTGAATTCAATTTGCCTCTTCTTATCAAACCCATTTGACTTATGGGTTACTCTAATAAACATCTCAACCTTAAGATCACATCAAATTATTTCTTCATAGCTATTGAATTCCCTTATAGATAATGACCTTAGGATACTTGGTTTTAATCCACTAATGAATTGAAAAATTTTACTCTCAGGTAGTATAATAATTCCAAAAGTGTACCTTGCAGGTCTAGTAAAATTTTCTACATTGGTACCAATGAATTAATAATCATTTTTATTATCCTCAACGAAATTATTCCCTATATTTTTTTGAATAATAAAAGTAAATTACTTATTGAAAAAATATGTTCTGGAACTCATCCCTATCCATGGATTCAATTTCATCTCTTTACCTATAATTAATGATATGGTTTCATAATTTATTAGATTCACCTTCTAAATGATAGACTACTTGGATTCCATTATCATTTAATGAAAAATAGAGAACTCAAAATATTGTTTATGTGGTATTGATCAATTTTTTATCTACTTGTGGACTAGCAAACCAACTGAAATAAGGTGGACACTACCTCATGAAGAACTCAATAGAATATTGTTCCCTCATTTTCTCATTTCTAAGTCCTACATGATTCATAGTTTGAGAAAGTTTTGTGAGCATAGACACTCATTTTTTTCATTCCCCCATTAATAAAATTTGGTTTCTCCTTTGGAAAATCAATGCATTTCACCTCACATGTATCATCAACGCGGTTCCTTCGTGTTCCAGACATTGACTAAAACCAAGAAGTATTGTATGTGAAACAATAATCATAATAGGAAAACCATATAATCAAGAATAAATTTAAAATTTAGGATACATTAGGTATTATCCTATTTTTTCATAATAATTTCTAAAACACATGGATTGTGACCTATACATTGAAATACCCTTAGGGTTTTTACTATGGTTTTATCTTCCTATTTTCCAACGGTTAACTATACCTTTACTCTGATACCAACTTCAACGACACATAAATTACATAAATATATATTACAAAAAATATTAAGAATAATCATTACAAAACATAACAAAACATTTCCATAACCATTAAGTATTAGTATTTTTAGAAATTGGTAAACATAAACAACTGGTTAATATAACAACTACATTATATCCTACTTATTTATTCATAACTCCACACCTTTTTAAAATATCTTACTTAATACCCTTATTCATGACCTGGGTAAAATAAATATATGGAAGGGTGGAATCATATGCGCAGTAAGGGTAAAAAATGGATACATCAATCATTTCATAATCATTAGACATAATAACAAAAAATTTGAAAAATCATACCCTTCATATAAAAGATCATGATATAATAACATGGGATAAATAAAAAAAGTTTATAATAATCATTGAACATAATACTAATAGACATAACATAAGATATAATATTTTGAATCATACACTTAAGAATAGAAAATAATTTTATATTATTCAATACTCATTTCCAAGATCATCATAGTGGAAAAAGTCCATTATGAAATTCAGTTCACTCCATAGTCTATCCCTGTATAACATAACTGTGATCATTTACCATTCCAGACCTACCTATCTCATGAGATATAAATATTTACCCAATTTATTTGATGAAGATATAGGTCCCACCCATTTTATAAATAATTCATTCTTACATGTTCTATAAAAACATAAATAATTCAATATATCATAACCCAAAGAATATAATGGGATTATTAAACATCATTGAATCATAACATAATTTGTGTAAAACAAATGGATTTCATAAATATAATTACATCATAAAAATAATAAAATAATAGGAATAATAGGGATAATATACTTGAAACATAACCCTATTAGAGAATTTGATCTTAGATGGAAAGTAATTTGGATAGAATACTTGAAATTATTTCTTGTGTAAAATATCCATTATTCTTTAAAAAATGATTTCTTTTTTCAAAATGCCATGAAATTTTAAATGAGAAAATTTATTTGAGAATATAAATGAAATATTGTAAAGAAAAAATCAGGGAAATAATGTGTTTAGAAAATGTAAAAAAATTTATGTTGTATAAGTTAAAAGAAAACATTCTTATTGTGATTTTTTCAGAATGTCAAAAAGCACCTCATATCAAAAATGAAAAAAAGATTCATTTCATACTGTTTAAAGAAATTTAAAAATGGTTAGATTTTATTTTAAAAAAATCTATGAGGATATAAATAATATTTTGGAATAAATATTTATCAAACATGGACATGGATGATAAATATACCCCATTATATACTTACATATAAACAATCTCATATAATAATGAGAGTTCAAAATTATCCCTTACCTTAGGTCTGATATCCTTCAAATATATCTGAACCTCTTGTATAAGGAATTAAATAATTTTATTGACTTATTCCAGAATCATATTCATTTTTATGATATCATATATGATCATATTATCATCCATTTGTTAATAATATTTCCTTATTACTCATTATTTATGTATTAATGGATTCATTTTTTTATGCTTGGTTTGCCAAATAAGTTGTGGTTCTCCATCTTAGGTCATAATTATATGATTCAAAAATTATATTAACATAATATATACCATATTTATTCATTCTATACATTTTTATAATCATTATATAATCAATATCATATAGAAAGAATCACATCACATCATAGATATTGTAGGCCGAATGTATGCACGAGCGATGATATCATTCCCATAATTGTGAAATTTTATGGATTTTGATGGTAAATATTTTGTAAAAAAATACATATGATGTTATAATAATACCATATTGTTATTATTTCCATCATTATAACCATCCAATTAATGTGGTGGGGAAAAATGATTACACCATGGCATGGAGATAGTAGTTGGTGCGTACACACGTGTGGTGATTTCATTTTTCATAGGATAGATTGAAGGTGGAATGCCATTGTTCCATAATCATAATAACATATAACTATAAAATTGATACAAGATTTATTAATTTATAATGTAAATAATTCATGAAGAGGAAGTAGAATAAAAAATAGGTTTGAAAGATTCAGTAGAGACTATTTCCTCTTCTTTGATGAGCTCCCTCTAGATTACCTCTTAAAGCACTCAGGTTTGTCTTTGGAGAAGACCAAAACCTATATAATGTGAATATGGAAGTTGATAAGGTAAATGGGTAGGGGATGTACTATTTTTAAGGTTCAAAACAATGTGAATAAGTGTGGGAGGATTTTCCCTTTTATAATTGAGGTTATGGGTACATATAGAATCTACAAATATATTAATTTAATAATAAACTAAAACTTCATCCAGAAACCTAAAAAATTTAATAACAAAGAAGATGATATTATAAAATATTGTAATATAGTAAAGAAATTAATTTTATATTGTGTTTTAATTCAATTTAAACCTTATCATTTTAATTAACACTTAGTTATTCTATTTAATTTTTAAGTAAGATAAAAAATATTTTTATATTAAAAGGGTAAAATATTAGTTATTTGATTTAAATTAGTCCACAAAAAAATACTTTAAAACATTTTAGAACATATCATAATTATTCTACATATTAGAAAAAGTTTTATAATTTTTAAATAATTTAATAAAACATTAATTTGATTAATAATAAATACTGTCAATTTTTACACTATTCAATTAATTGATTTTTAAAAAATTTACGATAACAAGTTAAATTAGAAAAAAAATATTTTATTTTATTCTTAATAGGTCAAGTTCAACTAGAAAATGCTTTGGATATATTAATCATCACAATTTTATTTATTTTAGTATTTTTATTAATATTTATTTATTATCTCCATTAATAAAATAATTACTACATCTATATTGTGTCATTATTTAATACTCATATTTATTGAATAAAAATTAAAAATAAAATACTAATATGAATGTAAATCCTCTAGATTTCATAAGAATACTTTTAGTCGGATATTCCTTCTATAAAATCCAACATAAAAAATGTTATATTTATTAAATCATGAATGTGACAACTTTAACATCACGTTAAATAAAATATTATAGGTTTAATAATCTTTTCTATATTCCTAAGAGGCCAAGGGAGTCTGGTGGTTTGGTTAAACTCATGTTTGCATGAAATGAAAGTGATTAAAGATTTAAAATTATTAAAAGAAAAATTTCAAAAAAATATCCTAGTATTACAATGAGAATGAGTTTCACATAAAAAACATTGAGTTCATAAGACCTTAAATGGAAGAGACTTTCAATATTTTAAGCCCACGACAAGGTAATGTGTTTTTAATACAAGAAAATTGTCACAAACAATTATGGGTCGACCATGAACCGAACCCTAAGGCCACTTCGTGAAGAGTATCGAGTGGCATTCTTGATCCTCTTGGGATGGTTAACAGTGTCGAGGGCATCCCTTAGAGTGCAAAGAGAATGTTTTTCACAAATATAAACAATAAAAAGCCACATAAATAAACTAATATCCCAACATAAATTTATATAAAAGTTGAACTAAACATTAATGGTACATAAAACAGAAAGTAAAACTAAATTAGACGACTCAATCGACCAAACCTGACAACAAGCTAACTCTATGTAACCCCAATGGTCACTCTACAACACATATATCAGACATCTCTCAAGGCGATTGAACTCAAACTGAAACCTGTATAAGGGATATAAAAAGAAAAAGACTATAGGAGTGAGTATTAAAACACAGCAGGTTAGCATGACATTTTATTCCCAATGCACTTCCTTCAAAAAAATAAACAAAAATTTCATGTTTGAAATAAAATATATAAAATTATGTTCTCTATACAAGGTTTCATGCTACAAACACTAAAAAAATAATATTCTTGAATGTGTTCATAAACAAGACATACTTGTAACCAATTTCAAAGAGATGCAACATTAAAAAGAAAACAGTTCTCAAGAAGGATGCTTTAATGAATTTACAGATTTAAATAAAACATTAATGCTACTATATTCTATAACCAAATACAATTTATGCTGATGGTGAGTACAAAATATCCATAGAGCACAATTCATAGAAACAACCATAGGCACTAGCAAGTTGTGGGCCCCACGTACTTCGTATCTTAGTGAAAAGTAACCATAAAAAAATATCGATTCTCATGCATGAGCCACTTGTATGAAAAAATACACATAAACTAGTAGTCCCCATCATCATCATCATAGTATATTTATTGTTGTCATCGTCAATATTTCTATGTGAAATAGGGATGAAACCCCTCCAGATCACAAGCATACTAGTATATGTCCACCCACCTAGATACCCGGGTTTGCCTATTTGTGCTCAATCAAGTTCCACATGTTATCACATTCAGTTTGCACATGACAATTTCATTACCATATCATACACTGAAAAACTGTCCCAAAAACATGTACAATATATCCTTCATGGGTCAATAAACCACTTAAAATTTTAATAAAACAATTTCAAGAAGTATAATGAGGATTTGCATATAAAATCAATTTAGAAATTCTTTTTTAAGGCCAAACAGCCACCAATACCATATAAAACCAGTTTTTCATCACAAAAACCATTTAATAAATCTATTTCATGAATCATAAAATAACCCCAATGATTCAACATGGAATAGACATGAAAACTAGTTTTAAAAGAAAAATGCCAAACAGGCCTTTAACCATTCTTTACAAAAACAAAATTTATCAAAAGAACCAATTCGACTTTAAAAAAAGAGGTGTAAACACACCATTGGAAGCAACAAAAATTTACATTATCCCCTTAAAAATTCATGTTACACACTCAAAACCCATACATTTATATAGAGATGCCAAACAAAGCATTTATCAAGAACACATGTCAAAAAACCTTGAAACCCCATACTTATTTCATTATAAAACCCAAAAATATATTAAACCCCACATAAGGAAACCAAAAACATTCATTCACATGCTTAAAATATTTTTCATAAGCCAAACCAATAATTTTATATCACCTTGAGCACACAAAACCAAACTAGGAACTTTCCCGAAAAAGTGGCACGCAAAATTTAATGAAACCAATTATATTTAATAAAAAAGGTTATAAAATAAGATTTTCCTACCAAAAATTTATTTTTATTTATAAAACAAGTTTTAAACATCACAAAACATGTGAAAAAAATAACATAATAGTTAAACAAACAATTAGTGTGCACTCTTATAACAAAACAACACTAGTTTTCATAAAATAAGGCATAAACACCACCTTACACACAAAATAAAGTTGTTGAGGGATTATAAAAAAATAGTCATAATGTGAATAGGGTTAAAATACCATGAAAAATAGGAATCTTAAATTAAAATGACATGTTAAATGGAAAACCTACATCAAAACCTAGGAGGAATAGAAACAGACACCCAATATCACTATCTGAGGGTTTATAAACCCTAAACCTATGAAGAACATCCCCAAATGAAGAAAACCTACATAAAAAATCATGGGAAAATATAACCCTTGGTTGTACATGACCAGGGGATAATATAGAACCCCAAAATAATGGATGGAGGAGGACTAAGTAGGATAAATCCTATTGATATGAAAGGGACAATAGGGGAATTCACTTGAGAAACTTTAAAGAAATCTCTCCAAATGCACCAATAATAGAATATCCAAGAAGAAAAAATTGAAATGTAGGTTTGAATAAGTTTGAGAATATTGAGTGGGGACTAAGATGTGGGAAAATGCATAAAAATGAATGTCTTAGAGAAGAAAAAAAATCCTTTTGCAAATCTAGATGATTCAAGACACAATGAAGAAATTTTCCGTAATCCACAATAAAGATGAGCTCCAAAGAAGAAAAATGGGGCATGGGGGTGGGCCTAGGGTTTTTGGTCTCGAGTGAGTGGTGTAATGAACGAATATTGTTAAAAAAATAATGAGATATAACATAAATAAAATATTTTCTTAAATATGGAAATGGGCTCATAGGTTGTCTCAATGACTGAATAAATCACCCAACTCCACCATGATTGTGAGTTCCTAAGGTGTCCAAATTGATATGGTGGTTTGAATAGGTCAAGGTAGGGAAAGAAGGATGTGGAATGGGTGTAAAATGATGAAAAAAAAGAGTTATAAAAGAAACAAATTTTGATTTTAAATCAAGAAATGGGCCCATAGTTTTTCCCAAATGTTGAAGTAACCACCATTTTCTCTAAAAAATGAATTGTAAACCCCAAAAAACAAAGTAAAAATTTACTGTACATGAAATTTTTTTAAAAGAAGTCATGGATGTATTAATTATCCCCACCATAAATTTGTTCCAACCTCATATTATAGATTACTTATGAACACGGTCCAGCCTCTCAAGCCAAAGACATATCATCCAACATCCACGAAAATTAAACCTCTTGCCCAAACAAAACACCAACTCACAACCACTTCCAGAAAATAAAATTAAATACCTAGCCACCATCACTAAAACAAATCCATGAACCATATTTTTGGGCCTTCTCCCAATGAACCCAAATATCACCCAAACTAAAGTGAACTCATGAAATCAAATGACATTGGGGGAGGGGAACATGCTCCCCACCTTAAAATCACAACTATCATCAAAAAAATTATTAACGAAAAGATCTTCGAGAGTAGCAGTGGGTCTCCCCACTATTAGTGACCAACTGCAAATGAACAAACATGAATTCGAAATGAACTAGAATCAGGCCTCACCTATACAGGCCCTCCAAAAAACTCCCTCAACAATCCACAAACCCATGTTAAGAGGGTTACAACATGTACATTTAAACCACCCACTTCCAAATGAAGGGGAAAAGAACCGGGACAACACATTCTAAATGGATCAATTTCCCCACTACTCGAGGAATGGAGGTAAGGGGGCCCCAATATTTATGCCACAAATGACACAAAATTAAAATAGGAACTACCAACACTCTATACCTTTGAACATGTAAAACCAAGACCACACCTGATTCACATGGGTGGTACACATAGGGATATTGACCAGAAACCCAAATCTGAGAAGGCATAACCATAAGAACTGTGTGAGGGGTAAGTACACCATGATCTTTGTGAAAAGATAGAAAATCATAGTGATGAGAAACCACAGAAAAAAACAAAAACTACCTTACCACAACTTTGAAGGAAAGAGATTAGTCGAGCTCCCCACACTAATAAGGATTTCTGGACTACATTAAAAGATTCACTTCGAGGCATGTATCCAGAGCTATGATGTTTGAAGCATCTGATGTGGCACATCCAAGAGCTAAGGATCACAAAACCCCAAGAAGCTTACTTTCTCAACAACACACCTTCATCTGACTAGGAACTCATAGATACATCGCACTATTATCTCACCCTATGAACGAGGATAAGAATGTATAATGAATACCATGAAACACATAAATATCACAAAATAAAACTTATATATCGAAAATAATTATTACAATTGGGAAAAACTTTAAATCAACCCTACAAAGGTATCTACTCCATAAAACAGTTTGAGGTATCATTCAGAGATATGGATTTAATTTTTGAAATGAATATTTAGGTTGATCAACTAAACTCCCTTCCAACAGAGAACCACCCATGGCCACATCACAACATCCAACATATATTAAGAAACCCACTGAACATTTCTCCAAAACCAAGACACCAACCAGATCTCATCTCTCGACACACCAAGAGTATCAGTTCCAGATCATGAGAAAGCATACCAAACAAACCAAACATCTAAAACATGAAGAAAAAACCCACAGAAACATTGGTTTACAAAAAAAACAACACATATTTAGCTTAAAGACTTTTTAAAAAAACTAACATGGTGGATTTTTACATTATCCAATGGTGTTTCATTAAGTCTCACTCATATGCCTATTCCCGTTCCACCCCAAGAACCCAACCACTATGCCATACCAGGCATCCATAAACCTATCTATACAAAACCATGCAAGTGAGAACCCATGAAAATACCAAAGGCTAAAAAACATCCTCATTTTATAATCCAAAACATTCAACACATTTCAAAAATAATGTTCCTTCTGCAGGCACACTAACTACCAAGTAAAAACCATTATAATATTTCCACACAACAAACCATTTTACCAAGCCTGAAAACAAAACCCCATAGGTCTCCATCGAAATCCCCTCCCTTTATTCAAAACACTTTTCATCATTTCAAAAAACCACTCTTTTTTAAAGAACCATTTTATTTAATACCCATTCCATTTCATTTAGTACAAATTAATTACAAACATGAAATTCTAGAAAATCCTTTCCCATTTTGAAAATAAATCATGGTCTCCTTTCTTAATCTGATAGCTACAAAGGTCAAACCACTTTTTCAAAAAAAAAACAACAACCATTCAAAGCCAAATTCCCAAACCAAATTATTGAGATTCAAACACATTTCAACAACCCAACACATCCCATTTAAATCAATTTTTTTATAATTGCATTAAAATAATTCAAGATTTACAAACATTTTATTTTAAAAAACCATAAGTATAGATTAAATAAATTCAATCCCATTAAATCATTTCCACTTTCTCCCCAAAATTTGTTTCATAAAAACCAAACATTCCCAAAAACATTATTATATTAGGCACTGAAAATCCACTTTCCACTTTAAAATCCCACCATTCTATAAAAGCACATTTCCACAATTTTTACACAAGGATTTGAAAAAAAAATCATAATTCAAGAATGTTCCAAGAGACCCATGGAAGGGAACTACTGTATGTGGGTGGCTTGACCATATGGTTGGCGGCCATGTGTCAAAAACACCACTAACATGAAGAGACATATTAGGAACACGCCCTTCCTACACATGGCTTTCCAGGACCTACGAACTCATGGACGCCATTAGTCCAACTCCCCCTGTCTTATCCCAATCACCAAAAAATCCCTAAGAACCGAAGAAACTAATAAAACTGAACAACCCATGGACACTTGAGGACCATAATGAGTAATATTTCATGACACTCTTCCAAAACCTAACCTTTATGTTCAAGAAATCCTAATCCGTTTACCATGAAATCTCCCAAATAAAAAGGGTACTCTAAAAAGAAAATTCCTCTAAGATATGACATCCTCTGATACTATTTTGACATGAAAGAGTCTGGCTCGACCCTCCACCGGTCACCCAGGCTGCTCTGTGACAAGTCTTCAGAGGCATTATTGATCCTCTTGGAATGAAATTAAGTTCCATGGGAATCATTTATAGGGAAAATGGAATGTCTTCTCCCAAATAGAAACAATACCAAAGCCACTGAAAGAAACAAATTCCCAACATACATTAATATATAAGAATAAATAAACATTAATTATACATGAAGTTGAAAGTAAAATTGAACTAGGCACCTCAACCAACCCAACTTGAAAACCTTCTAACCCCATGTAACCATGATGGTCACTTTACAATACATTGATCAGACAGCTCCCAAGGTGATCAAACTCATACTAAAACCTTCACAAGGGATAAAAATAGAAGAAGACTATAGGCATGAGTATTAAAACTCAATAGGTTAGCCCAATATTCTATTACCAATTCACTTCTTTTAAAATAATATAAAAATAATTTTCAGGTTTTAAATACAATATATAAAAATATTTTTTTTAAATAAGGATCAATTTTACAAACATTACAAAATAAAATGCTTAAATGTTTTCATAAACAAGAAATGCTAGTAACAAATTTCAAAAATTGAAACTTCAAAATAAAAATAGTTTTAAAGAAGGATACATTAAATAATGTACAATTTGAAATTGAATACACATTATTATAAATTTACCAACCAAACACAACGTATGTCAATTGTGTGTACAAAATATCCAATGATCACAATTCACTAAAACATTCTTAGGCACCAACAAGCTATGGGCCCAGGTACCTCGTATCTTGATGAAAAGTAACCACAAAAAATATATGTTATCATGCACGAGCCACTAGTAGGGAAAAATACCCCTAACCTATCCAGCCCAAACAAAATCACTGTCTTTTATTTCATGTTTTCATTTCCAAACATTATATGTTAAATAGAGAAGAAACCACCCTACATCACTATCATACTATTATACGTCCGCGCATCTAGATAACTGAGTTTCCCTATTTGTGCACAATAATGTTCCACATGTTATCACATTCAATTTTCATATAAAAATTTCATTTCCAAATCATAAACGCACAAAACATTCCAAAACCATGTTTTAGATATCCTTCCTAGGTCAATAAACCACTTAAAAGTTTTATAAACAATTTTCAGAAGTATAATGAGGCTTGGCGCATAAAATCCATTTAAAAATGTTATTTTAAAGAAAAACACCCACAAATACAACATAAATCCCGAATTTTTAGCCGCAACAACATTTAATAAATAAATTTCATGAATCATAAAACAACCCCAATGATACGACATGGAATACACATGAAAAAAAATATTACAAGAAAATTCCAAACAAGCCTTTAAGTATTCTTCACAAAAGCAACATTTATCAAAAGAACCAATTCTAATACTCATAAAGTGGTGTAGAAAAACCATTTTAAACAAAAAAATTTAAATTAACCCATTAAAATTTCTTGTTATACACTCAAAATCCATCCATTTATATAGAGATGCCAAAAAAGCTATTTATCAGGAACACATGCCAAAACACACTAAAAATCCAAACACATTTCATTAAGAAACACAAAACCAGATTGGAACCCATATAAGGAACTAAGAAACATTTATTCACATGATCCCAATATTTTTAATAATCCAAACCAATCATTTTATATCACTTTGAGCACTTAAAATTCAACGGGGAAATTTCCTGAAAACGTGGCATGCTACATTTAATAAATCCAATTCTATTTAACACTAAAAAGATTATAAAATAAAATTTCCATGACAAAAAATTATTTAAATTTATAAAATAGCTTATAAACATCACAAAACAGGTGTGAAAAATAATAGAACATTTAAATGAACAATTGGTGTGCACTTTTATAATAAAACCACACTAAATTTCAGAAAACAAGCCATAAACACCACCTTACACAAAAATAAGTTATTGAGTGATTATAAAACAATACTAAGGGTTTTTAGAGGGTTTAAATACCATAAAAATATGGATCTTAAATAAAAAGTAAATGTTCAATGGGAAACCTACATGAAATCCATGGCAGAATGGAAACACAAACCTAATATCACTATCTGAGGGTTTATAATCCCTAAACCCATGAAGACCAGCACCAAAAAAACTAAAACCCCATCCAATATCATGGGATTACAGAACCCTATGTCATTAATAACCATTGGAGAATAGATAACCATTAAATAATGGATTTAGGTAGAGGAAGGAGGAGAAACCCTAAGGAAATAAAAGGAACAAGAGAGGAATTCACTTGCTTGAGAAACATTGAATAAATTTCTAGAAATATGCCAATAGTTGAACCTCCCAGAATCCAAAATTAAAAGGTATGATAGAATAAGGGTGAGGAGTTAGAGTGGGGACTGAAATGGGGTCAAAGATTAAAAAACGAATAATTCATGAAAGAAACAAATTCCCCTTTGCAAATCAAGGTGATTTGAGACACCTTGAATTAATTCTCTCTAATACATAAGGAAAATGAGCTCCAAAGAGGGAAAATGGAAAAATGGGGTGTGTGCTAAGGGGTTTGGGCTTGATTGATAGGTGAAATGACCAAAAAATGTTAAAAAATGATTGAGATATAAAATAAATGAATTATTTTCTTAAATATTGAAGTGGGGTTATGGGTTGTCCTAATTCCGGAATAAATCACCCAAATCCACCATGATTATGAGTTATTAAGGGATCCAAATGGATATGGTGGATTAAGTAGGTCAGGGGGGGCAATTGGAAAGTGTAATGGGTGAAAAATGTTAAAAAAAGAACAAGTTATAAAAGAATCAAATTTGATTTTAAATCTAGAAATGGGCTCACGGTTTCACCCAAATCATGAAGTAACCAACCTTTTCTCCAAAACAACCTAGGAAACCCTCGAAAACAAAGAATGAATTGAAAGTAAATGAAAAATACCTTTAAAATAATTCATGCATGTAAAAAAATTCTCCAATCAATTATATAAATTAAATTTTATAAGAGTACTATTAAAAAAATAGGATTGAGTACTCACAATGAAGGCGGTCATGGAAAATCAAATAATGATATTGACAGGAAAATTAGTATATGAGATGGATAATTAAAAGGGGTTAATGAGAGAAAAAGGTAGTCTATCATTAGTAGGGAATAATTTTGAATGTAAATTAATTATTATAAATATATGTAAACATAGTTTAATTGATATAAATACCTTATTACAAAGGAGTTACTTTAATAAAAGGAGAGAGGTAGATAATTTCTTACCTTGTAAGGTAGCTTCTTATAGCTTGATAAGAACACCCTAGAACCATAAAAATCCATAGGAGTGATATAAATAAAGAAAATAGAGGGAAAATAATAATAAAATGATATAGAGTGAAGATTAATTTTATAATGTGTGATATCCCTATATTTTAAAAGAAATACAATGTGTGATAGTGTACACGATACAAAAAATGAGCTTAAACAAACTACAAAATATTATTTTTTAAATATGACCTTTTGACCGAGACATTGAATTGATTGGTATAAATAGGACTAAACACATTAAGAAATATATAAAAATTTACTAATAATTACTAATGTATTTATTAATTCTTAAGAAATATGACCTCAATGTTTCGTAAGTTTATTTTATTATTTAAAAATACATTTTCTTCCAAAATGGTTCTTATTACCTTTTGTAAAGGAATATTATATTTTTTATGGAAATTTTAGAACATTTATTCAAAAATTAGATATATTTTTTGATTCATCATATTAAAATTAGCTAAGGGTAAAATTTATGGATTTTTTCTAAATAGATTGATTATCTAGTGCATACTAAATAATAATAATTTAAATTGAAAATTGTATTTTTGATTCAAAAATTTATAATGATAAATTATTTTTAAAATGATTAAAAATAAAATATAGTTCTATTATATAATAAATAATTCAACTAATTTCATTGAAATCAATTTTATTGTTGGATTTGGTATAAAAACATTTTTGTACATAAAAATGCATTTCTCTGAAAAAAATTGTTTTCATTTCTTTTTTCATTTGAAAAATATTAAATTATAAAATTTATATGAATTTATTTTTAAAAAACTGAATACATATTTGGAATCATTATTTTTTATTTTTTAAAATATTTCCCTTTATTTTCTTGACATTATTAATAGAAACTGTTGTAAATATTCATCATCACTATAAGGGGAAATCATGATATTAAGGTTAAAAATAATATGTTAAGGATGAATAAATGAACTTAAATTTTAATTTATCCTATTAAATGAGTATATATCTTCCATTTTCATCCATGTTTCAAATATATGACCACATTTTTATATTTATCGTTGATGTTATCCTTTAATATATTTAATTAAAGGATAAAGTCAAAGATGTCACTTTCCAACTTTTAATATATATATATAAAATATTTTGTGATAATTATGAAATCTAATTAAGTTAATATATTAATTGTTATTTTAAAAAATTCTTTTATCATGTTAATTTATTTTTAAATTTTTAGAGATGAATAAATACCTTTAAATTCTTACACAACCCTAACACAACATTTATTCAATTGATAGATAAATTAAATAAAAGATTTTTAAAATATTAAAATAACTATAATTTTAATATATTATTTATTTCCATGATTTTTTAGATAATTATAACATTTTATTGATTTTTTGAATGATTATATTAGATTTACTTTAGCATAATGTTGTTTTTAAGGTAAGATAAAATGAATAGTTCCAAAAATGACATTAATGATGTTATATAATAAATAATATTTTATTAAATGATTTAAAATTACTAAAAATCTTATATTCAGCCACATTCTTGGGATATGGATTAAAATATTATCCAATATATATTTTTAGGATACGTTTTCTTTTATAATAACTATCCAAACCCTTAAAGAGTGAAAACCTTTGTTATAAGTTAAATTGTCAAAAATGTTAATATAATGTTAAAAAAAATTGAGAAGGGTAAAATCATACTCAAACCTTTCCAAAAAAATTATATGAGAGTATTTCAACCCATAATAATATTATATTCTAATTAAATCATTTTTATCACTTTCCTTGAAAAGGAACTTATAATAATTTAATATTTTATGTGATTCATAGAGTGCCCCTCCCCTCTCTAATAAATGGAAGCCTTTTATCCTATTTACCAAAGATAATTTGAGAACATTATATCAGAAAATAGCTAACCAAATACATTCCAATAATACCTCCTCAAAATAAATAGGTCTTTTTTTAAGAATAATACCATCCAAAGAGTGATTAAAGTGTAAAGAAAGTGTAATTGTTCGAAGAAGATGTATAGATTTTAACCGAATGTTTTAGTTTTATTTATTCTTCCACATCCTTAAAATATTATTCAAACATGCTGATATAATAACATAAATATATAACATATACTAATATGTTATTATTTTAATTTAGCAACCTATATTCATATCCTTCTTTCATCAAGTGTGAAACGAAATCATTGATCATGTGTATGCTGGATTACAACGTCACGAACTGATATTGTCTGTTTTCCATCATTTCCCCTCACTTCTGGATTTAATTTATATATATAATATTAATGAATTATTAATAATTATATAAAGACAATATATCATCTAATTTATTACCATTATATTCATTGAAAAATGGTAACAATGTTCACGCGCCAATATGGACTACCACCTCGATAAAGAGATGCGATTCATTTTTCATCACCACATCATATTAAAGGTATATAAAAGTTTATTTTAAGATATAATATGATATTAATTATCTTTATTGAATATAAAATAATTCTTAACTTCATTCCATCATGATATTTGAAAAATGTAAGTGTTACTCATGCGTATGTATGACTTATCGTCTCAATGATTGTAATGTAGTTCATTTTTCTAAACCATCTTTCATAGTTGGTTTTAAAATTTTAATTAAAATATATAAATTATTATTATTTAATTACTATTATTTTATAGATGATGGAATAATTACCACTTTGACCATAGTGAACCTACTGCATTCATTTTAGACATATGCGCCTCATATCACCAAACATAGGATGTGAACATAATTGATTATATAATTGATTATAACCTAGAAAAAGAAATAGTAGACATGAAATATGTTCGTAAGAAAATAAATAATTAGAATTATTTTATTATTCCAGATGACAAGTAAGATACATAAAAAGTGAGACTTATGTTAGGGGACATTATACTTTTAAACTCCATTTAAAATGTCTTCAAGATTTATTTTCTAAATTCTTTTTTTCCATGCCCATATTCATAAAATTATTCAATGGATGAATTTTTATATAAATAAATAAAAAAAAATTAATTTTATATCTATTTTTAATTTCGTTAATTTTTTTTTAAAATGGAATATTTTATAAATTTTATATTATATTTTTTGATAGAAATACAAAATAAATGATTTATTTTTATGTATACATCATCAATGGTTTTTACCTCCACAATAATAATTATTTTTTTGGATTCCTTTAAAATATTTGATTTTTTACAATGAAAATAACTGCTCATTATTCTGAGTATTTTCAAAAATTGTTTTAAATAGAATAGATATTTCAATATTTGAAAATGTTTTCTTATGGGTGAAAAAAATATTTTTATGAGAATGAATTCTTTCATATGTTATTATTATGTTATAGTTTATGGGAATTGTTTATGTTGACATGTGGTTCTATTATAAACCAAGCATGGGTAGTTCCCTTATATTCCATAGATGATTTGTTCTTTTATAAAAAAGGATGGTTATTTATGATATAAACCAAGGATGGGTGGGTCTTTTATATCCCTCTAATGCATCAGGTATTGAAAATTATGGAATTTGACTATGTAAGTTATTCCATTTGTAACAGAGGTATTGACATGATGTCCAAAACAAAATAAATGTATTTTCTATGATTTACATTTTTTCTTGAAAATCATTTGATTTTAAAAAAATAGATAATTATATTTTGTTCTAAAGGAAGAATTTTACCATTTTAGTTCAAAAAGGTATGTTTTTAAGAGAAAAAAAATTTATGGTATCTCATGTTTTCTAATGAACCCTATAAATTGTGATTTTTCATTTATGTTTTCTTAAAAAAATTAGGAAAAACATTAGGTACTAAATATAATATCATGTGTATGTGAATTATTATTTGACCTCAATGTTTTTTATATTAAAGGAAAACTCTCTTTTAAGATATCATGGTTTTAAAATGGAACAATGTGTTTATTCCTTCTTTTTCAATGTCACTTACTATTTTTTTGGATCATACAAAATTTTAATGAAAATTATAGGTTTTTATGGATGAGTAGGGAAAAGGATCAGGTCAGGATAAAAATTATGAAGATGTTTTAGGAAAATAAAACATGTTATAACTTAAATGTTTTATTTTGTGGGAAAATGTAACTAAGTGGAAGTTTCAACTTTTCGATGTAATAAGTATTTATATTATAGATATGGAATATTCTCTAAAAATATAACCATAAATACCATCATATTTAATAGAATAAATTATTTACTTAAAACACATGATTATGTAATGTTTAGGATCAGTGCCTTACAGGTGGTATTAAAGGAATGGTTTAGATAACATTGGGGATTAATATGTTTTCATGTGAGGTTAACTTAAGAGTTATGGATACAATCATGTGTCTATAATTTTAATTTTGGTCATAAGTTTAATGTATTAGAAAACCTATTTTGAGGTTATAAGTTATGGTATTTTGAGGTGATTATTGTTATTTTGGGATAAGTTATATTGGGTTGAGGTATATATAACCCTTAGTTTTAATGATAAGTATTATTTCATAAGAATGGTATTATATTTTGGGAATGTAATAAAAAAGTTATCAAATAACCTTTTATGTTATAAAAGTATTTAATAATGATTTTATTATGGTTATTTTTAAGATGTTTATAAAATTTTAGGAAACATTGTTAGGATTATATTAATATAGTTTTTGTAAAAGGAAAACCTATCATTCATGTGAAATAAAACCAAATCCATCAAGGATGTATGGATTGTACTCACAAATGAAGAGAAACAATGGTTCAATGCTTTCCACTGGCCAACACGATTCCCTCTTTAGTATGAATTTTTTTATATAAAAAATTTTACATATAAATATTAAGTTGGATTTAAGAACAAATTTTTTATCATCTATATAACCATGAATCTGACATATGATTTGGTGAATAAGATATTGATGATATTTTTAAATAATATCACTATATTTTTTTGGGAAAATTATAAGAATATGTTAAATATAATATTTTTGGGTTTTATTTGAATAATAAAATTTGAATTGGTTTTTTGAAGAATATAACATTTTGATATTGATTTTTGGTGATTCATGTTATTTATTGAGATAATGATCATATATTAGACATTATATAATTTGGAATTATACATATTTGGTATGTGACTTTAGGAGTGATTGAGGTGATTTAGAGATAAATATTAAAATTTTCATTAAAGAATATGCTATCATGTAATTATAATATATGGGTTTTAATCTCAGTTATGAATATTTTCAATTATTTATAGATAGTAATTTATAAAGAAATTTAGTTTGAACTTTGGGTATTGCTGTTAACATTTGGAGATTAATATATTGATTATTTATATAAATGTTTCTTCATTTTAGGAATTATCTTACCATATTATAAACATTTTGGTTTAGGTTAATGTATAATTATAGGAGGAATATCATATTATCTTATTATGGAATTATGTGGTCTATTAAATGATGATTTTAGTGATTCATAAATGAAAAATTCACCTTGAATACACATCATTTGGTGAAAAAGATATAATTGGGGTGGAAATTTATTATAGGATGAAATTATAATTTTTAAGTATGTATATTTTATTATGTTCTCAGTCTAAATGCTAAAGTATACATAAACTATAAGTAATGGATCTTGAAAATAAAAAATTATCCCATTACCTTCATTTCTAAGGAATCAATGGTCTTTTTTTGCCTCATTCGTTTATAGTTTTTCTGGTTGTTGAAATTTTCATGGTGATTCACTTTATTATGATAAATTATCTATGTCACTCCCCAACATTATTTTTTATATTAATATTTCTTCCATGTTCATATTTTAAATTCACACTAATGTTCTCATATTTGGAAACCTAGAATGTTTTATTTCAAATGACCTTTATACTTTCTATTTTTCACTTTTAATTAGAAAGTTTTATTTATAGTTTTTATGATTTTGGATCTCAACAAACTTTGTTTAAAAATAAATAAATTTTGGGGATGAAATTTATTATGTGGTGATTTTACATCCCATGATTTTATAAGAAATACTATATTAGATAGTGTACAAGAAAAACAACACCGGGATTAAACGAACTACAATATATAATTATTTAAATATGAACATTATAACCTAGTCATAGAATTAGTGTCTATAAATAGTATTTAATTCATTATGATATATATATATATATACAAAGTTCCTAATCAATATTATTTTATTGATTAATTCCTATGGAATAAGAACTCACTTTTTTGTAAAGTCGTTTTATTCTTTAAAAATATATTTTCATCCAAAATAGTATTTATTGCCTTATGTGAGTGGATATTAAAATTAATTTATGGAAATTTTATATATATTTTAAAAAACGATAATTTTTTTGAAATCGTCATATTAAAATTATCTTAGTATGAAATTTTTGGATTTTTTTGAAATGTTTTATTTTCTAGAGAGTGGTAAAAATATTGATTTTTATTAAAAATTGTACTTTTGATTAAAGAATTTACAAGGCTCCTTTATTTTTAAAATAGATTAAAATTAAAATTAGTTATATATATTTATTAATAATATAATTAATTTCATTTTTATCACGTTTATGGTTTAATTTGTAATAAAAACATTTTCATAATTAAAAGGAATGTTTTGGAAACAGAACATTTCATTACATTTGTGACTAAATATTAAATTAATTTTGACCCTTTTGGGAATTTAATATTGAAAAAATGGTTCTATATGTTGAAATAGGAGGTCAACACTTTGTAAAAAATTTTCCATTATAAATATTAATCATAGTAAACATTTATCATGATATTAAGGGTAAATCAGGTAATTAAGATTAAAAATATTGTGATTAGGAATAAAAACTGACCCTAACACTTATATATAACCTTTTGGAGAAATGTAGGATTTCAATTTAAATCCATGTTTAATAAAATTATCCTTTTCTCCATTTCACCTTGATTTTTACCTTTATAATATTTAAGTAAATAAAAAAGTCAAAAAATGACACTCTCTTACTTTTAATATATATAATATTGCGTGGTTGGGATAAAAAAGCTATGTTTTTTTATAAATGGTTATCTAAGATATAAATGATTTTTTATCATGGTAATATATTTACAATTTTTTTAGTGATGAATAATTAACTTAAATGCTTACATAAGTACGCCCCAGTATTTATTTAATTAATAGAAAAATAAAATATATGAATATAAAAAAAATTAAAGTAATATAATTTGAATGAATTATTTCATTAAATGATTTTTTAAAATATATTACCTGTTTGTGATGTTTTAATGTATGATATTCTAATTCATTTATTGTAATGTTGTTTTCAAAATAAAATTAAATGAATAGTTTCAAAAATTACAATAATGATATTTTATAATAAATAATATTTAATTAAATGATTTAAAATTTCCAAAAATACTATATTAAGCATAGTGATATAATTTTTTTAAATATAAACCATGCTCCATTTATGGAACAATTGATCTTTTATAGTAAATATATTAACCCATAAAGCATAAAAAACCTTTTCATCGACGTAATTGCCAAAAAGGTTAACATGGGGTTAAAATAAAATGATAAATGTAAAAAATAGTATGCACTTGTCCAAATTTCATTTCATGATAGGGTTTATACACAGCCTCATCATATATTATAATCATATCAGTTTGGATACATTTTCCCATGAAAATTTATTTATATTCAATTAAAATTTTATGTAATTCTGAGAGTTCCCATCTTCTATCTTTTAAAACAGCTACTCCTTTTATCTCTTATTAACACATTTTAAGAACTATATTTAATAAAATAACTGCAAAAATATCTTCATATAATCCATAAACTAATTATATATTTCTTAGTTTAGAGAGAATATCTGTCTCATAGGGCTTAAGGTGTAAATCAAAGTTGATTGTTTGAAGAAGTGGCATAACTTTTAACCGAATGTTTTTGTTTTACATCTTCCTCCATCCCATTAAAATATTCTTAAATCATGATGATATAAAAAAACTAATTAAATCCCATATATTGGTATTTAATTAAGATAGTGAAATAACCTATTTCTATCTCCATATTTCATCTAGTGGGAAACAAAATCATCTATCATGTGTACGGCGGAATGCCGCCTCGTGAACTAATGTAAATCATTCTCCATAAACACCTCTGATATATAGATATAATTATTAATTTAATTCAATAAATTTTATTCATGAAATATTTATCATGATTTAAATATATTATATCATTTAATTTCTTACCTTTCAATTCATTGAAAAATTATAACATCATTCATGCATATATGTAGACTACCACCTCTACAGCGTGATGTGATTCGTTTTTCATTAACAAGTAATGTGATTTTAAAAGTTTGGGCTGAAGCCTCATTTATTATTAAAGTAAAGAAACGACCTCTTTAAACTGGGTAGAGGGAGACCCATTACATAACCCTAAGGCCCAGTGGGAATTTATCTGTTGTAACAAATAATGTGATTGATATTAATATATATTTTTGTTTAAAGGTATAATAAAATATTAATTATAATTTTATTATGTTAAAATATTAGTTTCTTTCATTCCATCATGATCATTGTAAAATTTAATTGTTACTCTTGCATATGTATGACCTACCGTCTCCATAATTACAACATAGTACATTTTTGTAAGAATATTTCATATATGGTATAAAATTATACTTAATATATAAAAATTATTATTATTTTAGGATTATTATTCAATATATGATATTATAATGAACTATTTGTCTATATTCCACCTATGAAGTCATTTTGGACATGTGAGCTGAATATCATCAAAATGTCAAACATGAACTTAACTGATTAAAAAATTGAATATAATATTTTAAAAGTAATGATATTATTAATAAAATATTTTGAAATTAAAAAATTAACATAAATTAATTTATTAGGAAGATAAGTATTGTACATGATTATTAAAACTCAAGGAAAGTGACACTTAACTTTGAACTCCACATTTTAAATGTTTTCAAGATTTATTTTCTAAATATTTTTATTCCATGTTTGTATCTATAAACTTATTTTATGGATGTATTTATGTGAAAATAAATAAATTATAATGGAATGTTTTTCCCCTTTGGCATTTCTTTTAATTTTTTTAAAAAATCAATTTTTTACATTTTTTATATGGAATATTTTTATAAACACACAAAAGGGATGTCCTATTTTAAAGTATATGATGTCAATGTTTATTAATGCCACAATAAACATTATTTTATTTATGTAATAGTTTACTTTATTTAAGGTTTTTTATAAATAAAAACCCTCCTTCCATTTGTTTTTGGTATTTTCAAAAATATGTTTGAACAGAATGGATATTTCAATTTTTAGAAATTTTTTCTTGTGGGTGTAAAGAATATTTTTATGAGTATGAAATCTTCAAAAAGTTATGATTATGTTATGGTTCTTTGGAATTTTTTATAATGAAGGGTATTTTTTTTATAAAACATGGATTGGTGGTTCTATTATAGAAAATTATATCTTGTTCCATGATATAATAAGGACTGATGGTTATGTCAGAAAATGATGACGATTTGGTCTATTATAGCCCTCCAATTCATTGGATAATGATCATGATTAAATTTGACGGTCTAAGTTATTCTATTTTTAATAGTTGTAGAAAAATGATTTACCAAGGAACCTATATAAAGATTCCGTTATTGATAATATTTTTTATGAAAATAATTTGATTTCAATAGGAAATATGGTTATCTTTTATTTTAAAGGAAATATTTTACTCTTTGAGGGTTAAAAGGTATGTTTTTACAAAAATTATTTACATAAGATATCATATTTTCTAAGATACCCTCATAATTATTATTTTTCATTTATGATTTCATAAAAAGTGTTTTATGAAAAACATTGGGTAGTAAAGATGATATCATATGTTAGTGAATTATTATTTGAGCCCAAACTTTTTTATATTAATGGAAAACTATCTTATTTAATCTCATGGTTTAAAAATAGACTCACATGTTTCATTCTTATTCTTTTTTATATCTCTGACTGATCTATTGTGTTCATCCCATGTTTTAAAATATATTACTTGGTTTTATGAATGATTCGAGACAAAGATGAGGTTAATATATAAATTGGGAAAACATTTTATGAAAAGAAAAAAATTTATACCTTAAAAGTTTTTAGGGAAAAATGGATAGTAGGTGGAAGTGGACAATTTATGATGTAATATTTATTTAAGTTTGATGGAATAATTATCTAAAAATCTAAACTACAAAGATCCTAAAATGTAATAAAATTAATTATTAACAAAAAAATAATGATTTTGGGATGTTAATGTTCTTGTCCTTATAGAATGGGAGGGTATTTATAGAAAAATAGGGGAAATTGTTTATTAATTTCCAAACATAGTCCATGGTAATAAATTTTATATAAAATTCAGCACCATTATCTTTACCATGGATTTAGCCTTTGGTATTTTCAAAGGGGGTGTTTTTTATTACTGTAATATTTTATTAATATAACTACTTAAAACAATATAATTCATGTTGTGTAAGTGATTCAAGTTCATAAATATTTTTTAATATGTTAAAATAATCTTTAGTTTTTGAAAGGTTCTTTATAGGTTTTTATATTTAAGCTTGTCACTTTAAAATAATTTATTTTAATGAATAATAATATTTTTTATCAAAATATAAAATGATAGTATTAATTACATCACTTTTAGTTCATTAATACGTTATAATAATTACAGTATATTTATACCAGTTTTATATTTTACAATAAAAATTGGTTGTTTTGAAAAATTATGAAAAAATCCTTATTGGTTAATTTTTATATTCTTATTTCAAAAACTACATTTAATTTATAAAGTGATAACCTCATGGATTCTACCTCACTACCGTGCATTGATAAATAAAATTTACAATGAATTATTCTATTTGTTAATGGATTTATATATCTCTTAAAGATCAATTACTTATCTTAATTTTATTTAATATACACTGATTCTAATAGTCACATTGTAATCGCTACATTGCCAACATTAATAATTCCCAACAATCATAATGATTTTATAATTTTTATAAATACCAATTATTCTATTCGTTCATCTATTACTTTAATTTATAACAAGGTTCAATATTCGACTTTTTAAAAATGATTATTACATTACATAGATTCTGTTTCATTTTTTTAGTGTTTTTATGAGTTTAATATTCCTAGTATATTTAGAGGATCCAAATTTTCTTATAACAGTTATTTTATTTTTTTATATTTATTTTCCCATTGTAATATTATACATTTTATTGGGTTTAATTTTTGATTAAATATAATGTTCTCAATTAATGAAATAATGTGTTATCATTTTGTTTTATACTATTATATGTTACTAAATATTCCACACAAACATATATAGAAGGGAAATTTTAAATTTGAATTTCTAGATTGGTATAATGAAATATCAGTCCTCATGTATTCACGTTATGACTTCATCAAAATTATTTTTATTGTGTCTTGTGATTTCCTAACATACACAAATTCCATTGAGCTATGTGCGATAAAATTTTTCACCTAAAAATGTAAAAGGATGTGTCTTTATCATATATAAATCCATAAATATTAGTTCCATTGATGTAGTGAATGATCAATTTTTCTACTATGATATTTGACTCTTTTAGGTTTCTTTGGAATCATACACAAGAGTAACTACAAACATAATTTATATTCATGATTCTATTAGAATTATCCGGCTTCCAATGATCATACGGAATTTTTTTTGATCCACGCTCTTTCCTACATCATCTATATATATCTTAGTCCCATGTTTTATAAAAGATGAAACTTCTCTTGAATCTCCCATTTTAATTTTTTTAAGTAACTCATGAATATTTTTCTTGTGGAAGATGGATAAAAAAATATATATTTTTAACTTCTTAATCCATGAATAATTTAATTTCATTAATCATTAACATTCCAAAAGATCTCCTCATTTTGGTTGAAAATTTATTATAAGTTTCAGTTTTTTTGTGAGAAAAAAATTAATCCATCCAAATGAAAAATCAAAATAAATGATTTTGTGTCATATCTCTTGACATATAGATTTAAATCCATATTTCCTTTGTTGAATTTCATTCCATTTAAACTATTTTTTAACTTAAAATACCATGTTTGGGGAACTTTTTTGGACATACATATTTCCTTATTCATCTTTCACACTTGAGAACCAGAACTATCAACATTAAACCCTTATAATATTTCAATATATATCACTTCATCAAATTCATTGCAATGAAATAAAAAATTTACATCTATTTGGAAAACGTAATAGTTTCATTGAACAGAAAAAACAATAATGATTGAAATTATCAAAAGCCTTATAACTGGAGAAAGGGTATCATCAAAATAAATACCCTTACTTTGAGAGTGTCCTTTAAAAATAAGATAAGGTTCATTCCCTACAATTTTATTTTTTAGTTATATTATTGAAAAATAATCAATTTTTCCCAATCAAAATTTTGACTTTTGAATGTGAAAAAATTCCCATTTTTAGTTATTCCCAATTTAGTTCATCTCTTCTTCCATTTCTGAAACTGAATTCTCAGATTATAAAATTCAATCAATAATCATTGGTTAAACCTATGAAATAAATATAGTATGATTAGTTATTCGTAATATTCCTCATGTTTTTACTCATTTGACACTATATTCAAGGATATTTTTATTCTTGAAATGGTTTGAAATTTCTTATAACTTAGAACATCATTTCAATAATCCTCCATCATTACTATAATTTTTACAACCATCAAGAGAGTTATTAAAATATTCTCAATATAGAATTATCTCTTTATTTAAAGTTTCTATAGATTCATAAATGTCATTAAAAATTGAACTATTATAAAAAAAATTTGATTCCCCAAAACAGTCACATAAAATCTATCAATAATATCTTTATATTCCTGTTATAGCACCAAAAACTTCTTGTATATTGTTTTTACCTAAAAAATATTATTTCTTCATCTCTCTCATCCAACATGACCAAATTTTTATCTTTAATATTTATATAACATGGGTTGTTGAAAATATTTAAGTTATTCAAACACATATTATTACATAACCATAAATCATATTGTTTTTTGTGCAAATTGGGTTTATGTAGTGTCACGTTCATAATATGGACCATCTTAGTTGTGTCTTATCTCCAAAAATATTTTGAAGTGTTAGGTTCTGATAGAGAGTTTTACCCATATCCAGAAAATGCTAATTATTTATCTTAGTGAATCCATTTTGTTTTGAAAAATATCTAGAATAATAATCATGTCTTTTCACATGCTTCTCAATATATTCACGATACTATTAATTTTAATACTAATTTCCCTTGCTCGGTTGGAATCCTTTGATGACATATAATGATTGATACTCAAAAAATCATTTAAAGTGTTTAAACTTATTAATATCTTGACATTTAGTTGATATAAAATAATCATAAGTCATGAGAGTAAAATAAATAGATAATTCATGAAATACTGATCTCTATTGGTTGTTTTAAATATAATCAGTCAATATACATTTGTGTGTACTAAATAAGTTTTTTCTTATAAAGAATGAACTTAGGACAACATAACACATAACCTAAGATTTCCTCCACAAGGTACATATCAATAAAAGAACCAAACAAGTCCCATGTAAAATTTAAAAAGAAAACCCAAAATAGTATACTGTTGAAAAATATAAACATATCCATGGGATAAAAACCATAAATCCAAAAGTATAAACCTAAATTTAATACATATAAAGGCAAATCCAATTGTTACCGAGGTCCTTCAAAACAAGGAATATGACTACCCAAGAGAAAAAGTTGGATGTGATTTTGAATCCCAGTTGAATTCCACAAAATAATCCATACAATTTCAAAATTCATGGAACCATTAGTTCAAGTTTCAAATCAAAATTGGTTTATAAATTCATTTACATAATAAAATAATACTATAAAACACTCTCTGGTTTCAATGCATTTCATATTCTATCCAAAAGATTATGAGTATAATAAAAAATGATAAACATAGAGAAGTAATTAAAAAAACCAAATCCCAAAATATAATATTGTAAGAATATAAACCATGGTACCCCAAGGTAACCAAGGTAATAAAATCCACTTTGAATGACACAACAAAAATCTATAAGGAAAACATATAAGTATAATAGACAATGTACTTAAGTGGAAAAAATGAATCAAACATCAGTGGGATTTATCCATTTGAATATAAAACTATGAAAATGAAAAGAACACTAATCTTGTAAGTGAATCCTATAATATTGTGTATTTTTACAATTTATCGATATCAATATTATGTTTTTAACCACGGTTTCTATGTATTCCAATGTGCAATTTTTTCATAAAAATAAGCCTAAATCAAACACAAAATTGACAAAAAAAACTTCTCAAGAGATGTATCGCCACCCTCCTGCTTTTAAAATAGACTTTTGAATAAAAAAATTTTATCATCATATTTTTCACAATAGAATTATAACAACTTTAATGTTATCAAAATACTTTTAAGAAAAATATTATTTAGGTTTTCCAATGAACAAAATTTTTGACAAACTATTTTTTGAATAAAAACCCCTTTTAAAACATTTATAAATTACTTGAGATAAAATATTAGAAAGTTCCCCCCACATATTCCCAATTAAAAATTTTAGTAAATCAAAAATAAATATCTCTAAAAAACATTGCAATAATATATTCTCTCTCTCCTAGATACATTTTATAACTATAGTTTGAGCATATGAAAATGTAATTAACAAAAAAATCAGATAATTCTTGGTTTAGAACCACTATAGATAAACACTTAACTTAGACAAATTCATAGGATTCTTTATTAGAAAACCATTGAGGCTTCAAGGAAAAACAACTTCGATCACCCATTTTTTAATCTCATAGTAAGGAAGCAAAAGAAAATAATTAAAGGGACCAAAACTCCTTCAACAGAATAAAATCACCTAAAATTATCCTTTATATGATATCAAAAATTATGGGTATTGGTATATTTAATCAAAAAGTGTTCTTGTTTGTATAAATAAACCCCCTGATTAAATACATAATTTAATTTATTGTTATAATTTAGGTCTCGATTGAAAATAATTAAAAAAACTATCATAAAGGAGTTATAAAGATTAATTGGGTTAAAATAATTAATTCTATGATTTTAGATTATTAAAATAATTATAAATGGGTTACGGGGTCATTATAAAGAAGAAGGAATATAAAACCATGTTTTAATTAGTTTTTTCCAAAAAAAAAATGGTTAAGTGTTACATTGATTTAACCATATGTATCCCCTATATGTTCCACAAGGTTAATGAGTTGCCCTTATGTAACCTTTATAAATTATGTGTTACCCCTATTCATGGGTTGGGTTACCCTTACGGAGCTCTCACTACCTTTACACAGTGACCCTATTATCCTTACACAACCTCAGTAAATGAGAGATTAATCATACAAAACAGCCTCTATACCCTTATAAAACATATACACCAAATCCTGTAGAAAATGTTCGGATTATTTTTTTATTTTCTCATATCGGTGTAACTCACCCTTTTAGATAATTTTATTTTATTTACATGTTTAGATTATGTTTTCTTATTATTACATTCATGATGGAACTTTTCACTCCCTTTGGATAGATGTCAGAAGACTGTTTTAGATTTGTTTAACATGTCAGGTGATGATAGAGAACTATGGATTGGTGTGGTATTTCACTATTATTGATCATGAAATCTTTGAACTAATTATCAGCATGGATTGGATAATCAATTTTATGACATAGATTGAATGTTATTTACATTGAGTTCAGTTTCTATCTCCCAATGGGGTGTATCATGTAGTTCAGGGTGAGTGGGATTTTAGATCTTGGAGAGTGAGTCCAGTTTTTTTTATAATATAATGTTCTCATGTAAATTTTCAGATATATTTCTCAATGTATTTGGTCCTCATTTTAGTATACTACTTCCTTTTATGGAGAGTTCATAACCGAAGTACTTCCATAATGATTTTTCTATATTATCAACCTAGAGATATGTTGAGTTTACTATTGAACATCTTCCTAGTACAATACCCATTTTTTCCACCATATCACATGGAACCTACTAATTTAATAGAGATTATGGTTTAGATTAAATATTTTGAGGGAAATTTATTTATTCATATTAGTGTGTCACCTTGGTGTATGAGTTTTCAATTTTTAAAGGAGTTTGACTAAAGTATTATGATTTATGTTGACTACTTTAAGTATAAAAAAGGTTAATTTCAATAATAAATACACCTTTCCTAGGATTGAAGATCATTCATATCAACTTAGGGGTTCCTGGTGGTTTTCTAAGATCTACATGTGATCAAGGATCCACCTATTGAATTTATGAGAAGAAGATGTGCATAAAATAGTGTTTTTCTACCAGTATTCTGATTTTGAGATTCTATTTATGTCATTCAGTCTCACTAATGCTCTTATGGTATTTATGGAACTGATGAACCATATATTTAACCAGTTTTTTTAATCTTTTTTCTATGGATAATATTCTTGTGTATCAAAGGTAGAGGAAGAACATAGAGATCATTTAGATATCATCCTTAGAATATTAAAAAAACATATTCTATATGGAGATATTTCTAAATGTGACATATAGATCAATAAATTAATGTTTCTAGGCCACGTTATATTAGATATGGTAGTATTTTTGGTCCTTTAAAATATTTGAGGAGTAATATATTTGGCATAACCGAAAAATGTGTTTGAGATTTGGAGTTTCTTAGGCCTAGTTGGATACTATATGTGATCTATTTATGATTTATATAATATTTCATCTCTAATAAAAAACAAAACCTTTTACGGGTGTCAATTTGGAGTGGAAAACACATTTCAAAGGTCATTCACATAACTAAATAATAGGTTTACTTAAAATCATTTTCTGATTCTACCATAATGGAGTATGGTTTATGATGTTTTTTGTGATTCCATAGGTATGACATTTGGGTGTGGCTTGATGCGAGGGATGTAGGTGGTGGATTATGGCTGTCTCAAACTATTACCTCATGAAAAGAATTACCCTACCCATGATCTTGACTTGGAAGCAATTATGTACTCCCTCAAAACATGGAACCATTATATCATTGGGGAGCGGTTTATGGTATATTAATTTTACAAAATTTAGAGAAATATTTCTACATAGAAGGATCTTAAATTGTGATGGATACACTTGGTTTAGTACCTTCACGGTTTTGATATTGATATTTCTTATACATCGGGTAGGGGAAATGTGGTTTCTAATGTTGTCAGCAAGAAATTATCAACCTTGGATTTGAAGGAATCGATGAAAGGAGTGGTCTCTAAAGAGTTTTTTCACATAGATGAGCTTAGAAATGGATAAGATAGTTGGGAGGATGTTCTATGATTCTGTAAAGGCTGAATCATCATTTCATGATTGAATTTATCTTGAAAAGGTAACATATACTGATTTTTAATGCTTCAATAACATCCAAAATGGTGGGCATACCTCAGGTGATTTTCCTTGGTCTCCTATGGATGCTTTGTGTTTTTGAGTTCGGTATATCATTACTATACCATTAAGGTGGAAACTGATAGACATTGACCACCGATTGTTTTGGTCAATTCACCCAAAAACTACCATGATGTAGCATGATTTGAGACATCTATATTGGTGGTAGGGAAGGAGGTGGTCAATTGTAGATTTTGGGTCATGGTGCCTTACATATAAGATAATTAAGATATATTAGCAGAGACCTACAAGTTTTTTTCAACCTCTGTCTATTCCAATATGAATGTGTGATTACATTTCCATGTAATTCATCATCTGGTTACCATAGATAACTTATAGAAAGGATTCAATTTGGGTGTTTACTAGGTGAATTACAGTACCCCCCCCCCCCCCAATTTCTTCCTATAATGGAGACAATGTTGGTATAAGATCTCAATAAATTATATATTGAAGAGATTTTAAAGATCTATGTTGTTCTATATACATTTATACTAGAAATAGACCCTCGGTTTACATAAAGGTTTTGTAAGGGTTGTAGGAGGTAATGGGAACACAAATATAGTTAAGAAAAACATATCACTCTTATATATATGGGTAGACCAACTGAGTTATCCAGATAAAGGAGGATATGATTTGAGCTTGTGTACTTTTCTTTAGTGGTACAAGGGAATAACATCTTCCTTTATTCAAATTTTCCAATAATAATATATATTAGGATTTGATTAAAATGGAACGTTTTGACAATTTTTATGGGAAACCTTGTAGATATCTGGCAACACAGTCGTCGAGTATGCACAAATTTAAAATTTATAAACCCTACAAACTACTAGTACTGTGGTAAGAAGGGTGTCGAACCACAGAGAAGGACTTGTGTCGTGCTAGACCAAATTTAAACTAAAACAACAAAAAGAAAAAATAGAACAATAACGAAAACGGTATGCAAACATTGAAACAAACACTGATAATGGGTGTGAGAATGAAGGTGATATGGTGAACTATGTGGCTTGAACTGAGAGCGAACAATAATGATTATTTTAGGGTCCTAAGGCTGCTTTGAACTAATTAAAAAGATATTCCCCACTTCTATTTGGTTTAACTCAATTACTCAGTGCGTAAAAGAAATGGTGTTAATCCACTGTGTTGTCAAACCAGTGGATCTACGTAGCTCGATTAGCTTCCTTGAGCTTGGATCTTCTGATCTTGACCCTTAGAAAAATCTGCTTAAATTGGAGAAGAGATGCATTGACCTTTTCTGATTCTCAGTACTTCGGTCAATGATCCATGGTGAATTGATTCACTACCATGCTCGTCGGTCGTTAGGTAATGTAAAATGATACTCAAAATAAACAGAAGAGAAAACCGAGCAATGAAATCGCATTGGGCAATCAAATTAACAAAACATGACGGATCGGTAGATGATCAGATATCTACAGCCTGATTACCCTAATATATTTAACTACACATTAAAACAATAAAATAGATAGAAACAAATAATTAATTAAGAAACATCTCCCACGATATTGCTCCTCTCTCCATCAACTACTTTGATTCTGATCTCCTGCTCAATGTCTGTCATCCTCTGTTTCAGTGGTGAGATGGATCGAAGGTTGATCACGATGAATTAGTGGATTGAGGGATCTCTGGATGCTAGAGTGGATGCTCGCCTCCCTGTAATGAAGTTCTGGAATGCTCTTCCTCCCCCCGTTCTTGTTCCGGCCCATAGCCTCCTGGCCTCCTGCAAGTGATGAATGCTAATAACCCGGTCGAAGTCTCTTGAATCTCATCTGATGTGTCCCCCGACCTCCACGTGGAGATTTCATTGTGCCGCTCCTCCCGCGCTTCTAACTAGAGCATTTTCTTCCAACCGAATGAAAATCATGTTCGCGTGCCGAGGACCAACCTTCCCTCCTTGCAAAAAAAAATGTACGGGAGTCAGATACGAAATAAATGCAACCATCCATATATATAAGATATATTATATCTCTACATAAGAAGTTCATTATTAATATATATATATATATATACTTTATAATGTATAATATTATTACTAATATATGTAAATATAATTATTATATTTATTTAATATTTACTTATTATAAAACAAAAGTAATCAATATTATAAATGTGTATATGAATCTTTTTATTATGTGTAATGTATATTATATATTGTATTATATATATTATGATGTTATTATAATAATTAGTTTAATTTTATAATTATAATATAATCAATAAAATAAAAAGGATGAGTTGGGGGGGTTTGGTTTAACGCAGGGGAGAGGAGAGGTAAGAGGGAAGCTGACTTCAGCTGGGGTTCGTGTGGCGTGGATGGAGAAGAGATAGGGGACAACGACAGTCTTACGGGTTCAGTGCGGTTGTTCCAACATGGGTAATGGCTAGGGTTGAGTATGGCCACAGGGAGGTCGTATAGTGGAAGAAGGCAGGGATGGCGGGGCGGGGATGCTGATGGCGAAGCAGGCCAGGGACCTTGGTTGCAAGACCAGAGCAGGGGTTGCGGTGTGTGGGTCTCGCGGCGCGGATGAGGCAGAAGGGGTCGGAAGGGTGCGGTTGTTCCAGTAGGGGTGAGGGATAGGGTTCAGTGTGGCTGTGAGGAGGATGAGGGTTAGGGATTCAAAGAGTTGAATTGGGATCGGATCCGGCGAGGTCAGCTGGCGGCATTGGTTTCTCACAGTGGGAATCAGCTGAACTTATGATTTAAGTTTCTGAAGATTGAAAAAATGATATTTGAGTTTGATGTTATTCATCTCCATATGTATTATCTCTGATTTCTGAGTTCAAACTTGGTGAATCAATTTGAGTGTTGTAGTGCGTTGATTAATTTGTTCATGCTACTACTGTGAAAATTTCTGTGATAATTTCTGTGATGTTGTTGCTGTAATGTTGGTTTGCTGCGTGAAGGTGCAGATGAGGATGGAGCAGAGTGTGAGTCACAGTGAGGGTGCAAACGGTGAGATAGGGAATGGAGGCACTGTGACCTCACGGTGAGACAGGTTAAGTGTAGACACGGTGAGACAGTCACCGTGTGTGGGATGGGGGTGACGGTGAGACAGTGAAAGAGTTAAAACAGTGGGTAACGGAACTGGTAACACCATGAATGAAGGTCACAGTGGGACCGTGAGGTGGGGTAGGTGGCATCGGACCGGAAGCACCATGATGGAAACGGTGCGACGTGCCACCGTGAGTACCTAGAAATTAAAAAGAACAAGTTAAATAAATTAATAATTTAAATAAAACAAAAAATCGATTAACAAATTAAATTGAATTAAAAACTAAATAAAAAAACAAACTTAAATAATAAAATTAATTGTGTTCTATTTAAAAGAATGAATTTATTTATATTAAAAATTAAAAATAGACTTAATTTAAAAACAAACTAAATTAACTAAAGTCACTTTCTTACATTAATCAACCAGTTAACTAAAGAATTAATAAATTGAATTAAAGAATAAGAAAAATTAATTGAATATAATTAATTTGTTTGAATTATTTAAACACTTGAAAAGTACATGTGTTATTTATTTACAACCTAAGAATAAAAATTTAATCAATTTAATTAATGAATTAAAAATTATTGAAAACTAAAAGTATACAGAATTAATTAAATGAAACTAAAATAACAAATTAATTTTATTATTGAAAAAAATAACAAATAGAAATAAAAACACACTTTTAATATATAAACAAATATTTTTTATAAAATAACGTACAAAATACAACAATTGCTAAATGTTACATAAAATACAAAGGTTTGATATTAAAAAGTAAACAAAAATATAAAAAAGTATGTGGAAAAGGTCATTAAAACACTGCCACATCAAACTCCCGCACACATAATACATTGCTTGTCCTCAAACAAGTACATGCATTTGACATTAAACAGAAAGATGATTTGTGAAGTTCAGTTCAAAACAAAGTGCATGACTAAACTTTAATACCCAGAGGATCAAAAGAAACAGTAGGTCAAGCTTTTCAAAGGTGTTCAAAAATGATGTCCTGCCTAGCATCAAATACTCACTGGAATTGAAAAGCCTCCCAAATTCATACACTATCTAGTATGTCATGCCTCATATGTGTATTCATTAACTATCATGCTTCACCATCCAATTCAAGTACTGATTCAAGGAGTGTTGACAGGTTAGATGAAGTGGAACTGAAAACTTAACCAATGGAACCTTCCATTCTCACCTTCCTCTAGGTTCCAAAAATTAAATTCCATTAAATTGATCACTTTATTGATTCAACCCAAATGAAAATTAACCAAGTCAATTTATCCCTTCATCATCTGGGTTCAAAATTCCCCTCACCTTAATGAGTTCATTTTTGACAAGGGCACTTTATTTTACTTTTTCCCAGCCATATTCCATGTGAATAGAATTGTGCATAGCACTTATTAAGATTGAAATCGGCTTTCTTTATTCACAGAAACATACCCAGTGCACCTTGTCTCAGAGACTCACCGTGGGAACCCATTTTCCCATTTTACTCCAGTTACAAAGGACTTAATTAATAATCATTCGAATTGACATTGTAAAGTGATTGAATATTATTTAATAAAAAAGTGAGTCCCCTGGGTTCCAATGAGAACTTATAGTTACTCTAAGACATGATACTTACTCCACAAAACCTATCATGTCACACTCACATAATCAGTTCCTAAACAGACAGATCCATAGAGGCAGTGAACAATTGCACTCGACAATCATTTATACTTAACAGTTTCTGACTAAGTGTCACTCTCAACCTCCAGCAAAAAATAATCCACCAAATAAGGAAAAAATGAAGTACCATTGAACCTCCAATGACCATCATATGATGAAAGAATTTTTTAAATAATTTAAAGGAATTTTGAACTTTTTTTTGAAAAAATTTGACCATTTTTTTAAACAACTACAAACTCAGGTTCAAGAAGGGGGAATTCAACATGACACTAGAATGACCCCTCTCCCCCACACTTAAAACACAACATTATCCCCAATGTTGAATCTCAAGGTGGGAGATAGTTTAAGTACAAGATTGATGGAAAATTTATATTAAATAGGATATGGAAGGATAACAATGAGGTTCAAAAAATTCATTTTCCACACAAAAAGTGAAAGAAAACAAAAACAAAAACAAAAGAAAACAGAAGATCCCAACCCCACCAACCATCTTCAGCAACCAAGTGTAATTCCTATTCCTAAAATGTTCATGCTTGAATCATTGTGTGCAGACAAAAGATTGTATCAATTTACTTCAAATAGTAGCATGTTTAATAGTGAGGTGCAGCAGCAGCATAAAGAAATTGTAAGTAGTGGGTGCAAGCATGTTTCACAAATTAGCTCAAAATACATTTTCAACTAATTAGATATTAGCAAGATAACACCCAATCAGGAAGCACAATTTACTTTTCACAGAAAATCAGGGGACTCCCCCACACTTAATTCACAGCAGCACACATAATGAATGAGCAGAATGAACCAACTTGTAGACTTAAGACATTACTTCCCTGATTGGAAGCTTCAATGAATTTTTTTAAATGTCTCCCTTTATTTGCCTTACGCATGAACTCTGGCTACTCCAGTTTGGCACCTACATGATGAAACAGTTTAACATTAGTGTTAAAGATTTAAAGCTCAAATAAAAAGCAGGTACAAAGTGTGAGACTGGGAGTTTTATCTATTAATCCAGTGTGCTGACGACAACCTCCTTCCACCATGAATGTTCTAAATGTGGCTACCACTGAAACATGATTCTCTTAGCAAACCAGGACCACCAGAACACTTGCATCATATGATAAGGAAATGCAGAAATTATTGTTCACCAAACAGAGAGACAAACAACTGAGCAAGGAGCATTATTATTCAAACTAAAAATTTATAGGAGAAAACAAAGTAAACCATGGGTTGCCTCCCATGCAGCGCTAGGTTTAAAGTCCCTAGCCATACCTTATTCCCCTAAATATTTCTAACCATGATAATTTAATGGGAAAGAGTTGTCAATGGTGTGAACGTTACAATTGTCTAAGAAATCAAGAGAAGGACTAATAAAGACATTTTCATCATCAGCACCAATCGGAGTTCCCCAAAATTCATCCAGATCACTAAGAGGGTTCATGTTGTCTGACGGAACTGGGTCTTTAAAAATAATTTCATTAGCTCTTAAAAAGTTCAACAGTTGGCCATGAAAATTATCGATCTGTTCAAGAATACTTCTAGAGCTTCCACCACATTTAGAGTTTTTCTCAAACCCAAAAACAGAAAAGGTCACATCGACAAAACCTTCAGCAAGTCCCAAAACATCACGCAATAGTGAAAAATCAGAAATATCCCAGAAGAAGTTATCAAATTAAGATTTCAAAAGGTTGTTATCAATGTCCACAGAGGAATCAAATGATATGAATCTTTCAATTTAATGTATGAAATCATCACTCACAACATCAAACTGGGCAGGTAAGAAGATATCAAAGAAATGAACTTGTTCAAAATGACAATCGTCAAGTTTTTTAGTAGGACTCAACCTAGAACATTCTCCAGCTTTAGGAACACTTATACAGTCAACTTCACAAGAAAAACATTCAAAAACTGGTTGAGACAGTTCAGGACAAAGTTGTGACTCACTCTCCAGAATGTATTCCAAAGAAAGAATTTGTTCATCAACAGGAGGGTGTGGGGAAAGAGTAGTAGCCAGGGAAAAATTTACAGTGGGTTGGGAATTAGTATCTCTGTGACCTCAAGTGGGAAAAACCCATACTCATCTCTAACCTCAATTTTCTAACATTTAATCGCATCCACATCTATCGCATCACAAGTAACCTCATGTCGGGGCCTTTCAAACACCAAAATTTCCTTCATATCATCTACAGCTTGGAGGGTGAGTTTACCTTTGGAGACATCAATGATGGCACCACCAGTAGCAAGGAAGGGTCTGCCTAAGATGATTGGAACATTTTCATCACATTCCATATCAAGGATCAGGAAATCAGTGGGAAATGTGAGTTTTCCTGAACTTACTAAAAAGTCATCCACTCTCCTATAAGGGTGTGTGAGTGACCTATCAGCAAGCTGAAGACAAACCGAAGTTGGTTGGATATCCCAAAGACCCAATTTTTTAAATAATACGAAAGCCATAAGATTAATACTCGCTCCTAAGTCACACAGACAATTCAGTTTCCCACTTCCTTCTATTTGGCACTGAATGATAAAGCCACGAGGTTCCTTTAATTTGGGAGGAATTTTTTTTGGAAAATTGCAGTACACTCCACATTGAGATCAATTATATCTAAATTCTTCCAATCATTCTTGTTCTTCAGAAACCTTTTTGTGAATGAAACATATGAAGGGATTTTATCCAAAGCTTCTAAGAAAGTCATGTTGATGGTGAATATTCAAATCAATTTCAAAAATCTCAGGAAAACGGGTTCATCACATTGCTTCACTCTTTCAGGGAAGGGAATGAGAGGGGCATAATGTTTCAGAACAGGTAGGTTATTCACCTTATCCTCAGAAACCACTTTCTTCTATTCTTCCTTAATCAATTCCAACATCATTTTCTTTGGTTCCTTAGCTTTCTCAAGTGTGTTTTGCACAATCTGTTCTGTTTGGAACTCGCTTTCTAGATTTCCAGAGTTGGGATTTTCCAGATTTTCATTTTCAATTTCACCTTGAACATTGTTTTCCTCTTTCCTAGGTGGTTCTTTAAGTTTAAGCCCTGACCTTGTTGTTATTGCCATCACATTTTCTCTTATATTGGGGGTTGAATTTCTAGGCAGCTTTCTCTTTTCCTTACCATATTGATTCTTAGCCATTTGACTCATTTGATGTTCTAAATTTTGAATCTTAGAATCTGTGTCCTTAAATGAGTTGATCTCACTCAACACTTGTTGCAGCATCCCCTTTAACACCCTTTGAGAATTAGAAGATTCTGCCTCATATTGATTTTGGAAATAAAATTTGGGCTATGGGTGGAATTTTGGGGAAATTGGATGCTTGTTTGGGGCAGTGGGTTGATTTGTGACCCCTTTCTCATTCCATGATAGATTGGGCTGACCTTGATATTGAGAGTGGTATGGATTTGAGAGTTGCGCAGGGATACCATGATTCCTAGACCTGTAATAAACAGATTGGGCATTCTCATCTCACGAAACAGGGAGATCAAAGTTTGGACAACATCTCTCAGTGTGACCAAACATCCCACAGTGATAGCACTTCTCCCTAAGAACTCTATCACCGACGACAATAGCTTGAGGATTTGCATCACCCCTATGGATGAATCTCTTCCTAGTGCACATGTGCGGAGATTTTTGAGCCAACATATCTAACAAATGCTTCAGCTCATCCGCAGTGGAATCGTAGAAATCACCCCCACAAGATTGATTAACTAAGTTCTGATTGTAGGGGTGAGTGCAGTATAGAATGCCTCCATGAGCAGATAGGGAGCTAATTGATGGTTGGGCACTATCTAAGAAGACCTCTGAACCTGTCCCATGCTTCATGAAAGAGTTCTCCATCATCCTGGAAAATTCCAGTGATCTTATGCCTGACCTCAATGGTGGAGTTCCCGGGATATAATTTAGCTACCAAGGCATTGCACACCTCTTCCCATGTTTCATAGATTTCCTCATCTAAATTTTGAAACCAATTCCTAGCCCTCCCCTTTAGACAGAATGGGAACAACCTCAGCCTCCACTCCTCCTCACTAAGATCTCGTAAAGGCAACTGCTGGACAGAACCATAAAAATCTCTTATAAACTCTAAGGAGTCCTCAATGGTGGAGTTCCTGGGATATTATGTAGCTACCAAGGAATTGCACACCTCTTCCCATGTTTCATAGATTTCATCATCTAAATTTTGAAACCAATTCCTAGAACTCCCCTTTAGGCAGAATGGGAACAACCTCAGCCTCCACTCCTCCTCACTAAGATCTCGTAAAGGCAATTGCTGGACAGAACCATAAAAATCTCTTATAAAATCTAAGGAGTCCTCTGCTGGAAGACCATTAAATCTATTATAAACTCTAAGGAGTCCTCTGTTTGGTTTAACTAAATTACTCAGTGAATAAATTAAATGGTGTTAATCAACTATGTTGTCACTACAGTGGATCTACATAGCTCGATTAACTTCCTTGAGCCTCGATCTTCTGATCTTAACCCTTGGGAAAATTTGCTTAAATTAGAGAAGAGATGCATTGACCTTTTCCGATTCTCAGTACTTCGGTCAATGATCTATAGTGAATTGATTCACTACCATGCCCATCAGTCGTTAGGTAATTTTAAACGATACTCAAAATAAACAGAAGAGAAAACCGAGCAATGAATTCGCACTGAGCAATCAAATTAACAAAAAATGAAGGATCGATAGATGATCAGTTCTCTACATCTTGATTCCCCTAATATATTTAACTACACATTAAAACAATAAAACATATTTAAATATATAATGAATTAAGAAACATCTCCCGCGATATTTCTCTTCTCTCTAGCAACTGCTTTGATTATGATCTCATACTCAATGTCTATCAGCCTCTGTTTTGGTGGTGAGATGGATCAAAGGTTGATCACGATGAATTGATGGATCGAGGGATCTTGGGATGCTAGAGTGGATGCTTACCTCCCTGTAATGAAGTTCTGGAATGCTCTTACTCTCCCCCGTTCTTGTTCCAGCTGCTTGCCTCTTGGCCTCCTGCAAGTGATGAATGCCAATGTCCTAGGCGAAGTCTCTCTAATCTCATCTGAAGTGTCCCCCGACCTCCACATGGAGATTTCACTATGCTGGTACTCCCGTGCTTGTCATCGGGGCATTTTCTCTTAACCGAATGAAAATCATGTGCATGCGGTGAGGAACAACCTTCGCTCCTTACAAAAAAATGCACATGAGTCAGATATGAAATAAATGCAACCATCCATATATATAGTATATATTATATCTCTACTTAGAAAAAATGTTTATTAATATATATATATATATACTTTATAATGTCTAATATTATTACTAATATATGTAAATAAATTATTATAATTATTTAATATTTACTTATTATAAAAAAAGTAATCAATATTATAAATGTGTATATGAATCTTTTTATTATGTGTAATGTATATTATATATTGTATTATATCTAATATGATGTTATCATAATAATTAGTTTAATTTTATAATTATAATATAATCAATAAAATAAAAAGGATGAGTTGGGGGGGATTTGGTTCGACGCAGGGGAGAAGAGAGGGAAGAGGGAATCCGACTTCGGCTGGGGTTCATGCGGCGCAGATGGAGAAGAGGCAGGGGACGACGGCGGTCTTACGGGTTCAGTGCGGTTGTTCCAAAAGGGGTAACGGCTAGGGTTGAGAGAATCCCCAGGGAGGTCGTATGGAAGAAGAATGTAGGGATGGCGAGGATGGGATGCTGATGGCGAAGCAGGCCAGGGACCTTGGTTGCAAGACCGGAGTAGGGGTTGCGGTGTGTGGGTCTCGCGGCATGGATGAGGCAGAAGGGGTTGGAAGGGTGCGACTGTTCCAGTAGGGGTGACAGCTAGGTTTGAGTGAGGCCGCGAGGAGGATGAGGGTTAGGGATTCAGAGAGGTGAATTGGGGTCGGGTCCAGCGAGGTTAGTCGGCGGCTTCGGTTTCTCACAGTGGTAATCGGCTAAACTTATGATTTGAGTTTCTGAAGTTTAAAAAAATGATGTTTGAGTTTGATGTTCTTCATTTGCGTATGTATTATCTCTAATTTGTGAGTTTGAACTTGGTTAATCAATTTTAGTGTTGTAGCGCGTTGATTAATTTGTTGATGCTACTACTGTGAAAATTTCTGTGATAATTTCTGTGATGCTGCTTCTATAATGTTGGTTTGCTGCGTGAAGGTGCATATGAGGATGGATCAGAGTGTGAGTCACAGTGTGGGTGCATACAGTGAGACAGGGAATGGAGGTACCATGACCTCATGGTGAGACAGGTTAAGTGCGGACACGGTGAGACAGTCACCGTGTTTGGGATGGGGGTGACAGTGAGATAGTGAAAGAGTTAAAATAGTGGGTAACAGAACCGGTAGCATTGTGAATGAAGGTCACAGTGAGACCGTGAAGTGGGGAATACAGTGGCACCGGACCGAAATCACCGTGATGGAAATGGTGTGACGTGCCAACATGAGTACCTGCAAATTAAAAAGAACAAATAAAATAAATTAATAATTTAAATAAAACTAGAAATCGATTAACAAATTAAATTTAATGAAAAACTTAATAAATAAAACAAACTTAAATAATAAAATTAATTGTGTCCTATTTAAAATAATGAATTTATTTATATTAAAATTTATAAAAAGACTTAATTTAAAAACAAACTAAAATAACTAAAGTCACTTTCTTACATTAATCAACCAGTTAACTAAAGAATTAATAAAGTGAATTAAAGAATTAGAAAATTTAATTGAATAGAATTAATTTTTTGAATTATTTAAACACTTGAAAAGTAACATGTGTTATTTATTTACAACCTAATAATAAAAAATTAATCAATTTAATTAATGAATTAAAAATTACTGAAAACTAAAAATATAGAGAATTAATTAAATGAAACTAAAATAACAACTTAATTTTATTATTGAAAAACAATAACAAATAGAAATAAAAACACACTTTTAATATATAAACTTATTTTTTTTATAAAATAACTTACAAAATATAACAATTGCTAAATGTTACATAAAATACAACAGTTTGATATTAAAAAGTAAACAAAAATATAAAAAACTATGTGGAAAAGAGCATGAAAACACCGCCACATAAATATCCCTTGTTCTTGTAGTAGATAGTAAATCAAAACATGGTTGGGATGAGTCCTTTCTGAGAGATGGTGGAAAATCTACAGTTGATCTGAAATAGTTTAGATAATGATCCAAGTCACTCAAAATCCAATACAGACTATCATTTTTTCCCTCTACAGTTTGAGGTTGGTGGTCAAATCTTTATCATAGTTGCTCTACGCTAAGTAAATCATCGGTTGAGAATGAAGGGTAAGTTAGAACTGAGGCTTTTTAGAACTTTTGAGAATGTTAAAAATATCCGAAAGTTGTATTTTTGATTGTACATGTCATTATTCTTGACATCTATTCAAGATTTATTCCATGTTTACCAATTGAAGAGGTACCGACTAGATCCTTTCAATCTGATTCAGTTGGATGATGTTGACATTATGTCTAACACCATTTTGGTTGAATAGCCTTTTCTTGTACTATGTGATAAAATTATTCCTTTGTTTAGTGTGTTATGATAGTGTAGATGAGAAATCCACGAGGCATGGGCGTGAAAATCATTAGTGATATGGTAGTGGCCTTATCTCTTTTCAAGTTCAAATAGTTGATTTCTTTTTAGGGAATAAAGTATTATAGTGGGTATAATTATAAAACCTTGACATTTTATTTGTGGTACTTCAATTGGTTAAATATGTTTTATTTATATTTTTAATGTTTTAGATATGATTTTTATTGTCCTTGGTTTTTATTTAGTATTTATAACACCTAGTTGGTTTTAATTTTTATTCAATTTTAATGAAAATTTAATAAATTTTAACTAAATGTTCACCGTTATGCATGGTATAGGGCCTGTGAAAGGGTAAGTACCTCTCTACACTTAAAATAGGTGATTTATAAGAGTTTTTAAAGGTTAAATATTAATTTTAATGAGTTTCATATGGGTAGGAGGGAGATTTTATGTACTACATAAGGGTATCCCTATAGTTGTGTATGGTTATGGTGAATTATATATATATTGAGTAAGGGTAAACCCTTACTAAGTAAAGGTATCCCTCACTGTATAAGGGTTACCAAAGATACTTGATAAAGGTAACCTTGATTTTTATGAGTCATATAAGGGTATCGCATTAGGGTGATGCACCATGTATGGGTATAACGTATGTGAATAGACACAAGTAAGGGTAACAAGTAAGGTTAAGCCCTCATTTGGTATCCAAGTGATTATAAGCACGACATAACCCACTCATACTAATAGAAAGTCTGAGATAACTATACATGTTGAAGAGGACATGATTATATCATGCGTTCTTGCTTTTGGGGACTCTTAGGAGAGGCATATACCCTTGGATGAGTTCACCAAAAAAATATATATATCATAAGACTATACATATGACACCATAAGAGACTTTGTATGGTAGTACATGCCGATAAAGCCTGTGTTGGATATAGGTAGTAGAGCTAGCGTTGCTCGGGTTGTGTCTCATACAGGGGACTTTAGTGTATGTCGATTTGATCAGGAATAGGATGACTACTGAATAGTCTAGACATAAATCTTAGGTTGATCATCCTTAATGAAATTAAGATTTTGAGGTTGGTGATGAGGTATTTTTACATATCTCACCGAGGCTGGGACACATACACATTTAGAGAGAGGGTAATCTTTCACCGTGACATGTTGAGTCGTTTGGGATTTTGGATAGAGTTAAGATGGTATCCTATCGATTAATTTTACCTCATAGGCATCAATACATACACAATGTCTTCCATGTATTTTATTTTTTCAGTCATCATTCAAATCCATCTCATACTCTTTAGCCGGATGAGGTTGAGATATTAGTAGATGCGTTTTTTGGGGAGAATCATATTCATATCATTAATAAGAGCATGAAGGCTCTTCAAGGCTGGTATTTTCCTCTAGTATGGGTGTTATGGAAGAATAGCCAATTATTGGAGGATAATTGGGAGTGGGAGGCCAATGTATGTGCTTAGTGGATAAAGTTATTCTTAGGTGATTCTTAACCACCCTTAGAAAGGAAATTCTAGGAAAAACTCCTTTTATGTAGAATATTGTAATATCCGTGGTTTTTTGGAGGTATTGATCTTTTTATTTTCAGTTTAAATTATTGGTTTTGAAATTTTTTGAATAACTAAAGATTTTATAAGGGTTTTGGGAGGTGTCTGAGGATCTTTCAGATTTTGGAATCTTGGGTTTTGGGAAAGTCATATAGGTTTCATGGGAAGAAAAAAAATCCTTATGACTGAGGCACATGATTTTGATGAAACAATGATAGGTGGTTCATGACTCTATTTAGGGATGAAATGTTTGAAAAAACTTTTCAACCAGTGACTCAATCCAATTTAAGGAACCTTCAATTTGTATATGATCCAAAATTCATGGTTGATTCATGGTTTTTCTAACCATGTTCCATGATCATGCAAGGGGGTGCTTGGATAGAGAAGGGTTCATGGTTGGCACAATGTTTTTTGAACCATGAGGCCAAATCATGTGACCTAGTTTTTTGATAGTGAAATTAATATTTTCTGCCTATTTATTATTAGATTAAACTCTCATACTCTATTTGGTTTCTCCATCATATCTTCCTCTCATTTAAATGCTTTTCAAGCATAAAGGTAGTGTTTGATTTGATTCCTCTACAAGACATATGATTAAATAATTGATCATATCATTTGTTCCACAATGGTATGTTATTTATTAATCACTTTCCATTATTCATTGGTCTTCATATCGATGGAGTTATTTTTTTAAATTACAATATTTCCTATTTTCAGGTATTTCTTAAATTTCTCTAATTTTATCCAAACCATCTCAATTTAGGACCCAACACTAGATGACTATTATTCCATGAGAATATATTATCTGGTCTATACCATTCCCTCAATGTTTGGTGTTTTATATACCCTGTTTTCATAGTCTTACATGTCTATATTTCCCAGATTTTCAATAAACTTATTTGAACACCTTGAATTAATTGATGAAACCAGATTAGAATAGATTCTTAGTTCCATTTTATAGTTGGAGGGTGTTGGACCCAACCTAGTCCAGCCATGGGATTTGAACTTATATCGTCCATTTATTTCACCATCGTAATGGGTGTGTGTGAGCCCTCCAATTTTAATGGGGGCCTTAATGATAATTTAATGAATTTTTTATGATTTTGGGACCTTTTTTACCTATTCACTTGTAAATTAAACAAGTAAAATGAATTTAATTGATAGGAGAAGGTTGTTTCCTCATTTTAATGCTATTTCATATGATTAAAATAAATAAATTTTGAATGGATTAGAATAAATAATTGGTTATGAATGGTTAAGAAATTATTAATGAATTGATTTCTGTATGGATAGTGGAGGTAAATAACATGGATGAATTCCTCAGATCCTGGTTCTATTGGATTGAAGGTAAATTTCTAAGTCATGGATTCTTATTGATTATGGTAGTAGTTTCTAAGAAAATTTCTACTCCTTAGATATTTATTCTATAGGAATCAAATGTCATTGCAACTCCTTGGATTTGACTTACTTGGAATCACATTGTCCATGATCAATTGACATGATCCTTAGAATCCCCCATTTTGTTACCAAGATTCTAAATATACATAATGAGGATGACTTGTCCATTTATACCTTAGATCTATCCCTTCACAGTCTGGCATCTGATTACAAAGTATAATCCATTTTAGATGTTAAACACTTGATTACATGGAATTTTTATTGTGGATATTTATTTTAAAGGTTGGGACCGAAGCCTCATTAATTATTAAATAAAAGAAAAGACCTCTTTAACTGGGTAGAGGGAGACCCTATGGTGTCAATTCAATTATTTATGATTTATAGTTACCCCATTATTACAGTTTCATGATTATTTCTCACAGTAATCCATTTTTGGTAGGACAGGATTACATTTTCATTTGACTCTACATTTATTTAAATTTTTCCCTTATATATATCATATACTAATTTGGCTTATATACATAAACTGGACCTGTTATAGACACTATTGGTGTTTTCATAATGAGTGTTATCTCACACCCTGGTTGGGCCTCCATTGTTTATGTAGAAATATTTCATGGATACAGGTAGGGACTGGGGTGAGTTCCCACTTTATAATGCTTCATTTGGTTATTCTTAGAAGCATGGGAGTAAAAAACCAAGATAAGATCATGATTCTTTCTTGGGATAGTTCCTTTTTGTTCATTTTATATTTTGATACATGTATTATACAAGAAGCCTATTTCCATGTATATTCTGCCATTTTTTATAAAGAAAAGTCACATCATCATATGGTTCATGACGGTGATTCAAAATTATTTTTATTATAGCATTTTTAATGTTATCCTCTTTATTTTTTTATACTTCCTCTGATGATTGATATTATTACTCCACTATGCTACACTCTAATCATGAGTATTTAGTCTAACCAATATACCACCTTAGACCCTTGCTACTAATCAATTGCCTCTTGTGTACATGGAGGCACGCTTGAGAAAATGGGAACCATAGCCTTGCGGCACCGTTTAGTGGCTCCTAGGTTGGGACGTTATAGATAGGGATTCATTATTGGTGAGTTAGGTGTCTCTATGTAATAGTTCTTTGACATGAATTACTCCAATTTTTTGTTAGTTCCTTCAGTCTTGTAAATAAAATTTATTGATTTGAAATCTATGAGGGATATTTTCTATAATTGTACTTTTTTGGAACTATATATGGTTTTAAAATGGATTTTTCTTAAAAAATATTTTTACACATGTCATATGTTCATTCAAATTCCTCCATTATTATTTTTATTATAAAAATGGATTTTCTAGCTTGGGAGAGATGATTTTTTACTAAGAAAATGTCTTATAAAGTTGTGAGCATGTTTTACTTGATTTTTTTGAAGCATAACACATTGGGAACCTTTCTTGTGTTAGGTTGTGGACATATGTAAAGTTTAGCAAGTGTGGAACCACTATGGGTTTGATTATGATATCAATAGAATGTTTTATGACTTGGTATTGGTATGATTTTCTACATACATTTCTTAGTTATCCTTCACATCTCTACATATGTATTATCGTAGGTTAAATCCCTATTAGTGATTGGTTTATTACATGATGGTATTGTTTCATGTTTACCTTATGATATATTTATCTTTTTATTTTCATTTCTTTTTGAAAACATCCCTCTATATTATAATTCATATTAGTATTCTTATTCTTATGGCTTGGAATATTATATGTTTTGAAATAAAACACAAAGGATGTTTTATGTAAAAAAATTCAAAGGAAATATATTTATAAAATTTTTTTTGTTTACAATTAAGAACTAATGGTTTCATAATGATTGGATTTATATAGATTCATGGTGGTATCCTACTAAGGCTTAGTGCACACTCACTATTTTTACCTTTGGGAATTTATATCCATTTTTTACAGGATATAGGTTAATGGATTGGAATAATGTGGCATGGATGATTCTCTTTTTTATTATCTACTTTATAGTGGATTTGGATGGTGTTTATGGATTGTCACACAAAAAATTATCTTCAGTCTTGGATGGTTTCACTATTTGGATTTTCCTTTTAGCACTCTTTTTTTATTGGTATTATCTTTTAGTCTTTGTTATGATCTATTTTTTTCTTTCTTCCTCTTATTATAAATGACATTAATTAGGTTTTCTTTTTGTATGAAATCATTCTAAATGTTTTTTATTGATACTCTGGTACTTTTCACTATCTTGTGGTGATTAGGAACACACTTCAGTTCATGTGGCTGTCTATCATGGGTGGTGTGTCATGTCAACCCAAGTTGGTTCATTACAAGATGGTATCAAAGGATAACGTATCAAGAAGTACAATTAATATTTTTGGGATTTTTAGGGTCTAGTAGACAATAACTTGGACTTTTCAGGGCTCATGGTGTACATTATGAGTATTAATTGATCACCATCATTCACGATGCAAGTAGAGTCCCCATGGGCAGTTGGGATTTAATTTCTATTCCATGTTTTCTATCAGTTATGGTTTTATATGGTGAACTACGGTCCTCACTAAAATATGTAGGTTTGTTAGAGGTATTTTGGGATTGTGGCTGTGTATAGAAATAATATTAAGGTTTTGTAGCTAACTTTTATGTCCTAAAAAAATATAGTGACAAAACAATTGATTTTGGAAATGTTTAGATGGTTGTGACACTCTTGGAACATGGCCATTATCCATGTGGCTAGGTCATGAATGAATCCACATTCCTTTTTTTGTTCTTTAGAACTCAGGATTATTGGTTTCTTTTAGTGAATATCATTGGAAAGAAAATAATGATGGTGGTTCTTTGGATATTTTTATGTCAGTAATTAGTATTATTGACATTTTTTCATTATTTTGTTTATTCATGTGTGGTATAACTCTATTTTTTCTAAAAATTGAATTTCATAAAAAAATTCTTGCTTTTAAACAGAATGTTTGATGATTTATTATAAAATTATTCTTCGTTTCTTTGTCATATCTTTTGAAATAGTTATCTAATCATGAAAAATTGGAAAATTTTCTGGTTTCCAAACTAGTTAATGATATATATGTAAAGAATTTATATTCTTGAAAAATTTCATTAATACGACATAATTTTTTTAAAATAAATTGTTGTTTAATTTAAATTAGTAAGGGGTGGGTTTTTTTTAGGTAAAAAATCATGAATTCAATCAGTATGTATTCTAGTAGAATTTCTTTTTGAAATCATAATGATATATCTAAAGGGAATTTAAATTTTTGAGAAAAAAAAGTTTTAGGAATTTAATGATTCATGAAAAATGATGGGTGTTTGAATTTTGGTTCGTATAATAGAATTTAAAACATGGATACTGAAATTAAAGATGATAATTAATCATGTTTAATTTTTTGTATTGAAAGGTATATGGTTTCATCTTATAATTTATGTTTTGTGAAATATTCCACTTTTGGGTTTTTTCTAGAGTAATGAATGAGGATTACTTCTGAAATGGTTTTTTTGTATAAAATCTTTTTAAATGCTTTTTGGAAGTTTTATAAATTTGTAGTTATTTAAAGAGGTTTATTCTCTTAAATTGTGTTTTTTAAACATCTTTCAAGGTTTTTTCTTATTGTGTTGATTTTTATGTTTGTTCTGAACGTTTATTTTGTGTAGGGGAAATTTTATGAACTTTAAATGGAATGAATGAATGGATTTATCATCTCATGTATCTTAAGCTAGTCTTCCAAAATGGTTATGATTTTAAGTGATATTGATTCCTTGATAGCAGTACTTTCTAATTATATTTATTCTATCATAGGTTCTGATTAGAGTGGTGAATTTTATCTTCTCTATTAATGTTTTTTTAATATACCAAATAGAATGTTGTAGTGGTTTAGTGGGGTAGTTGTGCCGAAAAGGTTTTTTTTTATTCTTAGTGTTCTTATAGGAGATTGTAATCATGGGTGTATCCAATGATATGGGTTATGATCCTTCCATGTTATCACTCTATATTTTTAGAGTAGTTATTTTTTTGGGTATCTTGGTTTAGACATGATATTTTTTATCTTATTTGAGTTACTCCATTGAGAGTAGTGAATGTGTTGAATTTATTTATTCCTTAGTGCTTCATTTCACTTTGTAAAACATTTTGTTAGGGGTATATTTGTGGAAAAATATATTCCATCAGTTATGGATTCAACATATAAACATTGGGACACATAGGAATGTGATTGGGTAACTAGGTTTGGTTTGGTCCCCAGATGGTCTTAAGAATCCATAAAATGGTTTTTTGTGGGTTATATTTGGAGATACACATGGTTTTATTCTCCAAACCTAAGTTACTTTGAATGAAATATCATGAAATAGGATTTAAACCATATCGATTCTCATTTTAGAATGTCTATTTGAACCATATATTGGTTATGTGATACATGGTTAATCGAGTGATTTTTCTTGTGCCTTTATAATGATTATTTTTGTGGTTAGACCTGATGAAATATTGAAAATTTCTTCAGGTTGGAGCCTAGTCATAGGCTTGAAAATTTTCCCCATTTTATTGTTTTATATTGTGATATATTTTTTGTTTCCCTTCATTTGGAATGTTTATCTGGGGGTTTCCTTTGAATGGAATGAGAACCCTCGGTAATATAGTTGATACCCTCTTGTATCGATGTAATTTTTCATTGTTTCACAATATTAGATTAAATCTAAATGGTTGGGAGACACATGTTAGGTATTTTTATCATTATATCCTTGTAATAGACTTTCTAGAAACTATGACTCCTTTGAATGGATGGAAGTGGGTTTAACTTTAGATCTATTATTGATTCATACAAATTGAGGTTTGGTTTTGATGATGTTACTATGAATTACTACCAATGGAGTTGGGATTTTTCTTGATATTGGAAAAATTGGGTGATGGTTTAAGGCTTTTTCTACTTACTAGAACATGGAAAGAATATTTCTCAGCATTACCATGGTTTGATAGTGTTTGTACATACTCTCAAAATGTATTGTCACTATATCCTTGGAGAAAAGTTTATGATATATTCAAATTATAGAAGTTGGAAGTTTACTTTCACCCATATGAATCTTATCCTACGGAAACAATTATAGGTTATGTGATTAAAGATCCTTTATATGAATATTGGGTAAACTATCAAAAAATGAGGTGTGGTCAAAGACACTCTATGTAGAGAATTACCCACACAAGCTATGAATAAATCAAAGGATTAGGGATCCATGGTGAACCTATTTATATAAATTATCATGGTTGTGAATGAGGATATAATACTCTTGTATGCTCAACTTTTGTAAAGATGGTTCTTCCTTGTGCAATATGGTTTATCTTGGGAAAGAAGGTTTTTCTTTTTGGAGGTTTGTTAATGAAATAATTTATGGTTGGGAGACCTTAACATATGGTTTCATTCTTACAACAGTGATTTGTGTCTTTAGTAGTTGTTAGTTGTTACATTTGATTTGATTTAGAGATTAATTGGTTGTTAACATATTCCTAGTTGGTATGTGTACTCAATGGTTACAAGGATTTGTAATGAACTAATACATCAATGATAGTCACCCAAAATGTGATAGTTTATTATAATTTTTTTTTCATGATTCCCCACCTACTAGAAAAGTAAATCAGAACACCACAGACCTACCAGTTGGATGTGGCCTTTTCCATTTTGTTTTCAAGGTTCGATGATGGACCCATGGACTTCTTAATTGTTATACCCTAAACTCCTAGTGGAGAAGAAGATACGATTTTGGGTAATCATTACCAGATTTGCGAAATTGGATTAGGTATTTCCATCCATGTAATTGATTATAGTATAATAACATGAATGTTTCTATGTTCGAGGGGTTATGAAGATCCTTAGTGTGCCTGCATTTAATATTTATAGTAGATACAGATTGTTTTCATTTCAATTATGATAAGTATTTCTATCAATGTTGAGCATGACATGTAATCTTTAGATGGATTTTTGGATTAGACGAATAATACAATTATTAATGATATGCTATGGGAATTCACACTTGACTTCTGTGGGTTTTTTTGGTTTAGTATATGACATGGATTTAGATTGAGGATACACACTTCGAAGTGTCATATGGGAAGCCCTGGGGATCTCTATGATGTTGGAAAAGGGTGGGTGAATAGTATCTAGTAAGACTGAGTCTTGTCCAAAGGTGGCATAGATTGTATAGTCATCTTAGTAAAATTTAACAGCTATCCTGATCCACTAGATTTTTTTTGAAAATCACTATCATTATATTTAGGAGTTTTTATTTTGTGATCACTTTTTTCTTAAGATTTCACCTCAATTGAGAATGTATGTTAAGAAGAAAATGAGGCTTTCTTAATACATTTAAGATCATAGAAAGAAATATAAATGTGGATTACCATTTGGTATTTTCATCTCTCTTAACATTGATTCATGGTGTGATTTATGTTTCTACATTGAGGAGGTTTCAATCAAACACTTCTTATGTGTTTTAATAAGAGGATATTGGTCTCCAGATTGATACCTTAATTATTAATCAATAATTATAGGTTATGGATCATAATGGTAAGGAGTTTCATGAAAAAATTATTCACTTGGTAACTATACTATATAAATATGTATTATATCACCATGATTTGTGGGATAGGGATTCATTGATATATATATATAATGGCTATCTCTTTTTTCATGCCTAGAATCTTGAGAACTTTATGGGGGAACAAAGTTTCATAGTGGTGAGAATTGTGATGCCATATCGGACACAACTATGCCATATTTTGGGATTGGTTTTTCTCCATTATGGATCTAGAGTCCTTCATGGGACAACGGTAAAAAATTTGGAGTTTTGAGAGAAACATGACATACACAACGTTTAAGGACATAATTTATTTAACCCTCCAGTTACCATAAGATATTGAACAGATGGTTCTCGATAAATTATCATGGAAAGAGAATTGTTTTTATAAATTTGAATTTCACATAAATGACCTCTTTTAATTATATTTTTTCATTTAATTTATATTATTTCTTTGTCTGGGGGGTTTCACATGCATTTTGGTGGAAATAGTGGGTTTTCAAAATTTGGGCCAATCCGTGAGCCCATTTCCACATTTAAAAACCAATTTTTTTTTATTTTATAACTCATTAATTTTTCAAGATTTTACAATAATTACACTTCTCAATTTTGATACCCCAATATATAAAAACCACCATATCCATTTGGGCCTCATAAAAATCCATTATCATGATGGATTTGGTTGTTTTATTAATGTTTTGGGCCAGCCCGAAAACCCATTTCCTTCTGTAAGTTTTATTTTTAATATTTTAATATCTCATTCAATATTTACTATTGTTTTGTGATTCCACATCCCACTCGAATCTGAAAACCTACAGATCACCCCCATTATCTATGCCGCCGCTTTTGAGATCATTTGTTTCATGAATTTGGTCGAAACTTCTCTAGATTTCTCAAATCGTCCAGATTTGAAGAGGTAAATTGTTTCTTTCAAAACTCCTTCAATTTCTTCAATTTTTCCCATATTTCTCTCCCCAAATGAGCTTATCATCCCCATTAGATCCTCCATATCAGGTTTGGTTGCTTGGAGATTCAAATTTTGGTGTATTTTCTTTGTTTGATTCAACATGTTACAAGTAAGTGTTTTGTTCCATGATTTCTTCCCCTTCCTTCGGGTTTCGTTCACCATTTCTTGAAGTTCCTCATGTCAAGAAGTTGAGTTTCGAAAATAGTGTTTGATTTGGTGTCTTTGTTGTCAAATATTGTGGTCTAGGGCTGGATTTATCTTCCTTGAGGTGTGGCGGTGGTGCAGTTGATGTTTCACACCATGTTTTGATGGTTTCAACATAAAAGGTAGGTGATTCCACGTGAAATCATGTCTAGATGAGTTATATTGTTTGAATTACATATTATGAGTGTTCATAATAATCATTGTGTGGTGCAAAAATTGTTTATGTTGGATTCGGTTAAGCATTTATTTTTATAGTTTCATTTTAGCCAAAAATTAGGTGTTTTTCATGTGTAACCCTTTGGGTATTGTTTGGGTCTGTTTTATAACATATGAAATTGGTTTAATAAATCTTTTTTGGGCTGAAAATTATGATTTGGTAGGGTATTGGTGTTCCATTAGGTTTTAAAGAGGTTTTTATGGGTTTAAGTTGTAAAACCTTATTGTACTTCTTGAAATTGATTTTGAAAACGTGTTCTTTTCATGTGGATCTTTTGTGGTATTGTTTGAGGTGTTTGTATAACACTTGGGGGTAGTTTAATAAATGTTTTTGGGGCTTCCAAATTGGTTTTGAATTTTTATTGGTGTGATTTTGTCCTTGAAATACGGTTTTGAAATGGGTTTTATGCAAAAGCTTTGGTACACTCTTTAGAATTGTTTTATGAAAGTTTTGAATGGTTTAATGATTTACATAAGGGGGAAAACCATATTGAAAAACTATTTTGGATTGTTTATATTTTCAAATTGACCATTTAAAATGTGAATAGGTCTATCATTTTATGTTTATCCTCTTGGAAATGTTTTATAAAAAATTTTAATGGAATTACTAAAATTTGAAAGAGGTGTGAACGTGATGTGGGATGTTTGTGTGAGTGCGATGTGAAAAATGGATTTAGTTTATAAGAAGGGTTTCATGAAACATGTGTGTGGGATATTATGTGATGTTTATCATATTTTTAGGGTCTTTATAAAATTGTTAAAGGATGTGGTGGATTGTAAATGTTAACCAAAAAGTGTTCTGGGCCATTTTGGTGTGATTTTGATTTCTAAACACATTTGAATGAAAAGTGGAATTTGTGACTTGTGTGATGTAAATGGGGATTTTTGGTTAATGTGTGATGTGGAAGTGATATTTTCATGTGAAAACTCTATTTCTTGGCTTGTTGAACTTGTTTGAGCACAAAGGGCAAACCCGGGTATCTAGGTGGGTGGACGTGTACTATTATGCTAGTGAATCCATGGGTTTGGCCTCAGTTTCACTTAGAAAAATTGATGCTTAAAACTCCAACTAAGCTATGATGATGATTATTTGGGACAACTAGGTAATGGGTATGTTCCCTACTAGTGGCTCGTGCATGAGAACAGATATTTTTTTATGGTTACTCTCACTGAGATATGAGGTACCTGGGACCCACAACTAGCTAGTGCCTAGGGGTTATGTCCTATTTCTTGTGATCATTGGATCATTTATACTTACCATCGGAATACTGTATATTTGGCTGGAAAAAATTAGTAGCTTTTGAATTTATCTTAAAAGTGTTGATTCTTTAAATTAGCCCACTTGAAAACTGATTTTTTAGTTGTATCTTTTAGAAATTGTAACTAGAAATTACATGTTTTTGAAAACATACATGCTTTTCATATTTGAATATTTATCACATGGAATATATTAGTGGTGGTATCCTACTGGGCATTGTCTGACACCCTACTTACACCCTTGGGTGTAAGTATACTTGGTTATTTTTGTTGTCGCAGGTTCGGGTACAACTTTTGTGCCAATAGTTCAGGTTTTTAGCGGTCCATCATTATATGGTGCTATGGATATGACTGGAGGGCGATGCCTCTCTCCATGTGTAGGTCCATGGGCTATCAATTTTGGGTTTCTTCAGTTTTTATAGTCTTCTATAATTTTTTTTAAATTATGTAATTCAGTTTGGAAATTTTGTAAAACATAGTTTTGTTTGAAAAATCCAGATTTGTTTAATTGGATTCGTTCGTTGTTTTATGTTTATAAACTCGGGTAAATTGTTCCCAAATTTCATTTTCTATTACCTGGCCACTTGTGCTAGCCCGTGGGGATCGGAAACGCCCTTCGGGCCTTGCCACGGGTTGGGTTTGGTGCTGTTTTTGACGGTGACCAAATTCAGTTCATGACAAAATGGTATCATATGAGGTTCTGGTTAACTCTTTGAGTCATGTTATTTGGGGAAGCATTGGGTTATTCTGGAGTTAGGATTGTTGGGACCTGACATTCCAGTTATGGTTAGTGTACCTGATCACCACACCTCATGATGGGATTAAATTTTCCAGGGGAAGTTGGGATTTATCTAAGTCCTTTGGTTTTCTTGGTTTGATGATGATTAGGGGAAATGAAAAGAGAGTTGGGTTAATTGTCTCAGTTAGATCGTAGGGTTTGGAAAGCCATGTGGAGTCGGGTATATTCCCTAGAACAATCTCTCTGATAGTGAAGTGATTGGGATATGGTTACCAACCATTTTTCCAAGTCACCGACTGAAACTAGTTTCCCCTTGAATTGTTTTGTGCTCTATTTTTGCAATCTTAGAACTTTAGTTTTAAAGTGACTTGGTTTTAAGAAGCATAATGTTTTTGTGAAATGATTTTCAAATAAAGAAGAAATGGATTGATTTATTAAGTGGTGGAACTGATTTTTCAGAATTTTTTCGAAATGGAAAATGGTGTTCTTACACCTTTTTTGAAAGCACAAACTATATTGAAATTGGTTTTGAAAAAGTGTTTCCAATAGATTTTCCTAAACAATCAAAGGCTGTTGTAATGGGATGAGATGTTTTAAAATTAATTTATATGAATTGAAAGTGATTATTCTTTTTAGTTATTGGGATTTTTATTCCATGGTTAGGGGTCTTGAGAAAAAGAAAGTATATTTTGATTGTTTTTCTTTTGAAAAGTGGAAAGGATTTCTATTTTAACCTTTGGTATTTCCATGAGAGACCACATGCATGGGGTTATAGGGGATGATGGATGGTTAATGGCATGACTGGAAGGGTTCATGGATGGATATGAGGAGGGTGTCTGGTGTAGTACAAAAACATGCAGGTGTGAGGCCCATGGGGTACCATTGGTGGATACTCTAGTCGCTAAACTGTTTCTTTTCAAATAAATGTTTTAAAGGAAAACATGATGTCTTGATGACTGGTTTGGGATGGTTTGAATTATGTGTTTTTTTTCAAATGTTAATGTTTTGGTATGTTCTTGAGTTCAAGAACCCCTCTTGTTCAATCTGTGTTTTGGGTTTGTGTTTGGATGGCAAGTTGGGTAGAAGGATCAGTTAGTTTTCTCTTATGAGATATGTTTCGGGACACCTTTATGGTTGTTACCTTCATGTGTTTGGATCTGGTTTTTGGAATGTTTTGACCAATAGACCCGCTTGGTTGGGTCTTTGCGTTCACTCATTGGATAAGGTATGACCCCATTAAGGGTTAATGAACAGTTGAAGTGAAACCCGTATTGTTTCACCATTAGAAAATCCTCCAGTTGATCAATATAGGGAATATTTTATTGATCTTTGTTGATTGAGTCTACAACCATTCATTTTGTTGATTTTTGGATCCTCTTGTAGTGGGATTGTGCTTGTGGAAGGTTGAAAGAGACCTTAGTTTCTTAAGTTTTCTGATTCATCTAAGGTGGAAGTGTTCTGGGGTTGTTAGGGTGGATGAGTGTCTCGATGGTGTCTAAGAGGGCCTCTTGGTTCTTCATAGTTTCTTTGAAGCAAGAGTTCTTGTTAAACCAAAATTTTTGGGATTTTGGTCATGATAGGATATTGTGTCCACTTTTTGCACTTTTCTGTTGTTTAGGGACTTTTCATAAGGTCTCATTCCATGTATTGTTTCTATCAATCGCAAAGGTCATGTTCGGTGATGCATTGTGATGTTGTGTGATCATTTGACTGTAAAGGTGAAGGTCGCGCAGTCCTCTGAGGTTCTCTATTATGTTGGGAGTATGTATCCCTTGAGAAAAAGCATCAAATCCTCTATCTTAGAGGAAGGTTTTTATGCATGTCTGTCCCTTCTATTGTTTCTCACCCAAAGAAACAAGGTGAGATGTTTGTGCGTATTCTAATCCCTTGTTTCAGTGAAATGTTAGGTTTTGGTAAAGTGGGTTATGGAGTGTGTTATTTATTGGTAAACCCATAGGGGTATGTGGTGTAGTTTTTTGTGGCATCTAAAAAAGAAGTTACACACAGGGGTTTCCACAACCTAACTATGAGGCCTAAGATGCTTCAATATTTTGAGCTCCATCCATAGGTCCTAGAGAGAAGCTGGCGCGTTGTCAGGGGAAAAACCAGTGTCGTTTAAAACCTTGTTCAATGTCCTATCCTCAGTATGAAAGATAGAAAGAGTTTAAACCTATGGTGTCATCATCTTTCTTCTATTTTTCATGTTCTGTTGAAATATGTGGAGGGCCTTGTACCCATGTCATCACCCAATATCTCCCCCCCCCCTTTGGTTTCCATTGAGTCTTTGGAGAATGGATTAAAATTTGGCTAGATAGGCTGAGCACGTGGTTTGTGCACGATTAGTAGTGACCATGTCCCAGGAATCCATGTGGAAAGAATGATCAGCACAGTTAGTGCATGGTTTCCCAAACCGTGTGGACTGACTGTGAATCCTTCCCAAATCATTAAATTTTTGGGGTCTTTTCGTGTCGGCCCACGCCAGTCAGTTAAGATGGTTGGATATTGTGGTGTGGAGACCCACCATCAGAATCAAGTATATTATTTTGGAAATTTATAATGGATGTAAACCCATTGTTCTAGAGAGTCTTTTCAGGCCTCCCCCTGTTAGTGTCCTGATTCTATCTCGGGAAAAAAAATTTAAGATGTCTCTTACGGTGGGGAGCACATTTGTGTCTCTTCATACGAGTAACTCAGATTTTTTTTCCTTGGTCTTGTCTTGGAAGTAGGTATTATCATTCAGATATATCTGAATACCTACATATTCCTTGGGTAAACATTGATTTTGGAGAGTTCCCAATGGTTTAGTTATAGAAGAGTAAGTTTAACATTGTTCGATGTTATTGTTTGTTTAGGTAAATTGGTTGAGTATTGTTCATATTGTGTTTGTGGAGTTTTCATTTGGGATAAAGCCTTAATGTGCTTGATTTTTTCCGGAATGTGGTGTAATTTTTTTTGTGTGATATTAATCCTTCCTTAAATGATAACTGGAGGTGTTTTGGCCTATGGGGGTGAATCTTGAAAAAGAATTTCTTTTTGGTTTATCAGTTGGGTTTGGTTTTTGTATTTGTCCTTACTGTGGCTTTCTGAGGGCAGAACATTTTATGGTGGGGAGAATTTTCACATACATTACCTCTTTTAAATTTATTTTTTTCATTTAATTTTCATTATTTCTTTGTTTGGGGGGGTTTCACAAGCAATTTGGTGGAAATGGTGGGTTTTCGAAATTTGGGCCAAACCGTGAGCCCATTTCAAGATTTAAAAACCAATTTTGTTTATTTTATAACTCATTAATTTTTCAAGATTTTACAACAATTAAACTTCTCAATTGTCATAACCTAATATATAAAAACTATAATATCCATTTGGGCCTCATAAAAATCCATAATCATGGTGAATTTGGGTTTTTTATTATGGTTTTGGGCCAGCCCGAAAGCCCATTTCCTGCTTTAAGTTTTATTTTTAATATTTCAATATATCATTCAATATTTTCTATTATTCATTTATTTTACATCCCACTCGAAGCCAAAAACCTAAGGATCACCCCCATTATCTATGTCGCCGCTTTTGAGCCCATTTGTTTCGCGAATTTGGTCGAAACTTCTCTGGATTTATCAAATCGTCTAGATTTGAAGAGGTAAATTGTTTGTTTCCTAACTCCCTCAATTTCTCCTATTTTTCCATCATTTCCATCCCCACATGACCTTATCATCCCCATTAGAGCCTCCATATCAGGTTTGGTTGCTTGGAGATTCAAATTTTGGTGTATTTGGTTCGTTTGATTCAAGATGTTTCAAGTATGTTTTTTTCCTTGATTTCTTCCCCTTCCTTAGGGTTTCTTTCACCATTTCTTGAAGTTCCTCATGTACAGATGTTGAGGTTATAACCTAGGGTTTGATTTTATGTCTTTGTTGTGAAATATTGTGGTCTAGGTCTGTATTTGTCTTCCTTGAGGTGTGGCGGTGGTGCAGTTGATGTTTCGCACCATGTTTTGAGGGTTTCAACATAAAAGGTTGGCGATTCCATGTGTAATCATTTCTAGATGAGTTAGTTAGTTTGAATTACTTATTATGAGTGTTCCTAATATGCTTTGTGTGGTGCAAAAAAAATTTATGTTGGATTTGGTTAAGCATTTATTTTTATAGTTTCATTTTAGCCTAAAATTGGGTGTTTTTCATGGGTAACCCTTTGGGTATTGTTTGGGTGTGTTTTATAACTTATGAAATTGGTTTAATAAATCTTGTTTGGGCTGAATATTCTGATTTGGTAGTTTATTAGTGTTTTTTTAGGTTTTAAAGAGGTTTTTTATGGGTTTAAGGTGTAAAACCTTATTGTACTTCTTGAAATTGGTTTTGAAAACATGTGATTTTCATGTGGATCTTTTGTGGTATTGTTTGAGGTGTTTGTATAACACTTGGGGATAGATTAATAAATGTTTTTGGGGATTAAAATTCTGTTTTGAATTTTTATTGGTGTGATTTTGTCATTGAAAATTAGTTTTGAAATGGGTTTTATGTGAAAAGCTTTGGTACACTCTTTAGAATTGTTTTATGAAAGTTTTAAATGGTTTAGTGATTTACGTAAGGGGTGAAACCATATTGGGAAACTGTTTTGGATTGTTTATACTTTCAAATGGACCATTTTAAATGTGAATAGGTCTTTCATGTGATGTGTATCCTATTGTAAATGTTTTATAAAAATGTTTAATGGATTTACTAAAATTTGAAAGAGGTGTGAACGTGATGTGGGCTGTTTTTGTGAGTGCAATGTGAAAATTGGATTTTGTTTATAAAAAGGGTTTTATGAAACATGTGAGTGGGTTGTCATGTTATGTTTATCATATTTTTAGCGACTTTATAAAATTGTTAAAGGATGTGGTGTATTGTGAATGTTATGCAAAAAGTGTTGTGGGTTATTTTGGTGTGAGTTTGATTTCAAAACGCAGTTGAATGAAAAGTGGAATTTGTGACTTGTGTGATGTACATGGGGTTGTTTGGTTAATGTGTTATGTGTAAGTGATATTTTCATGTGAAAAATATATTTCTAGGATTGTTGAACTTGTTTGAGAACAAAGGGATACCTGGGTATCTAGGTGGGTGGATGTGTACTAGTATGCTAGTGAATTCGTGGGGTTTGGACTCAATTTCACATACCAAGATTGACGCATAAAACTCTAACTAAAATATGATTATTATGATTGGGGACCACTAGGTTATGGTTATGTTCCCTACTAGTGGCTCGTTCATGATAATAGATATTTGTTTGTGGTTACTCTCACCGAGATACAAGGTACATGGGACCCATAGCTACCTAGTGCCTAGGGGTTATTTCATATTGCTTGTGCTCATTAGATCATTTATACTTACCATCAGCATACGATATATTTGGCTGGAAAAAATCAGTAGATTTTGAATTTATTTTAAAAGTGTTGATTATTTAAATTAGCCCACTTGAAAACTGATATTTTTAGTTTCATATTTTAGAAATTGTAACTAGAAATTACATGTTTTTGAAAACTTGTGTGCTTTTCGTATTTGAATGTTTGTCATGTAGAATATCTTAGTGGTGGTATCCTACTAGGCATTGGCTCACACCCTACTTACACCTTTGGGTGTAAGTAGACTTGATTATTTTTGTCGTCGCGGGTTTGGGTACAACTTTTGTTCCAACAGTTCGGGTTTTTAGCGGTCCATCATGATACGGTGTTTTGGATATGGCTTGAGGGCGGTCCCTCTCTCCATGTTGAGGTTCTTGGGCTATCAATTGTGGGTTTCTTCAGTTGTTATAGTCTTCAATAATTGTTTTAAATTATGTAATTCAGTTCTAAAATTTTGTAAAATATAGTTTTGTTTGAAAAATCCATATTTGTTTTATTGGATTAATTCGTTGTTTTATGTTTATAAACTCAGGTAAATCATTTCCAAATTTCATTTTCTATTACCCAGGAACTTGTTCCAGCCCATGGGTATTGGGAACGCCCTTCGGGCCATGCCACAGGCTGGGTTTGGTGTTGTTTTTGATGGTGACCAAATTCGGTTTGTGACAATGAAACTCACTATAAAAACCATATATATGAATAGTATTTTGACTGTGGATATCACGCAATTTAAGAATGGTTTTTATAACTATGTGGCTACCCACAATCAACTGTGAAACTTGGTTTTCAAGTGACAGTGGCTACCACATAGTTAGTGCACAATTTTTCAAACTGTGGAACCAGATATGAGCTTCTAAAAATGAGAAATTACATTGATTACATCACTCTATTTAACCTCTAATCCCTTCATAATTACCCATTAAACTGAACCATTCTCTCTTTGATTCTCTAGGGTGTTCTCCTTGGTCTCATATTGAATTTCCATTGATCGTGATGAGTTTATTCAAGGTTTAATTGTTTTTTGGATTTTTTATTCACCAATTTCATGATTTACCTTTGATATCAATTTTATATTTTTCTTGAAATCCTATATGGTGTCGGATTACCATATCTGTGGTTTAGATTGATTTTTATGGTGGTTATCTAATATATAGGCTTTCAAGGATATGATATCTCTATTTTCCATGTATGTTTTTAAAGGTGAAATTTTTTCTCCATTGTAACAGTAGGCATTTATATACAATGGTTATATCACATAAATTAGACAATGTTCATGTTAATTCCTTTGGTTTGGTTTATTAAATTCATTTATTTTAAGTCTATGGGACTATTTTAAATAATTATATCTTTTTTGGCATGGTAAATTATTTTGAAAGGTGGTTTTCTTTAAAAATAGTTTTAGGCACATTATGTGTTTGATGAAATGCCTTAGAGATGATTTTTATTCATAAAAATGTATTATCAAGCAAAGAAGAGATGGTTATTTGTTTTGAAAATATTTTTTAAAATGTTGATAATGTTGTACAATAATTATTGTCTTCAAAGTAGAAAATTGGGAACCATGGGTGTGTTGGGTTATGGATATATGAAAATAATGGAGAGTATAGAACCACTAGGGGAATGATTAAGAAATTGATTGAATATAGTGGGTCTTTATATTAATATCATTTGTAGGATGTCTATATTTTTCTTCCTTCACATTTCTATGTCTGTATTCCAATAATATAGAGCTCAACATGATCTTGGTTAATTACATAATTGTATTATTTTAGGTTTGGTTGCTCACATGTTTATCTTTTGATATTGATGCCTTCTAAAAACTACCCTATATATTGACTTTCATATTAATTTTCATATTATTATGAATTTTAATATAATATTTCTTAAATGGATAACCAAATTAGATATTATGAAAAAAAATTAAAATTAAATAGCATTATAAAAACTGTTTAGTTTAAATCTAGAACTAAATGTTTCATCATTATAGATATTGTATTGAGTAATTGTGGTATCTTTATGGGCATTATTTCTCACACCATACTTTTAAGTTTGGGAATTTTTAGCCATTTTTTAAGGATGTAGGTTAATGGAAACACATTATGTGTCACAGAGGCTTCTCTTAACTATTATCTCCTTCATAGTGGATTGGGATGGTGGCGACAAACGGTTATAAAGAGACTTAGCATTGGGATTGGATATTTTTTCTCTTCAGATAGACTTTTGGAATAGTTTATAATGTTTCATTGTTTTCACCATTGTCAAACATGTTTTAATCTATTTGTTTGTATTTATTTTATTATACATGTGACATATTGTGATGTATTTCAAGGTGAAATTATTCCCATGATTTTTCTTATTGATGCTCTGGTGCTTGTTATCAGCTCGTGGAAATTAGGAATGCACTTTATTCTTGTGGTAGGATAGCTTGGATGACACGTCATGGTGGCCCATGTTTCTTTAGTACATTATTTGCACACACATAGCCTTTGATCCCAAATAGACCATAACACTATGAACTTCCTTTAATGTGAAATCACTTTAGATAAAGAACAGGTTCTTAAAAATTTTCTCATTGGATTCCCCTATAACATGGATTCCATTATTTATTTTTTACCTCCTTATTGTTAGGAGCCTTATTTTTTTCCTTGAACATTCCCTTAATATTTTTTAGTATTATTTTCTTTCTGCACCACTTTACTTTTAAATTTTACATCACCATCATAAAGCATGTAAGTGGTTGTATTAACCTTTTTTGGTCATGTAATCACCCATTTAGTTTATTTATCAATATTCCATATAATGTAATTTAAAATTTATAAGTAAATTTAATTTTTCGTAGTACCACAATACATTTATTAGTATTCTTGGTAGCATCGTTAGTATTCTTAATTATTTTGGATCTTTTACTAAATTCATTAAATGATTTTCTAAGCTTCCAACATTGTATTTTCTGAAGGAATTTTCACCTTATACTTAATTTACATCATGGTTGTTCACCTCCCATTTTTTTAAATTATATTTATAGTGATAATATTAAATTTTTTTTATCTCACTTAAATATTGTTTCGAGATCTATCGCATTTTTCTTGATCTAACTTTCCTTCTCAGGAATATATTTTACTTTTGAGACATCAAGGGTTTTTCGTAATGAATAATCCTCAATATTTAATGTTACCTTACTATTTAGTGTTTTTCTATTTAATTTCATGAATAGTATGATCTCCACTATAAGTTGAAACTATTTTAGTGTCTTCTCATTACTAGTTTATTCATCTCTGATCTCTGTTTCTTCTTCTCAACATGATGAATCTATAGGTCATTGTGATTTTTATACTGGTTTTTTCTATTCATTATTCAAGTCATGTTTTTATCTTTCAAATTATTATTTACAAAATGTAGAATCACAATTTGATAAAATATTCTTTTTTTTTGTATTGGACACAACCTTTCACCTATCCAAACATTCTCTAATGAGTCCACTAGAAATATTTATCTTCTTAGATGGTCTTATGGAATGAACATTTTCACCTTCTCTTTTTCATTCTTAGGGAAAACATTGCATCACTACTTGGCTATAGAGAATAATGAGATTAATTATTCAAAATCCATGGAATGATCTTTGAAATCAATTCTTCACCCTAAGGAATATTTGACACAACTTGCATTGATACTTTTCAAAAATTGAATTCCCCCTTTTTTCCTTTTCTCTTTGAGGTAGATCCCCTTCTTATCAAAAAAGCGAATAAAACATTTTTGAGTGTTTATATGGCCCACTCATCCATGTATTGATCTATAAGGGAAGAAATATCCATATTTAATTTATCCAAGAGGATTATCACTTTATTCTTTATGATGGAAGAATCTTTAGGGATTTCATCAATTATTTGAATTGACGTAAATATTTTGTTCATTTTAAGGATGAATTCATTCAGCAATTCATCTTTTATCATTCTAATATCTTCAAACTGAGAAAAATAGTTTTTTAACCAAAAATCTTTCACCATATTCTCTCCTTCAAGGATATCACGATGTTTCTTCTTGATTTTGACTATTTTATTCATTCCCATTACTTGTGTCAGCTATTTCTTTAAAAGGGATGATAGTAGGGTAGTGTGTTATCTCCCATAAACATTGATATTATTTTTAGCTATAAAAATATAGTAAATCCAAAATTTATAATGTCTATCTTCAATCCTAATGAAATCGAGAACAATGAGGTTATGTTATAGAATATATAGAACTATCATCTCTATTTATATATGGAACCCCTTTCCATCAAACATAGGGGATCACGTTTTTGAAGGTATTAATTAACTCAATAGATACCATCAATAAAATATAAAATACAATGAATGAAAACTTATATATGTAAGAATTGTACTAAGAACCATTTAAAGAAAACTTTGGTACCAATTTATCGGCCCTTGATAGAGGAGACCAACACTGAGTGGGGGTAGGGGTTAATCTGTTGTGATTAAAAGGAAAAACTCTCAAACTATGTCATTCTAAATATTGGATAGTGGAAATAAATCTTGATAATGATGATGTGATGATGAGAGGATGAATGAAAAAGACCACACTTGGAAACAGTTATTTTTATACAGTTCACTTACCCTTATTTTTAGGTTGATAATTGTTGTTGTGTAGTAGTTTTGATCCCACTACCCACATTACAATTTATTATCCAATGAACATAGAAAGGAGTGAGGGTATTTTCTTGAAATGTGATTAAAATATTAATAAAAGGTTTCAAAATGACTCATAACAATTGATTCATATACCACATGTTTCATCTGAATTTGAACTCTGTTTACACCCTTGTTCTACTCTTCAATAGCCTATGGAATTCTTCTTTTCAATGTTGAATGTATCACTCTTAATTCCTTGTTTTAATCACACACATCATATCTAGGAAGATAATCATATTTATATATAAACTATATTATAGAATGATTCCTCTATTTATAGTGAGATACTAATATCTAAAAGTTATGTGATATTTAATCCCAAATATCACAATGTATCCTGGAATATCTCTAACTCACATTCTATTAGGGGTGATTTATTGTAACATGAATGGATTGGTAATTTCATAACTATAAGTCCACCAAACTTCTATAGCTAGACATATCTCATCATGGAACCTGAATTGTTGTATGGTATTCCATGAATCTATTAAACGATTAAAATATAAATCCTTTGTTCCCAGGATGTAGTGGATTGGTTTATCCTACTACATTATGGTCGTCTTCACTTCATCACCCCTTATGGCATGAACCATTTTTTAATTACATGATACCACTCAACTCCCAAATCGATGCAGTATTGAATTCTCCAAGGTTGTTCTTTATGGTGTCATGAACCAACCCATGATACCTTTGACTCGGGTACATAGACCAGTTTTTGATATGGCCCAATGGTTATTCCCAATCTAAATGATATAGTAACTAGTGCATGGGATCAAGGAATACACCTTTTGAAACAATTTGACCAAGAAATAATCAAATAATTAGGTCCTGATGAAGAACCCAACATGATTTCACAATATATTAGCAGGTCATGCACTCAATCACATTACATAAATAAACATCTCATATTCCTATTATAATGACAATAAAATAACAAATAAATATAATAGAACAAGCTACCAATAGAGTGAAATATGAAAGGTACATCATAATTCTAAAAAAAGGGAATGGGATGGGATTCTGAATAGGTGATTCATGATCAATATACACATACCAATTAAAAAATAAATGAAATAATATGATACCCATTATTATGAATTATGAGTGAATAACACTCCCATGTCATCTCTATAACCCAATATAATATAATCATAATTACCTTCCACCTCTAATAAGTGTCTTTACCTTTACTGCACTAAAAAAAATACTTTCATACAATAATTGTTCTATGTAAGGTGTGAGAAAAATCATCCCCATAGGATCCCACCAACTGTTTTATATACAATATTTTTTAAAAAAATATAATCAATCTAATTTTCAAATAATAACATTAAATTTGTTTTTAAATAATTTTAAAAATGATAATTTGGATCATGATACATAATTTTTATCAAGCCAAACAAGTAAATAAAATATAAATATAACATGTCCTTTTAGAACACAAAACATAGGAATGATTTCTATGGTTATTAAGGTATGTGTTTCTTAATGAATAGCTTCATGATAAATTTAGAGAAATGAATAAGATAACTTCATTGGCCAATGTAAATGTGTAGGAAATTACTTCACTGGTTAGGATGTCATGCCTAACTAGTGGGGGGGACCTTCACCCAATTTTGGATTTCTTACCCAATTACCTATGGATTCCCATGAGGTATAACCATGTAATAAATTATTCTAATAGTGTATGCCACATAAATAGTTTACAAACATCATTCATTTCACATGTTACAAACTTTAAAACCCCATTTTACATTCAAAACTAAATGAAGAACCAAGGGCCTCACTAAAAACCTAAATCAGTTTTCAAATCATCCATAGAAAACATTAATACCATTTTATAAATCAGGTTATATAAATCCAAGTATCAAAGGTCAAATTATCAATGTGGGATATTGAAATAATAATATCTACCACATAAATCGAAAAAAACCTGGATGAATCCACTAGATATTAAGGTAAAGTACCCTTTGAGACCAAGAAGAAGACATAACAGATGAATAAAAAACCAAATAAATTTGGGTAAAGGAAACAATAGGAATATATGTATTTATGATTGAGAAAAAACCAAGAAAGAATGAAGGTATGGGTCAAAAGAGAGGAATAGATCAAGTTATTACTTTTCAAGTGATTCCAAATGATATTTCACCAAAACATTGATGATGATGAAAAGAAGAGGAGGATTTCATATATAAGGGACCTGGTGTAATAAAAATTGGGATAATAAGAGGGTTATGAGTTGTTATATTAGGTATGGGTAGTTTAGGGAATTTAATTTTCAATTTTTTAAAAAATATCTAGATACCCACTATAGTGTGCTCCCATGATGTAGAACTAAGACACCCAAAGTTTAGGCCTCCATAGTGTGTTGTACCTACTCTATAGAACAACCTCCCTTGGGATCCCCTCGATACACCGCAACACACTCCCTACATAGAATGGTATATGGTAAAAAAATATAGAAAAAATATGCCTCAATTTCCAAATGGAATAAAAACAAAAATAACATAGAATTAAAAATACTAAATAAAAGATTATGTAACTGAAAAAAAACCACATGGGTCTGAAAATTTTCCCCACCATATCACATTTTCCTCCAATAAAGTCCACATGACACTTGATATAATAATTAAATAGGTTATTACTCCCACATGAATGCTTCCCACTTTCAATTCTCATGTGAATCAACACCATGCATCCAAAACAAACTAGAAAACGATTAGAAATACTCTAAAGTACTTTGAAATGTGATTCAATGATATAAATTGGTTTCTCAGTGATAGATAAATAATGCTTCATCTCAATTTATTCCCAATTTAGAACATGTGGAGGATATTATTGATACCTATTTAGTTGATTGACATGAAACATGTACTGATTGTTCATTAACTGATATGGGAATACCAAATAGTTAGAGACCTTCCAAATCCACATAAAGATCTAGAAGGGTCCTACAAACCGTAGGGAAATGTTTCCTTACATTCCTAAAATCTGGTGGACTAAAAAAGATTATACCTTCAAGAAAACATAGACTCCCACTAAAAATTTCAATGTATTATGATGGTGGTACATATAATTTTTTTGGAAACTCTGAACCATAAAAATATGTTATTGAATATCATAAAAAATTTATAGTCATATTCTTGACAAGGATAAGTACCATTAGAGAGGTTTCCCCAACCTTATTCTATCATAAGGGATAGTAGTGTGGCCGAACATAAATATCTTCGAACAGGGCCATCTGACTGGAGGATTAATAAATTTTATTATAATTAAATTTTACCAATCCCAAATGGTTATCCCATGAACCACAAAAATTTAAAAAAAGTCCCAAAGAATATCTTCTACAATCTAAATATCCCAATATATTTATATATATCTCTTTTGTGTGATCTCATCACCCCTTATAGGAATTTCCCAAACCAATAAGTTAAACAAGGATCTCTACAAGATATAATGGTAGAAGGTACACCATTAAATCACATAATCAACTATATGTATAGATTCATGAGTTCCTCCAACTTCAAACTATCATTGATTGGTAAAAATGGGAAGATTAGGATATCAAACCAATCACCACCTATAACGCCCCAGTATTCCATGGTATTTTTTCCTTTGAATAATGCAATAGTTTGCGTTGTATGCAACTTTGAGATTCTAACACACCACGACCAATCAAATTAGTCGTTGTGAATAGTAATACCCACTTTTTAAAATTTTATAAATTTTATATTTCAAAATAAAATTTATTTTTGGATTCAGAATATCAAAATTATCTTAGGGTTAATTTTTCATACATTTCTGAAAATTTTCAATTTTTAATGAATAGTGAAAAATAATAAATTTTATTTAAAAACAACTTTTTTAATCGAAATGATTTATAGTGTTAAATTATACATTTGAGTGGTTTTAAATTATCATTAGATTATATTTTTATCATTAAAAATAATTTAGGTCATTGGATGTAATTTCACATTTAAACTGCACATAAACTAGTGTCAATCTTTTAAGAGTTATTATTTCTTAAAAAACACGATTTTTTTGTTTTGACAACAAAAATTAATTTTAAATTAATTTTTTCAACTTATATGTTTTGAATTTGAAAAATGTATTACATATTTGGAATCAAGAGGTTCAAATTGTGTAATAGGTAACTTTTATTTTTAGACATTATGAATATTTATTTCAATTAAATGTTATTTACCATGGTTAAAGGGTCAATCTCATAAATAAGGGTAAACAAATAATATTACAATAATATTAAATTACCCTAACATGTGTCCTATTTATATTTTTTGATACAAGTATGACCATGGGAATCCTTGGGTTGATTTTGGGACCCCATGGAGCCACTTGAGAGTGATAATGACACTTTATATTAATTAATTTAATGTAATGGAAAAAATAACATAAACATATATCTTAAGTATAATAATTTTTACAAAGGGATTTATAAGTTATCTTTTAGAATATAAATATTCATTTTATATCTACATGTATATATTACATCATGGTATTTTTTTATAATTTTTAGACATCAAATAAATAAAATTATTTATGACACGCTTTTGATGCAGTGTTTACCTCATTAAAATATGATTTAAATAAATAAGATTATAAAAATTAAACAAATATCCAAAACCTATCCAATTATTATTAGATGATTTTATTTCAAACATGAGTCATTGTTTCTTCTACTTTAATGAGTTTTGGACCATTATAAACTGAAAATAATTATATAACAAAATAACATTTTCAAACATTCCTGAAGAGCCCCTCCTCCCCTTATAAAATCCATCACCTCTAACCCATTTCTCGCACATCTCAAGCACCTTGGCTCATGAAAAATCTACCCAATTAATCTCTATACATACCTCTATTCCTCTTAGAATCCTTACCTTAGGCAGAAGGCACATCAATGAAGCCTTTTGCTTCAAACAAAAGGGAGTTACCTGATTTAAAGGAAACATCTCCTCTTAAGTTCTTTTATTTTATTTTATATCTCCAACCACTAAAAAATCTTTATTTATTTATTTTATAACAAAACCAGTATCCTCAATATACTATGTTGTTGTTATGAGAATTATTTGAAGTACACTTACGTACACCTCCATCTAATGGGTATAGAACATAATTTTTCTATGGACGATGAACTACTACCTCACAAAACGATGATTGTTCAATCTTCTACTACCACCTTTTATGGGGTCCATTCTGATTGAACTATATTTATATATGATATTTATTTTATCTATATTCTTATATAAATATCTTTTACAGTATACCTTTATTCTTTCCATCATGTTTATATATGATACTTTCATTTGAGGAAGTGCGGACTACCGTCCCCTCAAAGTGATATGACTCGTTCATACCATACATGGAATGTATAAAGGATGGTGTTAATGAACTTATGTAAAAAATATAAAATATTATATTATACTATAATAATAATATATCTATGTATCATTTTGTTTTCTTTCCTTTTAAAATAAAAAAAATGAAATGGAAGTAGCATTTGTGCGTACGTACGGATTACCGACTCCATGAACACGATGAGATTCATTCCCCATCGTAACCATTAAACAATAATTTTAATTTTATTATTAAAAATAATATTTTATAATATTTTATCATTATAGATATTAATCAAATACATTGTATTTGTAAACACATGACTTACGTAACAAAACATATAAAGGAAAACGAATCAGTTAACACCCGAAATAATAATACTATAAAAATATTATTAACAAATTGATATTAGAAGATCATATATGATATCATATTTATGTATGTGGTTAATTTATAGTTTAATAACAATTTTTTAACTATTATACAATAGTTTAATATTCCTTTAACTATGTAAAAGTATAAGGTGAGGGTTAATTTCACAATCTCTTTATTATCAGAGGTTGTTTTTACCTAAGTATCTGCTGGGACCTCTTTATCATCAACATCTGTGTTTCTTAAAAATTTATTTCAAATTTTTTTAATATTTACATGAATATGGGTTAAAATAATTTATATCCTTGTTTTAATTTTTATAAAATGGTTTGAAAGGAATCTTTTCGTTATTTTCCAAATAAGGTACATTATGTCCTTTTTGAAAAATTATGGTAAGAATGTTTTTTAACTTATACGGCAGGTGCATTTATTCAACACCATTATAAAAACTTTGATTATTCCCTAAAAATCTTATAATAATATTTTCAAAATATTTTTTTTATTTTATAATTACATGAATTTTAATTGTTTTCAAAATAGATTGAGATATTTCTCTCAAATAGTTTTGATTTCATCTATGTCAACATCCTTCAATGGATTTTAAACTTGTTTGAAGTTAATTTGTTATGATACCAGTATTTCATATAGTATTGAATGTTTTTTGATATGTTTTACTATGGATGTGTTATTTTCATATCATTCATGGTTTATATTTAATGTATTAACATTTCTTATGATAGTTTGAGTATAAATGTTTATGTTATGTTTCATCCTTTTCATATGATAAATGCATTAGACATAGTAAGGGACAGGTGCAGCCCGCTATAGATCCTCGATGCATCGATAGGTCTCATGAGAAAAACTAGTGTCCTGGCACAAGCCTTTGAAAAAATATTATTTGTATTCTTGGAACGAGGCCTTGAATATGTCGTTATGATTTTCGGAATTATGCATTCCATCATTATGAAATTAGTTATTGATATTACATGTTATTATTTGACTAGTAGAATATCCATGTGAATAAGTAAATGGAATTATTTGAGGTATATTTTTCATATTATGCTAATGTTTAAGTTGAAAAGTCTTTTCTTTTAGATTTATACATTGCCTTAAATGTTTTTGCTTATTTATGAAGTTTCCTCTATATTGTTATCCTTACTGAGCATCTGATATCACCCCTTTTTATGTCTTATTTTTTCCAGGATGTGAAGAAGTATTTTATGGTTGATCTATAGAGATAGGATAAGGTATATAACTATGTTCAAATTGTACAAAATGTTGTTGTTGTTTTTGTCTCATGATATAATGCAAAACCTATGTATGTATCTAGTAATTCCAAGGCTACTAAACTGATCAGTCTTTCGGGATTTCATCCCTTGTGATCATTCCAATGTATTGACATAATGCACTGACTCCAGGATTCTAGGGTTGGGGCATTATAGTTGGTATCAGAGGAATTTTATTAGAAACCTTGCAAACTAGATTTATATAAACCATGATTATAGAACATTAACCAAAGCTATTCTTTGAGGATTAGTATAGAAGAACATCCTATAATTTTGGTAATGTAGAAATTTTGTGAATTTTCCAAGAAATACATCTCTGACAGGATACGAGCAAGTAGAGGCGGCTCTGGTACAGATGTACCTAGGAGTGAAAACTCTGACAAGGAGTTTCGGGCTTGACCTGGGGTATCCTGGTACACGACAATGAGCCTTGATGCACTCTTTGTTGTGAAACTCTAGGGGGATATTCTTAGCATAATTCACATTGTCTTTAAAACCCATTGTGAATGATTTTTGAGTATATACCTTATCAAAGAAAATAGTTTTATGATTATGGATTATATCCATAAACTGTTCAATTTATGTTAAGTGTTTTAAATTTTTGGGATTATGTATTGTGATTCATAAACTAATCTCGTGTATGAAATTGTTTAGTAATGGCACCAAGTGGAAGGAATGAGAACCATATCAACACACATAATCCATGTAGGTATTTCCCTCCTACTCAAGATAATTATAGTGGAGCCGGTGATGCAACTAGTTCTAATTAGCTTATCACGATACTGGGGAATCTCACTCAGGTTATTAATAATAACCTTACCTGTATGGATCACCATGATCCACAATGCGGACGATCAATGTTAGATAAATTCATGATGAAACAACCACAAAAATTCAACAGAAATATAAATCCATTTGTATTTAATAAAAGGATAAGTTCCTTAGAGAAAATATTTCATTCTTTGGGGAGTAGCGAAAGGGAAAAAGTTGTCATTGATGTTTATCGCCTCACGGGAGATGCAGATCAATGGTGGTCATTAATTCAAAACAAAAATGAAGATATAAAAGTACCAAATATGTAATGGAGGGAGTTTAAAGAGATTTTATTACAAAAATACTTTCCTCATGACCATTGAGTGCATGTGGAAAGAAAATTTCTTATTTTGTGGAAAAAAGAGGATGACAGTGTCGGAAAGTATGAGGCTTACTACATAAGGTTATCAAGACATGCAACAGATTATGTACGTAACCCAATGAGTAAAATTGATCGATTCTTTTATGGGTTAAAACCATTTCTCCATCGAGCATTAGTCTCACAATCCTTCTCAATATATTAATATATTGTCTCATGTGCTTTCAATATAAAAAAGGAATTCTTTAAGTCGTACAACATTAAAGCAAAGAAAGAGAAGAAGAGGTCTGTTGAACACTCCAGAAATGGAAAACAAAGGAATACGGGAAAATTTGAATATCTATCTTATGGTAAATGTGGGAAAAACACCCCTGTACTTTCCTGAAGGGAATGGTACTTTGTTACAAGTGTGGTGAAAAAGGCCACCAATCACGTGATTACAAGGGAATGAAAGAGGTTGTTAATGTTGAATGCAACAATTGTAATGAAAAGGGGCCTTATGAAAATGAATGTCTTAATCTCTTTGTAAACTTACCTCATAAAAGGCCTAGGGATCCAGGGCAATATTATGTGATCACTACTGCTGAGGTTGAAGCTCTAAAAGAAATAGTGGCAGGTAATTTAATGGTTTCCTCAATTTTAGCCAATTCTTTATTTGATTCTAGATCATCTCATTTTTTTCATATCTTCCTAGATTTCTATGAAAATTATATATTTCCAATTTGATTTAACAAGGGATAAGTTAGTCAAAAATCTTAAGGGAAGTATCATTGCTACAATGTTTTGACAATTAGACCCCATTAGGGCATATAATGTTTATTTATCCATTTCTCTCATCATCATACCTATGATTTAATTTGATATAATCCTCAGTATGGATTGGCTTTCGGACCATGATGTAAAAATTTATTGTAAGAAGAAGGAGGTTAACATTTTTAAAGATGATAAGGAATACCTTATCTTTAGAGTAGAAACTCCACCATCTGATTCTTATCTAGATCTACCCCATGTAGCTCTAATAAATTAAATTATTGGGGAGGAAGTGAGTGAAATAACTATGTGTGATAAAAGGAATGTTCAAATAGAGGATGTACCTATTGTATAAGAATATGTAAATGTATTTCTAGAGGATTTACCTGGACATCCTTCAGAATGAGAAATTAAATTTTCTATTTATTTAATTCCTTGTTTAAGGCCCATATTGAAGAGCCCTTATAGAATTACCATGGTTAAATTAGTGGATCTAAGGAAATAACTAGAGGAGTTAAGTAATAAAGGATTTATTCACCCCAGTGTTTCTCTATGGGGTTCCCTTGTTCTTTTTGTTAATAATAAATATGGATCTATGAGGTTTGCATTGACTACGTGGAGATCAATGCTATAACAATAAAGAACAAGTATCCCCTACCTCGCATTGATGATTTATTTGATCAACTTCATGGAGGTCAATATTTTTCAAAGATTGACCTTTGATCTAGATATGATCACTTGTGTGTGAAGACGGAAGAAATTCCAAAGACAACATTTTGAACTAGGTACGAGCATGATGAGTTTACAGTAATTCCTTCTGGACAGACTAATTCACTCTCTATCTTCATGGATATAATGAACAGAGTTTTCAAGGAATATCTTGATGACTTTGTAGTGGTATTTTTAATGATATCTTGGTATAATTTGAATGCTACGAAGATCATGAAAATCCCTTGCGCACTATTCAAAAGACTCATAGAAGAAATAAATTATATGGGAAGTTCAGAAAATGGGAATTCTGGATTTAGGAGATTTCATTTCTTGGTCATATTGTCTCTAATGATGGAATCTCTATTGATCCTTTAAAGACCAAGGAAATCGCAGAATGTCCACCACTGACAAGTATAACAGAGGTACACAGTTTTATTTGTTTAGCAAGTTATTATCGACGTTTCATCCAAAATGTTTCCCAATTGGAAAACCCATTAACCAAGATCACACATAAAGGGGTTAAACTTTTTTGTAAAAAAGAGTGTGAATAATGTTTTGAAGAACTGAATAGATGATTAGTCAATGCTTCTATATTGACTCTGCCATTGTGGAATGATGGGTTTGTTATTTATAGTGATGCTTCAAGGAATGTACTTGGTTGTGTCATTATGAAAAATGATGGGGTTATTGCGTATACATCACAATAGCTGAAAATTCATGAACAAAACTATCTCACTCATGATCTTGAGTTAGAAGCTATAATCTTTGTTCTAAAGATATGAAGACAAAATATCTATGGTAAAAAATGTGAGATTTATACTGATCACAAGAGTTTGAAGTATATTTTCACACAAAAAGAACTCAAAATTAGGCAAAGGAGATGGCTCAAACTACTCATGGATTATGATTGCTCCATACACTACCACTCGGGGGAGGCCAATAAAGTGGATAATTCTTTTAACAGAAAAGATCATGGAGTTTTGAACAAGATGAGAGTTGAAAGGGATCCTATATTCATGTATCTAGTAAAGATGGATATGTGAATAATCATGTATGTTGAAACATCAATGATTCTTCAAATGGTTGCTAAACCATCTTTTCTTGAAAGGATAAAAAGTTCTCAGACTGATGATGAAGTGTTTCAAAAGAAAATTAAAGATGTGAATGATGGGAGATTAATCTACATCTTATATGAATATGGGATTTTTAAATTTGGGAAGAGACTTTGTGTTCCTGACATACCTAATATAAAAAGGGAATTGTTGGATGAGGTGCATAGCTCCAATTTCTCTATACACCCTACTAGCACAAAGATGTATTCATATTTTAAGGAACACTTTTTGTGGGAAAACATGAATAGAGAGGTTGCTGATTATGTGTCAAGATATATGGTTTATCAAAAAGTGAAAGCTGGAAGGCAACATCCTAGAGGATTCATGAAACCTCTTACCAAACCTGAGTGGAAATGGGACGATATTACGATGGACTTTGTCATGGGGCTACCAAAGACTCCTAGAAAGAATGATGCAATATGTGTCATTGTTGATCGTCTTACCAAGTTAGCTCATTTTCTGGCTATAAGAGAAGATTTAACACTTGAACGTCTGGAAAGACTATATATTAATGAAGATGTAAGACTTCATGGAGTACCCCTATTGGTTTTTTCTGACCATGATCCCCGTTTTACATCAAGATTCTAGAAAAGTCTTCAGAAGGCCTTGGATACTGAACTTCGTTTGAGCACAGCCTACCGCACTCAAACTGATGCACAATCAGAACAGACTTTTCAAACATTAAAAGACATGTTGAGATATTTCTCACTTGACATTCAAGGTTTGTGGGATCAATATTTACCTCTGGTGGAATTATCCTATAATAATAGTTTCCATTCAAGTATTCATATTGCACCATATGAAGCCTTATATTGAAAAAGATGCCGCACACCAACTTGTTGGGATGATGTTAGTGAAAAAAACACGTAGGCCTAGAACATGTTGAGGAAATAATGTAAAAGGTTATGGTTATCCAAACCAACATCATAGCAGCTCAATGTAGGAAAAATAGCTATGCCGATAACTAAAGGAAAGATTTGGAATTTCAAGTAAGAGATCATGTTTTATTGATGGTATCTCTTAGTAAGGGAGTTATATGATTCGAAAAGAAAGGAAAATTAAGTCCCAGGTATATCGGACCTTTTGAAATTCTAGAACGAATTTTATTTGTAGATTATCATTTGTAAATGCCTCCAAGTCTCTCCAAAGATCATGATGTGTTCCACGTATCACTGTTAAGAAAATACATGTCTGACCCAATGCATGTACTCACCTATGAATATATATAACTGGATATCGATCGGTCTTATTGTGAAGAGCCTATAATAATTCTTGATACCAGTGAACATGTGTTGAGAAACCAGATGACTCATCTGGTGAATGTTCTATGGATAAATCATAAGATTGAAGAGGCAACGTTGGAACCTGAAGAACCTATGATGAAGAACCACCGAAATATTTTTTTGTAGTAGTATTCTAGAAATTTCAAGAATAAAATTACTTGTAGGAGGGAGTAATCTAACACCCCAATATTCCACAATATGTTTCCCTTTGAATAATTCCATATCTTGCATTGTACGTAACTTCGAGATTCTAACACACCACGACCAATCAAACCAGCCGTTATGAATAGTAATACCAACTTTTTGAAATTTTATAAATTTTATCTATCAAAATAAACTTCATTTTTGGATTTAGAATATCAAAATTATCTTATGGTGGGTTTTGGGTACTTTTCTGAAAACATTTAATTTTTAATGAATAGTGAAAAATACTAAATTTTAATTAAATACATCTTTTTTAATAGAAAACATTTATAGTGTTAAATTATACATTTTAGTGGTTTTAAATTATCATTAGATTATACATTTATCATTTAATATAATTTAGGTTATTTTATGTAATTTCACATTTAAACTGGACTTAAACCAATGTCAATCTTTTGATAGTTATTATTTCTTAAAAACACACTTTTTGTTTTCACAACGATAATTAATTTTAAATTAATTTTTTCCACTTCTGTGTTTTTAATTTGGAAAAATGGATTTCATATTTGGAATCAGGAGGTCCAAATTGTGTAAATACGTAACTTTTATTTTTTGACATTATGAATATTTACTTCAGTAAATATTTTATTTACCATTGTTAATGGATAAATCTGGTAAATAAGGGTAATCAAATTTTATTATAATATTATTAAATTACTCAAAAATATATCATATTCCTATTTTTTGATACATGTCCGACCATGGGAATCCTTTGGTTGATTTTGGGACCACATGGAGCCACTTGATAGCAATAATGACACTTTATATTAATTAATTTAAAGTAAATACTAAATGGCATAAACATATAACTTTTGGTAAAATAATTTTTAGAAGAGGTTATTTAAGTTTTCCTTTTGTATATAAATTTTCATTTAAAGGCTAAAAATATTTCCTACATCATGGTATTTTATTATAATTTTTAGACAATAAATAAATAAAATTATTTATGACACACTAATGATGCAGTGTTTACCTCATTAAATAATGATTTAAATAAATGAGATTATAAAAATTGAAACAATATAAAAAACCCAACCAATTATTATTGGATGATTTTATTAAATACATGAGTCATCGTATATTCTACTTTAATGAGTTTTTTACCTTTAAAAACGTAAAATAATTATAAAATAAAATAATATTTTCAAACATTCCTAAAGAGACCCTCCTCCCCCTTATAAAAATCCTTCACTTATAACCAAATTCTCTCACCACTCAAGCCTCCTGGATCATCCAAAATCTACCCAATTAATCTCTCTACATCCCTCTATTCCCCTTAGAAGACTAATTTTATGCAGAAGGCACATCAAGTAAGACTTTTGGTTCAAACCAAAGGGAGTTACCCGATTTAAAGGTAACATCTCATCTTAAGTTATTTTCTTTTATTTTACTTCTCCAACCCCTATAAAATCACTTTATTTCTTTATTTTATAACAAAAATTGTATCCTTAATATACTAGGTTGTTTTAATGAGAATTATTTGAACTACATGTACACACACCTCCATCAAATGGGTATAGAACATAATGTTTCTGTGGATGGCGAACTACTATCTCACGAAATGATGATTGTTCAAACTTCTACTACCACCTCTTGTGGTAGAAATTATGAGGAAACTATAATTATATATGATATATATGACATTTAATTTATCTATAATCTTATTTAATTATCTTTTATAGAATACATGTATTCTTTTCATGTTGTGTATATAAGATAATTTCATTTAAGGAAGTGCGGACTACCTCCCCCTCAATGTGATATGACTTGTTCATACCATACATGGAACATATTAAGGATTGTGTTAATGAACATATGTAATTTATATAAAATATTATATTATACTGTAATAATAATATACCTATGTATCATTTGGTTAACATTCCTTTTAAAATAACAAAAATGAAATGGAAGTAGCGTTCGTGCATATGTATGGATTACAGTCTCCACGAACATGATGATATCCACTACCTATCGTAATCGTTAATGAATAATTTTCATTGGATTGTTAAATATAATATTTAAGAAACATTATATCATTCTTGATATGAATCAAATACATCCTATCCATAGAAACATTACTTACGTAACAAAACATATAAAGGAAAACGAAGCAGTTAACACCTGAAACAATGATACTTCTAAAATATTATTAACAAAGAAATATTATAAGATCATATATGATATCATATTTATGTATGTTTTTCATATATAATTTAATAAAAATTATTTAACTATTATACAAGAGGTTAAGGTACCCTCAACTAATGGAAATTACAAGGTAAGGGTTAATTCCACAATCACTTTATTTTTCAAGGTTTTTTTTATGTCAGTATCTACTGGGACCTCTTTATCATCCACATTGTTGTTTCTTAAAAATTTATTTCCAAACATTTTTACTATTTACTATACTATGGGTTAAATTCATTTATTCTCTTGTTTTACTTTATATTTTACGGTTTGAAAGGAATCTTTCTATCGTTTTCCTAACAAGGTACTTTATGACCTTTTCGAAAAATTAAGGTAAGTATGTTTTTTTAAATTATAAAGCAGATGCAATTATTCCCCACCATTATAACACCTTTGAAGCTTCCCTTACAATCTTATCATAATATTTTCCAAATAAATGTTTTCTTTTATAATTACATGACCTTTAAATGATTTCAAAATTGAAAGAGATCTTTCTCTCAAAAGGATTTGATTTCATATATGTCAACATCCTTTATTGGATTTTATACTTGTTTGAAGCTGATTTATTATGATACAAATCTACCATATAGTATTTAAGGTTTTGTGACATTTTTGACTATGGATGTGTTATTTTTATACCATTCATGGTTTATAGTTAATGTATTAACATTTCGTATGCTAGTTTTAATACAAATATTTATGTTATGTTTCAACCATTTCATATGAGAAATGTATTTGAATTAGTAAGTGATGGGTGGAACATTCTATAGATCCCCGATACATCGGTAGGTCTCATGTGCAAACTAGTGTCTTGGAAAAATGCCTTGACAAAATCCTATTTGTAATCTTGGAAGGAGGCCATGACTGTGTAGTTATGATGTCCGACATTATGCATTCCATCATTATGAAATTAGCTATTGATATTACATGTGATTATAAGACAAGTAGAATATCCATGTGAGTAAGTAAATGGAACTATTTGATCAATATTTTCAGTATTATACTGATGTTTAAGTTTAAAAGGCTTTTTTTTAATTTTATACATTTCCATAAATGTTAAAGCTTATTTAAGAAGTTTCTGCTATATTGTTGTCCTTACTGAGCATCTGAGCTCACCCCTTTATATGTTTTATTAAACCATAGATGTGAAAAAGTATTTTATGGTTGACCTGAAGGGATAGGATAAGGGATATAATTGTGTTCAAAGTGGACAAAATGTTGTTGTTGTTTTTATCTCATGATGTGATGTAAATCTTATGTATGTGTCTAGTACATCCAAGGCTACTAAAGTGATTGGTCTTTTGGGATTTGATCCATTGTGATCATGCCAATGTATTAAAATAATGCACTGACTCTGGGCTTCTGGGGTCCGGGCATTACACCACCGATATAGAATTCTTACATCTAAGAGTTTGAGTAAACCCAATAATAAAGTACCTCGACCCCTCCTCCCATTTCCAAGTAGTGAGGGAAAGGTACTAGAAAAAACCAAATGGTTTCTATGTATGGACTTAACCTGATGACAGGTATAACATGAAGACTTGAAATCATGTATGTATCATCTCATGCTTAGACATAAATATTCGTACTTCGTATAATAATAGATTTTGTAGGAACTAGGACGAACACCCCATTAAGATATAGCATAATCTTCCATCATTTCCATTATCATAGATAAAGATACCACACACCTATTCATAAAACAAAGAGCGCCTTTAAGGGATTGATACTACACATTGGTGCCCTTCCTATGATATATAGTTTGTCTGGTACGACAGAACTCTCCAAACTTTAATTTTTCTTGAGAAATGATATTAAGGAGAGGAGTCAACTAAATTTTGAAAATAAACATAACCACCTTCTATTCCTTCTCCGCCTAAGTAATATCTTCTTCAAGTCTCATATAGTTCAACTCTACAATAGATTCCTTTACTATCTGAGATGGAATTTTCCTACTAAAATAATTTATGGCAACATTACCCTTGTAAAAAATGTTAGTGGGATATAAGTAAAAAATTTGAAGATGTTCCACTATCCACCACACTCTATGGTTTAGATAATTCTATGAGAAAATATATCTCATTATATTTTGATCCGTGATTCCCATAAACATTTCACCAAATAGATAATATCACTAATACATAATCACATGAGTTAGAGTTTCTTGATTAAGGTCATGGTAAGATAATTCCTCCCATGAAGATGGGGATTTCAAGACCCATAAGACAATAAATAGTTTCAATTATTAAGGATGCATCCCATACCCACACAAGATGCATCACAAAAGGCCACATGTCCCTAATTGTATTCAAGAAGAATCAATATATAAGTTGTGTTTAACTCCTAATCAAGCTCAATGAATGAGTTTGTACATTCTGATGTCTATAAAAACATTAATACTTTTTTAGTGAGTCCATCCAATGGACAAACCAAATTAAGAAATTAATTAATGTAACAAATAATAACCCTATAATCCCAATATTCTTCATATCTTACAAAAATTGGGATTTTCCAAACACATAATGGCCTTCACCTTCTCTACATTGATTAAAATTATTTGTTTAGACACCAATTGCACCAATAAATTAACCTCTTAGACCCAAAATCTATATTTGGATAACTCAGATTAAATACATGCATCCTAAAGAATCCTCAATAAGATCCTCAAATTTCTTTCATACCCCCTCTGATTTAGAACAATCTATAATTACATTAGTGAATAGAACAATGATTGAATTGAGTTACTGATAAAATATCTAGTTCATCAGTTCCATGAAGACTTCAGTAGCATTAGATCATCCAGAAAACATCAAAAAATACTATTAGTGGTCATACCTTCTCCAAAAGGCCATATGATGATTTTTTTAATCCCTCTCAATAATTTAATGATATCCTCATTGAAGTTCAATATTAGAAAACCATTGTTACCTTGTTTACTAATAAAATAAATTTTTAATGAGGGGTAGGGAATATTTATTCTTGATAGTGACTCCATTAATATTCTTATAATCTATGCACAATAAGAGAGAACCATCTTCCATCCTGGAATAAAAAAAGAACTGATGGATCTCAGGGAGACACACTAGTGTGGATAAACACCATATCCTTTTTTTCATCTGTCATAATTTTAAGTTCCTTCAGTTTAGCTAGATGCATATGATAGGATGAAAATGATATCAGTTTTATTCCCAAAAAATTAAAGAAAATTTAATAACACATTCAAGAAGAATCCCTAATAAATTTTCTAGGAAAACCATTAGAAATTATTGAACCACATGATGTAACACACTCCTAGAAATTATGTCATCAAAATCTATAAATAAGGATAATACCTGACACAAAATATCACTAACCTAAAAAAATGGATGTCCTTACTAACAAAACTGAAGATCCTATTCCCCTTGAAATAGATGAATTCTCGAGTTTGAGGTAAATAAATACATACTTCAATGATAAAAATTAATATGGGCCTTATAAGACATCATCCAATCCATTCTAATAACTATTTAAAATGTTATATGTTAAGGATTATAAAATCCTAATAAAATTCCACTTCAGACATCAAGATGACATAAAGGGGAGATCAAAATCTATGCTATTTCAAGATATGAGTCAATATTTACGTGGAATAAACATTAAAATATGAGGTAATATTCTAATATTACAGAGTATAAGTAGATAAAATTAATAATAATCACATGTATCAAATAATGAAACCATCATAAATAATGAAATAAGAACTGTGCCTCTCACCATTTCTGGTCCCACCTCTGATTTCATGGGGGATTTCTCCACTTCATGACGTTTATTCCTCTCAATCGCGAGTTTGAAGAATACCCCAAATCTGGGGATCAATCCATAGCTGAAGTTTCTTGAATAATGGTCCACCAACACTTCTATATATAATGGAATGATACCCAACTACTTTTATGTCATTCAATTGGACTTGGGATTCCTTTGGAGTCAAATTTTGTTCACTTATCCTCACTTTAAGATTATTCCAGTATAATATCTAAGTATTCTTTATAGAAAAAAATTGATGGAAGGCCTTTAGTGGATAAAAATAATAAGGTTTCATGTGACCAACCTACCCACACTGGTGGAAGATGTGAGGCCTACTTCTGGTAGGGGCAAAAGTAGCTATATGGTAAGATAGTGGAGGGCCTAATTGAAATGTCCCAACTTTAATCATCATACACCCACCTTTTTTAGGTAAATATCGCTCAATTTCTCTAATAATTGTGGAGTTGATAAACATTTTATACACCCCATCTTGGTTAATCTCTACCATTAAATAACGATCTACTACTTCCACGTAATATTTTATCTTTAAGAGGAAAACCGGGGACTTGGTATTTTCCAAATACCCATTTAAATTATATAATACTTTAATTAATAATTAGGAAACAACTCAATGAAAATATGGAAAATCTCTACAAAAAAAATTTGTATATTGCATGATGGTCCATTTACCCTACTGAAGGGTTAAAAACTCCTAGGATTTAGTAAGAGCCATTGTGTCGAGATAAAATTACTGAGTTAAAATCAATTTTTTTCCATTACACTCAAGTTTATATTTTATTTTAGCATGTACTACTAATTAAAATCACTTCCTATTGGGTCCCTCAATCATTAAACATTTATATTTCACTCAATAAATTTGAAAATCATATCTATATTATATAAAAAACTTTTGCTTCCTAAGGGTCATTACTACCTCAGAAAGATGATAGCCCATTTTTTGAGGAACACTGGAGCTCAATAAATAACTTTACAAAGACTTTGATCGGCCTCTAGGGCTGGTCTAGACATGTTCCCATTCCTTTCACTATGGCCGAGACCATCCTCGCAACTCCTTTAATAATATTTTTATCAATGTGAAGGTTTTATCCCAAAATTTTTTCACTATATAATTTTTTTCAATTTATCAATAAAAATCATATATATAGATTAAATAAATATGTAAATAATAAAAAAATTGAACACAAAAACTTAAACCATTCCCTATAACACAACCCATTTTCATAGTCTTTAGCCCATAAACCCTACCCTAAATGAAGGGAAAATATGAATCTACAATCAAGGCCTCATTCCAAAAATCCCCTATAAACTCAATTTTAGGTGATATAAGTGTTATCTAGACACTCATATATTCCCCAACATGAGTCCTAATGGTTCAATCTTCAGTCTACAAGAATTCAAAAATAACATGTTAAAAAATAATGCTTTGATTCCATTCTTTCCCGAAATAACTCATAATTTCCCAAACCCAACCACCTGAACTGGTCTGTGACATGTATAGAGGGGTGGTCTGAATCGCCAAATGCTAAAAAATATTGTCTGGGAATCAATGAATACAACATTGGTAATTGTTCCACCCAAGGAATAATCATACCCATAGGTCCAACCAATAATCCAAAAATACATCACTATTCAATAGCTTGTCATGTGATCAGTCACATAACCTAAATAGATAGAAAAAATTCATGGAACAGTGATAATAATAGAATAAATAAATATTATCGAAAATTATAGCAGTAGATTGAAATATATAAATTACATCATAAGTCCAAAAAAGGATATTTCAAGGGAAACCAAATAGGTGATACATGATTAGTATACCAAAATTGAACCAAAATATAACAACATAATCTTCTACCCATCATTGTGTGACGTGAGGGAATTATCTCATTATGTCACCTCCATATCATAAGAAAAGATGATTATAAATACCCCTACCTCTAAGGGATGTCTTACCCTTTACTATATATAAATAAACAATGTTGGCATACACTCATTGGTGTATACAAGTTGTGAGCACGATGACCTCATTAATATATCACCATGTGTTCCATATATGACCTTTTTTAAATCCAAATCATTCTAGTTTATAAATAATCACATGGATGTATTTTTTAAATGGTTTTAAGAATTATATCAAGTATAATCATACATATATTTTTACAAATAAAATTAATAAATAAAGTACAAATATAGAATTACATTTTAAAACAAACAACATGGGGATGTTCCCTATATTTACCAAGTAAATACCCCTTAATGACTAAATTTTCTACGTAACTACTGAAATGGGTAAAATAACTTCACTGGATAGTGGAAATTTGTATGACATTACTTCATTAGTTACGATATCACACCTAAATAGTGTGCAGGGAACTTCCCCTTATTTAGAATTTCCTACCTAAGAACCAGGAGATTCCCACAAGGTTTAACCATGTAGGAAATTATTCTAATGTCCTGACCCATCCCTCAGGGCCCATGTCATGACTACTCTAATCCCACCTTCTATAGGCCAGTGGATCGTGACTAGCACTAGATAGGAATATTCCAAAAATTGAAGTAATTTCCTTTAAACCTATACACACCGAGACTAGGTATGATAAAAAACCCCACAATGTAGAACTGTTGATAGTAAAAGTGTGAACTGAAAGTAAAATTGTCCAGTATACAAACCCAACTAAAAACTAAAGTACAGAAAAAAGGGGAAAATGTGCTCTGGAGTTCGTCCACTAAGGATCCTACCATAAGGGTAGGCACAGCCTGTCGTCTGTCGTCATTGTTTCTCCTCATGTCTATCAATCACATTTGAGCACTATCTATCCCTGACTCCCGAGGTATCGGTCATGATATCTGTCGTATACAAAAAACTCAACAAGGTGCGGGAAAAACCCTCTAGGGGTGAGTATAACAATAACTAGTAGGGGCCCCAAGACTCTAGAAGGTCTCCCAGAATTTCATAAATAAAAAACCACAAAACATGATCTCAATCAAAAAGCATAAAATAAGACAACTCACACAAGGTACAACATAAGTACAGAAGTAAATATAATTACTCATAAAGGTTGATCATCTTATTCAATTGAGAGGATCTACTACTTGTCCATGTAGGGTCTCTATACTACTGATCCACAAAGGGACGCTCTACTCCTGATCCATAGAGGGTCGAACTCCGACCAATCCACCGAGGGCCGCCCTACTGATGATTCATTGATGGTCTCTCTCATGATGATCTATAGAGGGTCACTCTATTGCTGATCCATGGAGGGTAACAGTGTTGTCGATCCATGGAGGGTCTCTCTCATGCTGATCCACGGTGGGTCGCTCTTCACTTGACATCCAACCACTAGATTCCTGCACTTAGTGTACATGAGTTTTGAAGGTTATTCTCCTCAATAAATAGGTCATTCCTCAATATCCATGAAGTCACATGAAGAAGTAGCCCAAAGGACCTCCGTGTGGCAAACGTTCCAATGTGATAGATGGTGTGTCAATCTGATACTCAGTATGTTAGTTATAAGAAAAAAGGTTAATGGGGCCTAGTTGGATTCGAGTCCGATCAAACCCAGAATTATTCCCACTTCTTCCAAAACCCATGTGGAGTATCTCAAAAGGACCGCCTCATCCCAAGGGTCCAAAAGCTGTTGATGATGATTTAATAGGACACCAGGTTTGCAAGATACTCAAGTTTTTGTGAAAAATGACTGGTTGGGTTTGGGTCTGGTAGCGGTCTAGCCTGGTAGGCCCGTTGGGCCTATGGGTCAGACCGGGCTCACGGGTCCGGCTGGGTTCACTTGTCTGGCCTGGCCAACAGGTCCGGCCAGGCTCACGGGTCCGGCCTAGTTAGTGGGTCCAGCCCGATCAACGGGTCCGGCTCGGCTTGCGGGATCGGCCTAGTTGGCGGGTCCGACCCACCTAGAAAACCTAGCCATCATGTAGGCTAGTTGCTAGACCAGATGTGGTGCATCTAGTTCAGCCTATTGTCTATGCCAGCGGGGTGCTTCCCCTCCTCCCCAAACGACCAGCTGGAGTCGGTCGTTCAGGTTTAACCGAGCAGGCCGCTCCTCTCCCGCATGGCGGGTCGGCACCACACCTTCCTCCCGCCACAACCGAGCTAGCTGTGGCACCTGTGGGCACCGCCGTCTCCACACCGCCGGCTCAGACGACCACTATCGCTAGTCTCTAGTGGCCCTGCGCTGGTGGTGCCACACCGACAGTTGCATTCGTGAACCACTGGAGATGCTCCGGTGGTCTTTTTTATTTCTCGTCTGCGCTAATGGGCCTCTCATGTCTCCACCTTCACTACCAAACCCATGGAATTTCCATGCCTCAACGTTGCTTGGTCGCTCACGATGAACACATGATGCCAAAATGCAGGGGAGTGTTCAAGACTTGTTTGGATTGACATGCACCCTCCATGTTATCATTTTATCAAAGGGGTGGAATAATAATAAACAAAAGTTTAAAATTATCCCAAAATTAAAACTTCGCAACAACCACTCGTATGAAAAAATGAGAGGCGGATCAACCCGTTAGACTGTTGATATGTGTTTCTTTGTGTTTTCCCAGAACGGGATGAAAGGAAATCATAAACTGTTAGAAATTAAATTAATTACCCTACCTAGAATCAATGTTGCAGATGATGGAGAAGATCTGCATTCATATAAATTTCACATTCTTTGGTGCTCGTCTTCTCCTGTATCAAATCCTCAAAAAATCGATGATCGATCACCTTTCTTCGTTAGAGGGTGACGTTGCTGGAATTTTGTCAGAGCTTCCTCTAGTCATTTGTGAATTACCCTCCCGATGGTTTGATTAAAGGAGGAATAAATCCCCACATTGTGTTCATTAATATGATTCATTATTGAATCTTAATTAATGAACCTATTAAATGCTTATCATTGTGGTTACAGAAACAAAGGGACAAATTATTAAATGGCCCTCATTTATTGACTTTTGTTACACTACTGTTCCACCAACTACCGCTCAATAGTGGACGAAAAAGAATAAAATAACTTATTGTTATTTGATTTTTTTTCTGAAAGTCCAAAAATTAACTTTTTGATCCGACCCTTATCGGTCAAAGTTATGTAATTCCTAAGAAAAACCTGTTGCTTTGAATGCAACAGTGCCCTTGTATTTTCAATCTGATCACAGGTTCAAATGATAGAAAAACCTGCTCGCATGCTTATGGAACATACCTTAAAAATGCTCAAAATTCTATACCAGACACTTCGGACATTTGAATCATGTGTCGTCGATTTTCGTAGTCTCATAATAATTCCACATAATTAAAAATAAATTATATGAAATTTATGGGCCTTTAAATTATCCCCACATTTAGGATTTACATACCCAAAATACGTAATAAAAGATAAGGAAACAAATGGGGGTACTGAGCAAGAATCTAATCCTCACACTTCTATGTTCTCTCCTAGAGGTTCTCGTGCTACCATCAAACTCACACTAGAGGGATAGACCATCCATGAAGTACCCGCTCCTGTTGATTCTCTGTCTCCACTGGGAACTCCATAAAAGTCGAACCATCATCAATGTCCAGCTCTCCCCAGTCGATGACGTGTGATGGATCAAGCACATGCCTCCTCAGCTGTGACACATGGAAAACATCGTGCAACTGATGCATCTGTGGGGGAAGATCTAGGAAGTACGCCACCTCTCTATCTCTGCTAAGAATCTGGAATGTTCTAATGAACCTCAGAGATAGCGTTCCACCCCGGCCAAATCTCTTTAGTCCTCATCGAGGTGATACCCGTACGAAGACATGTCCTCCCTCCTCAAACTCCAATGGTCTTCATCTTCTGTTAGCATAAGACTTTTTCCAACTTTGTATAGTATTCATCTGCTCTTGGATGATCTGCACCTCCAAGTGGTAGCATGTACCAACTTTGGACGCATAAGTGCGGACTCCCCTAGGTCTGTCTAGCATAGAGGTGATCTGCATGGTCACCCATACAAGCCCCCAAACATTTCCATTTCAATGTTGGAGTGATAGCTATTTTTTTATACTAACTCCACCGGTGATAGGTGGTCCTCTGAACTGTAGCCAAAATCAAGGATGCAAGCACGAAGCATGTTTTCAAGTGTCTGTATGGTCTTCTCCATGTAACCATATGTATGAGGATGAAAGGCGGTGCTCAAGAGTATTTGAGTCTCGAAAACTTCATGTAATCCCTTCACAAAATGAGATGTAAATCTAGCTTCATGATCTGAAACGATCGTCGATGGTACCCTATGAATCCATACTCTCTTCTGGATGAAGAGGGATCCTAGGTCCTCTACTGATCCCTGCTATCTGATGGGTAGAAATGGTCTCACATAATGAGTTGATAAATGAAAACCCAGGTAGAGTCATGGCCCTTGGATGTTTGTGTTAAACCCTTCACAAATTCCATCGAGATACCATCCCATTTCCATTCTAGTACCTTTAGTGGCTTATTCAATACTGTTGGAACATGGTGCTCTATCTTCACTTGTTGAGAAATGAGGCATCATGAAACGAACCCTACCACTTCTTTCTTCAACCCTGGCCACCAGTACTGATTTCAGAGGTTTTGTTACATCTTCCCCACTTCAGGATGTACCAACAAAGGGGATTTATTTAACTCCCTCAACACCTCCCCTCAAAACGTCCCTAGTACCATAGTGTGTCCTCCAAAAAAGGGTGATGTGATCCCCACCTATCTAAAATCCATCAAGATCTTGTCATGAGGACATCTAAGCACGTCATGCCTCACAGTCAACGTCCCCAAGTTATGCCACCTGAACTCACTGAAGGAGTAGGGAGAGATAGTCATATATGGGAGGTAAGATGCTCCATCACTATCCAACAAGTATATCAGCAATGCGGATAGCTTCTCTATCACTTCACTTAGCAGCTATAAAACCTACCTCCTATTGAGTGCGTCTGCAACTAGGTTTCCCTTGCCATGATTGTAGACTATCTCAAAGTCATAGTCCTAGAGGAACTGAAACCATCACCACTGTCTTAGGATCAGGTCCTTCTATGAGAAGATATACTTGAGACTCTTATTCACCCATCAAGTAGTTCTACCACATATTCAATGCATAGACCATTACTTCTAACTATAGGTCATGGGTCACATAGTTCTAATCATGTTGTCTCAGTTGCCTTGAGTATTAGGCTTTCATCACTCACTCCTACATTAGGAAACATCCCAGACCAGTCCTTGATGCATCATGGTACACTACATACCCAATAAGCTCTTTTGGTTGCCTCATAATGGTGCCCCTCATCAGTCTCTACCTCATCTCCTAGAAACACTACTGGAAACTATTTTTCCTTACAAAGGGATGTCCCTTCTTTGTCAATGCTGACAATGATGTTGTTACTTTGGAAAAGTCGGGTACAAATTTCTAGTAGTACTCATCCAACCCTAGGAAACTCCACTCCTCGGTCACACTCCTCGGTGGATCCCAAGAAAGCACAGCCTCTATCTTTGCTGGATCTACCACAAATCTAACCTCCAAGATAACGTGTCCTAGAAAGTGGACCTCCTGTATCCATAATTGGAACTTAGAGATATTTCCATAGAGAAGGTTCTCTGGGAGTGCATCAAGGACTATATGTAGATGTGTGGCATGCTCCTCCACTGATTCCAAGTACACGAAGATGTTGTTAAAGAAGACCACCATGAAGGGATCAAGGTAAGGTGGGAAAATCCTTTTCATGAGTCCCATGAACATTTCCAGAGCATTCTTCATGCCGAAAGTCATCACCAATTACTCGTAGAGTCTATACTAGCATCTAAAGGTTGTCTTCAGTATGTTCTCATATTGTACCCTAAGTTGATGACAGCCTGATCTGAGGTCTATCTTCAAAAACCATGGTGATCCATTCAGCAGGTTGAAGAGATCATCAATCCTCAGAAAAGGATACTTATTCTTCACAGTCACCTAGATCAAGCACTTATAGTCCACGTAAAGCCTCAAAATCCCATTTTCCTTCTTGGCGAACAAAATTGGGGCTGCCCATGAGGAAAGACTGGGCCTTACGAACCCCTTCCCATGAAAGTCCTCCAAATGCATCTTCAACTAACAAAGCTCCATAAGAGCCTTCTAATATGATATTTTAGATATCAGTGTCTTCCTGAGGTACATGTCAATTTAATAGTCTTCCTCTCTACAAATAGGTAGTCTCGAAACATCCTCATGAAGGACATCTGCATATTGGTCCACCACTACAGGATAGCTCGGACTCCCCTCGTCAACTGCACTGAGGGTAAGGCTAGCCAACAAATGAGTGATCGATTACAACCTCCTCTGAGAAAGTCCATCCTATGCTGAAAAGGTTCCCTTATCACCAGTGAAGGAAATCCTAGTCCCATATTCACGGACACACTGCACTTTGCACTTAAAACATTCAATCTGAGCATGGAGCATGGATAAACAGTCCATACCCAAGATAACATCATAAGGCCTTGACGCTGGTACCAGGAGATCCCAACCGAAGCTCTCACCTCCTAGAGTATGTTCACACTACCAGAATTAGTTCATAATCATCTAATCCTCTCCCATAGGAGTCTCTAATCATAAGGATTGATCCAACAACTCCAATGAAATCTCTGAGCTCGGAATGAGGGATGTGGAAATAAAATAGTGAACGGAACCTATGTCTATAAGAACTGTGGGTAGGGTGGAGTAGAAGCAGATCATAAATCAAATTAACTCTAGAGCGCCATTGTCATAATCCTTTGTCTCCTAAAGTTGAGATTATCCATGTCCACCTGCTCCCTGAGGTCGGGGGGGACTGCCTGGGGGTAATGGTGGTAGTACATCAAACTTTCACCCACTTCCAGCTTCACGGCCTGCTCATCAGCCACATATTCCATCATACAGAACTCCTCGCTCAAACCTCTTCATTTTTCTAAGACGTCCTTTGATCATCTATTGATCATCAGTATGGCAGTTCGGGGAATTAGGAGCCATGTGACCCTACACGTAGCAAGTATAGCAGAGTCTTCTCATCTGCTAACCTCCTCTACCTTGTGAGCTCCACAAATCCGACCATAAATCCTAGGGTCATCCTCTTAATGGTATGGCCTACTTGGGCCTCTATTTCATCAGCCAAATACCTCCTTCAGATGACTCGGCTACCTGTCATCTGGTGATGGCTCTCTCCGTTGGTTCCTTCTCAGCTAGGAAGCTCTCCACCAATAGTGTTTTCTCTAGAACTCCATCATGCGTTGGGATGTTGAGTGATATCATCAAGGCTCTGATCTCCCAGCAGAGTCCCTTATCAATGGTCATGGCCCTAAAGAAAGGGTCCCATACCAAGTTGGTGGAGAAGCGAGAGAGGTTAGTGAACCTTGCCGAGTACAGGGCCACTGTCAGGCTACCCTGCTGTAAGTGCAGTATCTCTTGAATATGCAATGAGCATAAAGTCCCTGTAATGACCTCCACCCTGAAGGGGATATCGAAGTCCAATTGGGAAATATTTGTCTCATCACGAGTCTAGTGCATCAGGCTCCATAGTCTCCCAACTTTTCTGTGAAAGAGACTATCATCTAGGGTCACCATCTGATCTGTTGGTGTCTTGACCTAGTAGAAAACTAATTCTGTAACCTCCAGCTATTCCTAAGCTACCTAGTGATCTATCTCACCTCGAATACTCAAGGGCCTCTATGCCTAGAACTCATGAAACACACTCAATCAGGATGCACGATTTGCTACTCGGACTTGTTGAAATTGATGCCCTATTGGTGGTTGTGCTGCTCGTACACCACCAGAAGGTCTTAATGCTGTAAGGGGGACTTGCACTGACGCATCATCACTCAGTGGGAATTTATTTTGATCTCTCACTGTAATCCTTGATAGCTATCTATGTGGAGACATCTTGTAAATAAACAAATGCTCTAATGTCAATAAGTCATACATGGTGAGTTGAATCAAAGAGATAAAAAGAAAAAAAATCAAAACAAATACAAATAGAGTTTTTGTATATCGAGTCAAAAATTAGAACTCAAGGTCCTATTGTTTGGACACGTCAACCACCACATCAACATTAGACTCCCAAAACTATAAGCCAAACTCAATACACTTAACACTATTACTCCATTGAAAGCATGTACTCTTAGTTTTTCTAGTAGAACTGTCACCGTTGATACAACATTTTCAGGACATGTCCCCCAGGGTCCGTGATGTGACCAACCAAATCCCACCTTCCATATTATGGGGGTTGGTGACTAGTATAAGAAAGACATATCCCAAAAAGGGAATATATTACCTTTAAACCTGTACACATGCAGACTAGGTACACGACAAAAACAAACAACAAAGTAGAACTGCTAATAGTAAAAGTGTGAACTGAAAGTAAAATGGGGCAGTATACAAAACCAACTAAAAATTAAGTATAGAAAAAAGGTAAGACGTGCTCTAGAGGTCATCCACCAAGGATCCTACATAATGTGTAGGTAAAACTCATTGTCTATCATCACTGTTACTCTTCAAGTCTATCAATAACCTCCGAGCACCATCTTTCTCTGGATCCCTAAGTCTCGGTTAAGCTTTTCATCATCTACATAAGACACAGGAAGGTGTGGGAAAAGCTCATGCAGGTTTGAGTATAACAATACCCAGTAGGGACCCCGAGACTTCTGAAGGTCTCCTAGAATTCCATAAATGGAAAACCACAAACCATGATCTCAATCACAGTGCATAAAGTAAAAGACATCTTAAACCATGTAAAACTGAAGTACAGAAGTAAATATGATTAGTCTTAAATAAATATCATCTTATTCTGTAGAGAGGCTCTACTTCTCATCCACAAAGAGTCTCTAAACCACTGATCACAACGGGTCTCTCTACTTCCGATCCACAGAAGGTCGCACTACTACTGATCCACAGAGGGTTTCACTTCATCCAATCCACGGAGGGTCTCTCTCATGTCGATCCATAGAGGGTCACTCTATTGTCTATCCATGGAGGGTTTCACTGCTGTTGATCCACAGAGGGTCTCTCTAATGCTGATCCACAGTGGGTCACTCTTCACATGACACCTAGCCACTAGATTCCCACACTTAGCGCGCATGAGTTATGTAGGTTCTACTCATCAAGATATCGGTCATACCTCATCTTACATGTATTCCAATGGAGAAACAACAAAAAAATTACTACATTTTCGTAAGGGTTTCAATGTGACAGAAGACGCATCAATCAGATTCCCAGTTTGTAAGTTATAAGCAAAAAAGGTAAATAGGGCCCAGTTGGATTTGAGGCTGATCCAACCTAGCTTGCGGGTCTGGACCCGTTTACGGGTCCAGACTAGCTCATGGGTCTGGCCCATTTAGTTGGTCCGACCTAGCATGTGGTTCCAGCCTGGTCAGTAGGTCTGGCCTGGATCGCGGGTCTGGCCCGGCCAGCAGGTCCGACCAGACTCCCTGGTCCGGCCCATTCAGCGGGTGCGGCATGCCTAGAAAACCCAGCCCGAAAGTGGTCTGGTTGTTGGACCTGATGCAGTTTATCTGGTTCAAACAGCTGGCGGTTCTAGCAGGGCACCACCGCACTTCCCGAAACGGCTGGCTAGAGTGAGCCTTTCGCATCTAGCTGAGAGGCCCGATCGGGCCACTCCTTTCCCGGGCGGCACGTCAGTGTCGCACCTTACACCCATCGTGGCCCTGCTGGTTGTGGATCTAGCCACCACGACACTTACGAGTGTCACTGTCTCCACACAGCCATCTTGGCTAGTCTTCGTTGCTGGTGGTTCCTCAGTGGCAGTTTCTTCTGCGGGCCACCGAAGATGCTCTGGGGGTCCGTTTTCTTTCTCGTCTATGCCTACAGGCCTCCCGGGTCGTCGCCTTCACTATAAAACTCACAAAATCTCCTTACCGCCACATTTAATGGTTTCCCACAAAGAATAAATGAAACACAAGAGTGGGGGAGGGTCCTGGAAATGTTCATATTGGACCGCACCCTTTGCATTAGCGTTTTATCAAAGGGGTGGAATAATAATCAAATAAAGTTTAAAATTATCCCCAAATTGAAACCCCACAACAACCACACATATGAAAAAATGAGATGTGTATCAACCCATTAGTCGGCTGATCCTCATTTGTTATATTTTCCAGGAATGGAATGAGAGAAAATCATAAAACCATAGAATTTAAATTAATTCCCAAACCTTGAATCGGTGTTGTGGACGAAGGAGAAGTCCTGCATTCATAGAGATTCCACATTATTTGGCAGTCTCCATCACCCGTCTCGAATCCTCCTTAAAAGGTTGATCGATCACCTTTTTTGTTGGAGGGTGACGTCACTAGGGTTTCGTCAGAGCTTCCTCCCATCGTTTGGGAATTCCCCTCCCAACGTTTAGATTAATATAGGAATTAATTCCCATGTTGTGTTCATTATTATGATTCATTAATGAATATTAATTAATGAACCTATTAAATGCACAATGTTGCAATTACAAAAAAAAGGGTTGAGTCATTAAATGACCTTGATTTATTGACCGTCTTTACAATGCAGTTCTTCCAACTGTCCCTCAATGGTGGAGGAAAAAGAATAAAATAAATTATAGTTATTTTATTATTTTTTTCCCTAAAATTCAAAAAATTAACTTCTTCGTTCGACCCTTACTTGTAAAATTTATGATCCCCCTAAGAAAATCCCAACACTTAGAACCCAACGGTTCCCTTGAATTTTCAATTTGATCACCAGTTCAAAAGATAAAAAAACCCGCTCACACATTTACTGAACGTTCTTTCAAAAAAGATCAAAATTCCATTTCGGGTTCTCCGGGCCTTAGAATCACATGCCGCAGATTTTCATTTTCTTTTAATAATTCCATATAACTTAAAAATTTATTATTATTACACATAATTTATAGGTCTTATGTCTAATAATGGTTTCCACATAAATAGTGTATAAACATCATTCATTTCACTTACATCCAAAACTAAAATTACTTTTAACATTCAGAAATTGAATGAAGAACTGAGGGCCTCAAAATGAACCTAAAATTGTCTTTAAATCATCCATACAAACCATTAATATAATTCTTTTAATTAGGTTCTATATATCTAACCATCAAAGGTTCAATTAAAAAAAGGATAAATATGGAACCCCTAACATTAACCATTGAAATCATAATCAACTGGGACAAATCAACTAGCTATGAAGGTGAAAAACCTTATAGACTGAGGGGAACACCTAATATATAATGCCACATGATTTAAGTTTATTTGGATAAAACCCTAGTCCTCCATGTAATTGGGGTAGAGAGAAATCAAAAAAAAAGAAGGTTGATTAGGGATAATAGATAGAAATTGATTCACTTACATGATGTTTTCCATGTAATTTGGGTTTATATTCAACAAAACAGTATATGATTATGGAAGGAGGATGATCTTGTACAAATGGGTCATAGTGTATTCAAAATAGGGAGAATAATAGGGTTATTTAATTATAAATTAGATAGGAGTAGTTTAAGGAATTGAATTTTTAGTTTTAAAAAAAATTACAGAGGCACACCAAGGTGTAGCCCTTCTGGCTATAGCATGGTGTCCCTCCATGGATATACATGAAGAATAGACTTCTACGATACACCATGGTTCACCCCATGGGATAGGTAGAATATCCCATTAATTGAATCATCTGTGACATAGTGAACCTTCTCTATAGAACATCTGCACTTAAGAGCCCCACCCTACAGTACAACACACCCTCTCTATGGTGTGGCCTGATGAAAACACCATAGACTCAAAAAAAACGATTCATATGAAAAAAGAAATAAAATAATGTAAAAATTTGAATAAAATCAATAAATAAAAGATTATGTTCCTGAGAAATATATCATGGGTGTGATAATAGTGAAGTCAACTCTCTAGATATAATCTATATGCATAGCCCGTCTAGCAGGGGTGTGATGATTCACACATCTAATAAAATTATTTCTCACATCATATTAACTCATCTTGTTACTAGCATTATCATAAATTAATGACAAACCCTATTGAATGATGTCTCATCATGTATTATAAAATCATTTCTTTTTATGAATAAATCAAGATGTTACCGTCTCTTATAAGATTAATTCATTCCCATGAGAGATTAACATAAAAAAACTTTCATATGGTCATCACCCTTCACATCATGGTTATGTTATATACAATGTAGTATCATTACTTTGTATCTAAACTGAACTCCCATAAACATTCTAACTCATATATGAAAATTTTTCTACTAAATAAAACATGAAAACATCCCATTATAAAGAAATAATTTCCTCAAGAAAAATGTCATATAATTTTTTTATTATGAAGGCCATATAAACACCTTACTTTATGACTGCATAGTGATTATGAGAGACTCCATAAATTATGCTAAGATTAACTTCACACTGAATATTTTTTAACTGAGATAAACTTTATCACCTACTTCATCAACTCACATTGTGAGAATTATTCAATATCTCAAAAGACTCTTTTTCTAATGGAATATATTGATCACAATCTCTTTTTAAATTCCTCAAGTAGGATCTCAGCATATTTTCTATTGATTAAATCATTCTTTCATATTTACCATCATTTTTAGGATTAAAAGTGGTTTGAATGATCACATATGAATTGAATTCTTGTTGAATACTTCTCCATAACATTAAAGTGATTCTTATACCTTAATTTGATATCATTAAAAGTTGTAATCTACACTGCATCATTAATTCCTTTATCGATATATTATAAATATGATTGAGATATAAATATTCTAAATAAAAATGAAATGTGGTGAAATCATAATGACATTTATAATAACTAAAATGGAATTATGGACTTTAAAGGTCCTAGGAATACCTACAAGGAAATACGTGGTGTTTTTATTCCATTTTCATATAAATATGGGTAAGGGTTGAATCATCCCCTTTTACTACTATCATTTAGCCTTAACTTACTGAAAGAAAAGTAACATGACTTTTACTCTTAAATATACTTCTTCATTTTTTCTCACTCTATGTTCTACATGTGATCTCTGTACATCATTATCATTTTAGGACGGATTGAGAATGATAAGATATGTGTACCAACCAAAATACCTTTCTTCATTTTTTTCTATTGAAGGGACTAATAATCAATTACTATATCTTATAATTCAATCATTTTCATAGTTTAACTATATAATATTCCTTATCTTCTTATGTTACTCCATACCCTCCTTATGTGCCTCCTTTAACTTTTCTGGCATTCATAGTTGAATATTCATTCGGTAAGGATAGGATTTATCCCCTAACCATATGATTTCCATTGCCATATATTAGATACCCATGAGTATTCAAACACTTTTTATCCTCATCATGGATAAGGAAGCATGATCCATCCTACTTAGAGTATCAGTCACCTTGTTTTTATTATAAGGGTGGTAATGTATTCAGCAGTCATACTCCTTAATCAACACCAACCATCTCCTTTGGTTCACGTGCAACACATTTTATGTGAATATATACTTTACGTTCTTGTGATGAATCTATATATCTAAATTTTTCCCATAGGGATAATTTTTCCTTTTCATTAATCCAAATATTACCACTTCTAGCTCTAAATTATGGGTCATATAATTTTTGTCATGGGGCATTAATTAATTTGAGGTTTGAGCTACCACCATGTAATTTTTCATGTGGACACAATCCAAAGCCTTATTTAGTACATATATGTATATCCAAAACCCTTCTTCACTGACGGTTAGTGTGAGTATAAGTGTATTACCTAACCTCTTACTAATCATATTGAAACTATCTATACAATATACTATTTGTAGGAACCTAACTCTTTTCCATGTTTACATGGTTACATGATTTAAATTCATGATAAATTTATCAAAAGGCTAATATAGTTTCAAGATATTCTATGAAAACCAATAAAATTTGTAACTATGGTTTGAATAGACAGTTATCCAATCACCTATATCTTTTAAAGATCCACAAATATACACTCTCTTGTGATAAAATGACCATATAATGATAAATTTTGTAGCAAAAATTTACAATTACTTAATTTGGAATAAAATTTAACCTTTATCAAGGTATTAAAAGAAAAACCGAAATTCTGTTCATGTGCTCACTTGTTCTTAGAATATAAGATAATATCATTTACAAATACTATTAAAAATTCATCAATGAAATCAATAAAGACCCTATTAATCAAATCAACCAAGAGAGTGGGGTAATTTATAAATCATAAACGAATCACTATGAATTAACACTGTTCATATCTTTTATGAATGTTTGTCTTACGTATATATTCCCATTTCACCCTTAATTTATGATATCTCGATCAATGTTAAATCTTTGAGAAATATTGATCCCCTCATATTTGATTTAAGAATTTTCCAGTATGGGGAATATGAAACTAGTTCTTGATCATGATATTGTAAATTTAATGACAATAAATGAAAATATGAACTTTTCACTTATTCTTTCTTATAAATAGGATTTCTGCATCGCATGGTTAAGCACTTAGGAATATAAATAATTTTTCCATATTCAATTATTTTATTAATTGGATCCTTTCTATGTGGACTCATAGATATAGGCATAGAGTAAGGTATGAGTTAAATTGAAAAGAAAACCTCCAAATCTATGGTAAGATAGGGAAAATTTTCTAGAAACACATTGAAATATTCCAGAAAAATCATAATATATTCAATATTAAGTTGTTCCCAAAACATTTGGGATTTATACCCCTCATGATTTGGTATTCATACCCATATATGAAAAGTAATTTCTATATAGGGTTCACAGTTAGTAATTAACTGATACATAGCCATGAATTGATTTCATATAGAAAATTTTAATTCCTTTTTGCAACAATTAATATGGGAGCAATGTAAGGTGATTTTATCCATGCCCCAAATCAGATCAAATTCATCCAAAGGGACAATAACTAGATTCAGAGGTAGAACATTCTTATAAACCCCAATCAGAGAATAGTTGTAGACTTTTTATGGAATAATCATCACACTATATGTTTTTATAGAAAATTCAACATCTAATCACTGAGGTGGGGATTTAATTATTTCAGAAAACATTTCATACATGAAAGAGTGTATAGATATAGCATCAAATAAAATGTTTGTAATTTTTTTGGGTACGAGTTTATATATCCCCACATTGTTCTTATAATCCACCATGGGTGTAGTGATCACATAATATCCACCTTTATCCCTTATTATTATAGGTTATTGATATCATGGTTTAGTTAATTTATTTCCCTAGTGCACAAATTATTTATATTTGGAACATTGAATGTTTGAGGTGCATTATGATAGAATTTCATATCTTTCATTATACTAGTCGGTCTATTCATATCTCTTCAACATTTATGTGCATGTGGAAAAAATTTTCCACACTTTATGATTTTACTTATTTATGTAATCCAATTAACCTAGAGTTTCTTCCACATTTTTATCATGTATGAAGTTTAATATTATTTTTATCATTTTTATTTCTATGAAACACTATTTTTATTTTTTTCGAAAAGAATGAGTATAAGAGTATATGACTTCCCTTTCAACATTTATATCCCATTGAACAATTTCCTCATATTTACAAAATTATTATATAGCCAACGATTTTATAGTCTTGATTTAAAACCACTAAATAAATTATCAACATTTATTTCATGGACAATGATAAAATAGAGTCATATCATATGAGTCTTGTGAAGTTTTCATCATAGGCAACAATGGATTCATCCTACCATTGATTCAAATATTTTAATTATATATAAATTTTAATATGAAAAGTTTGAGGAAAATATATTGAAAATTTTCTTCTTAAAGTCCTCACATTCCATTGAGTTAATTTCATCCTTATGCCTTATGTTCTTGATTATATTACACTAGTAATTGACCACACCATTAAATTTATAATAAGTTAAAACAATATTTTCTTACTCTATGTATTTATGAATAGATAATATTTTTTTATTGATCCATTTTTGAGTAATTAAGGGTTTAAAATACCCACTATAGGATGTTTTATGTTGTCGTATTAATGAATAAATAGTGAGTTGTTCCTTCCTTGGTATGTTTTTGAGTTATAAATTGTACATGTTATTGTTCATAACTTGAAAGAGTTTTGGGATTATAGCTATTTGATTTTTTACTCTAGATCCCATATTAGTTGGTTGATTATTGGGAAATTCATTTCATTTTCCATCACCCTCATTGTTTACTCGGTTCCCCTAGATCCATCCATTGACTTAAACTAAAAGGTTATTGTGTATGCATCTTAACAATAATATTCATACTAAATAATCATATATATAAAAAATCAAAATTAATTTGTCTTAAATTATTACACATTAATTTCAATCTATAATATAATATGTTTAATTAATGGTACTCTTGGTTTAATATATAACACATTTATCACTACCTCAATTTCTTTATGTTTCATCCCATTATTCTTTATAACCAAAAACATGAAATTAACTAAACATATCTCTAAAAAAAATTGAGATGACCCAACTGTAACATACATACATAATTCATAATAATTCATGAATATCCATTAAAAATTATAATAAGTCGCACCCCTAGAACATATAAGTTTATTTTATTTTTATATTATCGATATGAAATTTTTATTTTGTTGTAAATCTTAAAAAACGCCTATAAATTTATACACGCATGACATCCTTGTAGATATATTATACCAAATAATCCTATTCATTACCTATGGAGTTGAAACACAATAAAATAATGAATATATATGCTCAGTAAGGGGTAAAACATCAGAAATGTCAATTGAGATAGTATAGGTGATCAAAAATATGATCATAGAGGAGTAATCATAAAAATAACATTTCGACATGGGAACATATTCATAAAGTCGTACATAAATAATTTAGACCATGGAATGAGTAATTATTATTTTTCATGACATAGATGTTTTGAATAATAAGATAATAATAATTATCCAGGGATACATAACTTGGGAATGTAGCACAAACATAAAAATATAAAATCAAAACAAATTCAGAAGATAATCACCAATACATTCATATCGTAGTGAAATATAATAACCACATATGTACCAAAACATATTAGAATGGGATAAAAAACCATTTAACATAACATAATGTCTTTTGTGATATTAATATTTTCCCAATGAAATATAGAGATATATAATTTTGGTCACCCCCATAAAATATTGAAATAGCACATATATGTATGCCACGTGAACATAATCAATTACATAAATCAACCATATCATAAAAAACTATTAGTAAGAATTGGTTTTAATTAAAAAATTTATAGGTAATAAAAAATTATTCAATGAAATAGGTTTTATGATTTCCTATAATCATATACCTAGTGAAACATAATAAAAATTAAAGGATATTTACATAGATGAAAAACACTTTAGAAGAATATTGTAAAATCATTTAGAAAATAATAAGAAATATTATTTCAACCTGATAACTTTATGTTAAAACATATTAACAAATTAGTTGATTTTAAAATATTGGTATGTTTAATAAAAATTTACTTTAAATATAAATCAATACCTAATAGGGAAACATCATAAAGAAAAAGGAAGAAAATTGTAGGAGAAAAAACCAAGAAAGAAATGTAATGTGGAAGAGATAAAATGTTTCATTTATTTTTTTAAAATAAAATATCAAAAACCCAAACAAAATTACCTTAATAATTAACATGTGTATATAAAATAATGAATAATTCACCCATCAAACAAAAAAGAAATCATGAACATCAAATAAAATGACTCCCCCCAAAAAGAAGAGGTAAAATATATTCCTTTTACTAACATCATTTTTAGTGAATTAGGACTAAATTTGAGGAAAAATGTTAATAATACATTTAAAATATATATATATCTGACAAAAATATAAGTCTTTTCAGAGATAAATGATATAAAATTTCCTCTAATGGAAATTTATACATGGACAGTCACAACTCAATAAGAATTTTGAAAATAAATCCATATGTCTTTGGTATTTCTGGAATCAAAACCCAATGAAAATAAATAACAAGATATAGATCTATAATTACCATGAATTCCAAGATCATGATGATAAAATAAATTCATGGAGATTTATATACACGAAATAGAAGAAAATAGATATTTAATATAGGACATATCTCAACGAATGGAAACTTAGATGATAAACCCTTACATTTATTGCTAACTCCCACAAAAGAAATTTAACATATTGTATAATAAAAATAAACATATTAATAATTTATTTAATAACCTTATCGATAAATATTACCTTTTATAATATTAAAATATAATCATTAATTACAAATATATTTGTGAGTTTTTATATATTTTCGTTATCAAGTGTTAGTAATTATAATTTTTTCAATCAGGTTTCTGAGTAGAGATGTATATATTGTTAATTGATAATATTTCCATTATCACAATATTATTAGATGTTGGGAAAGAAATTTTTTATATAATTTATGCTTCCCAATGTTCATTTTAGGGAAGTTATACGCATGTTTTAGAACAATGGAATCCACAACGATCAAATGTCGGGTAATTTACATATAATAATGAGATACTTTATAATGAACATTCGTTTTTGTGTCACCCTTATAGAAACACATTCAAAATATAAATAAATTTTTAATATGATATATCCCCATTGTTTATATCTTGATTCACATTCATGATGGAAATGGTGAAGATGGTATAACATTATTTACGTAGGTGGTTGAATTGCCCCAATAAAAAATGACATAATAATTAATGATTAAGAGTATAGAGTTATATAATTATAATATATTTTAAAAAAAGAATAATTACGTTAGTATAACATCATTATAGTTATGAATGATATTTATAAATAGTGTATATGAGAATGTAATTGAAATTTATGGTTAATAAAAATTTACTTTATTGATTTGTCACCTTCTGAAAACAATGTCCTTTAGAATGAAAGATTTATGCTTCCTTAATGAGACTAAAAGCTACCAAATGTGTAATAATACTTTAATAATGTTAACTTAGATAGGTATTCTTGAGAAAACATATATAAAAGTGTTGTTTTAAGTGGGTAGAGATGGGATACTTTTTTGGTAATTTTGAGTGACATTTCTAAAAATACTAATTCATTATTTTGTACGGAATTTCTTTTTACATGTAAAGTTAATCAAAAATGGGAAAAATAATAGAGGTGGTTCATGTAACCCCAAATCAATAACATTTTTAATTATTATTATGGAAATTATAATAATTTACTATGTAATGGTTTCACTATCATTGATATTTTTATAAAAACTCCAACCATTTTTTGATCCTTTTGGTAAATAAGTGTTATATCTTATTATTATTTGTATTGTGGAATTTGAATGGGATATGTAGAGAACAAATTAATTGAATTTCAACATATAATATGATTTGATTTATTGACCCTTTTCTATTTTGATCAATAATAGATTCTTATCCTTCTATGAAGGCCTCAAGATCATCTTTTATTCTTGAGAAAATAATATTTGATACACATTAAATTAATATTAGTATATCATAAACAAATGTTTTAAAAAAGAGAGATGAAACCCAAAATGGATGCTCAGATATGATCACATAGGAGTAGAGAATCTCAAAGAATAAAAATAAATGGTTCCTCATTTTTGTGTATCAGGCTGGTCTAAAGAAGAGGGTTGATCTATGTAAATTCTCACTAATTGAGTGCCTGATTCTTTTTAAATGATACAAGACCTTGAATAAAAAATGGATGAAGCTAAGTCTAATCCAAATTGGGAGCTTTTATAATTGGAAGATTATGTCTATTAGAAATGGTTATTTGTATCTTATTTTTTCTCTAAAATAAATTGATCTATTGCTTGTAAATGTAGTCTTTATAAACTCAATCCAGGTTTCCATAGAAATTTGGAATTGGAGATCAACTTCAATCATCATAATCATAAGTTCTAGAATTTTTAGATATGGGTTCATATTTATGGCTTAAGAAGGGTACTTTGGCACAAAAAAATACTAAATGATATTGCATCTTGTACAAGGTCCACTCCTAAACATGATGAAAATACCATTGTAGGAAAACATGGATACTATGCATGAGTGATGGTTAATGTGGTAATTATGAATCCAAGTCTTAAAAATTCCATCTTTATTGTGGATGTAAGGAATATAGTGGTTTAATTTGAATATGAATCTATTCACCATTTTTGTGTTTTCTGAAAAAATTTTGGACACTATATTTCTAGTTGAGAATATGTTTTCATACATTATGTGAGTAATACTAGTAAAACTAATCATATAGAAGCTATAAATTTTCCAAAATTTATATATTGGTATTGTAATAAATGAAAATGAGGTTCTTCACGACTACCAAGACAATGCAGTTTCTCCAGGGTATGCCATTGAATTTGATAGGGGGGAAATAGATGCATGAAATATTCTAGGAGATTTTTTAGGGGATCAGTTATATCTCCTAGTCATGGATGAATTTTATATGGGTAGAAATGGAGTGTCTAGGTTGATCTATTTGTTGGGAAGTATATTATAAATTTGGAACCTCCTGTGAAAAAATATAAAGAAATTGGGGATTATAATGTTAATGAGTCTTGAGGAAGATGGGATACTAATGATTCAAACTAGAATAAATTATCTGAGAATATTAAATTTATTATAATATAATAATGATTGGAAATGAAGCTTGTGGATATAAGGGATTTATAGGCTTTAGCTGTGATACTTCATTCTACAATAATAAAGGATTTTTCAATGGATTATACTAAAATTATTATTTCCAAATATCAAGAGAAAAATGAATGGATAAAAAGTAAAATATGGTTTTATGCTCCATTAAAAAACAAGGGTCTAATTTTTCTTGAATTGAGAAAATTATGGTAACTAGGTATGATTCTAGAAAAAAGAAGGATTTAGAAGGGTCCATTCGAGTAAGACATGAAAGTATTTTCAACATGGAAGGCCAATAGTCCTATCAATGAGATAGAGCTACAAGAATTTTTTCTCATAAGGATAATAAAAAAGATGATAATTAACATTGTTACCCACCCCTAAGTGAAAGGAAAAAAAGATCATAAAATAAATGAGCTTCCTCCTTTGGAAATGTAATGGGTTGGATAATCAGGACACAAATATTACCCATAAGAGTTTCAAATCCTGTCATCACCCATTGATCACTATAATTGCTAAACCTAAGGTTAATTTTAATCTTCTAAAGGCCTTAACATTAATTCAATGGGATATAAAATGATTTCTACCAAAAAAACATGCTTAGGGGATGTAAACCCTTGGGATTTTAAACTAGAATGACATTACATGATGGTATGACATTACTAAAAATAAGGAGATGACTCTAGGGGAGGATATTCATATCCTTCAATGGTCCATTATGGATCTATGGATACTCATTGGGGACTTAATTTTAATTTTTGGATTTCATAAAGGATGGTCCAAAATGGTAATTCCATCTCCATCCACGAATTCAAGTATTTCATGGATTTCAATTATTTTTTAGAGGTTTCTATCCATGGGGATATATTTACTTAGTTCAAGAAATATATGAATATAATTGTGGTTAGTAAACCTAGTAGAGTATTTTTAACATTAATTCTTTTGAAATCTAATAATAAATTCAGTCTAAGACTTTAATTAATAACAACTATGATCATCATCCAATTATTCCTTTCATCGTTATTAGAAAAAGGGCATCGACCCTTCACATTTAATAATTCATGGATCAAGAATACTAATTGAAGGAATTTTTTTCAGGAATTATGGGACTGTAATAACTATTGAGATGACAATTATGGCTATGTTTTTTTCCTAGGAACCTCAAATCCAAGATAATTCCATGGAGAAAAAGAGGGGTTTATGTTAAAAAAGAGAAGGTTATTATGATTGAAAAGCATTTTTAGTGCCTTTAAAATATTAATAGAAAGATATTTGATATAGAACCTTTTATGAAATAGGTGAAGTTCTCCTCCATGATTAATAAATAAAATATCTAAGGGTGGATTCCCTCAATGAAAATTTCATGATTGAATTGATGAAGGAATTCCATATAAATATAGGATTTTTAAATATATTACAGAGAATAAGCAAATATTCTAAGTATTTAACTTATTTGAATAATGTGAATGACCTCATTATTTGAATAAGGGATATTAGTGTACATTTTTTGGAATATTTTTTTTAGATTTTCAATAGTGGTTATTTTTTCAATCTTGATGATTTTACAGTCATGATTCCTAAATTTTTTTCATCGTAATGACAACATCATGATCACCAGGGAACCTAATTTAGTGATGGTTAAGGTTGATACTTAATCCCTCAATTTAGGAAGTCGTCCTAGCCCAGATGAATTTACTAAACTGTAATATCATAAATATTGGGTTATTATTCATGGGAATCAAAAAAATGATTTGAATGTTTTTATGAATGGGATTATTACAAGGGGATTTTAAAATTCCCGATCTTCATTTTAGGATTGGATATTTTTTTCATGTTCTTTTTGTGCGAAAAGGAAGAAATGGGAAATTTTCTAAGTACACTACATGTTCTCTTGAGTACATGTCGTGTACCCAGTTACTGCATGTAGCCATGTACTGGCCATGTAACGGCCGAGTACATGGTTGTGTAGGTAACCTAGGAGGCCACCTAAACTGGGGGCTGGTTGAGGCTAGTACATAGTGAGTAATTTAAATGAACACATTGGGTACTTTTCTATTTATTTGATGAGTCCAAGTGGAGTCACGTCTCATCCCCATAACACTCTTCTTATCCTAGTGTTTCATATAGGAGAGTGACGAACAACCAATGTACTTTGTGGTCCTCCCGTTCTTCGTCCTAGCTCTGATTGAGACACTATCGGGTGCTTTTTAATCCCACCGATGATTTTTCAATTCCCCTAGAGTCTCTGTATCTGATTCCTCATCCCTCGTGAGAATTTCATGGTTGAACGTTTTTCACCTTTTTGAAGATCTACTCCATTCTAGGTAGATTCAAGGGCATACATTCAAGAGTGTTATTCATAAAAAACCAAGGTAGGTGGTTTGTTTATTTCTTTGACTGTCATTGGATTATATATTCTCAAAGTGATGAATACTAATGTTTGGGATATTTTTTATTTTGAATTTGGACCTTATTTAGTACCTACTATGGTTTTTTTGATTGATTAAGGGTTATTTTCTAATGCATAAAATTGTATACCCTTGTTTATGGGACACCCCATGGGTGTGTTCCCTTGTTGATTGCTTATGGTCGTTTGGCCAAGATTTCCTATAAGGTGTACCTTGTTTCCATTCCTTGAATTGTTTAGGATGGATTTTGATTTGGTTATATGAATCACATGTGTTATGATTATGAATGTTAGCAATGTAGTAGTTATATATTACATGTGATGTCTTGTTATGATATGCGGATAGTTTTTTCTAATTGACTGTGAGAGCATTAGATCAGAAAAAATGTAGGGGTTTACATGTTTATTTACATAGGATCATGAGATCCTTGGTGTAGACAATGTCCCAGGGGTATTGAATGTGGGTTCTACTTAAAAGGTCTTTTATTATTATTTTTTCTATATTGTCCCGGACTATGAGAGATTTGTGGAGTTTGTATATATGTTATTTATGTTATGTTGACCTTGGGGTATTAACTGTGAGAAATTCCCAGAGGTCACATATAAGTTATTGATTCCATGTTGGCCTAGGGATATTTACCATGATAGATGTCCAGGTGTTCATTTGTAAATGATTAGTGCTTTGTTAAACCAAAGGGGTTAGACCATGAGAGCATTCCTAGAGGATTGCTTTCGAATGATTGAATGAATGTGATGAGTTTCCAAGACAAAGCACAAGCTTGGAATCAGTCTTACCAGATTTTTATATGGTCTTCTGAGAAATCTATTGTTACTATTACATGATGGATACATATATTAGGCTACATCTTGGGAATCATTATTCAATTAATTGAATAATTAATAAATTAAAATGAATGTAATTGAAATTTTATGATTGTTTACTTTGGAGTAATTCCTATTTTATTGATTCATTTTAGCATGTTTCCAGATATATATATACACTGACTGTTAGAAATAGATATCTTGGTGGTTTCCTACTGGTATTAGTTTCACACCCTATTTGGGTTATGCCTTAGGACCCACAAATATTATATTGTTGTTGGTATAGATAATGGATATATTCCAACTTCATTAGGTACTTAATTATTGTTGGAGCTGGAGAACATGAGAACAAGCTGAGGCTTGTGATACTATTGATGTTTACTTACTTTTTAGTACTTTGGTTTCTGTTTTATATTTCTAGTATTGTGAATTTTTTAGATTCTTTCCTAGATACATGTGACATGCATCATATATATTCCCCAGTTGTTATATTACTATTATTCTTCAGTTGTTTACTTCTATTGTATAGTATTACTTATTATACTATTATTTAATATTTGTTATTCCATTGTGTATACTATGATAATGAAGGCATAGTTTCCCCAATGTCTTACCTTGAACCTCACTGTTATTCGGTATCCTTTGGTGTTTGGGGTATTGCTCTTGAGGTTATGTAACCTATCGGGTTTGGGGAAACTTTTGGCGGCACCCGGAATCGAGACATTAAAAAGTGGTATCAAAGTTGGTTTCTTTCGGATTTTTATTACTTTTTAGAGCATATAAAAAATTATTAGAAGGAATAGGTAGTTGGAAATAAGTTGTTCCTAGGAGTAACTAACATGTGTATAAGGAAAATCCAATTTACCTCAAATGTTGCAATTTTTCTGGATTTTGCAAGTGTTACTGTTGATTTAATTTCACCATTGGGTGATTCACATGTGTTTTGATATTATGATTTATGTCATTGTGGTTCTATTTTTGTTTCAACCCAATGAGATGAGGGTATTCTATCTCACGCATCATATAGACACTTTTTAGAGACCACATTTCATGCATTCTTGTCATACCACTTAGGGTGCATTGTGGATTTCATGATGTTGTGATAAATGTTGGGCTAGATATGCATGATTTTGTGATAGATTTTGTGATAGAATACTTTCTATTTTTATAGGGTATTATAATATGTAAATTTTCATTTGGATGGATTCCAATCTTTGGTCTCTGAGGTGTTAAGGGCCATCTTGGATCGAAATTTGGTTGATCAAGTTTGAACTTTAGTTGAATTGTTTCAAGTTATGAAGAGAAAAAGGATTCCAATATTTGATTCGTTGGGAGTATGGGCTCTCAAGGGTCATAATTTTTCATTCCGTGGACAAAATTATATGTTTTAATGGTTCTAGAGAAATTTCAGAGGATCTCTTCTTGGAAATCCACACAGTACATGATGTGGTTTCATAAACACACGCCATGTGTTCTTCTGTTCTTGAAGAAAAAACATCTCCTAAGTACACACCATGTATCGTATGTACATTCCATTTAGTGCTTCACTATGTGACTGACTGTGCGAGTAGAGAAACAAGGTTGGAAAATATTCATTAGAACATGATGTTTCTAGATTGTACACATCGTTTAGTAAACAAATGTGCGTCCAGTCGTGTGACTAACGACACTGGTGGATAAGACTTAAGTGGTACACACCATGTCTGGGGTGAACATGATGTGTAGTGTTACATTAGGAGAGAAACTTGTAGTTATAGATTTGTAGAAGAACCTAGGTAGGAGGGAAAATCCAAGAACACTACGTGTCTCCTGAAGAACACGTTGTGTGTAGGGGTGTTACACGACCTGGTTTGGCAGAGGTACATGCCCATGTTAAGGATTGAATGGAACACGTTGTGTGGTGGTTATACATATTGTGTAACCTTATTTAGTGAAACCTTAATGCCTTCTTCTCTTATTCCTTTCTTGAACTTATATGTTATAGTCTTTGATAATCATGAAATGAGGTGTGCATTTGACCTTACAAAGTCATGATGCCAAGACGCCCTCTGGTAAAACACTAAGTATAGGGTGATGATCAGACACTTGAAATGGTAGATCATGGACTACTAGTAGAACCTCCCATTGTGCCTATCTGTGAACCAACTCTTATACCGGACACAGGTGCTAATGAGCAGTTCCTTTAGGGCTTTATGAGGATGATGCAAACTTTCCATGGATCACCACATCCAGCCCCAACTATGGAAGAGTTGACGTGAGTGTTCCAGTAGTTTCATCCTCCCATATTTCTAGATATGAAGTATCATAGGATGAAAATTAAGGGTCAGAGTCCATGCTTTCAATATTTGAGGATCTAGAGATGCCTCTAGAGAGGAGGGTGAATCTTGTGATATACAAGCTACATGATTGCACCAAGAGAATATGGGATGTTATCTCATAGGCAGGACATCATCATGATATGGCTTGGGAAGAGATTCAGAGGACCTTCTATGACTTCTTCTACCCTAAGATTTTAAGGGATGATTAGTCCAGAGAGTTCATGCATTTGGAGCAGAAAAATCTTTCAGTGATAGACGATTTTTCTCATTTTACAGATCTTAAATGCTTCACACCTTTTTTGAGAGGTGACGAGTTGTCGTTGGCTAGGCGTTTTGAGGGTGGTCTCAAGTATGACATCCAATTTTAGGTGAATGTCATTAGGCTGACTTCGGTGAGGGATATAGTGAATAGGGCGCTGATTACTGAGCATGATATGATAGAGTTGGGAGCTGTGAGCTAGGGAGGTTTAGCAACCAGGGTTGGTACTCCTTCAAAATATATTTGGAAGTGCCATAGGGATCCTTCACGCGGTGATTCAAGTAACAAGGATGTATCTACAGGTCTCCAGGTGAGGTGCTACTGGTGCGGGAAGAGTGTTCACATGAGACCTCAGTGCCCAAGAGACCCTATTGAGTATCAATCTTGCGAAAACATTTGTCATATTAAGAGTTTTTTTAAAATTTCATCACTAGAATCTAGTGAGAGGGGTTCTATTATGAGTCCATGATTAATAGCATGACCACTAGTTTCTACTTAGTTAGGGAACTTGATTTCGTCAGGCCGTTCAAGCCGAGGAGGTGGTCATGTACATGGTAGTCAGGCTACACGTTTTCAGCAGAAGTAGGGTGGATCAGCTCAGGGTAGTCAGGCAGGGTCATAGGGCCGCGGTATAGGTCATACTTTTGCTGTGGAGCAGACCTATCATGATCAAGATCCCGAACCCTCAACAATTAGAGGTGCAATTCTAGTTTCCTCAGTTTTATATTCTTCTCTTTTTTGATGCAGGGGTTTCCCATAGTTTCATATTTTTTCCATTTGGAGAGCCTTGGGATCTATTTCTTTAAATCTCATTATGTTATAAAGCTAAACACCTCATTAGTGATTAGGACGACTAGTGTACGTCAATACAAGGAGTTCCCTCTTTTGGTTGGTGGGTGTCACTTATTATGGGACCTCTATGTCATAAAGATGATAATATTTGATTTCATTATTGAAATCGACTAGTTAGTCTCCTTTTAGGACTTTTTTTACTGCTATCACCAGAGGGTGAGTTTCTCATCACAAGAGGGTGGGTATTTTCTAAAAAATGGTGAATCAGATGTCTAGGTGAGTAGAGAATTACCCGAGAATCATCGTTTGGGAGTAATTATAACCCACATTGCTAGTTTATATTTGGATGACCAGGGGTCTTCATAGATGGACTTTCCTCCAGTGGAGGATCTTTTAAGGGATGTCTTTCCAGACTACTTTTTAGGTTTACTTCTAGAGAGAGGGGTATATTTCTCAATTGATCTTATACTAGGAGCGACACCGGTGTCCATTATTCCTTATAGGATGGCTACACTAGAGTTATAGGTGTTCAAGAAGCAATTAGAGGAGTTGCAGGAAAAGGGTTTCATCCAACCCAATATTTCTCCTTGGGGTTCAGCTATCCTTTTTTCAAATTAGGTGGATAGTACCCTCCGACTTTGTGTGGATTATTGAAAGTTAAACTATTTGATGGTCAAGAACCAATATCCTTTGAATAGGATTTATGATCTATTTTATCGTCTTTGAGAAGTTTGTTTATTCTCGAAGATTAACACTTGATCTGGTTATCATTAGTTGCAAGTTAGACCATCAGATATACCTCTTACAGCCTTTCAGAGAAGGTATGGTCTATATGAGTACTTGGTTATTCCGTTTGGTCTCACGAATGTGTCGTTAGTTTTAATGGAACTAATGAAACAAGTGTTCCATCATTATGTGGATTATTTTGTGGTAGTATTCAAAGATGATATCTTGGTGTACTCTCAAACCCGAAATGACCATGCCACCCATCTTGAGATCATTTTGAGTAAACTGAGAGAGCATTTTTTATATACTAAGCACTCAAAATTCCACTTTTGGATGGACCAAATTCACTTCTTGGGTCATGTTATATCAGATACATGAGTATCAGTAGACCCAGATAAAGTGAAATTAGTAGTTTTCTGGGATCAGTTGAAGATCATCATTGAGGTATGGAATGTTTTCGGGATTTCTGGTAACTACTGGTGTTTTATACAAGAATTTTATCACCTTTAAGCACCACTAATAGGCTTTACTAAGAAGGGTAAAAAGTACCTGTGTACAGATTCTTACAATTCAGCCTTTCGAGAGTTGAAAGGGAGATTTCATTCATCATTGATACGGGTTTTTTCAGAGCTAGGTAATAGTAACATTGTTTACTATGATGCGTTAGGTATCAGTCTGAGAGAAGTTCTTATATAGTTGGAAGGATTCATTGCGTACAGGTCTCAGTAGTTGTGGCCACGTTAGAGGAATTACATAACACATGATATCTAGTTAGTTGCAGTTAATAATGCTTTGTGATGTTGGAGACATTATATTTTTGGAGATCATTTTGTGGTGTAAACTTACCATAAAAGCCTCATGTATATATTTACTCATCATGATCTAAATTTGAGATAGCGAAGGTGGGTAGAGTACCTTCAGTATTTTGGATTTTAGCTTGTCTAAACTCCTAGGAAAGGAAACATTGTGGCTGATGCATTGAAAAGGAGGTCTCAGATACAGGAAGATAAAGAGGCCAACAGTGAGTGGAAGATTATGGATCTGTTCTCTAAGATGAATTTGGAGGTGCACAACATATAGGGGTAGACGTTTATTTCTTCTATATCTATTACATCTACTCTACTAGATCATGTGAGAATGAGGTAGCTATCAAGCTCTGAAGTCCTAGTCCTATGGGAGAGAGTGTCAATAGAGTAACTTACTCTGGGGTGTACTATAGGTAAGGATGAGGTCTTGTGTTTTCATGGGTGTTAGCACACATACAAGAGAAGCTGTTGGGAGATTTTCATGCCTTGGAATGGGTAGTTCATGCTGGTTTAGCCAAGATGTATCAAGATATACATTTTCAATATTGATGGCCATGTATTAATAAGGATGTTTCTAGTTTTTTTATGAGGTGTTCGACCTTTCATCAGGTGAAGGCAGAGTATCATTAATCATCAAGGCTATTAGAGTAGTTACCCATTCCCGAGTAGAAGTGGAATGGTGCCACGATGGATTTTTTGATAGGTTTACTAAGGTCACCTTGAGGGAATGATGCAGTTTGGGTTGTTATGGACAAGCTCACGAAGGTTTCACATTTCTTACCGATTAAGGAAACCATCAGTTTTGATGAGCTAGAAAGGTTGTACATTAGATTTAATTTGCATTTCCATGGGGTTCTGCACTCTATCCTTTCATACAGGGATGGTCGGTTTACTTATCGTGTCTGGTAGGGACTACATAATGATTTGGGTATACAGGTAATTCTGAGTACAGTATACCATCCCTAGACAGATGGCCAGTCCAAGTGCACGATTTAGGTTTTGGAGGACATGCTTCGAGCATGTGTCCTAGATTTTGGGGGCTTTGGGAGAGACAAATACCCCTAGTGGGTTTTCCTACAATAAGAATTTTCAGACGATGAATCAAATAGTACCTTATGAGGCTTTTTACGGTAGGACATGCCAATCACCCCTATGTCAGCTAGAAGAAGGAGAGGTAGCTATGTTGGGTCATCACCTTGTCCAGGAGACCACTAAGTAGGTGGAGTTGATTCAGAAGAGGAGGGATGCTTCACAATCTCGCTGGAAATCTTATGTTGATTGACTGAGATGACCTCTCGAGTTCATGGTTGGGGATCAAGTTTTCTTACATGTCACACATAGGTTAGGACATAGTAAGATTATGAGACTGGAAAAGATTTCACCAAGATATGTATGGCCGTTGGAGGGTTTGGAGGGAGTCAGTCCTATTTCCTATCAGTTGTAGTTATCTTAGATGTATCCGGCTATGTATGAAGTCTTCCATGTTTCACATATATGGAATTACTTTTCAGGGCCGTCTCATTTGTTTCAACCTAAGGAGGATCAGTTGGAGTTGGATGCCTACATCGGGGAGCACCCTATTCGAATTATGGATCACATCACAAAGGTTCTATATGGTCAGCATGTTACTCTAGTACAGGTGCTATGGCAAGATAGGCGAGTACAGGATGATACTTGGGAGAGGGAGGCGGACGTTTGATCACAGTGGACAGAGTAGTTTGAAGTTTCTTCTTCACTTCCCTTGGAAGAGAAATTTGGGGGTGAATTTTTGTAATGGGGAAGTTTTTAAGAACCTAGACCTTCCTTTTAGGAATGGATATTTGTTTCAAGTTTTTTTAGGAAAAATTATGAAATGGGAAATTTTCTAAGTACACTTTGGGTGCCTTGTTGCCGCGTGTTGTTATGTACTAGCCGTGTAATAGCTGAGTTCATGTCCGTGTAGGTAACCTAGAAGACCGCCTAAAGCGGGGGTCGGTTTAGGATATTACATGGCATGTACATTAAATGAACACGTTATGTACCTTTTCTTTTTATTTGATGTGTCAGATAAGGGTTGCGTCTCTTCTCTAGAATGTTCTTCTTCTCCCCGTGTTGTTTATAGGATAGCAACAAACAACTGAAGAACTTTGTACTCCTCCTGTTTCTCCATCTAAGCTTTGATTGAGACGCTGCTGGGTGCGTTGTAATCCCACCGATGAGTTCTCAATTTCTCTAGACCCTCTCTACCTGATTCATACTCTCTCATTAGTATTTCTTGGTTGAATTTTTTTCAACTTTTTATAGATATACATCATTCTAGGCCGATACAGGGGCTTACATTCAAGAGTGTTCTTCGTACAACATCAAGGTAGGTGGTTTGTGCCTTTATTTGATTGTTGTTGGATTATATCAACTTAAAGTGACGAATACCCATGTTTGGGGCATTCTGTGTTTTTGATTTTGACCATGTTTAGTACCTGCTATGGTTTGGTTGATTGATTAAGGTTTGATGCATATGCATAATATTTTATACCCCTGTTTATGGGACACACCATGGGTGTGTTCCCTTGTGGACAGTTTATGGTCGTTTGGCCTAGGTTGCCTTTGAGGCGTACCTTGTTTCCATGCCTTGAATTGTTTAAGATGATGTTTGATTTGATTATATGAATTTCATGAGTTTTTCTTGTGAATTCTATCCATGTAGTAGTTATATAATTAATGTTTTGTCTTGTTATAATATGTGTGTTGTTTTTTCCAGTGGACCATGAGAGCCTTAAACTAGGAAAACTATGAGGGTTTCCATGTTTATTTACACACGACTGTGAGAGACTTTGTGTAGACATTAACAAAGTGGTATTGACTATGAGAGCTACCCAGGAGGTCATATATCATTATTTATGCTATGATGACCCATGTCCTATTGGTTGTAAGAGATACCTCGAGGTCATATATATGTTATTTATGCTATGTTATCCTAGAATTTATTGACCGTGAAGGCTAGCCAGAGGTCATATATATGTTATTGATGCCATGTTGACCCCGTGGTATTGACCATGAAAGATTCCCAAGTGATTATTTGTAAATGATTAGTGCTATGTTAATCCAAATATGTTATACTGTGAGAGATTTCCCAGAGAGTTGTTTTTTGATGATTTAATGAATGTGACGAGTTTCCAAGGAAAAGCACAAGCTTGGACTCAGTCTTACCTAATTGTTAGATGGTCTTCTGAAATGTTTTTTTGCTATTACTTGATGGAAATAGAGCTTAGGCTAGATCCTGTGAGTTATTATTCAATAGTTTGAAAAATTGATAAATGAAAATGAATGTAATTAAAAATACATGATTGCTTAATTTTGAGTACTTCATAGTTTATTGCTTCATTTATGCATATTTCCTGCTATATATATTCCCTAACTATTAGGGACAAATATTTTGGTGGTTGCCTACTGATATTCATCTCACAGCCATTTTGGGTTATGATTTTGGACCCAAATAGATTATATGGTTGCTGGTATAGATAAGGGAAAGCACCATTCTTCATTAGGTACTTGATTCCTGTTAGAGCTGGAGAGCGTGGGACCAAGCTAAGGCTTACGATGCTGTTGGAGTTTACTTAGTTTTCATAAATTTTCTTTAAGTTTTTCATTTCTAGCCTTGTGACTTGTTTGGCTTCTTTCCTAGATACATGTGACATGAATCATTTATATGCTTCACTTATTATATTACTATTAGTCTTCCACTGTTTACTTCTTTGTATGTTATTACTGCTTCTTCTATTGTTTACTATTTTTTATTCTATTGCGTATACTCTTACAATGAGGGCATAGTTTCCTCAATTTCTAGACTTGGCCTTTGACATTAGTTGGAATCCTATGGAGTTTGGGGTATTTATCTTTAGGTTGTGTGACCTACCAGGATTGGGGAACCTTTGGGAAGCACCTAGAACCAGGACGTTACATTAATGAATTCCCAATTTCTTGTTATGTTACATAAATATGTAGTGTGGAAACTATTATCTATTTGAGGACTATTTCTCCAGTAGAATATCTCTACAAAATGTTGACCAATATCTTTGTCATAACACTTTCATGTATCTTCAGTAAAGTGGTTTCTCCAAAAAAAATTGATTTGATTATAGTAGGATAATGCATGAAGTCCTTCTAATTTCATCTAAATGGCTGAATTTTTAGAGACACCATGGTAAGGAAGGAATAATTTACCTTAATATTGATGTAATTAATGATTTTTATATAATAAATTGGTAGACTATGATCAGGGTTTTCCAAATTTTTTGCTTCATTAGTATCTTTATTGAAATGATCTTGATCTTGTTTATGTCAGTTAAGATTTCTATTCTTTTCAATGGAAATCATGAAAGATATTTCCCTTTTTCATGTGGAATTAGATAGGGTGATCCTCTATCTTCTATTATATTTATCATTTATAAATATTATTTAATAATATTCTTTCATTATATGGTGAAGCATGAAAAACATAAGGTTATCTCTGTAGAGAAATGGTTGAAGACACATTCAAACTTATTTCTTGTTGATTAATTTTTTTTCTTCAGCGAGGAAGGCATAACATTGAGGTTGTGGAAGATATTATTGAGAATTAGGGAGCCATATCTAATCAGTATATATGTTTGGATAAATCTAGAATTATCTTCAGTCATAACATAAATAACCAAATAAGGTTGCATGTTAATATAATTTTTGGGATTTTTGAGGGAAACATTCCATTTACTTATTTGTGTGTTCCCTTTTTGGGTAGGCCTAAAGATTCTCATTTTAGGGATATATTTCACAGTGTGAAATGATAGTTTAGTTCTTTGAAAGGGAGATCCATGTCACTTCCTCTAAGAATTTATTATGTTAGAAGATTTTCCATTACCAAGTTGGATTTCTATTTTATGGTTTATAAATATCAATTTTTGATAATTAAGAGCTTAAAGCACTATATCTAGATAATTATTTATAGTGGATGTATTTTAGAAATTAAAAATATCAATATTAATTGGAAAATTTTCAAAAATTTATTTTAAGATGGTGGTATTGATAAAAAAACCTCCTTCTCTTAAAAGATTTCATTTGGGTTGAATTTTTTTGGAGGATATTTACATTATATTATATGATTTTCTTCTAGAAAATATTTAGTTACAAGATCATTTTTGTGTAGAATCACTATATTTTCTTCTCAATTTAAACCTAGATTAAAAGAATGTATATAAAGGTTATGTGAAATTTCCACTATAATTATTCTCCAAATTCATATCTTAAATTTTTGAAAGATAACTTGTTTTCCACTCCCTTGTCTAATGATTCAACATCTATGATCCATGACCCATAAGATACCATATATAATAACATATGTAAAACTTTAGACCATATACCATCATTTATTAAACATGACATCTATTCTTTTCAATTCATCCCAAAATAAGACTCTATTATTTATCTCCCTTCTCCACATGGTTCGCTTACTTGTGAATTAATTTACAATTTTTATATAGGTGGACCAATTGAAATGGCCCATTTATGAAAACATTTCATAAAATCAGGGATTTTTTCACATTGTTTTAGTATTATTTAGAGGCTTATTTTCCAAAAAAAACTCCATATAGACACCATTATTATGATATAAGGAATTAATATTATCTCCATGTGTAGTGTTTTCAAGGGTAATAATGATAACATTGATCATTCCTTACTTCACTTCCATTTTTTAGTGCTATATAGTGCATTAATATAGAAATTTTGAAAACTGGTTCACTTGTTTATTCCATAGTCTTCCTCATCATTGAATGATGTACATAATGTTATATTTCATTTCAATTTTGTAATATATTTTTATGTTATTTTATCTGAAGTCTTCTATTCAATTTGGTGGATCAAAAATGTAGAAAAACATAAAGGGAAGAATGTTAACATTCATACTACTATGCCATAAATTTTAACTGTTGTTCATGTGGAAGCCTCCAGGAATATTAATCGTGATGGGAACTCTATCAAGGACCTTTTTATTTTATAAAAGATACGTATTCATGGTAAATTTAAATTTTATAAAGGCTATGTCTATATGATTTTTTAGAAACTTATTACAGAATGGATCAATGATAATATAGGCAGTGAATCCAATTCAAATCTAAGTCCCTCAGGCTCTGGGGGTATCATTAGGGATTACAATGGTGGTTCCATTTTGTGCTTCTTCAGGGAATGTGGGATAGAATATTCCTATAAATCTGAGATAAAGGGGTTCATTATTAAAATCCATATTTCGAAGATCAATAATTAGAGGATTTTTTGGTTTGAACTGCATTCAATATTTACTATGAACATGGTCCTAATTCAGTATTGTTCTCTATGTTAGAGGTTCATGGAAGTTTTGTTAGACTATATGGATTATTTTTAGAAAAAATCATTGTGTTGTCACTGATATTGAGGGAGGGAAATTTCATTGTATAATTTCTTGAAAATATGGGTATTTTATTTAGTAAATGTTACTATTATATGGATATGCCCACATTAATTGAGGATAAGTTGTCTCTCGACACTTGTAAAACCCCCTCCTATAATTTTTTATAAAAACTTTTCCCTTGAGCATCAGTTTGGGGAAGAATATTATTATTATTATAGGAATTTACTATAACACCTCATTCCTTATTCAACCCATTATTATATGATTTACCAAAAGGATTTCACTTTATTACAGATAAAAAATATTACCAGTTTATAGTTTTAGATAATCAGGGAAAATGTTAAATAAAAATGTGGACATTTCTATATGGTATCAATTTTTTTTGTACAAAAAAATGTTCTTTAGAAAGAAACACATGCTTCATTCATAGTAACTCCCATTTTATAACCCTAACATTATTAACATTTCTACTAATCCATAAACCATCTAAAAAATAATTTGAAACCATGGGATAATAAAATATAATCCCAATAAGGTATATAAAAGAAATGGAACTCTTTATCGCATTTTTTACATGAAAAATCCATAATAAAGTTATCCTTTTTCATAATAAACATTAGACCACAAAACTTTATTTAGTTTTTTATAAACATTACATAATATCCTAATAGATGTCTTGAAAACATTTATAAGCAATCATAATGTCAAAAAAATAAGAATAATTTTTTCTTGAAAATAATGAAAACTCATGAGGACCTTTCATAGTAAATAATTTTTTAACCTTTATCTAAAAAAGGTGAAAACTTTTTAAAAAAAAATTAGAGGTTCATTTTCTTACCTTTTGAAATCAAAAAATTTCATTTATAAACCATTAGAGGAATTTAGTGTATGTAACTTGGGAAATTATCCTTATATTTACCCTTACAATGCCCCTTATAATGGAATCTTCTTCCTTGATAATTCCCATATCTCTTAGAAGTAACCTATCACCGGTAAAATCCATTAATTTACTCAAAACATTAGGGATCTATATCGATCCCATCCGTAATCATAGTTATATCTGGATCACTCATCATTCATATAAAATTTACAGGTACCATAACCTGAATGAAATAAGTATATATTTAAATTTAATAATAAAACCTAATTTTAACTGGAATTAAACCCAATAAGTAATAAAATTTTCATTTATCTCATAAATACGAGAAACAAATTTTGTTTCCTAAAAAAAATTAAATATTAAATATTCAGAAAATATTTATAAAAATACATTTTTTGAAAATAGCTATGGAAACATGTAAATTAATCATAGAAATGAATAATGGCTCTGATGGCAGGAAAAAATAATCAATCCATATAAGTTAAAAATATTTTTTTAACTTTTCCAAAAGTAGAAATTAATTCATAAAGAAAATGTTGAAAAGATTAATTTTTAAAACATTGTAACGAAATTAAAATATAGAAACTAAAAACCATTACATTTTTTTAAATGGCCAAAAAAATTTCTGAAACATTTAAATGAACATGTATATGGGGGAGAATGATTTTAAAACATTTTAAGCAGTGTCTTAAAAGAAAATCCCTTACCTCATCTCCCAAGATTCCACATACCTTATTTAACTCTTTTATAATTAACAAATATTAATTATTTAATTTATTAAAAACCTTTTTTAATTTTTATTACCCTAACATAATATACTTTATTTAATTTATTATCATATCTATCATAGTTAATAAATTAATTAATTTCATGTTGGAAATTTTGAGGTTGTTCAGATCATATCTCAAAAATAACTTTGGTAGGCTAACCATGGTCAATGGGGACTTTATTGTGTCTTATACAGAATATAAATCATCACATTATTACCATTTCTACACAATAAATAAAATTTTATAATAATAGATGAAATCCACACATTAAAGATAAATCACATCACTTCAAGGAGGTGACATTCCACACATACGCATGAGCGACACTATCATATAAGATAAATTAAAATCTTGAGAGTGGCCTTTTGTGTTTATCCATTATTAAAATAATATAAACATTATAATAAATGGAAAATGTCACATGAAATATTAAAACTAAAAAATAGGTTGATAAGGGTAGAAATAATCACATCCAATAAAAATTAAGATTATATATTTTTTACCATATCCCTTAGTTTTAATCTTAATTAACCATTTTTATTCTTTACAACGGTGAAAAATTTGTACCATGGTTACTATTCATAATGACCAAAAAACAAACTGGATCACTTAATAAATTTTTAAATCCAAATATAAAATACGAAATCCATTTTTTTTATTCAATTCATATATATTCCAAAAAATAATGTTAATATATGTGTGAAAAACACAATGAAAAATAGTTTTTAGAAAATTGTGTTTTAAACATAAAAATGAACTTATACCAAAATAATATTTAATTTTGATTAATATAGAATAATTTAAATAATTTTTTTTTTAAATTGATATTATTTTACTTTAATACAAAATAAAAATTATAATTGTACTTTTAAATTACTTTTTTAAATTAAATGAAATGGCAGTTTTGTAAAAAAACAACATTTTTCCCTATTCACTCAAAAAAAAGTCTTTTCAAAAAGCTCTCTAAAATAATAATGAGTATATAATAAAATTATTAATTAAAAAAATATTTGAATTTCATCATTAAAAATTTAGAAAAAAATTATAAATTAATAATAATATCCACAAACAAAGTGAAATAAACACCATTTTTTAAGAAAATGTAAATATGATGCATAAAAAGACTTTAATGTCAATAATCGTATAAAACCCATTATTAAATGAATATTAATCCATTAAATTGGGTATAAAACATACATATTATAACAAATTTTCAATAATTATTAATTTAATTTATTCTGATAAAAATGTATTACACATATAAAGACATTTTATGAAAAATATAGCTTTTTTCCTTTAAACATTTTTTCCTTTATTTCAAACAATTTAATAATAAATGTAAGATTTATTATTAAATTAATTAATAAAATATTTCTTCATATATTTTATAATACATTTATTCTTATTCATACCCACTAAACCAGTGGTTATGTCATAATTTTCATATTAAAGTATTAATATATGACAGTTCATTTGAGCTCAGTGTTACGTATAAAACACAATATGAAAAATATTACTTAATGAAACAAATTTCAAAATATTTGGTTTCTTAATTACTCCCAAATTAATGAATTTTTTCCCATAATTTTATATTATTCTGGATAAAAAGTTTTTAAACCATTTTCTTAACATCAGTTCAAGAGAGTATGATATAAAAAATGATCGTGAATAGAAGAAAACTTTTTAACATATAAAAATTACTATATTGAAAAAAAATCATAATGGAAAATAAAACATCCTTTTTGAAAAAATGAATGTGAAATATGAGGGTCACTTGGAATAACACATAATTGGGTTCCTATATGATGGGGTCATTAGAAGGAGGTCAAAATATAGTCATGGAGGAAAAAAATAACATCAAACAAATAATATAGTTATAGAGAACATGATCATGTGAAATTAATTAAAAATACTGAAAAATAGTAGGGGATAAAGAAGACCATAAATTAATCATAAGTTGAGGTAAAATAATTACATTTTTTTTCAAGGACCTTTTCCTAAAGTTGTGAGATTCTTTTACCATTAGGATAGAGAACATAATAAAATATACAAACTTGATTTATCTCAATTTTTATAATCACAATTTAAACCCTTGGTTGTGCTATAATAAATTCTATGTTTTATCTCATATTATACCCTATAAAATGAATTTCTCAACCCTAAATCACTAAAATAAAAAATCTGATGGATCAAATGATCTACAGATAAGGATAAAAAGTTATTCCTCTTATCTTTATACATTATCCAAAAAAATGGTTTTCTTAGTGTAATATAATATCTAATGTGAAAAATACTGCATTAATATTAAAATCATCAATAATGACACACAAAGTTAATCTTTAAACATTTCATAAATAACTAAATTTTAAATTACTAAAAAATATTAATGAGTGAGTTAAAAACTAATTTTTTTTATATATTTCATCACATATAATTCGGAGATCAATTTAACATTTGTCTCTAAAAACAATTAGTCACTCATATAGTGATATATTAAAAATGTATATATTTTTTTCATATAATTTCTAAAATATGCTGATATTTTTTATAAATAAATTGAATCACAAAAACCAAAGTTAAATCATAAGTACATAAAAAATATCCGTCAAAATTTATTTAATATAAAATAAAATCATTTTAAAAGGAATATATATTTAACTTAATAATACAATGTTCTGAAAATAGAAAAATTATTGAAAATTAATAGTAATATCATAGACACAAGATAATTTTTCAATACCATGGTTATCTATAAAATAAAATCTATGTTCAAAAAATATAATAGAAATTTTATCCCAATTAACCATAATTTACCCAATATCAAATATCATATTATCCCTAATGGTTATCAATAACTTTCAAATTATCACTATTTAATATAAAACCATTTCTACTCAAATAACTATTTTAATACAACGCATTTTAAACCTATGGTTTATATATACAGAAAATAATTATCCATACTTAATAAATGTATCTAAAAGTAATATCCTTAAAAAACCTCAAAATTGATACATATTACTTTCAACTTATTATTAAACCTAGACTTGTTAACCCATGATGGTATATAAACCTCTTATAATTTCTTCAACAAAATTATCCTAAACTCTATAGTTTTCTAAAAGTTTCCTATGATACCAATTATAACACCAAGAACCTTATTCAACTCATAATTATAAGATTTTTGACAAGGGTTTCAATATCTTACATATCAATGATCTTTTTAATTTTTAATTTTAGAAAACTTTTTAAAACATGAAATAACAAAGTAAACATTTCTATACAAATATCTATTTGTTCTAAAAAAACAAGTTCTTTATAAAGAAACAGTTGGTTTAGTCAAGGTGACTCCCATATCTTGAACACTGACTTTATTAATATTTATAAACATTATTAATCCTTGTGAAAAATCATTTGAACACATGGTATAAGAAAAAAAATTCCAGTATGGGATTTAAAAGAAATGAAACTACTCATTCCATATGTAAACCTGAAGAGAGTTTCCCTTTTTTATAATAAAAATTTTACCACAAAAATATGTTCATCATTCAATGAAAAGTAATTAATTTTCTAATAACTTTCTTAAAAAAATTTATATGAAGTAATAAAGATAAAATCAAGACCATAAGTATTTTTTGGAAATCATGAAAACATGTGGAAACATTTCCTTGAAAAAAATCCCATACCTTTATTTAAAAAATGTTCATAATAATTCTTTTAAAAAATAATATCATTTATTTACCTTTTTGAAATCAAATATTTTCCTTTATAAACTATTACAATCATATCATGTAGGTACCTTAGGACATTTTACCTATAGTAACCTCTATAAGAGACCATATAATGGAATATCATAACCTGATAATTCTTATATCTCTTAGGTGTAACATATCATCGACAAACATCATCATTTTACCAAAATCATTAGAGTGATATATCAAGGTCACCTATAAAATATCATCCCTAAGAAATTAATTTTTTAGTTATCTCATAAAAATTAGAAACAATTCCTTTTACTTTTGAAAAAAAACCAGATAAAGATGTTCTTTGAAAATAATCCTGGAAAATTGTAAAGGAAGCTCTGTAATTAATAATGATTATTCCGGTGGGAAAAAGGGGTCAATCTGTATATGTTTTAAGAAATCTACACATTTGGAATGAATTTAAATTAAATCACTAGAAAAATGTTGAAAATTTTCATTTTTAATAATTTATAAAGACCTAAAATTTAGAAAAAACGACCCCTAATAAAAAAAATTAAGTATAGATAATAAAATTCTTGAACCATTTAAAAGAACATGGATATTGTGGAGAAAGAGTATGAAATATTTTAAAAAAAATAAAATAAAATTCCTTACCCCATCTCCCAACATGCCACATATGTTCTTTAACTTCTATACAATGAACTTATATTAATTATTTACAATTTTAAGAATATATTTATGGTTTTTCCCATTATAATAATATATTTTATGTCATTTATTAGAATTTCATACATAGTTTTTAAATATATTAGGTTTATGACAGAATTTTTAATGATGTTTGGTTTATAATACAAAAAATAACAATCCATGAAATTTAGGCATGAAAAACGAATCACATTGCTTCATGGAGGTGGCATTCCACTTGTACACATGAGATATATTAAAAAAATTTAATGGCTGTAAATTTTGGAAGATAAGTGATTTATTATATTTCCAGAATCATAATTGCATCCTGGATATTATATATATTTATTAAATTCATCATACCAACTATTCTTGTTAGGTATTGATGAAAGATGAAACTCATCGCTTCATGGAGGTCGTAGTCCACATGTACGCATGAATGGTGTTTTTATTCCCCATGGGGTGGAAAAGAGATTAATAATGATTGTAAAATAGAAATAATAATACTAAATTATATTTGAGATATCAATATTTTTATATAATCATGGTTTAATAATATTTTAAAAAGTTATATGAATAAATAATCATGAAACACTCCGTTAAGAATTCTACCTCTTCTTTGAAAACCTCTCTCAGGTTACACATTAATCCATATTAGGATCATATTTTGGTGAGAAAAAAACCTCATGGAAAATGGGAAGGATTCTTAATATATAATTAGCCAGGTATTTTTATATCTAGAGTTCTTAAAACATTTGAGGAAGTGAGAATAGGTGATGAAATTTAATAAGTGAGGAGTGGACATGCTTGTAATTACTTAAAAGATTTAAATATAATTAATGTCTATTTGAAGTAAAATTATTCATAATGTGAATGGTTTGAAGAAAAATAGTACAATGTCTAAATAACACCAAACAATATAATTTAAATATGTTTTATTTTAATTATAAACTTTTTCATTTGGTTTGACCGCTTCATTAACACTTTTAAACCTTAACTATGGTAACACATGTCATAGCATTTAAGGGTCATAAATTTACTTCTAATTGGAAAAGTGAATATAAATTATTCCATGGATATGTTTTAAACTATTAATAATTTGACTTGTCCTCTTGAAATGTTTTTGTTGTTTTTAAATTATTTAATAAAATATTTTTGACTATTAAATATCATCAAAGTCATTTTTTGGACTACTCATTTAATTTAACATTAAATTCATCAAGATAATAATGGAATTCAAATAAAAAATATTTTATCATAAATTATATATTATTATTAACCATAAAATTTATTTAACACCATAATTCACACAAAACACATTACTCTTAACATTTTAAACCATTTTCTTTTATTTTTCTATAGTTTGAACACGCATTATACAAGTGTTGTGTAAGTGTTACAGTAATTTTAACTTCATGAATAATTTAAAAAGAATAATTTATTTATTTTAAAAATAACCATTTATATTCATCCATAACTTCTTTTTACCCATATAAAAAATTATAATAGAAATTATAATCAAGGGAGTGATATTTAACATATTTTATTTTTTTAAAATAATATAAATTTTATAATGAATGGGAAAATGTCAAATAGATAATTAAAATTATAAAATAAGGTAATAAAACTACAAATATTCTCATTCAATAAGACTTAATATAATAATTTGGTACATTATTACTTAGTTATAACCTTAATTAACTTGTTCTACCTTCTATTATAGTGACACATTTTTACCTAAGTTAATATTTATAATGAAAAAATATATATTTTATTTATTAAAATATTATAACCTCTAGATTAAAAATAAAAAATTCATATTTCAAGATTTAATTTCTATTAGTGGAATAAATTACTTTTACTATAAATATGAAAAACGCAGTAAAAACAGTTTAAAAAAATTGTGTTTTTATGTATAAAATAAATCTTATACCAAAATAAATAATAATATTGGTTACTATGAAACTATTTGGACTATTTTTTTTATCAAATGGATATTATTTTACTTTAATTTAGAATCCAAAACATCATGGGTCTTTTAAATTACTTTATTTATTGAAAAGAAACAACGGTATTTCAAAAATCCTCATTTTGCAATATTCACTCAAAAATCAATATTTTAAAAAATGTCCCAAAAATAAATCCTAAGGATATTATGAAATAATGATTTCAAAAATGATATCAATTTTATGAAATAAAATTTATAAAATTTGAGAAATTAATTTTAATATCCTCTCACAAAATAAAAAACATTTTTGAAGAAAATGAATTTTTGAAGCATAAAATGACTTTATTATCCATATTTATCTAATAAACATAATTAGATGAATGTTAATTAATTAAATTGAATATATAATATACTTATTATAACCATTGAAAAAATTATATTAATTTAATCTGTTAATATTGAAATTCTTTTCCAACATAAATACATTTTTTTGAAAAAATATTTATAATTCGTTTATTATATTTTATCTTAATTTCAAACCAACTAACAATTAAAATATGATTGATTGTTAATTTGATTAAGGAAAATCAATGTACATATATTCTATAATATGTTTATTCCTATTCAAACCCACTAAACCAACAACTAGGTCATAATTTTTATATTTAAATAATAGTATATCATAGTTCATATGAGCCACATGTTGTGTATACCGCACACTATTGAATATATTACTTATAGAAATAAATTCCAAAATATTGAGATGTTACTTCTACCACTTAATTTAATCCATTTTACTACATTTTACCACAAGTAACTTATTTTTTCCTCAAAAATTAATTTCTATGTCTTACCTTATTTTAATTCCCAAATCCCAAAAAAACAAATACATTTTATTCAATTAAAAATTTAAAATGTATAGAAATAATTTTTATATAATATAATTAGAACACATAAATATAATTTTTAGTAGGGTGTATTTTAAACATAAATTTTTATTTATTCATATTCCTTAATAATTAAGACTCATTATATGATTGTTAATTTATTTATATATATATATAACAAATTTCATTAAATTTTATATTGTAAATATTATAAATTTATCTATTAAATAAAAAATATATTACAGTATAAATACACTATTTTTATTTAATTTTTTTCATTTACTATGAAGCATTAAATTGTTATTCCTTATAACTCCATAATTATTTATTGGATGTTATTTACATATTTTACCAATAATTCTTTGAATGTTGTCAATCTATTTTATTAAAAATATTCCATTAAAGAGATAAAATTTATTTAAAATGTGTTATATACCAAAAAATAATTTCTTTAGAATAATATATATTTCTAAAAAATAATTATGATATTTTTATTATATTCCAAAAATATATATTTAGGTTAACTATGTCTAAAATATTTTATATGTAAAACATTATTTAATTATAACTACAAAATTATCAATATAGATATTGGATACAAGTATTCCTAAGGACCAGATATCTAATAACCAAATATAAAATGATCATATATCAAATGACCATATATTGAATGACTATATATATATATATATCCTATTTCATTCCTATATATAACTTTTAATTCTTCACAAAATCTAATTCTTCTTATTTATTTATTTATCTTTTAAAATGTCAATTATCGTTTTAATTTTTTTTCCTTATTTCTATAAATCATGAGTATGAAGATTTCATGTTTGGGGTATTTTTATTTACTTGTGGTTTTATTCCTCTATTAATTTATATTACGATGTTTCATATTTCCTTATAAATATTTGTTAATGATTATCCTGTATTTTAATTGTCAGTTTAATTCAATAACATTCTTATTTTAATGCTCAGAAGTCATATTTCTTATGTTTCTAATGAATTTAATGTTTTTGATAATAATCTAATAATTGGTAAAATTGTTAAAATTGGCCAATTCTAGATCTACTGTCACCATATACTGATATTTATAATTAGAAATTGTTATTTGTAGCATAATACCACTCCAAGCTAACATTAGGTTATGAACCTACCACTATTTTGTCTACGAGACCTCCTAGATCTACCTTCAGGTTGTTGTATAATTGAGTAGGGATATGTCCACTTCTAGGTAGAGAAACCATCAGTGGATTCTACCACCACTTGATGCTACCATCAGTTCAAAAGTGCTACCATCTTTATAACGGAGCTATCATCCAGCAAAGGTACCACCATTGAAAAGGTATCACTGTCATTGGTTGGATATACTCTATATAATTGCTACAACTAAGGGAATATAATATTTAAAAATTCTACCATTCTGAAGAGCTAATATCAAATATGAAACCATTTAGAAGATCTACCACCATGGAAGAGTTTAAACAAGTTCAGCTACCGTCAGTGAATCCACTACTAGAGATCTACCATAACTATTCGGAATTAATTTGAAAATTAATTATCTAATTGATAGTTTATGAATTTAATAATTTAAATAAGCACAAGAAATTAAGAATGATTATTATTGAACTACTCCATTGATGTATAAAAGATAAATTTAGGCCTTTTCGGATCTATTTATCGATATAAATTTTTACATTGTTCTATTATTATCCAAAAATATATAATTAGACCTGGAGAGCTATAAATTTAGAATAATATCTCTCGTGCATAAATATGAGTGTTAAACATTCCTATAAATAGAATCATAGACTCTCAGACACAGATAAAAAAATTAATATAAAGATGTTTATCTCTGTATGTGTGTAAGAACAATAGAAAATTAAAAACTAGAAACATAATTATTTTCCAAACATCTACAACTCCATATTTTTATGAAATTTATTTTCAACTTGTTTTACCACCATTAAAATATATATTCAAGGGATAAAATATAATTGAATCTATTCAGATTGAGCAGTACTAAATATTTTAATCTCTAAAAAAATATCTTTACATCTATTCTTTACATTAGATATATGTTTTCATATTACACTATTTATCTATAAAACACAGTACCCATTGATAACTAGATATTTATTTAATCTCTATCTCTCATTTATTTTAATTTGTATTCCCACATAAACTATGGAAGAGGTTACGTGTGACCTGTAATTATTTTATCCCATTTATAAATGAGGAAAATGATATGTTCATGGATAACCTTATATGTTGTTGTTTTTTACACATAATCTAGGTTGTGTATTAGTATATTTAATAATACACATCATGGAAGTGGGTGTTTATGAGGTGGACATGATTAAATATCAACTTGAGACTAAACCCCTTCTTTAAAATTTGGCTACCCTTATTTAATGTTTTTTATATTTTTTAAATCAAACCTAGTTTAGTTTTCTAAACTTTTAAACAAAACCTTACTTTAATAGTTATCTTAATGTAGTGGTTTATATGTAGTGTTTGATATGATTTGGTTAGTTTCTAAAGCTAGAGTATTTTCAGTAGTATTTTAACTCATCTATAATTCATCTTTTTAAAATCATTTCAAAGGATAAAAATACATAATTCTAATATTTGTGTTTAACTTGGAATTCTCCTTTAAATTGGGTGATATAAGTTTTTTAAAAAATTAAATAGAAATTTTGTTGGAAACTAAACCCCCATATTTAGTTGTAAAATAGGACCAACATTAGGTATCATAAAACCTTCAAAAATACTTTTTACTATGGTCTATTTATATCTAAATATCTTAAATTTCTGTTTCATCAAAATTTGTATCATTATGGATAGTAATAAGCTTCAAGGATCTGTCATTAACCGCCCCCTTATTTTTAATAGAACTAACTATGCTCAGTGGAATTGAAAATAAATATTCATATGGCGAGCATATGGTTTGATATTTGGACTATTATGGAGGATAAATATTAATTACCTAAAGATCATACAAAATATTAGAGTGATTAAACTAAGGATACCTATTATTGTAACTATAAAGATATGAATTCATTGTATTGTGCCTTAGGCAGGGATGAATTCAAGATAATATTTTTCTATTACACTGCATTTAAAAGATGAGATACTCTTGATGTATCTCATAAAGGGATATCTAATTTTAAATAAATACATTTAAATATCTATACTATTAAATATGATACATTTAAGATAAATCCTAATGAATCTATTTCTAAAATGTATCATATGTTTATTGATATTTTCTACATAACTCACACAAATGGAAACACAATTATTGGGAAGGATCAAGAAAATGTAATTCTAATATGTCTACAAGATAAATAGAGAGGAAACTTTTTCTTCATAAAGGAACCATGTGACATTTCTATGTTACCAATGAAATAACTCATTAGAAAATTCATGATGTATGAAGAGGAACTATAATTGAAAAAGGAAGAAGATGATGATTCTAAAATAAATTTAATGTCCTCCAATACCTATAACTCAACACTAAAAGGGAAGTTTAAATTTGAAATTTCATGTGATGGTGAATCACCATATTATAGTGATGAAGAAATGGATAACCGAGCTTGATGATTCCATAAATTATATAGGATGAAAATTTTCTTCAACACATCTCACTATAAATGTAAATATTATAGAAAAGTAAATTGAAGAAAATGGAAGCAAATTATTATTCCATAAATAAAATAACATACTATTAGTGAAAATATAAAGGACATGTCAATGTAGACATTCCTAAGCTCAAATATGAAAAATAATATGAGGAAAATGGAAAAATATATAAAACTTCTACGATAGACAAATGTAGTGACTCTAATGATAGTTAAAGTGACTTAGATATGAGTAGGGAAAACAAAAACAATGAGTACATTGTATTTTATTTATGACAAGAGAATCCAAAATATTAAATATTTTTCATGAATCTCGTATATATAATTTTATTCCATTTGGGACTAAAAAATGATGAAAATATAACTAGTGCTGATGTATTTGAATATTTTAATGTAATGGAAGTGGCATTTAATGAATTGAAGGATAAATATATAAGTATAAAAAAGCTTAATTTTATGTCTTCTCACTTTAAAATAGATCTTACTACAAAAAATGATAATAATTCTCTTCTTCTTAAGGAAAATAATGAAATGAACATGTATAATGAGAAACAAATAAAATATCTTGTGATATTTACTAATGGAAGAAAATATCCACCTCTGATTCTTGTAAAAAAACCAACTCTAAAATACACTATAAGTTTTGGTTACCAACCTGGACAAGGGAAACATTATAAGAACAGATTTATACCTAGCCTCAATTTATCTAGTTCTATTAATATTTCTTAATCTACTAGAACTAATAATGTTTTTTTTGAAATTCTAATATATGCAATTATGAAACCAAAAAAATAGTTGTTTATTTCAAATTCTTCTACTACAAATATCTATTAACCTAAGAAAATATGGGTACTAAATTCATTTCTAGTTTAATTTTATTTTGTAGGAAACCATATTGAAAAGATACAGTTTGAAATTATGGTTTTTGTATAGTAGATTTTCTTGATATATGATAAGATACAACTCATGCTTCATGAACCTAATCAAAGTGGATGGTGGTCATGTCACTTTTGGTGATAATGACAATGAAAAAATAATAGAAATTAGTCAAATATGTAACTCTCATACTATTTGAATTTATAAAGTATTAATTGTAGATGGATTAAAATATAATCTTCTTATAATTTCAAATTTTGTGTTGATGGTTACCATGTTCTGTTCGCAAAAAATGCTTGAAAATTATTTGATATCAAACATGTTTTAGTTTTTATTATAATGTGAAATGATAATGTTTATGCTACTTAATTGAATTCCTTATTTTCTCAGAATATTTCTTATTTGACTATCATTAATAATTAATATTGGATTTGGCATAGAATACTAGGCCATTTCAATATAAAATCTCTTTTAAAGAAGCTATGAATGGATTAGTCAAGGATCCACTTAAACTATAATTTTCAACACACAATTTTCGTAATCCCTATCAAAAGGGAAAACAGCACCAAATCTCTTTCAAAACAAAGAAAGATGTCTCAAATTCTCAACCTCTAGAATTGGTACACATTGACTTCTTTGGAACTTATAGAGTTTCTCGTTTTTCATGAAAACATTATACATATGTCATATTGGATGATTATTCAATATATTCATGGTTATTTTTCCTTATACATAAAGGTGAATCTCTTTGCTATTATTCAAAATATTCTAGATTTTTAGAAAATTCTAGCCGACATATAATTATGAATTTTAAGAAATGGTCATGGAAGTGAGTTTTAAAATCCAATATTAGAATTATTATTCTCACAAAATTACTATAGTCACATATTTTCTCTCCCCATGATCCCATATCAAACTGGCATAGTATAACTAAGATAAATAACCCTTCAATAGATTACCCAGACCATTCTCAATAAGTATAAATTACCTATTTTTTTCAGAATATATAAACAAAACATTCTATATAATTAATGGTATTATAATTAGAACACAATTACAAAAAATCCCATACAAATTATGGAATTGTAGATAACAGAAAGTTAATTTCCTTAGGGTTTTTTCATGAAGCCTTTATTCTAGATACAAAGGATAGTTTTGAAAAAAAAATCATTGAAAAGTGATGGATGAATTTTCATTTGATATTTTACAACCATTATAGAATAAAGGGTATTTATTAAAAGAACTTTTATTGTGGAAGAATTTGTACATGTAATGTTTAATGAGATATATCCACATGAACCCAATACCTCTTTAGAAAATATAGATTATGATCCTTCCAATCTGGACATTATTGATAAACATAGTGAAAATTTATCTATATATCCTATTGAACAATATCATAGTTCTAATGAATATAATGAACCTAAACATGTAGAAAATAGTATAGTGTCAAACACTATTATTCCAAAAGATATTAGGACTCATAGATATCATACGTTATATGCAGCTGTTAGTGACCTAGAATAAGGAACCCAAGATACAGATTCACTTAAAAACCAAGTTGTACATCAATATATCTTGTCACATTTTATCCTAAGAACATCAATTAATATATTAATGATGAATTATTGGTAATATAGATGCAGGAAGAGTAAAATTATTTTAAATAATATATACTCTAGAAACTAGTTGAAATGCCCCAGTAATCCCTAAACATTAGCACCCAGTCAGTGTCTAGAAACAAGGTTTAGAAGTCTGGCATAATAATTAGAAATAAAGAAATACTATTTTCACGAGTATACATTTAATAATAAGGTATTGATTATGAACAAAACCTTTGTACCAGTATCCAAACATTAAGCCATCATAATTTTACTTGCCTATGAAGTGAATTTGAATTCAAATTATATCAAATGGATGTCAAGAGTGTATTATTAAATTTTTATATATTTGAAGATTTTTTTGGTGAAAAACCCCTAAATTTCAACACCCCCAATTTATAAATCATGTTTTTGAATTAAAAAAAATTATATTGTTTAAAACATGATCCTAGAGCTTATTATGATAGACATAACTCATTTTTTATTTCAAAAGGTTTTAATAAAGAATTGTTAACCCTAATATATTCATTAATATAATTTGAAAATTATTTTCTTATTTTAAAAATATATATTGATGATATTATTTCTGGATCTTAAATAAATTTAATGTGTAAAAAAGTTTTAAAAATTATGCCACATGTATTTGTAATTAATTTTCTGGGTGACCTTAAATTCTTTCTTGGTTTTCATATTAAATGAAAATATGGAATTATTTTAAATAAAATAAATTACAGTAAAAATATTATAAAATGTTTTGGAATTGATATTACTAAAGGTAGTGATACTTCCATGATTACTAGAAATGAATTGGATCTTGACGAAACTAGGAAACCATTTAATCAAACCACTTCCTGAGGTATGATTGGAATAATACTATATTTAACTGTTAGCTGGTATGATATAATGTATACTGTTTGAATGTTTGACTATATTCAAGAATACCCAAAAGAGTCACATTTACTTGCTGGGAAAAGAATTTTCAAATACCTCAGATGTACAACCAATATAAGATTATTATATTATATAGGACATGAATTTTATTTAGTTATTAAAATAAAACCTTTATTGGTTGTAATTTATATTGAAAAAGAATCTTTGGAACATGTTATTTTTAGGAAAGTATCTATCTTAATGGTTTACTATGAAATTGAACTATGATTCATTATCCACAATTGAAGGTGAGTACATAGATATAGGTGGTTTATGTTCACATATTTCACGGATGAAACATGCATTACTAAACTATATATATAAATTTTGAAATATCCAAATAAATTGTTATAATTTATGTGTTATAAACATATCTAATAATCACATGTCTCAGTTTAGAACAAAAAATATTGATATAAGACACTAATTTTTGAGAGACTTTTTCAAAAAGGTGATATAACTCTTGAATTCTTTAGAACTGAACATAAGTTTGTGGAAATATTCACAAAGACATTTAATTTAGATAAATTGAGTTATATCAAAAATCAAGTTGGAATGATAAGTAATTATTATTATTTTATTCAAATATTTATTTAGGTTATGGGAGAGAAAAATTACAAGACTGGTATATATCATGGCTAATCTACCATTGGTATCTACCATGGTCGATCTACCATTGGTATCTACCATTAGTCATGTTATAGTAGTGATCAAACATTGCATACTAATATTTCTAAAAGGTCATCTGGATTTTTCTATGACATAGTATCATTATATTTTATTATGACTTAGTAGCATAACATGTAACCATTTGGATGCGATTGTGCCATACTACCATTTTATGCTACTATGAGAATGCATTGTTGATCATACCAATCGTAGTTTTACAATTTATATAATATGTAATTAAAAATTATTATCATATTTATTTATTATAATTCATTTTATACTTATTTTATTTTCTAGCATTAAAATCCCTAAATGAGAAAATATTACCTAACATTATAATATGAGAACCCTCTCTCATGTGACTCATGTGAACCCATTATCTCCTTCACTCTCATCCATCGACCCTTCATCTTTTCCATTCATCCTTCGAACTATTATGAAAATGGTGTGAGTGAAGCATCCTAGTGGATCACATGATTTGTCTTGTCCCTCTAACAAAGTAAGTGGTGAATCGATTCATCTTATCGTAGAACCAAATAATCCCTAGCTCACATCTCAATCTATATTCACCAATAAATAAATATATTTTAAGTGGTTTACTTCCAAAAATTCACTCTTGTGGGATTGATCTAGGACCAAGTATGGGATGAGTGGTTCTTTAAAAATGATCTACCATTCAACCCTAGGTTTTTTCATGAGTTCTATAATTTATTAGGGTATGAGTTTGGAGGTAATAATCATTCAATCAAGACAATGATAGGTGGAAAAAATAATTTATTTTCATTAATGTTGCAGGAAAGATGCTTGAATGTTCCTCATATGGGTTTATATGAGGAATATCAATGTTCTCTCCCTATTAACTATGATAATTTCTTTACTTTAGGAAGAAATATTGATTTAATAGGAAATGTTACTATAAAAGGTCTTGTGGTTCTGTATATTGATGGAGTGTGTCATTTATTATTCATTTTTATAAAAACATTATATGTAATGACTAATATTTGCCATGTATTATTTTTTGGGTATTTTAGGGATTATTTCAAAGACCATGTTTGGAGATGGTGTGTGATTTTGAGGCCTAGTGTGCTCGAAATAAATTTATAATATATATTAAATATTATATGTGCATAGTTTTCCGAAAAAAGTGAAAGGACCTCAAATAGGGGCTAGGATGATAAATAAGGGGACATCATTGAGTTCAGAAAGCTGGTTTTACCCTAGATGCAACTTAACCTTGGTTGGTGATGTTCATTTGTGTAAAATTCATCATTGGTATGGAAATGAATAAAATTATTAGATAAATTATTTTATATTTTTCATTTATGTAGAGACTAAGGCGTATTTAAATAAACTATTATGTTAAGAATCCTAGGGTTACCAGTATAACCCTAGATCCCTTGAAGAGCTTTTTGTGAGAGTGTTGGATGATCACTCTCGGACGAACGATGGCCAGATTATAGATCAATGATCGATGCACAACAAAATCGAAGGATCTCACCAATAAAAATGACACCACACCTTTCTTCATCATTGATCAATCCAAATGAAGGTATGATGATTGTTTTTTAGTTGGATTCTTCAATCATTCTTGATTTCTACAATGAATATGAATCAATCGACTAATGGATTGATTCAGGCATTAACCTTTGTGAGGGATGGGTCTAATTGTGGGATTATTTTGGGAGAATTATCTTTGTGATATTTCATTCTTCATTATTATTCTAATGGTGATGGATCGATGCCAACATAAAAATTGGCCGAAGTGTGTTCCTCATATTTGAGGATGTGCATTTCTTCCCCTATTCTTTGTTCACCATAGAAATTCTTCATTTGGCCCATGATTAGAAATATCCTAATGGAATGAACTTTTGGCACCCATTTCATGGTACAATGATTCAAAATTGTAGATTCAGGATCGGCACGACATGACGGTGGTGTGATGATGAGAGCGGAGACAGATAAGATGAATTTTGATACATAATTTTAGGTTCTTTGGAATGAAATGAATAATTATGTATAAATCTATTTTTTGAATGAAATTAATGATTGAAATTGTTTTTAGATCAAGGAAGAGACTCATACGATATGTTTCCTCGATTTTATTGAAAAGTGAATGGTTAGATTGATGAATTGAGGCAATGAAACATACATAAAAACCAAATCTGAGTACCAAAAAAAATTTCTGATACATGACATGTAAACTAGAGCCACAAGACTTGTGGTCCCCTCTCAGTAGTGATTAGGGTTTCAAAATCGTTATAAATATCACACGACATGTGACCCCAATCACATTGCATGTGATCTCTCCCTAAAAACATGGTATGTACCTCAAAGTGTACACAACCATGGGTTGGAATACATGGGTTGGATCATGTTGTGTACTACCCAACATGGACATGGCCTGGATGAGTACATGGGTAAACCTAGTACTAGAACATGGATAGAGTACATGGGAAGATGAATCACTGTGTACTTCTACACAGACACGGACAGAGGATGTTTCATGAGCTGTTTACATGGGAAAGAGCTGGGCCAAGGGACACATCAATTAACCCTACTACACACCAACTACTCTTTAAATGTTGGATTGAATCCCTTTTACTCTATAACATGTAAAAAAATCATTTGGGAGTATTCCTTTTATCTTTTTCCCTAAGGGTTAGTATGAAAACATCTCTTGCATATAGAATAGTGATCCCTTCAGTTATACTTCTTGGATAGTCGTTGTAATCCCTTAGAGAGGCCCGTAATGAGATACCATATTCATCTTCATTCCCTAGGTGGTTTTCTTAGTATCATTATCGATAACACTGTGCGAGGACTGGTCCTCTGCATAGAGGTTTAATCTAGATTGAGTGGTTGGTATCACCCCATAGCCTTAGATGTAATCATCATATATGTATCATATCACTTCAAATTATCAATGGGTACTTCTAATGACGAGAACTGATGAGGAGTACATCTTGGAAGGACATCATCATTGTTTTTAGACTCAAGAGTGTGTTCTCATGAATAACTACTCTATGGAATCTTTAAGCTGGAATCCTTGGCCGGTATACTATGGTTTTGACTTACCTTTACATTGTGTGTCTTTGTTGAGTATATCTGGATATTATTGTAATATGTGTCGTAGAAATATACCTATGTAGTGTTGATTTTATTTCATTTTTTGTATTCTATGTGGTTTTGGGGTGTCCTATAGTGTGTTGTTATACTCACCCTTTTCGGGTCTTTTTCTCACAAATGTCATGTCTTTTACATATGATCTTCCATTTGACAGGGTCCTTGACAGACCAATACCATATGGTGATTATTGAGACCGAACAAAATAGAGTGTGTTAATGCAGTATCTTGACAAAATTCACTTGTATACATTCAGGTTAGACTGGTTTTCATACTATTTTTGGAAGGATTGTAGTTGTAATTTTTTTTAATTTACTTTACTTCCTTTAACAATCTGGTTATGGGATTAAGATATATGCATGCAGGGTTTTTTTTTAACATTTTAGCAATATATGGGATTGGAGATGTGTGTGTGTGTGTAGGTACTTATGATAAGGCCTCCCATGTTAGTGATATTCCTACTCAGAACTAGTATCCCACCCCCAAAATATTATAGGTGGGATTGGGGAGTTGTGGCACAGGTTTATTTGGGACGAGTTGTGATAGAGTGTATTAGAGGATTCAGTTCTACCTTAGGACCGAGAGTCTATGATATTGGTCTGGGGAAATATTTTCTTGTGTTTTGAGTTTTAATTTCATTCCAGGGACTCCAGTATTGGTCCAATTACTGAAGTATCCATAAAATAAGACTCTAATCAGCTACTTTTCAACATGGTACATGAGAACACAGGTTGCAGGGAAAACAATGGTACATGCATCGTATAGTAATCCATTCTGTTTTCTATATCATTATTAAGTCATATATCCAGATATTCTCATTGACCATGGTACAAATGGTTTATTTTATGATGAATATGTGATTTATTGTAGCTTGGATTTTCCATCATGATCATGAGGACGATCCCCACAGTGAGGAGGTGATGATATAGGGACTGGTTTTTGAGATGTTACCTCATGGTGGTGCACCAGCTATAAGACATATTGAGCATCTGATGGTACCCACAATACCATTGGATGAGGTGCACAGGATGAGCATGCTTTATGAGTTTCAACAATAGAGACCCATTAGCTTTTGTGGAAATATTGGCCTACATGTGGATGAGGATTTCCTTGAGGTGATGACTCAAGTTTTTCATCTAGTCAGAACCCTAGCAGAGTATATGGTGATCCTGGTAGCATTCTTAAATAATAGCCTAGTAGGGAGATGGTGGGGTTTGGTGACCCAAACTTATGATGCAGTGAATCTAGCATGGATATAGTTTGAGTGTATCTTAATAGAGTATTTCCCTCAAGCTATTCTAAGGGATTTATATATCCATGAGATTCCTGGGCTCTATCAGGGTAGCAAGATAGTAGTTGTGTATTCATTGTGGTTTACCAACCTCTTCAGGTACTCTATTGATATGGTTCATGACCATTTCATTAGGTATCAGACCCTTGAGCTAGGTCTATGAAGATAAATCCAACCTAGTATTATCCCTCAATGAATTCCTACTTATGATGGGGTGCTGGAGAGAGATTTGGTGGTTGAGAGTTTCTTGGATTAGAAGATACAACTGGCAATGTCTAGTAGCAGGTACACAGGAATAGAGACCTCGGTAGTAGTGATCCAATGTTAGTCTTAGGGAAATTTACATACAATAAATTTTAGAAGTAGGTACCAAGACATAAGCTATGTGGTTTAGGGCTCACAGGGTGGGTCCATTCATCCCTCAGAAAGGCGGTGCTACTCACATGATGGATGGGGACATCTCACCTGAGATTTTCTGAACTGCTATACAGATGACAAAGAGAATGTGGATGGGGCACCAAAGTATAGGTAGTGGTAGGAAAAGATACATTCGCTGGGTGGAAGACATGGAATAGTAGCTGGGAGAGTAGTAGTATATGGTAGGCCCTTTGGCTTGTTACCACCACCACCCCTAGGTTATCCACACCAGGCTCAGGGATCTAGAGGATAGGTTCAAGGATAATAAATGGAGGTCCAAGATTATGACGGGGAGAGTCTATGAATGATTCAAGGTATTATATGTGTCTTTTATATCATAGATAAAGTACTGATAGACACAAATTATAGTCATTTATTTCTTCCACATATCATGTTCGAGACATAGATATTTTGGTTGAGCCCTTCGCTTGACCCATTACTTGGGGACTCATATTGGAGAAGACATTACGATCACAAAATTGTTCTGGCAGTGGTAGCTGAATCTTGGAGGTGAGAGTTTCTATTGAGATCTCTTTTTAGAATCAATGAGGCCTTGGAAAATCATCTTATTTATGGATTAGAAATCCACATATCATTCCCATAATGAGTATTTTAGGAGGAGAATGTAGTGTGTATTCATTGAAGGAACTAGGTTCTCCTTTTTTGGTGAAAAGGAAACCCATGTAGCATAGGAAAGACTCATGTAAAGAAGAGTTCATCCAATTATTCATCAGTTGGAAACCCTGAGCCTTGTCCCTATGTATATTATGAGTTCCCACTTTTCTATAGTTGTGGAGGATTACACGGACATCATCCTTGAGAATGTTCTAGGTTTACCTTCCCACCATGATATTGACTTATGCATTGATCTACACCCTGGGATAGAACAAATATCTATGCCAGCATATTGGATGGATCCCATAGATATTTGCAATCTGAGGGTTCAGTTTGAGGCCTTATAGAGGAAGGTATTTTTCAGACCCAATGTTTCACTCTGGATAGCCCCGATGTTGTTCACTAAGATGGAAAATGGGATATTGAATATTTTTTTGAACTACCAGTGCTTTAATTCATTGAAAGTCATGAATGTGTATCCACTACATAGGATCGATGGCCTTTTTGGTCATTTAAAATGGTCACGATGGTTCTCGAAGGATGAACTTGGGTATGGCTATCACCATTGTGAATATGAGATGAGGACATACTAAGGACAACATTCTGATTCTACTACAATCACTATGAGTACCTGGTGATTACCTTTGGAAAGAAAAACAACCCAAAAAATTTTATGGGTCTCATGAAATGGATATTTCACCCTTTCTTAGAAAAGCTTATGGTAGTCTACGTTGAAAATATCATTTTTTAGTTGGCGTATGATGTGGAACACATGAGATAGTTTAGGATAGTTCTATATTTTCTCTAAGAGCACTAGATTTACAAAAATTTCTCAAAGTGTTAGTTCTAGATTTAGGTGGTCCACTTTCTGGGACAAGTCATATTAAAATATAGAGTGGAAGCAGACCCATCCAAGGTTGAGGTAGTGTTATATTTAGAGCCACCCAAGATCATGAAAGAGGTGAAGAGATTCCATGGGATGGAAAGATATTACCATATATTAATACCTGATTTCTCTAGGATATCACCACCAATGAAATATTTTACCCAAGAGCGGAAGCCTTTCGTGTAGAAAAAAGGTAAGAGTAGTATTTTGAGTAGCTGAGGAAGATTTTGACGAGAACTCAAATCATGATATTCATAGAGGAGGGTGTTGAGTACACTGTATTCTGTGAGGCATCATTCACCATGTTTGGTTCTGTTCTGATGTAGAGTTAATTGGTCATTTCCAATGGTTCACATCAATTTTTACCACACGAGTAGAACTATGTTGCCAAAAATCTTGAGTTATTAGTGGTAGTCTTCATACAAAAGAGGTAGTGAACCGACCTAATGGCTGAGTAGTTTATCATCCACCCTAATCACAAGTGTATCAATTAAATCATCTCTTAGAAAGATCTTAACATGATATATAGTTGATGGCTGGATTTCATCTAGGATTATGAATTTGAAATTATCTATACTCCTCAAAAGTGAAATGTAGTATCCGATTCTCATAGCCAGAGATCTTTTTCACAGTTACTGAATGATGCATCAGATCAATTATCCTCACTACAGTTATCATTTTTGGATGGTGATGGAGGATATTACCTCTAGTTAATGATTTTCATGCCTCCTATTTTGTAGTGAGTTAGGGAGCCACACCTTGGAGATTCCAACTATGAGACCCTACATATTCATATATCTAAATGACATGCTCTAGATAGATTTTTTAAAGGTGGGGTGCATTTTTTTCTTTTCAAAGGACGCATGATGAAACCAATGATATTGTTGGAGGAGTTTTTGAGAGAGTTTCATACATCTCCTTTGGTGGTATATCTAGGTGCAGAAAAGATGTACCAAGACCTCCAACGTTTGTGTTGGTGGTAAGGAAAGAATGAAGTAGTTACATAGTTCTTTTCATGATTCCTTTCTTGTCAACAAGTGAAGGATGAGAACCTGGTTCCAGTTAGTTTAGGTCATCCCCTTGAGGTTACAGAATGGAAGTGGGAAGGGGACACGATGGAATATAGGTGATTATAGACTAACTCACCAAGCCATCACACTTCTTATAAATTCAATACCAGAGATCAGTAGAGAGCTTGGGACACCTCTACATGCAATAGATAGTTCGAATCAATTTAGTTACATCAATGATAATTTCTGAAAATGATGATCGCTTACCATCCCAGTTATGGATGGGATTTATGGAGGAATTTGGGACTCAGTTATTCTTGATAATAGCATTCCCCCGTCAAAATTATGGTCAGATAGAGCGGACCATTCTGGTTGTGGAGGACATATTATTAGCATGCGTATAGGTCTTTTGTCAATTTTGGTAGGATCACCAACCGCTGGTGGAGTTTGTGTTCAGTAATATTTAACATTCCACCATCGGTCTGGCACTATTTAATGTGTTTTATTGGAAACCCTGTAGATCACCACTTTGTTAGAATGACCCTGGAGTGTCATCACTCATGGGACCAAATTTGGTGAAAGATACTATCGAGAAGGTGCAGATCAACCGGGTGTATATGAAGTATTCACAAATCCATCACAAGTCTTATACAGACAGATGATAGTGTCCTATGGAGTTCCAGAAGGGAGATAATGTGTTCCTATGGGTTTCACCTCGATGTAGATTACAAATATTTATTCAGGGATGAAATCTATCTCCAAGATTCATTATCCCTTTCAAGATACTGCGTAGAGTTATAATGGTGGTGTACCACGTAGCTCAACCTCTACAGTTATAATGAGTACATGATGTCTTCCACGTGTCATATAAAATGAGGTACATCGATGAGCCATTACATGTTATTGATTGTGGAAAGCTGTAAATTGAGGATGGAATGACCTTTGATAAGTACTTGGTAGAGATCGAGGATCGGTAGGAGAGGATGCTTTGTGGGTGAGTGATTCCTTTAGTGTGTTTTTGGTGGTAGCATGAGAATCCTCAAAGAGCACATGGGAGTGTGAGGTTAAGATTCATTTTCAGTACCCACTTCCTTTTTTGTTTCCCTTGTTTTGTCCTTTTAGGATGTAAATCCTCAATGGGGGGAGAATGTAAAACCTCATATTTCCCATGTGTTATATTTGGATATTTAATGGAATATTTATGATATTAGGCACATAGACAACATGTGATTATAAGTCTTAGTATTCCCAGAATTAAAACTAGTAGAAATAGGACCTATACCAATGGTATTGGTGAAACCATTTGTAAAGGTCCCTAATTTGGACCGATACCAACGGTTTGGCCAAAAATGTTGGTATAGGTCACATATATGGACCTATAACAATGTATTTGGCCAAACCGTTGGTATATCTCACTAAATTGGACTTATACCCACGGTTTTGAGAACCATTTGTATAGTTACACACATTCTATTATGAAATATTTTGTTAAATAACATTAAATAAATAAATGGTTAAAATAATTATGAATATAAATAAATATATTTATAAAATTGTGTTCAAAAAAGACATGTTAGGTTAGTGGTTAGGTCATTGGATTATAAAACTGTTGATATAGGTCTATACCAATGGTTTTTCCAGAACTTTTGTTATTGACTTATCCCCCCACCAAACCAGTCAAGGGTCCTCCAAACTGTTGGTATAGGCTATACAAATGGTTTGGACACCTATACCAATGGTTGAAAACCATTGGTATAGGGTATTTTTCTATTTGTGTAACATTTCAAATATATTAATGATATTAAGTAGCATTCACATGTATTTTTCCAAGAAAAATAGAATAACATCTAAATGGGGGGCCCAAATCCAAAAATATGAGGGCATTTTTCAGTTCAGAATATGGGAGTTACCATAGGTGATACTTAACCTTGGTCACCATGGATTATTTGTGGAAAATCCATTGCATTAATGGAAATGAATAAAATAATGAGATAAATTATTTTTTTTTCCTTTTCACTGACATATCGACTCACATGTCTTTAAATAGATTTTTATTTTGAAAATCCCATGGTGATATTCATAAAACTACAGCCATTATAGAGATCATTGGAGGATATTTCATAGAAGAATAGTGATTAGATAATTGATTGATGATCGATGCACAACTAAATAAAAGGATTTATCCAAAAACAATGATTTTTAATTGTTCTTCATCAGTGATGAATCTAAATTGAGGTAGGACATTTGTTTTGGTTGGAATCTTTCCTTGATTTTGATTTATATGATGAAAACTATTCAATCAACTAATTAATTGAATACTGGGTAGATCATCTTGTGGGATCGATTTAATTGCGGGGGTATTTTGGAAGAATTATATTTGTGATATTTGATTCTTAATTGTTATTCAAACGATGATGGGTGGAGGAATACATTAACATTGGTTAAGCGTCATTCCTCATGTTTTTTTGTTGTGTATCCCCCCAACCCCGATTCTTCATTTACCACAAGCATTCTTTATTTCTCTCAAGGTTCAACATATATTGATGAATTGATCATTGCACACCCATTTATTTGTGAAAAAATGTGAATTTTTAGATTCAGGATTGGCATGAAACAATGGTAGTGCGATGATGGGAGTGGTGAGGGATCAGATGACATTGGATACCTGAATTCATGTACTTTAGGTCACAATTAATGATGATGTATAAATCCATTTTATTAATGGATGTGATGTCAAAATGTGTTTTCCGATCAATTGAAAGGCTCATAAGGGATGTTTCATTAGTTTTATAGAAAGGTGCATGGATAGATTGATGACCATAGGTGCAAAAACAGTCATGAAAACAATATCTGAGAATTTGTAAAACAGAATTGCTGCACAATGTGTAACTTGGAGCCACACTTTTTAAGAGAACCTCTTAGTGGTGTTTAGGGTTTCGAGAAGGAGATATGTATCACACGACATGTGACCTTTCCCACATGACATGTGATATCTCTCTAGAAACTCAACATGTACCTCAAGGGGTACATGGTTATGGGTTGGAGTACATAGTTTTGAGCACACTATGTACTCCCCTACATGGACATGGATTGGATGGTTACACATGATAACTCATTACTGGAACACAGACAGTGTACATGGGCAGATGACTGGCTTTGTACTTCTACTTGGATATAGACTCAGGATGTGACATGAGATTTTTACATGGGAAGAACCCAGGGTCAAGTGACATAGTGGGTATACAGTGACCATAGCCTTTTACATATATCATTACATGATTTTAACCATAATTAAACATCAAATTACTAGAAAAGGATCATAAAGCCTAGTGTCTTGGAATACTATGTACATAATGAAACATTATAAAAACAAATTTTTATTTAATATCCATAATGAGATCTTAACATCCATTGCACACATACATCTGTTTCGGAAAATTTTGGAATAACATGAACAAAGTGATGAGCTAGAAGCCTGGTAATGGAAAAACATAGTAATAAAGATTCAGCACATGTGTTAGAAGGAAAGTCATAATGATATAAAAAGGCATAGAACATGTGAAATCATAAAACATTAACCTGGGGTCATATAAAAATTGGGTCATAGAAATGAGTCAGTAACATAAAACTTGACATATCATGAGTCAAGGCTCATTTCTCTTAGAGGAACACAAGTCAAGGTTAACCACCAAGATTGTTGCACATGGTATCACAAGTCAAAGCTAACCAACAAGACCGTGGAACATAACTTCTCATGAGAATAAAATTTACCCAATGAATTAGAGATGTATCTAGGTGAACCCATCTTAACATTTTTAGGAATATGATTACCACATAAATAATCATACATACTCAATCATATATAAACATAAGGGTACCCACAGAAAGAAATGGGTATCATAATCATGTAATAAAGAATAATGAATGGGTGTATCATATAAGTTTCCATTAAAAAATGAAATTAGATCAATCATGGAAATTCATAAGTAATAATAGGCATATATCATAATAAGTGATGGAATCTTTAACTGATAACATGTAAAATAGTTTTTAAGAAATATTAAAATTAAAATATTTTAGTGTGGTTTAATGAAAATATCAATGATCATTTAAAAATACAAAGCGAATAAACATTTATATAAAATAAAGAGTTAACCAATAATGTTTTATTGATGAAAATATTGATTTTCAAAATATAATGGTTTCATAAAAACATATTTAATAGTGTACATGAAATTGTGTAAGAATTTGAGATGTTCACTTAAAACGGGTTTGCTTATCAGGAAGTATTGAGGAGGGAATCACATAAAAGAATGTATATTCCAGAAATAAAATGATTAATGAATCTTGATACATGTTTTTTTAAATATAAATAGTAATTTTAATATGTACATTAACATAATATAGTATTTTAGTTGGGTAAAAAAGAGTTAGAATAACCCGATGGTGTAATGGAGGTTCAGGTAAAATTTCTTACCTTAAGTATGATGGTGTTCTCCACTTTATATTAATGACCAGAATAATAAATTTAGGTACATTAATTAATAATTATAGAACATATTTTAAATTTAATTGATTTATTATAACCCTTTTGAGTTCATTCATCACCTTTTTGATTGGTTATGAGGTTCAATTTCATTATTTAGGTCTGTTTGTTTCATGAATGGTTTACATATATACATGAATGGATAATCATTTAAAATGAGGATGGTTGTCAGTAATTGGAGTTATATTTTATTATTTAACCTCTATAAGGATTAATGGTTGATAATTTTTTTTGGTTTCTTAGATTGAAGATGAGTCATTATGTAAAACTTTATTGATAACTGTTTGGGTTAATTGGCAGTTTTTAATCACAACAAACACATTTTTTTTATAAATAAAAACAATGTGTAAAAAAAGATTCTAGAACCATAGATGAGAAATAATACATATATTATAGTTTAGTTCAAAAATGAAAATGGATTCATGATCATAATTTAATATGGTAATGGAAATTGACAACTCATCGTCCTTGAATGTGGTAAATTAACACATCTCGTATGGTGTTTTTACTTCTAGTATAAAAGAAGGTTAATGGAGAGATTATAATAAATTATTCCATTATAATAACAAAATTCTAGTACATATAAGGTACTAGAGTTTTCATAACATTTTTATGAGGATAGGTATGGATATAAAATAAAAAAAATTAATATGAAAATAAAGTAAAAGAATTGAAAAGAGGAATTTACGTCTTGAGTTAATCTTCATTGAGAGCCTCTTAAGGGGAGAGGATTTGTAATTTTTAAGAGACCAAGGGATGTTAGGCGTGGAGGAGGATCTTGGGGAGATATTTGGGTAAACGTTTGGAAAGGAACAAGGCTTGAGAGGAGTGAAGAGAATAGATGATTGTGGGTGGATTTTATACTGGAGGGGAGGAAGGTATTCTTAATATTGTAATCATTAGTTTATTATATTTCCATAATACAAGAATTAGTAATGATTATTATGACCAAAAATAGTAATATGTGTGTGTGGGTTCAAACCAACTGCCATTTCCATCATCCCTAACTCAAACATGATGCATAAATTACATTATTTATCATTTATCGTAAATTATAATATTTTACTATTCACCAAAAATTCAAGTATTTTAGAAAAAACCCAAAAAATCACTCAAAAATTTTTTAAAACTATAACTAATTTTTTAATGTTTTAAAAATTACATAACTTTTAATAAAATTATCTTAAAACTAGAAGACATAAAAATATTTATTTATGAACACATTTTAGGAAGATAAATTTTCTCATAAATTAATTAAGTAATTGAAATTAAATATTTATGACTTAAAAAATACCTATACTTTTACTAGGGTCATATTATCACCTATAAGATGCCTAAATTTTATTAATATATTCAAGGGTTAGGTTACTATTCTTTTCGATGATTTACTATTCATAATGGTCATATTACTATTCATAAGGGTGGGTTACAATTCACAAAAAATTTAAGATTTCCTTATTAGACTCCATACATCCTATTGATCGCAACCATGTGTATCAGATTTCTGAAATTCAAATCATAGAAGTGACAATATTTTATTTAATGGTCATATAGTACTTATAAGTTCATTGAGTTTTGATTTCATGTGTTTATATGAAATAATTATAAGAAGGGAATTTCTATTGATAAAACATAAGGCCATTACAGTTTAACCATAATACATGTTTTGTACTCCTTAAATATTGGATTAGAGAAATTGTCCCCTATCTCTTGGGTATGTTTCATTATGTTTCATTCCCCTTATCATTTATCCCAAGGGTCAGTGTGGAATCATCTCAAACAAATAATAAAACGATCCCTTTGGTAAGACTTCATGGTTATAGTCATCAGAATCCCTTTTTGAGGTCTTAAGTGAGATCCTCTTTTCATATTCATTCCCTAGGTGGAGTTCGTGGTATCTTCATTACCAATACTACAGGGGTGTCAATACTCTACTTATAAGGTTAATCCATATTGATTTTTTTGGTATAACCCATAATCCTTGTGTCTAATCCTCATCTATGTATCACATCTCTTCAGATTATTAGTGTGTACATTTTATGATGAGGCTCGACGATCAATACCCCCCAGAAGGTTATCATCAGTGTTATCAAACTTAGGAGTGTGTTCTTATGAACGAGTGTTTTGTGGAATCCTTGAGTTGTAATCCTAGGCTTTAATACAAAGTTTGTGACTTACCTTTACACTATGTGTCTCTGTTGAGTATATAAAGATATTCTTGTTATATGTGTTGTAGACATATACCTGTATATATATGATTATATTTCTTTTGATATATTCTATTTTGTTTTGGGGTGTCCTTCTGGGTATTGGTATACTCACCCCTTCAAAACATTTTTCCCCACGTGTTTTGTCTTGTGTAGATGATCAACCTTTTGATAGATTCTTGGACAGACCGGGACTAGACAGTGGTTAGAAACACCAGATAGATCGGGTTGTGTTACTACTATATCTTGATAGTAGTCCATGTTTTACATTCAAGATGGACATGTTTTCAGACTCTTTATGGTGGGCTCATAGTTGGCCCTATTTACTTTACTTTAATTTATTTTTTACTCTAGTTGTGTAATTTAGATGTATTCATGCATGGGTGTTCATTTGTTTTTACATTTCAATATTATATGGGGCCTAAGATGTGTGCATGTGAACAAGTAATTAGGCTATGACCTTATATTTTAGCGATATGCTTACTCAGAAGTAGTCGTCACCCTCTGGCCTATTGGAGGAGGGATTGCAGAGTTTCAGCACAAGCCCTTATGTGATGGATCATGACACACTATATCCTAGGAATTGAGATTTTATCATCATGTGATAACAATATTTTTTCCCTTATTTATTATGAAAAGTGGATATAAGATTAATATATATATATAGAATGGTTTATATGATGGAGTTAAAAAATCCTTCTACTAGGTCAAACTCTTAAGACTAACTTATGATGATATCTACTATATTGGATTATATAGATTTTATGAAAAAAAGAGAGTATAATGTGACAAAATATAGATATTTATTTCTTAGTCATGTAAACTTTAAGAGGATGAGTGTTTACAAGAACCCTTTGTTGAAGAAGTAGGAAGTTGATAATGATATGATTTATGAGAAGTTTTACATAGTTAATAATCCTATTAGACTGAGAGATATATGTGACCCTATATTGGAGATTTATCATGTTATGGTTCATTATTCAGATCAAGATATTGATGTAAATGTGGAAGAAGTTCTAGCTAGGGAAGAGGAATTAATGGTTAGTTCAGTGGAAGTGGGAATTGACCTTGATGTGTTAAAGATCCCCATTGTATCCTATAGATAATTAAGTCCACCAATATGAATACCTTCTAAAGATATTTTTCTAAAAGAATATTATGAAATAGAAGAGGCTGAATTCTCTAATGGTGATTAGGTAGAGAGAATTTATTTAAATAGCCCTACGAATTTGGTTGTGATTTTAGATGATTCTGAGTATAATGCAAATGAAGGTGATGATGATGAGTATTCTCACACTTATTAGACTATTACTGAGTCTAGTATATCTTCTAGTGGTAAAAGGAAGGGAAATTATTCTTTTGATTCATCCAAATAGGAATCTAGTGATAGAGTTGATTCAATTTCTTCATAAGGCTTAGAATTTTGAATCTATATTCCCTCATATTGAGATAAGGATGTAGCATCAGTTAAGGGGAAGAAATACCTAGGATCTAATCATTTTATTCTAGAGTAATATGATTCATAAGATGATGATGATGAACATTGAAGTCTACTGAAGGATGGTGGACCTGCCACTCCGGTTGAGCAGTGAGATCTTAAGGGATCATTATTAAAGATAATTGGTACAAACGGCCCTTTGTTACCCTTTTCTTCTGAGGTACCTACTATGACTACTGGAGCTGAGGATGTTACTATAACATGACTATATAGGAACCTTCCTCCCCCTATTTCTTGTCCTCAATATAGTTATGTGATAATGAATGATTTAGACCACTTTAAGGCAATTTTGTGATCATATCTTGGTGGAATTTTAGATATTATTTGGTAATGAGACTAAACATAGTGAAGAAAATTCAATGATGATAATCACCTTGGTAATTTCTTTTATCCCAACCAGAATATTCTTGAAGATGGAAACATTGTAATTTGATAATTATAGGTTGGTAGAGTAGATGGATTCTTTCCATAAATTTATGGAGGACATTAATTCCATTTTTTACATGGAGAGAGATGTCTATTTTAGAGAAGCTAGAATCTTTCTATACTCTTATAGATTCATATTCTAAATCTTTCCCAACATCTATTACCAGTTCATTGGATGCTAATTTGATTCATTCAACATTAAATGTAGAGTTTCACGGTGTCAATGTTGATCTCACTACTTCTTTTTGGGATGAGATTCTCCATATCAAATCTCATGGTGATCACATTTATTAATTGGTTATAGAATTCAAAAATTATGCTAGGAGTGATAGAGAGAATATCACAAAATCTATTTTTTTTATTATCTCTCAAGTATTTATACCAATCATGATATTAATTCACATTTTAATTTCATGGAAGAGAATTTGAGAATGCCTCCTGTGACCAGGGATTTCAAGGAACAAGTGACCCATTTGAAGACCTTTTCACCCCTGCTCAAGTTGTTCATGGAAAAGAAGGATGATATCATCAAGTCTATAGAGCATGGTGGTAAAGTGATCATCCAAATTATGGAGTTGATGGAACACTTTTTTGAACCCCTAAGAAAACTTCCATTACAACTCTTTTTATCCCTCTGACTGATTCCATTTAGACATCTCTATATTCAAGCTTCTAGACTACATCCATTACTATTATTCCTTTTGGACATAATATCATTGAAGGTATGAGGCATCTCAATCTTGTGGCATCTACTATAGTGTTTCGGCCTCTTGAAAATCCATCTCCTTCTACCCCTCTTATTGTTAGGAAAGGAAATGATCCTATATATCCTACTTTTAGTTGGGCTGAAGATGGTTCATCAGACTCTAATTATGGTTTTTATGTGGATTTTTCATTGACTCATAATCCTTTAGTGATATAATATTTTGATATTGATTTATATAAACAAAAACCTCATTTACATATGTATTTTTTTAATTTACTATTATTTTTCTCTTTTTCATACTCCCAAAAGGTGGAGTTTTGACTATTGAGGCCTGGATAAAATAATCTTTGACTAATTGTTTGGAAAAATGAAATTTGATTAACGGTTAAATAAAATGATCTATAATTAACTATTACAATGATTATATCTATTCTTTATTTGTTAAATTATTTTTATATTGTTATAAATTCCAATATTTTTTATCATCAAAATTTGGATATTGTGGACTTAGTCTATGAACCTCCTTATTTTAATACTCAAAAATCATGTTTTTTATGTTTCTAAAGAATTAAATGTTCTATGATTATAAACTATTTTATATAAAAAATTGTGAATGTTATCTAAATCTGGATCTACCATCCCCTTCTACTGATAGTTATAATCACTTACCATTAGTTGTAGCATTCCACCACTCTAATCTACCATCCGGTGAAACAGCTATAATTATTTTGACTATGAGATAGCTTGGATATACCATCATGTTTTTCTACCATCAAGTGGATATACTTCCACATCTAAGTTGAGTTACTGTCTGTAGAAACTATAATCATTCAATGTTATTATCATTTCAATAGTGGTACCTCTAGTAAAATGGACATACCATTCAATAGATCTACTATTAAAGAAAAGATACCACTACCGTTAGTTGGATCCAGCGTTAAGAATTTCCACCACCAGTAGAATCTATCATAACATGGTGCTACCATTCTGAAGTTCTATCGATATATGAGATCCATTCAAAATTCATTCCACCAGTAAAGTGATATATCTAGTTAAGTTACCATTAATGAAGATACTTCCACAGATATACTGTAGTTTTCTAGCATTAATTTTCCAAAGTATAATTTATGAATTTAATGATGGATATAATAATGTGGATTTGATAATGATTATTCTTAGACAATAATATAGTTGTCTTAAATAAAATTTCATACATTTATGAATCTATTTCTCTGTATAATGATCTAGATTATTCTGTTATTATCCTACAATAGATAATTGGTCTTATGGAAATAAATTTAGAATAATATCTCTCTTATGTGGATAAGAGTGTGTCACATGCATGAACACAACATCATAGACACACATACACTGGAACAAAAAGGAATAAAAATATACATATGTGTTTGGAAGAAAACTAGACAAATAAAAATTGAAAATAAAAGGATTTTCCAAATATCAATGAACCCCTATTTTTCTAACATTTATGTGCAACTTTATCAATCTCCATTTAAAGAAATATTCAAGGGATTCTGAACAAGTAAAGATATTTATATTGAGAAGCACTGCATATTCTCATCTCTAAAAAAAATTCTCATTCTATTTATTCTTTACATTTGAGCTATGTATTTGTTTTACATTATTTATCTGTAAAACATAGTCTCATGTGCCAAAAAAGAGTGATTGAAACTTTCTCTCAATTATTTTCATCTTTATTCCTACATAAAACTATAGAAGAGGTCATGTGTGATCTATACTTATTCTATCCCACATATAACTATGGGACATGATTTGTGCCTAGACATCCTTAGGTGATATTGTTTGTAAAACCTCATTCATGTTGTGGATATATTTATTTAATAATAAAAAATATGGAAATAAGTGATTTCTAAGTGGAGTTAACTTTTCATCTTTAGACTAAACCCATTTTTTAATATTTCATTTGTTCATATTTACTATTTTTTTTATTTTTTTAATCAAACCAGTTTTAGTTTTCCATAAATTTAAATAGAACGTAAAAAAGATACTTAAATTAAATTAGTCTTTTATATATAGTGTTTTATATGAGTATATTAGCTTCTAATGATATATTATTTTATAAATTATTTTAACTGATATGTTATTGAGCTTTTAATATGATTTTAAATAAATCAAATTATATAATTATACTATTTTTTTTAACTGGTATTTTTTTAAAAAAAATGGGTATATAAGTTTAAAAAAATTAATTATTAATTATATTGGAAACAAAATTAACCCCCTCTTGAGTTTTCCCCTGGTACCAATAGTAATATTGTGTCTCATTAATATATTACACAGTTCATTTTGGTTCAGTGTTACATGTGAAATAAGATTTTAAATTATAGGGTGTAAACATGTCATCCAGGTTTCGTATTGGTATTTATAAGGATCAAAACTGAAAGCATTACAAAATCATGATTTTTTTAAGTAATTCACTTTATTTCATTCGGGAATACCTTTTTGGGTTTAGTGTCTTAGAGAATTTATTCATAAATCTTACATAAAGAAACTCATATATTATAAAGTGTATACTTCAACTTAGTAACTATTTTTTTCCCATAATATGAAACTTTTAATATAAGATACATTTTATTTTCATAAAAAATATTCATGACTTCACACTTAATTTATTATTTTTTACTAATCATCCTTACACCATATAAAATCATAAGAAAACATGGGATGTGTCTATAAATCTTAGTATGGGATATAAAGTAAATAATTTTTTTAGAATTTATAAACATTAAAACACAAAAAAATACATTTTCCACATTATTCTACAAGAATTTAAAATATATCATATATATATGGGAAAACGGTTTTCACTCAAAGAAAACATTAAAATCCATAGCAATACAATTGATAGACTTTTAGGAATTCTGGAGTATTATATTCCTAAACCATGTTCAACCCTATAATAAATAATTATATCCTGGTTAAATACATAGGATAAAACACATTTATTAACTCCCTCATTCTTTCCATTGAGTAAAATGAATATTACCCAATTCATTAGAGGGATATATCAAGAACAACAATTATATTTGTTGTATCAAACTCACCCATGATTACTTATACTAGTAAATAACCATATAATGAAAAAATATTTATTCTTACACCTTTTCATTATAAATCCATTGAAAAACTCTTTTTAACCCATATAAAAACACTTTCAGATATTGAAGTATTTTTAAGCCTTTTTTGGAAAAAACACAAAATATTAGAATAAAGGGGAAAGGTTTTTCATTAAAAACTATAGAATCTTGTAAAGGAATACAAATAAAGAATAATTTTTATGATTTTTGGAAAAGGTTATCATTCCATATGTGTTAAAATAGAACATTCATTTTGAATTTTATAAAGAGAGTTAAACCATTCAATATAAAATATAGAAAAATATTTCTCTTCAAAATAATTGAAATAAAGTTAAAAGATACATAAAATGTTCACTGTAATTAATTCCTTTCCATATAAATAAATCCATGAAATTTTTTTAAGGATATGTAAAGGGAATAATAAAATTTATAAAATAAAGCTTTAAAATAGTTAAAATGTTCTTTTAAGGTAAAGTTTTCCCTACGACGTGATAACTTTAGAATCAAAGTAAAATTTGAGGAAAGAACGTGGAATAAAATTTTAAATTATATAATTACATAAATTAATTATATAATACATAAATTAGAATTTTTAAATACTACATAATAGATAAAATACGTAAGTCTCAATGAGAAAAAATTGAGACTTGAAATCACTTACCTTGAGTTCGAATCACTACGTACACTCTATATATTCGTGAATAATTAACTTATGTTAATTATTTAGTTACATAAAACCCTTTTTCAAGTTCCATATTTTTTAAATTTTTTCACATTTCGTATTCAATTTCATAATAAATTATGTTCACATCGGACGTTCTGAGGATATTCAACTCATATGTCCAAAATGAATTAGTTATGTCGACTATGGTAAAATTGATCTTGATTATATCATTTCCTAAATATTTATTTTATTATAATTATCATTTTTATACATTAATTATTCTTTTATAACTAACAATGTATGATGGTTAAGAAAAAAATAATTATGTTACATCAATGAGATAGTAGTTAGTACATATGCATGGGTAGCATTTCCTTTTTTCAACGAATGTAAAGAAAATAAGGTAAGTATCATTTTATTCTTTCATAATTATTATTATATCATATTATTTATTTAAACTCAATTATATCTACCTATAATGTGAGGTGATGATGAAAAATGAATTAAAACATCTCATGGAGGTCATAATCCAAACTTATTCACAAACGACATTATGACTTGTCAATGGATGGAATGTCAAGAAAATATAAGATATATAATTTTATAGAAAGTCAATTATTCAATTAATATCATATATATATATATATATTAAATCAATTATTATAATAATTAATGAGAGGAGGTGGTGGAAAGTTAATTACAACGGTTTTGGAGGCGGTTGTCTGCACATACTCACGAAAGAAGATTTCGGTTCCCATTTGATAGGGCAGATAATGGAAAAAGGGTTATACCATAAACATAATAAAATTTTATTATATTATATATATATATATTTGTGTGTGTGTTTTATTATATAAAAATTGTTAGAATATTTTCTAATGGGGTAAAATAATAATTAAAAAAATAAAACACTAAGTTAATAACTATGAATCTTCTTTAGACAACTTCGAGAGGTTTATACCTAAAGCATTCTTGGGATAGTGCTATGATAAAAACAAGAACCTCTAGGAAATAAGAATGGATATTAAGAAAGCATTTTGGTAGGTATTTTCTTTTCTAATAGGATCTTTAAGTTTATATTAGAGATGAGAGGGTGTTTCCATTTATAGGGGAGGGAGTGGAGACACTTAGAATTTTTCAAAAGATTGAAATATATTCATGTATTACTCAATACAAATGGATCCAAAATGACTCATATTAAAAAATGAGATTAGATAGGGTCTAAATATTACAATAAAATTTTATTTTAACAAGTTTTTATGTCATGTTAACCCTTATAATTTCCATTTTAACCTCTTTATTTGTTTTAACTCTCACTGTGGTAACTAATTTTTTAACAAATTTGTTATTCATAGTTACCAAAAAATTAAAGTTACTTAATTAAAAAAATTTCCATGATTATTCTAAATATTAAACCTATTTAATCAAAATTTATTTTTATAAGTGGAAAATATTATTTTCAAAATTGAACTTCAAAATGCGATGAAACATAGTTTCCTGAAAATTAAAAAAATATTTATAAACCAGTGTAAAGTGCAATGTTGATTCAAATGACATTGTTGGATTATGATTCAAAAAAAATTATTAAATTTTGATAATAATTATAAATATAAAATTTCATTTTATATTTTTAAAGAAAATATAGTTCTCTTTAAAAAAAATTTCTATTATTCACCCAAATATCAACTTTTTCCAAAAAATCGAAAAACAAGATTTGTGGTAATTTTGACTTGATGATAAAAAAAATATATCATTTTGTCAAATTTAAGTTATATAATTTTTAAATTATTGTTTTTTAAAAAATAAATATAATACATGTTAAGAAATTTAATAAGAATAAAACTATTTCCTTTGTAATTGAAAAATTACATAATAATATTACAATGAAAATTAATGTATAAAAAATAATCCATGAATATTACTGAGTAATGACATTAATTTACTATTAATATAACCTAATTTTTCAGTATTAGGATCATGGATGTTAAAAAGTTTTATGAGAGTGATTTCAGGATTTAAGGGATTTTGAATTTTCTAAGTAGAAGTCAGGAATTTCTAGAGATTAAAAGTAACCCATTAAAAGGAATCGTGAGCCTATTTGAGGTGGAATGTCAAGTTAATAAGAGATTATTGGGTGCTCAAAAAACATGATATGATTGAATAATATTTCATTTTAATATATCACATTTGATATAATTAAACTAAAGATGCATATATAGGGATTGATCGAGCATCAATCTCTATTTTGGGTAAAAGCATCAGATTTGGCATCAATAGTTTTTAACACATAGGGTGTCATGACATATTTTATTCTTTTAAATTATTATTATATTATAATAGATAAAAATTAGGTTTTATTTAACTAAAACATTATTAATTTATATATATAAGTTTTTTCACATATATATATCAGCTATTATTAGATTTATATGAACCAATAATTGTTCTGATTGACGTATACATGCTTATTCTTCAAATAGTTATTAATTTTGATTAATTGTTTATTTGTTGAAGCAAGGATATGTTTAATTTCTAAGTGTGTTCCATTTATTTTACTTATAATTTTTTTCATTGATAATGATACTTTTTTATAGTGTTAATAATGGAGAATTCCAACATTTCTATCTATATCCTCTTAGTAATCATGTAATTGATTTTATTCATAATTTATGTCCCATTTCTGACCATTTTATAGTATTCAATTCTATTTATACATTTTATCATGTGATTTTCTAATAATGACTATTTTTCTTATTCTCTATTTATTTAATAGATTTTATAATTTTTATTGAAATGTAAGAAATCAAACATGTTAGTCCCTTTTTATTGGTCATATCCAAGATGTTTTTTTATTTTGTATGACTATCTATGAGCGTTCATCCATGGTTTCTATATAAAGTTAATCATTTTATAATATTATAATTCATTAAGTAAACAATGTGTTTTATTCTAAATCTATTTTAAATTGTGGGTTATTATGGAAAGGAAGGTTATGTTTCCTTCCAAAATATATATATTTTGGGTCTTGGTGAAAAAGAATATTATTATTCATTTTTTTAATAATAGTAATGTTTTATAATATAATGTAGATATATAAAAGTTGATATAAAATAATATTTTGAAACGTAATTAATATCTATTTATAAATTAAAAGGAATTTAATATAAATATTACTTGTAATATAACCCTTCTGAAAAGTCATGCAGTTTTATTTTAAAAATTAAAGTTCTATAAGTTGTTTTTATTAACTACATTTTTATAAGGACTTGGGTGTGAAATTTACATTAATTGGTGTGTGTATTTTGAAATAAATAATTTGTTTTGTAACCTCTAAATATATGTATCATTTTGGGAAATAATAAAAACAATGGTAGATGTGGTAGAAATGGACACAGTATTTTTACATTGAGTAGAATACATTAATTTGTCTCTTTATCAATCGATGTTATTTGTAGAATTGTGGTGATGATGTTATGTCCTTTAGCATTGAATTATTTTTGTGGTTTTGTGTTTTGTTTTCATTTTAGTGGTAGCCTACTGAATTTGTTAAGGAATTTAGGGTGTGTTAAGAGTTTTAATGGTTGGTGTGTTTTATATATTCTAATTTGATGGTTTTTATGGTTATGAATATAGAATTTAGTGATTTGGTGATTTTGATCGAATTTGGGAGTACAAATTAGAAATGTGATGTAAGATTTGAGAGATAATTCATGGTAAATTTGTGGTCTTATATTAGATAAATAGTTATGGATTGAGGAATTGATATTTGTAATGAGTTGGATATGGTAATTTAATGTGAAATTATATGTTTTTTATTTTGATTTTGGTGGATTCCTTGGTTCATATGTTGGAGACCTAGATGTCATGAATCATTTTGACACCATTTACAGGGAAATATTAAGGATGAAAATTCATATGTTGGGGAGGTTATTAAGGCTTGTTTATTAACTACATTGATTAAATATATTCTTTGAAACTATTATAGGGTTAATGCATGGGTCTATTTGAATTTTCTTTCTTAGTGGAGGGGGTGTTTCCTTCAAGGATTCAATTTGGTTTCATGTTTTTTAGGATTAATTATTAGGTGTTTTTAATTAATTTTCAATGTTTTATTTTTGACTTTAGATTTCGTGTTTGTTTCTATGGTTTCACTGTAACAAACTAATATTTTAAAATAACACCATGTTCGATAGCGTATAAAACTTTCAACATCGAGCTTAAATGAACCGTGAAATATTTTTATATAGATACAACGGTTATAAGCTATCCATTTAATTATAAGGTATGAATAGGATTGAACACATTATATATATATATATATAATACCTACACAATAAAAAAACATTGATTAATTATTAGTAAATAAGCACTAAATTTTTAGTTATGCCATTTTATTCCTCAAAAATCTGTTTTCTTCAAAAATTGTATTTATTAGTTTTTTTGAGTGAAAATTTTAAATAATTACTAGAAATTTTAGAAATATTATTCAATAAAAATGTTAAAGTTGTTTAATAATATTTTCAATATTATCATAGTGTGAATTTTTTTTATTTTCTAAAAAGATTTATTTTCCAGTGAATAATGAAAAATAATGATTTTTTTGAAAATTGTATTTTATTTTAAAGAATTTATAGAGTTATATTTAGTTTTAAAATGGTTTGAAATTAAAATTTTATCAATTATATTATTAATATTACAATTATGTTCATTGGAATCAATTCTATTTTTTAATTTTTTAAAAAACCATTTTTATACATAAAAACGCATTTTTCTAATGAACTTTTTTTCATTGATTTTTGTGTCTTTATCATAAATTAATTTATACCACCTCTAGATATTTAAAATTTAATAAAGGATACTATAATTGTAATTAGTTTTTAAAATTTTTTAAATAGGCCAATTTTATTTTTAGTCATTATGAATAGTGACCATGGTAATTATTTATCACCACGATAATGGAAAAATAGGTAATATAGGTTTACAACCATGATATAAGGTCTCACAATTATCCCAACACTTTCATTTTCTTATTTAATGGGTGGTGTTCATCCATTTACATAATGTTATAAAATTTATTTCTACTTGGTTCCATTTTTACTTTATTATGAATCCTATATTAATGTAAGGAAGGAATAAATAAAAAATGCCACTCTCTTGAATTTAATATCTCTAAAATTTTTATATAAGGATAAAAGGAGGATATGATCCATTATAAATGATTATTTTAAATATAAATTAATTTTTTATCAAGGGAATTTATTTCTATTTTTTATAAATTAAATAATTAAGTTAAATGCATATGTAACACTAATACAATTTTTATTAAATTAATAGAAAAAAATAATTGGTTTTAAAAGTATTAAAGTAATATAATTTGAGTTAATTATTTTGATCCATGAATTTTGAATATAATATTATATATTTGTAAAAAATTTTGATTCTAATTCCTTTACAATCATGTTGATTTTAAGTTCAAATTATGTAAATATTTCTTAAAATTTCATTAATAGTATTTTATAATAAAAGTATATTGTTATATTATTTAAAAATAATTAAATTCATAAGAGTGTAAAATTATGATTAAAAATAGTCTAAAATGTGGTCCATTGGTAATTTATCATCCAATTGTTACCTTATAAGTAAAATTATAATACTTTAATGCAAAAAGGCATTATTTTGGTTAAGATTAAAATTGGTTAACGAAGTAGTTAAACCAAAAGATAAGGCTAAAAATTAAAAAAAACTGGTATAAATTTCATTTTATTGGGATACATATAACTTATAATACTTTTATATCAATATATGTCCATTTGGAAGCATTTCTATTGAGAAATACTTATTTATATTTTAATATTTTTTGAAATTCCAAGTGTGTCATTTCCCTCCCTTATAAAAGTACCCCCCTTTATCTCAATTTTTCACACCAATTTGAGTCTTCTATATCAGCCAAACCATATCCATTTATCTTATCAATTTACATTCACACTATTTAGAGTTTTTCATTTCATAAAATACCCTTACAAGGTTCCTTAACAAGGAATCTAAATGAAGTCTACCTAAGAGGAGGTAATCGTCTTTACTGACTCTTTCAAATTTCTATCTTCTACTTCCACTAAATACATTATAACCATAATAAAATAATAAATCATGTTCAATAAGTGTACTGATATTTTATTCTTATTATGGTAAGACCATTTTTCATATCTTTCTAATCCTATTAAAATTAAAAGCATCACTATTGCATACGTATGGATCTCTATCTCCATGTGGCAGTGTAATTCTTCTTTCATCACCACTTTTCATCTATGGTTATAAATATTAAACTAATGAATATATATGATATTTATAGAAAAATTATTATTATATATTTTTAATATCATGTATAAATTAATAACTTATAATCTATTGGAAAATGATAATGTCATTCATGTGTGCGTGTGGACTACCACCTCCATTAAACGATGTTCTCTGTTTTTAGATTATTATATACACAGATGGTAATAAGGATATATTTAATGAATATATATTAAATATATGATTTATTATGATTATGTAAAGATGAATTATTATTTACCTTTCTTTTGTTCTATCCATTGAAAAATGTAAACAACATTCATTCGTACTTAGGAACTACAATGTCCATGAATAGTATAATTCAATTTTCTAAATATAAAATATATGTGTGATTAAAACAGTGAATATAATGAATATATATTATATTTATATCATTACTAAAATTCTATATATGATTTAGTTATGATCAAATTACAAGGACCAAAACTACGAAACCAACGCATATATGAAAAATGATGCACTTATCACCAAGAATAGTGATTTAAATAAAAATTGTTAATAAATGGGTGATAAAAGGTTATAATTAAATCATATATTGTTTGATATTCATTATTTTCCCAAAATAAAATTTTAATAAATCTATAATTATTAATCAAAAGGTTATAACACATAAAAAGGATGTCAGGCCTGAGGTAAGTGTTTCTCATCTTAATTTTTTTATATGAGACATATGTCGTATTCACCAATATCTTCCTTCATGTGGTATATATACTTTTATTTTATTTTAAATATCATTATTACATTTCAATTAATTTTATTTAAATTTTCATGTGAATTTATTTCTTTCATGGTGGTTATGATTCAAAACATACCAAACTGGTATGCGTTTATTTCAAAATCTCAGCATTATTCGGTATTGTTTATGTTTAAGTCAATATGGGGGGAATTATTTGAATTTTATATCATAAAAATAAATATTTTATTATCATATTGAAATTTCTAAAAATTATCAGTTTTCCTTCCATTTTCATCTTTTTAGGTACTCAATATACCAAAATAATAGTTTTAAGGAAAACCGACATTATTTTTATACTTGGTTTGGAATATTTTTCTTTCATGACTATGTTTTACTTAAAATTTTTGGAATAATGTTTTTACTATTATCTAAAGTTTTATTAAATAAATTTTTATCTATGTTTTAATTTTTATAAAAAAATTAAACCTTTCTTTTTTCATTTTCCAAAAAAAGTACTATTTTACTTTTTACTAAAAAAGTGAATGAAATATTTGTCTTAACATCCATGGAATGAATAGAATTTACCACCATAATAAACACCCAATTAATTGAATATTACTTTAAATGTTTCTGTGATTATTTTAAAGGAAAATGTTCCCCTAATATTCAAGAATGTTTTAGTTTTTAAAAGTGAACTTCAAAGTGTAAATTTTATTTTACTCAAGAATCTTTTTAATAGTATTTATATTTTTCAAAGAAAACAAAAATTTATTTTACTTATAATACAATAGGGATATGTTGTAAAGATTTTATCATTATTATTTGTCTATATTTTTTATTTGAAATTTGACTAGGGAAATTAATAATATTTATTTCCCTATTTTTTTTAATATGAATGTTTATTTTTATTATGTATTGAATAGGTCTTTACCCCATTCATATGATGAATGGATTGGACTTGGTATGGTATGTGTGGGGACCATTGTTATTTATGATCAAGTTATTGATTAAATGAAATGTGTTTTCATATATTTACCTTGACATATTGATTATGTATAATTTATTCAAGATAACTTCCATTTTACATAACCCTAAAATATATTCTTAGCTCACCATTTTTTTCCTTCACCCCAGATACTACGAAGTGTACTATGATTCATATGAAATGATATGATAGAGTGAATAATGATATTCTCAAAGAAAATAATTTTTTATTTTTTTATGTTTTCAACAGTATACGGGATTCTAGTATATATCTAGTTTACCAATAGTACTAAACTATTCAGTACATTGGGATGTGACTTCTTGTATATAATTCAATGGAAATAAAGTAACAAACTAATCTAGATGATATATAAGTTTATTGTATACATTTTTATATAAAAATGCATTTATTTCCATATTTTTATTGTCAATTCATGCATATACACTTAAAATAGTGTTCATATTTGAAAGGATGCAATGTTTTGTTGGAAAACAAAAAAGAATACAAAAAAGACCAAGATTTTCACTTAAAGATGACCTCCCATGACGTTTAATACATATAAAACACTCTAGACAATAAAACCTGAATATCAGAGGTGAAACAGAGGTTCTCGTACTAAAAACTGAATATTCGCTTCATGAAAACATTAAAAGACATGAATAAATTACAAGTCATGAAGTGTATACAAAACATGAATTGAATAAAACTCATTAAAAGTGTGGGAAAATACATTCATAGTGTGAAATGGCTTTCATTATAAGAATTTTGTTTGTTAGACCTAGTAAATAAATATTCTACACTGATTTCAATAAACATAAATAAAATAAATGGCCTGGGAGACCATTAAATGAATAGGGGATCATTTCTCATAATGTAACAAAATTATGATGAAACAAATGAATCACCAGACCCATGCAAATATATAAATAGAGAGTTGTATTGTTTCTATCCAAAAATGATTTAAGAGATCAGATCTTGGGGTGAGAAGAAACATTGTGTAGTGTCCTCTACCAAACTTTGTCTCTTCTTTCTTCATGATCTATCATTATTTTCTCCTCAATTATTAATCTATAATCATTATGATGACAGATAAATTACCATATTATGATAGGGTAATGTATCCTAAGGGGGAAGGTGTTGTTATATTTTATTTCATTAATTTTATTCATGTATTACGGTTGCTGTAATTTTGAATAAACTTCAATCCTCTATATTTTCATTTTATAATGAACTTTCATATTTGAAATTGAATGAAATTTTCAATTGAATAATTGATTACCCTAATTGAGCCATGATAATATTAGAATTTAGGGTAATCATGTTTATAATTTGTATCTAGAAAAATTTGATTCAGTAAAGTCCTAAATTACCTAACCATGAGAAAAGGGGAATTTTAGTGTCATTAATGGGATTTCATGACCATTCATTATACCTCATCTCAACTCTCATACTAATAATGAACAATAATTTAATTGATAAATTTAATTTCCCCCAAAACCTAAAACTAATAAACCTTGGCATATGTTCAAACCTCATTTTTAAAACCCAATCTATTTTTCCTTCGTCTCTCTCTTTTCTATACTATTTTTAAAACATACATGTTTGTATTCACACTCATTCTTCAAATAAATAAATAAAAATAATTTTATTTAAAAACAAAATAAAATAATTAAAAATTTCATGGGTCCATACTTTATATTTATTCATACTATATTTTTATTAATTAGTAGCACATTTTGATTGCTTTAATAAATTTTGTATTCTGATTAGACTCAAAGAGAAATCACAACATCCCTAACCAAACTAGTTCTATTTTCAAGGAATGTTTTCTTTAAGTTTTTGTTTTTAGAATTTTAACATTTTATTTATTTTCTTTTATTAAATTCTTCTATTCATGTTGGGTGTTTAATTGTACATTTTTTTGGATTTTAAATCTTAATGCTTGATCAGAACACATGTGCAAATCGAAAATGGATTATTGATTTTGACCATGATCTTGATAGAATATTAAGGAAGAACAAATAACTTTTGACCATGGATATCACAGAGAATCAAAAAATTCCCAATGTACCAATAATAGATTAAGGGCTATGTACACTCATAAATTTCAGGTGATCATCAAAGACAAAATTGAAAATAAGAATTCTAACTCCTCTTTTTGTTGTAGATCATTTCGAGAGCAATCCTGTCATCATCCAGATGATCTCAAATAGAATTAAATTCACTAGAATACCTATTGTAGATTCGAACGCTTATTTGGGATTATTTGAAAGCCTCTTAGGTACCTTCCTATTCAACAGTATCTCAAGTGAACATGTAAGACTTTGACTATTCATATTTTTATTGAGGTATCAATCTTGAGAGTGGATTTAAAGTTTTCCCACTCATTCCATAACCACATGGGATGAGTAGTCATAGAACATTCTCACTCACTTCTACATACCATCTAATTCAAATGAAATACATGTAAATATTCTTAAATTTATTCAATTTGAGGAAAAATAACTTTACACTACATGGGAACATTTCAAGTATATGATGCATAAATTCCCTCATCATTATATATATCTATCGTGATTGATACAAACCTTATAAAAATGAATTTTATAAGAAAATATGTCAATTTATACACTATATCTAGTAGGTTGTTGATGAATAAATCCCAAGATGAGAGATACATTCTACTAGATGATATGTAAAGGAAAAAATTCTAGTGGAAAAGAAATGGGACACAAACTGACTAGTTAAATAGTAGAGTAGATGGAATTTTTACTGAAGAATATAGATATGATTATGGGATACCAACAAAAAACCTAAGGTATTTAAATAGAAAAGTTTAACATATTCTTATTATAATCAGGCTAATAAGTTTTAAGGTTAGAATTTACATCAATAGTTTTAAGGATATCAGTAAAGAGAACTAGGATTTTAAGCATAGTAGGGACCATCGTTGTAGATCCAAGTCCAAATGTTGTAGGATACTTTCACTACTTTTATGGATTCCACCAAAGTTCCTATCAATGAACTGAATTCCTACTGAAAAAAATTGCATCAATTAAGGTGATAAATCTGGACTCAAAAGATCATAATTTCCCAATCTGGAACCTCAAATTCCAAGTTGGTTAGATTATGAAATTGTTTAGAGAATGTCTAAGAAAATAACAACCTGGATATCCCAAAGTCTGCCTCAATGAAAATTTCAAATTCATTTCTCTAAGTAGTGGATAAGACACTCCAGATCATCCAAAACCAAGAAAAGTAAAGGTTGAAAAGGGATAAAATATCTTGAAAATAGTGAGGATCAAGTAGCTAAAAATAATAAAGTTGAAGAAAAAACACCATAGAATAAGGTAATTTTCAAATTCTAGAGAGAATGGAGAAAGTGTATACCAGCGCGCCAAAAGGTAAATATTTCTAATGATTTAAAATAAATAATAATTATATCCTTTTTTAGATAATCATTCAAACTTATAAACCTAAGAAAATTTAATGAAAGATCTAGTGATCAACAAGAACATTCTAGATGAAATTGGCAGCATTCCACACACACGACAATTTTTGGTGGTGGTATCAAAGGACCTACCCAAAGAGAAATAATATCCATATAGTTTTTCTATTAATATATTTATTGGAGATAATAATTTTTTTTAAAAAAATATAATAAATATATGTGAGTTTAAACATCATTTTATACACCACTTTCACTTGTTTGGTACTAGATGGACTAAATACCATTTTAGTTTCACTTCAATAGGTAGATTCAATAGAGAATTTCCCCTGATGTTTAATTGAATGTTTTTTTGATTATATTAAAGAAATTATAATTCCCATCCAATTTCATTAGTACTATATATTTTTGATGATGAGTGAACACCACTCATTTTTTGGAAAACCATTTTAGTTACTGGGTGAGTACTGAAAGATATACAACATGGATAACTCTATCTGATAGTTTTCTAGGATCATGTAATTTTCAATAATTATTAGGAAATGAAGTAGCATGATGTTATAGAAGATGCTGATTTAGGATAAGGTATAATACCCAAACATGAAGATATTTATGAGATTTAATTATTGAATGATGTAGCTACTATTATGAAATAGTATACTCAAAATAAAATTACTAAGAAGAGGAAAAAAAAGTTGGGTGGTTAGACCACTAACCAAAGGAGAGTGACTGAATCAAAAAATTTTGATAAGGGACATTAAGTATGGATGGTACAAGGCCTTCCATTTTATTTTTTAGGATGAATGATGAATTCTTAGGTTGACCTGATGGAAATCAATCAAATGATTCTATTAGGAAGAGTTAAGTTATTTAATGAGGGAGGGAGAGGAATGCCCTGTGTATATAGGTCATAATGGATACCATTTATGAACTATGGCTAGGATAAATATTTCATGTCATCTATCACATTAGTTGAAGTAGAAAGTGGTTTGGTCGAGCCAATGACATTAAACAAAAGAGCTTCTAAGAAGAAACCTTGGTTTTTTGATTTTTTCTTATTTATTTTATATTTTTAGAGGTGTGAATGAACTCAACCCAAAATATTTTAAATTTAATTAAAATTTAATATACATTCACTTTTAAATTTTTATTTATTAGGACAATAAATAAATTATAAATTATAATGAAGATGAATCTGTATGACCATAACATATCATGAAACTCATTCATGCCGTGAATTGAAAAGGTGCATTTCATGAAACCCATTCACGTCATAAATCCAATGGCAGAAAAAAACTATTTAAACAAGTTCCAAACAACATATAAATAGTATTAAGAATTTCAATTTTATAATTTTTCAACTTTTCAACCATATTTAATTCATTGAAAAAAATTTTAATTGCAAATTTGTATGCCCCACATTTGACAATGACTTTAATCAACTGAACTAGGTGACATAAACTAACTAGGATAATTTACATTCTAGGATTTTGAATTAATATGTTAATAAAATTTAATGAGAAAAATTGGATAAAAAATTATTATATATAAGAATATGAATTGGGATTTAGAAAATATCTATTTATTGGGACCAATTATTTTTGTTAGTTTAATTTTTTATGAGATTTAGCCATGATTTAAATTTATGATATTTTTTATCATAACCTAACCCACCAAGTACCACCTTTTTAATGGAAGGATGATCCACATATACCTTAGTCCCACCTCCATAGTCCATGGGATAACAACAATTGCTAAAATTCATGACTAAAATGGGAGGCTTTTATTAAGTTACCTATACACATGCACCCATCCATCTCCCTGAATAAGTGTAGAGGAATAATTATAAAATGATTTAACATCTAGAGTAAGAATAATTAATGTAATAACCTCAATGGAATATAGAAGAGTGTGATAGTGTAATATTATAGTAAAGGAAAAAATAAACACCCAACTAGAAAAGATGTCCCAATCTTACAAAAACTAGAAAAGAAATTTTGAGAGTTCCTAGCTCTGGAAATCCTAGCCCTAAACAATGAATGCAGTCAAACGCATCCGAGTATCCCTTTGCTCCTCTAAACTCAGCGTCGACCTTTCTGTCATCTTCATAGTACATGGGATGTGCAGAAAAATCCCATGTTGGGGTTAGTATATGCATACCCAATATGATGACCTGAAAACTATAGGGGGAGAAAATAGGATACATGATAGAGGTTTTCATCTCATCCTAAATAAAGAGAGAAAATGAAACCCAATGGAATAGATATTTATTCTCATAATAGAAACTCAAAAAATAGAGAAAGGGGGTCTCAATCTCACTACCCAACCTAAAAAAGATGAGTATGCCAACAGATCCAAAAGCTCCATCAATTATTCCCATAATCTCCCATGCCTATATAAATAAAACATGAGGAGGTTTCCACCACTCCACTACTCTATATCCCAATCAGAAATAATCTCTATGTAGACTACTCATGACAAGATATAACAGAAGGTTTCAACTCAGTAGGTATAGGACTCGTGTCCTGATACGACCAGATGGTTCCACTCAGTAGGTAGAGAAACCATACCCTGATACAATAGGTGGGTACCACTTAGTAGGTATATGGATCATTCACAAATAAAAAACTAGGGTTTCACTCAATAGGTATAAGAACCATGCCCCGATACAAAATGAGAGTGTCACTCAGTAGGTAGAGGACCAATGTCTGGATGCAATAGGAGGGTTCCAATTAGTAGTTAGTGTAATCACACCCATATATAATAATTGGGATCCAATTTGTAAGAAGAGGACTCCATGCCCTGATATATTAAGATAATTTCACTCAGTCGGAAGAGTAATAATTCCCATATAGAATAGAAGCATTCCACTTTGACCAGTAGGAGAATTAGGGTGTATTTTTAACACCAACCAGTCTTTCAAGATCATGTCCAATCACTTTCATCATCGAGCATCACCTAAAGAATCATCACACTCTGAACATCTTGAATCATCTCTAAAAAATTAACTATATTTTCTTCAATCACATTATAAATTTAGAAACATTCAGTATAGGCTACTCAAATGAGAAAATAAAAGTCAAAACAATGTATATATAAGGGGAAGAAGTTTCCTTATAAGGAAGTACACGGTGTGCAAGGGGTCCACACACTGTGTACCCCACTCCTCTATTTATTCATGTCATTTCTTGTACAAAACTCTCTATTGAAATAGTAAAACATGATTTGTATGGGTACTACATTGTGTGTATCATCCTCCTAGGGCTGGGATGTGTGCTGATATGTATGCCCATATACACTAACCCTATTCTATAACACAACATGGGTCTGGATGTATCCATGTATGTGTACAACCAAAGCACACGTCGGTCCACCAACACCGGGTCACATAGTGTGTGGAGGTTCCCACATGTTGTGTGATATTTAAATCACCTTGAAACCCTGGATAATTCATCTAGGGAACAATATGTATGTTTTTCTTCATACTAAAAAATATATAGTTTTGTCTTTTACAGAATCCATGGAAAACCTCATTCAATTTCTAGATTCATCCTTAAGACCATGATTCCAACCATTTTACCACTTGAAATTGGTGGTAAAATCCTTTATCTATTGATTTTATCAAATTGGTGTCTAGAAATTGGAATCTAATCCTCCACTCGAAGCCACCACCTGCCTTCCATGTCATTTCCTTCCCCTATTCAGATTCTGGATCCTCAAATCCATCACTGCTTCTTGAAATACCCTATAACTCATCCAAAAAACTCCAATCTAGTCATTAGGTTCCCATCCACATGGAATCCAGGGGTCTGATCAGATTTGAACCCACCCGAAAATAGTCAAATCAAAAACCCATGGTCTAACAATGAAGAACATGAAAAATAGGTGTGGGAAAAGAACATAAAAAAATGTGGTAATGACATTATACAATAATTTTTGGCCGATAATAATAGAATCAGGGATTTTAATGAGTTATGTTAGGGAATAATCAAGAATTAATTGAATGAACAATTTAATTCAATACTCATGCTAAGGAAAAGGATTAATTTAAACATAGATTTAAGAGTAACAGATTCGATGATACTCAAACTTTTAATAGAGGGAGATAACAATAATTTATGAACCCTACCTCAATATTGGATTTTTTTTTTGTGAATAACACATCCTCTAGTAATGGGGAAGATATGTTGCATTCACTATCTATCAAACCACCTCGATCTGGTCAAATATCGTTGACTGTTCTCGATTTGGAATAGAATAATAGTGGATCCTCCTCCTAATTATCCAAGTATTTGGTAGTTATCCCACGAAATTCACCATTATAGGTTACTTGTAGAGGAAATCAGGTTTTGGATATTAAAGGTATTAAAGAAATTAATTAATTATTTAATTTTTTATGTACCCGCCAATAGATGCCTTATCCAAACGTCCGACACAAAAAAACATTATATCATAACTATGTTAAATCCAATGCTCCAAATACAACTACAGTATCATATTTTATATATGTGACTCTATTTAGGATGTATTCAATTAATTACTGGAAAAGTATGAACAGGTGATATAAACTATATTTAATATTTTTATAAAATTAATTTCATGCTCATCAGGCCTCAAAATCACACATCATCTTAGCTTCTGGCTCCCAGTATATTTCTTAATACATTTTAAATTATTATACATTGAAAAAAATATTTTCTCTACATTATTTATTCATTAAATATATTCATCACTAAAAATAAGAAACTAATAAAATAGGCATTGATACTAAGCATTCATCAATCTCTACCACTCCTATGTGTACTTATGTATACTCTCGTGCTACCACAACACACAAACTAGGGGAATAGTCCTTCCACATATAATCATATCCAAATGATCCTTGATATATACTGGATACTCTGCAAAATTGGTTCCATCCTCAATGTCCTTATCACCCATGTCAATAATGTGTGTATGATCATTCATGTATCTCATCAGATGCAAAATATGGAAGATGTCATGAACCTCTTCTAACTGTAGGGGTAAGGTGGGATGGTAAAAAATATTCATAATCCTTTGAACGATCTCAAACGACCTAATAAATATCCAGGATAGTCTTCCAATCTAGTTGAACCTATGCAATCCTCATCATGGGGTACACTCAAGAAAAATTGGTCTCCCTACTCAAAATCTAAGGACACATGAAATTGATCAATATAAGACTTATACCATCTCTTGGCTATCCTCATTTTTTTATGGATCACTTGGACATTCCATATCATCGCATGCACCAACTCTGTCTGGACAAGAGATGTCTCACTGATCTTAGCCTAGCATGAGGGTAAGTTGTAGGGTCTCCCATATATGTCCTACAAAGGTACCATTTAGATGGTATAATTATAGATATTATTATAGGAAAACACTATTAAAGATAAGTTATATTTTAGCTTTGACGAAAGTCTAACATGAAATCCCTCATCATATCCCTTTGTGTTAGGATAGTGTTCACGGTTTTCCCATTTTTCTAGGGGAGAAAGGATTTACTCATCCTCAACTGGCCCTTGAATGACTCCTACATGCCTCTATACAAAAATTATGTGAACCAAACATCATTTTCATGGAGAATATTTGGGGAACCCCATAAAGGCATATGATCTCCCACATATTCAACTTCCCCAATATCTCTACCAAGCTCTGATCCCTAATATAATGAAAGTGTTACAACATTGTAAATCAGTTAACTATCACCCATACAGAATAATGGATTATTGATTTCCTTAGATTCCCTATCACAAATTCCATGGTTATTCCACATCATTTATACTATGGGATCTCAAGTGGTTGTAAAAACCCTCTCAAAACTTGGTACTCCACTTTCGAGAGATGAACTCGGCCATGCACTGCCACATTCTTGCCCACAAAAACTATCACTTTATGTCCATGTACATATTCCCTACCCTGTGATGTATAGGAATGGGAAATGTGTGAAATTTACTCATTACCTCCTGTAACATTGAAACCATAACCACTTTCTATCCCAGGAAAAGGTTGATGTGATTCCCCTACTTCATAGAATCCTTCTACTGAATATCTTGTGGTTATTCGATCACGTTGGACCTCATTGTTGATGTCTTCAAACTGATACTCCCTCACATTTTGGAGAAGTGGGGGAGTCAACACCATTTAATGAAGACAATTTCCACCAATATCCTCCAATAGGGTAATCTTTAAGGAAGAAAAATGCTTAGACAACACCTTCACCAGGTGAGAATGAGACCTCCTGCTAAGGGCATCTTCCACCATGTTGACTTACATGGACTATAGACTATCTGGAATTCATAGTCCTATGGGATATAAAACTAGCACCTATATCTCAGGTTTGGGTATCCTTGCATAAAGACATTCCTATGAATCTAATGGTCTAAGTAAAAAATCAGAACAAACCAAGAAGATAGTGCCTCCACATCCTCAGATCAAAGACACACATTTCCAACTCTAGGTTGTCTATCGCGTAGTTCTACTCATGGGGTCCCCACATCATTGACCCATATGGTATCACATACTATATCTACATTAATACATAATTGATCATATCATTAGAGGCATTACAATGCACTGTGTACTGTACACCTTCCTCCAGCATTCTCAAAACATGGGCACTCTTTAGCCTCAACCTCAACTCCTCAAAGTCTCTCTAACACTGCCTAGTCTAGGTAAATAGTATCCCATTTCATGGAAGGGGGATCCAAGGGGATACAATACTAGACAAGTCTTCCATGAACCACCTATAGTACCCCACCAATATAAGAAAACTTTTTACCTTTGACACAATGTTTTGTGGCACCTAAGAAAGAACTAGATTGATATTCACTGATCCCATAGAAAATCCTTCTTGTAAATAACATACCCTATAATGTGAACTTCAAGCATCCAAAAATGGAACTTCGAGAGATAACCATAAATTTGGTTCTCCTGAATCATGTTGAGGACCCTCCTAATGTTATCTTCATGCTCCTCATCTAATTCAGAGTATATGAGTATGTCCTCAATAAAGACCAAAATATTGTTCGAATTATGAATGAAAGATCTATTTTATTAGTGTAAGTACCCCAACCCTAGTTACCGAGAGCAGGTTAATTATATTAATTCATTGGTATTTTTACACGGACATCACATCCGGAATAACCATATATTTTTTTTGTTTTGGAAAACCAAATACAAACATAATATTTACATTATATCTTGAAATTAAAAAAGAACATTTTAAATCCATTGGAAACACCCATAAACTATTAGATTATTATTGAAAGTTATTCATAATAATATTCATCTTCACATCCTAGAAAAAAATAAAACATAAGAAAGGGTTTGTTTATATTGTCAGTAAGGGTGATTAATATTGTGGAAGTTATCATAAACATAAACTGTAGGCTTGGTGAATAATTAAAAACAAATGCCTTTAATAATAAACTTGAGTGTAATATGGTAGGAATGAAAGATGATTACATAAATACATATAAATGATCATAAGATAATTAAATATAACCATAGATAATATACTAGTGAAATAATCACATGGTTTATCATTTAATATTATCATAATGATGGAATGCATAATGTCAGAAATAGGAAACATATTGTCAAGGCCTCAACCATGACGTCTGAAAATACTAGGGTAAGGCCTCGACCAAAATCCAATTATGTTTGTATCATGATGACTATTAATGAATCTAGGGGATATTTGGGCCTCATACATCACCTGATAAGTCTAATTAATTACTCAAATGAATTGTGGAAAATATAAACAATATGAACATATGAAATATCATTCCCCAATCTGTAGACATAATCACTAACCATTCAAAGTATTATGGTGAATGATATCAAGATAGAACATCCACAGTCAAATTGATCATAAACCATTTAATAAAATATGTTAGGTGATAAAAATAATATTTTTATACCAATAAAACATAAGATTCAATAGGGGTTTTGAATTAGATGAAAATTCTCTAATAAAATCATCAAATAATATTTTAGCGTAATACTCATTTACTTTGAAAAGAAGTGTTCTTTTGGATTTTTTTCCATAAAACTATAAATTAACTAATATATTTTTACATAATATAATGACTAGTTTTAGAAAAATAATGTTGGATTAAAAAATATTATATTTTTCCCTTGAAAATAGGTAAGAAATCGGGATGTTCTCGTTAACTGGGTTTGTTTATCTTGAAGAATTTAGTAGGGGGCCTTATAAAACATGTATTTTTCACAAAAGAAAATGGAAATGATCAGAAAAAATGATTTTGGAAAATATAACCATAATTTAGAATAATTATAATAAATAAATTAATAATTACATTGGTTTATATAGGAATAAACCATAACCCAAATGAAAATGGTGGTTCGGGAAGAAAACCCTTACCTTATGTCTGAATGTGTTCTGCACTTGATATTTATGTACTAGATAATCAAATTAAATCCATTAATTAATTAATTAAGAACCTTATATACATATATTCTATTTAGTAAAAAAATTTATGTTCATTTTTGTTCTTTTTGAAGAGTTATAAGATAAAATTTTATTTCTCCGTAGAGTTTGTTTCCTTGGTTTTCACAATTGATATACTTATATATGAGTATGGAATTCTTGTGGAATGGGTATAATTATACAGAAATAAATTTTTATGATATTAATGAACATAAATAAGTTTAAATGTTTATATAACTCATTTGGTTATATGGTATGAGGATTCATTATTAGATAAGAAATTTAGTGACAATTGTTTAGATTATTATGGAAATTATCGATCATAACGAACTCATTTTGTTTTATCATTTAGTGTTATGTAAATATGTTACTTATAAAACATAATAATGGTTTTAGTACATATATTATAGTCTTTTTTGTAATAAAAATGGTATAATTACGTTTCTTGAGGGAGAAAATGAAGAACAAAAATTCGTTGTCCGCAAAGTTTGTAAATGGGCACCTCACGGGTGATGATTTCGTTTTTACAATAAGAGAGAGAGGGAGGGAGAGAGAGAAAGGATTTGATGAAGTATATTACATTAACATGATATAATTATATTATATATATGATAATGGAGTTATCAAGATAAATTAGACAGATTAGTTTAGGATAGAATACTAAAAGAAAAAAAAATAAATTAAATTAAAAGGAAAAGGAGGTTGATTTTAACTCTTGAATACTCCTTCTTGAGAATCTTCTAAAGGGGATTGATTTTGTTATTTTTATGAGACCAAGAGATTATAGAAAAGGGGAAGGTTCTTGGGAAGATTATTGGGTATAAATGTGATAAGGCTCAAATATTTTAAGGTGTGTGGTGAAGCTGGGGTGGGGAGGTTTTTATAGTGGAGGAGAGGGGTAATTACTCATTATTTTATTATTTTCCCCAAGACAATAAATAGTGTTGATTCTTGTGACTATATAAAGTAATAAGTTCATGTGATTTATTACCATGGTTTCTTACATAAGGAATCACTCTAGTAATAGTGTACTTATGTTATAATGTATTTATACTGTAAATTAAAATATTTTACTATTCACTAAAAATTCAACTTTTTCAAAAAAATCCTAAAAATTCACCCAAAACATTTTTGATGTTTAGAGTTAAAAATTGAACTCCCTTTATGTAAATAATTTTCTATGTATGAGAAATTTAATTTTTAATTAAATCATCATTTACTCAAAAAATACAGTTTTTAAAGTTAAAACTAATTTTATAACACCTTGAAAAATTAACAAAAGTCTTATCAGATTATTCTAAAAACATAAAACAATGAAATATTTATTTATGAATAAATTTTATGAAAATTAAATTTTTTAGTAAATTTATTAATTATAAAACTGTAATTAAATATTTATTAGTCATAAAAAGACAACACTTAATTATTAATATTGAAAATATTCACTTACTTCTACTATGATATAATTAAACCATACTTTCATTTATAAGGTGCCTAAATATTATTTATACTCTCTTGGATGATGTTACTATTCATTAGTCTGATTTACTATTCATAAGGGTCATATTACTATTTATAAGGTCACATTACTATTTCAAAGGGTTAAGTTATTGTTCTCCAAAAAATTCGATTGATCCTATAAGACTCTAAATATCTTACTGATTGCAACTTTGTGTGTTTGTTTTTACTAAATTCAGAACATAAAAGTGGAAAAAATATGTTTAATGACTTGGATATAATTATCTTATTTAAATAACTATAATAACAATGTGTGGTTTCATAGAGACTCAGTGTTGTGTGAATTCTATTATATATTAAATTTATCTGTAAATTCTTAGGGTGTTACAATTAGAAACATAAACATGGATGGGGAATTCATCACACCGAATTAAATAACCATAAACTCATAGTGTCTATAGCAACATCAGAATGTCAACATTGGAATATCAGCCTCATGAACACTCAACTAGAGGTTGTTAGACCTAATATTGATCTTTGAGAACTATGTCACACCTCGAAATTGGTTAAAGAGTTCATCTATCCTTAGAAAGGGGTTCTTTTTTATTTATCATTGATTTATTCAGGAAATGATAATCAACACAGAGCTGCAAGATCCCAACCTCCTTTTTCAAAAACAACAGCAGAGCTTCCCAAGGGAACACATTGGGTCTAACAAAACCCTTCTATTTATTGTCCACTAACTACACCCTCATATCAGATAGCTTGGTAGGAGCCATCCAATATGATGTATAAGATATAAAAGTGTTATTAGGGAGAAATTATATTAAAAAATCAATCAACTACCTTAGAGGTAGTCCTATAACAACCTTGAGTAAGACTTCCATATAATCCTCCATGAGTGAAGGAACTAATATTATTGATGATCCCACCGTGACAAGAGCTAAACTATCCATAAAGATGGGTGAGGGGTTACAAAATCCAACTCGCAAGACCCACTCACTAAACCTTGAGATCACTCTCACCCATAAAAGAGAATATCATGGCATCTGTTTGAAGGAATTTGGCTCCTCTTATATGACATTCAATATATGATTAGACCATAGAAAACTAGTATATACCCAATATAATATCATATGGTCTCATCTTGACGATTAGTAGGTCCCATGGGAAACATCGTGAATCAAGCATAGCTTGCACTACCACTAGATAAACGATATAGAAGAATCATTACCCATAGGAACCAAAAGGAAAATCTACTTGGATAAAGTCTCTACTGATATCTCCTTATCTCTCCATAAAATTAAGGTGATGATGTAATCAATCTCACATGTGTTTTATAGTAACAAAGAAAGATAAAAATAATATCATATTGTACCTCTAATAATATTGTGAGCTACCAGTTCATAAGCCTCTACTGCCTGATGCTTCCCACTACCTCGATCCCAAGCTTCTTACGCCTAGAATAGGCCCCCTATTAGTTTTGGTCGAAGGAGATCGTAACATCATCAATCCCAAGAATCTACTCCTCTACGATCCCCAGTAGCTTCTATGCTAGTTATTCCCTCCTAGGAAATATCCTGGTCATACTTGGGAGATCCATGATCATAAAATTGTAACTTCCATGGCGGTTTATCTACTATATTTCTACCCCCAGTAAATCAAGTTGGGAAATCATGTTCCATGAGACTTCACCCATGACATGAATAATATCACACCTCTCTAGGATTCCCAAGTCTTATGTATGGTCCCTAAGATACATGAACATATTCCTGGGTAAGGTCATGTTAATATCTCTTACACATCGACCCTACCGAATAACACCTACTTGATACTATAGATGATTCAACCCAAAGAAACACACTTCAATTTTAATAAGCATGTAATCCCTTGGATAAGAATCCCTCTTTCAATAGGTCCCTCTCTATCACTCCATTATATAAGGGAATATTCATGGGCAACACACTCATACCAATGTCTCTATAAAAACTCTTCTTGAACTTCAATGCTAGGAAGTACCATCCTGAATCATGTCGAGGAAGTACCATGAAAGGTCAGTGAACCTATCAACAAACTCAGAAACTATTATCCCTCACTACTATAGCTCCAAAAGATCCTAAATCTGAATGGAATATAAGAATGATGGGTAGTTATCCTCATGAAATAGTTGTTTTAATTCATATAGTGGGAGTGACTATTTATCATGTGTCTGTATGACTAAACTCCACTAGTGACAATATGCTCCATGGAGAAGGATTGATTCCAGTGAAATAGTCATATTAATTGTGGTATGAAAAAAAACTAAAAACTCTAATTTCCATCTCAGGACAATCCTCTACCACTAAGGGATCTGGCTCACCATAGAACCCCAGTAGCCTCTGGTTCTGGAACTTCTGGAGTTTGATAAGCATGTGCGCATTATCATCCTGACCTACCAATACAATATGCTCCTCGAAAGTAAGGGGTGCTTCTACCTACCTGCCTAGAGGAAATATCTCATATGATTTCCCCTAAACTAAGGCATCATCACTCATTATATCTTCATCATGATCATAAATTGGTAACCTGGTTGGCTTTCTTTGCAGATTCATCCTTAAAATTTAATCGATATGTACCATAATCACATGAGCATATATTTGTGTGTGGGGGAGATAACTCAAGAATGATGATAAAAAGAGTAAATCCTATATGATGCCAAAAACAAAGTCCTGAAAACCAATTTCTTGATATTATGAGTTGAAAAGTTAGTAGTCAGGGTCATGGTGAATGGATACATCAGTTGTAACACCTGAGATTTTTATGATAAATATTTTGTTTTTATGTTATATACATCATCAAAGAAATATTTCACTACACACAACACTAGCTTTGCTTTCATTACATGAAATTTCGGCCTTCTTCGATAGCTTGCGTTGTATGTAATACCGAGTTTCACTAAACAAGGATATGCTATTAAAATATTATTAAAACTAGCCGTTATGAATAGAAATACCCAATTTTTGAAATTTTATAAATTTTATCTTTCAAAATGGACTTCATTTTTGGATTCGGAATATCGAAATTTCCCTAGGGTGAATTTTTGGTATTTTTCTGAAAACATTCAATTGTTGATGAATAGTAAAAACACTGGGTTACTATTTAAAAATAGACTTTTTATTTGAATAATTATTTATTTCATTTAAATTTATTCTAGGTCAAAAAAATTACATAATTACTATATAACATCAATGTAATTAATTGGATTCATTTTATAATAATTTTAGATATATAAAAATTGTATTGAACTTTTCACCGTCTTTTACCCACCTCCAAGGAGAATTTACAAATTTACATAAAACTTAATTTTACCACTTCTGTGAATGAAATTTTAAAAATATAAGAGACACAGTTAATGTCAGTAAGTAAAATGTGGTTCAATGAGTTGAAAATAATTTTTGGTGAATAGTAACTTTTTACTTTTATTTACCACCGTTAAAAGTAAATATGGTAATTAAGGGTAAAAATGATATTATTATTACCATAACAAATGTAATAATTCTATTTTATAAGTTTAATTTGACCAAAAACAACCTTATAAATAAAAAATTACCATTTAGGTCCACTTGGATTAGATTATGACATTTATTATTATTTAATTCAAAGAGAAGTTAAAAGAGTGAAAATCAAAGTTTAATAAGTAAAAAAAATTTAATATTGGGTTATATATTATATAAATTTGACTATAAATATTCATTAGAAATCTGAAGAAATTTTCTACATAATGGTATTTTATTTATAATGTTTATAAATTATTCATGTTAATTTATATATGACACAATGATGATACAGTAATAACCTTATTAATGAAATTTTAACATAATTGATATTATAAATACTCAAATAAATTTAATTTGAAACTTTTTATGAATTAAACTAATTTTATAGGTAAATATGACATATTATCATTGATTTAATTAACTTTGTTCTAACTAATCATGCTGTTATGATTTTCACAAAAATCAATTACCAAATAGTGTCAAAATTGACATAAAATAGTTTTTAAAACAAATAATATATTATTAATTGTTATTTTATTCATAAAAATCTAAGGATAGAAAAAATGACCTAGATAAGGTGATATATATTAATAATGAACAACTTGGGCTTCATTTGTCTTGTTATAGTAAGTTTATTAAACTTATAGTGTACGAAAACAAGAAAAAAATGGTAAAAGTAAAATTATTTAACTTAAAGTTAAATCTAAATGATAAGGATAAAATAAAACCTAAACTTGTCTAAATTATATTTTAAGAGCGGATTTTGACCCATCCCTACCTTATCTTCGAAATACATCAATTTGGAGCTATTAAAAACTGAATATGACTTTATAATAATATAATTTTTTTAGTTTTTTCAAAGGTGCCCCTCTCCTCCCTTATAAAAGGGCACCTCCTCCCTCTCCTCCTCACACCACTTTGAGCCATCAAGATCGTCCAAAACCTACCAAATTCTCTTATACACTTCCCTAGAAACATCCTAGAGTTCCTGGTATTCTTCAAAGACCAACTCTAGTTCCCTAAGAGGAGGTTAAGAAGAGGCACGTCAAAGAAGAGGTAACATCCATTACCGATCCATTCCAATTTATTTCTTCTTCTACATCCTCTTTTTTAATTGTTTCATTATGAATTAATAACATAAATATCACTCATATACTGATATGGTATTATAAATATGAAAAAACCCTATGTCTCCTTCTATCCATCCTACGGAAAATGAAATCTTCGCGCGTGTGTATGCACGGAATATCGTCTCCATGTCGTGGTGTAATCTATTTTCCACCACCACCTTACATGGATGGGTATAATGGTGTAAAGAATAACTATATATGATTACTGTAAAGTTATACTGATTCTGAAATTGTATGCATACACTTCAATACAATTCCACAATCATGGGAACGATATCCTCGCTCATGCGTACGTACGGTCTATCGTCTCCACGATTTGATGTCACTCATTCTACATGATCTTCATTGCATAATGATTATATAAATGAATTTAATGAATAAATATTATATATATTACACTAATAACATTTTGGAAATGAGGTACCTATAACCTAAAAAGAATAATAATAATTTATTCGACAAGACATGCATAAGAACATAAAGCAATGAACACCCGAATAATAAGCAGCAATCAAATAATACTAATAAGAAGATAAGAATATGACCATATATGATATCATAACAATGAATATGATTCTGTAATAATTAAATGACATTATTTAAATCATTATACAGGAGGTTCGGACACATACAAAGCATATCAGACCTAAGGTTAGGGAAAATCTCACAATCTCCTTTTTATCCGAGATTGTTAATACTTCAGAATTTACTGAGGAATATTTAGCATCCGCATCCATGTTTCCTCAATATGTAATATTATTTATATCCTCCTACAATTTTTTAAATCCAATTTTACCCCTTGGTGAGTTTTTTGTACAAGATATGAAAGGAATCTTTTGTCATTTTTAGTATGAGGTAATTTATGATTTTCCGGCGAAAGTACGAGAAGAATGTTTTTTTAACTTATAAGGAATGAATGGATTTTTATGATTTCATAGAATATTATTTCGATGAAGCTTCCTTTATAAGTTTTCAAGTTTATTTTTAATAAACTTCTTTTAGTTTAAAATTTTATGACTTGTTAAGAAAGTAAAATGTTTTTGAATTACAAAGGATATTTTCCTCAAGAATGGAGTTCAAGCATTTTATCAAAATTATTTTCCATCTAAGATAATATAGGGTTCTATTTCTATCCCTATTTTTTACATTGATTTTATTATGTTATGATGGAATTATTTTTATGAAGTCCTTTTATATTAAATGATTTATGTTATGATGGTATGATGTTTAAGAATCCCATTTTTATTACATGCGTTATGCTATGATATATGATTTATGATTTTGTGGCACACATAAGAATGGTATAATTATGAGATGGGTGGGACCTATATCTCCCTCCAATGAATTGGGTAAAGATTTATATCTCCTAAGATAGACATGGATTGAACGACAAGTTAAACCGGTTCAGTAATACAGGACTGGAACGAAGAGTGAACTCAGTTCAGAAATGGACTTTGTCTGCTAAGATAGTATTGGAAATGTGTCTTGACTAATAAGAAATGATTTTCTATGATTATGTGTGTATGACACAAAGTTTCATGTCTTATGTTATGATTATTGGGATTACATTTCACTACTATTATGTATACCATGTTATGAAATTATGATCTCGTTTACAGGTTAATATTTCCAAAATGTTATGTTCTTATGAATATGTTGTGATTGATAATTCTTTTTTTTACCCTTACTGAGCATTTGATCTCACCCTTTTGTATGTTTTCTTTTCCCCAGGTTAGGAAGAAGGGTATTAAGTAGGATATTCCAAAAAGGTATTTCGATATATGATGAAATAAATGGGAGACAATGTAGATGCTTTATAAATCAGTTGTTTATATTTCCCAGTTTCTAAAGACACTATACCTATACGGTCCTAATGTTGTTTTGTTATATGTTGTAATAAGTGTGCTTCAATTTTGAAGTAATAACAATGTATGTAAAGTATGGGTCGTTATAGTTGGTATCCAAGGAAAGGTATAGTCAACCTTTGGAAACTAGGATGTGATAGCCTTAGTAAGAACCCTAAGTATATATCTAAGCATAGAACACAATATTAGTGTTTTAGAAATGGCCATGAATAACCTATGACAAGACCTTAAGTGTGAAATTTTATTCTTGATTATGTGGTTTTCCTATTATATTTAGTGTTGCGCACACTATTCTTCTTGGTTTTAGTCGATGGTTGGAACCCGAAGGAACAGTGTTAATGCAGAATGTGATGAGCAATGCAATGGTTGTCCTCCTGAGAAACCAAACGATATGGGAGCTGGAATGAAAAATCGGGTATCCATGCTCACACAGCTTTCTCAAGCTATGAATCATGCATGACATCCAAATGAGCAAAGTAAGGAACAACATTCTATTTAATCCTTCATGAGGAAGCATCCACCCTCATTCAGTGGGTCTACTGATCCAATAGTGGCTGAACAGTGGATTAGTACCACTGAAAAGTTATTTTCAGTTCTTCAATGTTTTGAACATGATAATGTCATCTTAGTAGTATAATGTTTGGAAGGTGAAGCTGATCAATGGTGGAATCGTATCAAGAATACGAGGCCAAGAGATGAAATTGAGTCCATGGAATGGGACGAGTTCAAGAACTTATTTTTCAATAAGTACTTCCCTCGTATTCTTCGAAAAAAGATGGATAAGGAGTTTCTTGAACTGAAGTAAAAGGATGATGAATCAATTGGTACCTACAAAACAAATTTTACAAGACTTTCAAGGTACACTTCTGAAATTGTTATCTAACCTGAGAGTAAAATAAATCGATTCTTTAGTGTCTTAAAACCAAGTCTTCAAAGGGCGTTATCTATAAGGGACTTCAATAGCTATGAGGAAATTGTTCGATGTTCTCTCAAGGTATAGATGGATATTGGAGTAACCCATCAGTCATTTGCGTTTGATAAGAAGAGGAAAATGGAATTCAAAGGAAAATCTAAAGAGCACACTGAAAAGAAGATGAGTTTTCCCTTATGCTCATAGTGTGGAAAGAAACATGGAGGGAGTTGTCTTAAAGGGACAAGAAAATGTTTCAAATGTGTAAAGGAAGGTAATGGGGCATTTGAATGCCGCAATGATGGGAAGAAGATGTCTAGTGATGCGAACAAAGAAAAGGCTACACAGAGTGCACCTCCTACACTTCAATGTTACAAGTGCAAGGAAATGGGGCATTATGCTAATCAATGCCCTAATCCAAGGGTTGTTGATGATGATCGATGTCAACAAACTCTTAAGGCTAAAGACAAAGGAATGTCACATGAAATTTCAATCAGTGATGTGGAGTACGATAACAAAGTGTTGAAAAGTACACTTACCATCCACTGTAAAGTAGAAAATGTTTTATTTGATTCTGGATCCACCCACTCTTTTATTTCAGAATAATTTTCTAAGGGTATCACTGTATTACCTCAACAATTAGATATTGAGTTAGCCGCGACAACCCCTAATGGAACAACATTCACATGAAAAGTTTATAATTCTTCTCCGATTGAAGTTTGTGGGAAAGTGCTTCCTGCAAATCTTGTGATCCTTCCTATAGTGGAGTTTTATGTCATTCTTGGCAGGGATTAACTTTCTTTATATGAATATCATATAAATTTCCAAATAAGGGAAGTCACATTTCATATTCCAGATCAATCTGTGATCGTCTATCAATACAAGGATGAACATATCCTTCCAATGGAAATTTCAACCATCTTATGGGTCTTGATTCCACTAAATGAAGGTTATTTATCTCAAATGGTTGGTGAGAAACTCACAATTAAGAATATGCCCATTGTACGGGAGTTTGATGATGTCTTTTTAGAGGAATTTCCAGGTCTTCCACAAAATCGTGAAGTTGGGTTTTCAATTGAACTCATACCGGGTGCCATTCCTATTTCAAAGACACCATATAGAATGGCCCCAATTGAGTTGTAGGAATTGAAGAAGAAACTCTATGAGAATCTTGATAAGGGATTCATACACCCTAGTGCATCACCTTGGGGAGCACATGTTCTGTTTGTTAAGAGGAAAGATGGATCAATGAGACTCTGCATTGATTATCAAGAACTTAACAAGATCACTATCAATAACAAATATCCTCTCCCACACATTGATGACTTATTTGACCAACTACACGGAGCTCAATACATTTCCAAGATTGATCTTCATTCAGGGTATCATCAATTAAGGGTTAAAAGGGAGGATATACCAAAGATAGCTTTCCGTACAAGGTATGGACACTAAGAATTTATATTGATGCAATTTGGTCTTAATAATGCCCCTGCTATCTTCATGGATCTGATGAATAGATTCTTTAGAGACTATATTGATCAGTTTGTGGTAGTCTTTATAGACGATATTCTTGTCTTTTCAAAGTGGAAGGAAGAACATGAAGATCACTTGATAATTTTATTGAAGACCCTGAGAAAGGAGAAGATTTATTCCAAATCTACCAAGTGTTAATTTTGGCTTCAAAAAGATTCATTTTTGGGTCACATAATCTCAAAAGAGGAGATATCTTTGGATCCAGCAAAAACAGAGGTTATCGAAAGATGGTCGAGACCAACAACAATAACCAAGATCCAAAGTTTTCTTGGTCTGGCAGGATATTATCGACATTTTGTGGAATATTTTTCACGATTATCTAATCCACTAAACATGTTGACTAAAAAACGAGTTAAGTTCGTCTGGACGGAGGAATGTGAAGATAATTTCAAGGAATTGAAAAGAAGGTTATCCATTGCACCGGTGCTCACACTACCTTGTAGTGGAGAAAGGTTTGTGATCTACAGTGATGCATCCAAGAAGGGATTGGGGTGTGTTCTCATGCAAAATGATATGGTGATATCTTATGCCTCATGACGGTTGAAAATACATGAGCAAAATTACCCAACTCATGATTTGGAGTTAGCTATGATAATCTTTGCATTAATGATTTGGAGGCATTATCTTTATGGTGAAAGGTGTGACATTTATACTGATCATAAAAGTTTAAAGTATATTTTCACACAAAAGGAGCAGAATATGCGTCAAATAAAATGGTTAGAACTGATTAAGGATTACGACTGCTCAATTCATTACCACTCTGGGAAAGCAGACAAGGTGGCAGACGCATTAAGTCAATAAGACCATGCTAGCTTATCCATGATGAGGATCACAAAAGATCTAATATTTATGGATTTACAAAGGATGGATCATGGAATTATAGTGGAAGGGGGGAAATCTTATCTTTCTCAAATGAATATCCAACCATCTATACATGTGAAGATTAAAGAGGCACAAAAAGAATATGTAGAGTTACAAAAGAAGGTGAGAAATGTTCTTGAATTCAACCATGATTGTGATGCGATAATAAGGTTTAGGAATAGGGTTTGTGTTCCTCCCATCCCAGAATTAAAGAAGGAGCTGCTGGATGAGGCTCATAGTTCTTCATTCTCTATTCATCTTGGAGGCACGAAGATGTATAGGGACCTGAAATAGTACTTCTGGTAAGATGGCATGAAAAGACATGTTGCTGAATATGGCTCTCGATGCTTAGTTTGTCAGAAAGTTAATGTTGAGAAATAGAAGTCTAAGGGGATGTTACAACCATTACCCATACCCGATGGGAAATGGGAAAACATCACTATATACTTTGTCCCTGGACTTCATAAAACATCCAAAAGAAATAATTCTATCTGGGTCATAGTTGATCATCTTACAAAGTCAGCACACTTCATTGCTATTAGAGAGGATTTCTCTCTTGATCAACTTTCCAGGATATATGTAAAGGAAGTGGTAAGATTGCATGGAGTACCACTTTCCATTATATCTGATCGGGATCCGAGGTTTACCTCGACGTTCTGGAGAAGTCTTCAACATACTCTAGATACAAAGTTGAGTTTCAGCACTTTTTATCATCCTCAGATAGATGGTCAGTCTGAGAGAACAATTCAAACTCTAGAAGATAAGTTAAGAGCTTGCTCTATTGATTTAAAATGTGGTTGAAATCAACACCTACCTCTGGTAGAATTTTCTTATAATATTATATTTTACTCCAGTATTCATATGGATCCTTATGAAGCTCTCTATGGAAAGAAATGTCGAACTCCAACTTGCTGGGATGAAGTTGGGGAAAGAAAGCTATTAGGACCTGATCTTGTTGATGAGATGGCAGAAAAGGTCTGATCTATTCAACAACACATAAAAGTAGCTTAGAGTTGACAAAAATTTTATGCCGACAATCGAAGAAAAGACCTAGAGTTTGAAGTGGGTGATAAAGTGTTCTTACAAATATCTCCTTCGAAGAGAGTAATGAGATTTGGAAAGAAGGGAAAGTTGAGCCCTGGGTATATCGGTCCTTTCGAAATACTAGATTGTGTTGGAAAGGTAGATTACTGATTGGTGCTTCCATAAAATCTCTCTCAAGTTCATGATGTGTTCCATGTATCTCTCCTAAGAAAGTACTTACCTGATCCTTCACATGTACTCAGCTCAGAAGTTGTACCACTGGAGCAAGATCTTTCTTATGAGGAACAACCAATAGAGATTCTGGATCATAGCGAAAAATTCCTACAGAACAAGACCACTCGCTTGGTGAAAGTTTTATGGATGAACCACCAATTAGAAGAAGCTACATGGGAGCTTGAGTATATGATGAAGGAGAGGTATCCTCATCTGTTTGTAACAAAGTGATGAATTTCGTGGGAGAAATTCATTTTAAGGGGGGTAGAATGTAACACCCGAGATATTTATGAAAAATATTTTGTTTTTATGTTATATACATCATCAAAGGAATTTCTCAATACACACAACACTAGATTGGCTTTCTTTACACGAAATCACGTCCTTCCTCGATAGCTTGTGTTGTACGCAATACAGAGATTCACTAAACAATGATATACTTTTAAAATATTATTAAAACTAGCCATTATGAATATTAATACCCACTTTTTAAAATTTTATAAATTTTATCTTTCAAAATGGACTTCATTTTTGGATTCAGAATATTGAAATTAGCCTAGGGTGAATATTTGGTATTTTTCTGAAAACATTCAATTTTTGATGAATAGTGAAAACACTGGATTACTATTTAAAAAACCAACTTTTTATTTAAATAATTCTTTATTTTATTTAAATTTATTCTAGGTCAAAATTGATACATAATAACTATATAAGTTCAATGTAATTCATTGGAGTTATTTTATTATAATTTTAGATATATAATGATTTTATTGAACTTTTCACCGTCTTTTACCAACCTCCTAGGAGAATTTGAAAATTTACATAAAACATAATTTCACCGCTTAAATGAAATGAATTTCCAAAATACCAGAGACACATTTGATGTCAGTAAGTAAAATGTGCTTCAATGAGTTGAAGATAATTTTCGGTGAATAGTAATTTTTTACTTTTATTTACCACAGTTAAAATTAAATAGGGTAATTAAGGGTAAAAATGATATTATTATTACACAAAAACATGTCCTAATTCTATTGGATAAGTTTAATACGACCAAAAACAACCTTAGGAATAAAATATGACCATTTAGGTCCACTTGGATTGGATTAGGATATTTATTATTATTTAATTCAAAAAGGAGTTAAAAGAGTGAAAATCAAATTTTAATAAGTAAAACATTTTTAATATAGGGTTATACATACGATAAATTCAACTATAAATATTCATTAGAAAGATAAAGAGATTTAATACATAATGGTATTTTATTTATAATTTTTAGACATTATGTAAGTTCATTTATATATGACACAGTGATGATGCAGTAATTACCTTATTAATGAAATTTTAACATAATTGATGTTATAAATACTCAAATTAATGTAATTTTAGACTTTTATGAATTGAACTTATTTTATAGGTTAATATGACATATTAGTATTGATTTAATTAACTTTTTTAGAACTAATCATGTTCTTATGATTTTCACAAAAATCAATTACCAAATAGTGTCAAAATTGACATAAAATAGTTTTTAAAAAAAATATTATATTATTAATTGTTATTTTATTCCTAAAAATATAAGGTTCAGAAAAATGACTTATATAGGGTTATATATATTAATAATGAACAACTTGGGGTTAGTTTGGCTTGTTATAGTAAGTTTATTAACCTTATAGTGTAAGAAAACAAGAAGACACGTTAAAAGTAGAATTATTTAACTTAAAGTTAAAACTAAATGATAAGGTTAAAATATAAACCTAAACTTGTCCAAATTCTATTGGATGAGAGTATTTATACCCATATCCACCTTAGATTCAAAATAAATCAATTTAGAGCTATTAAAAACTGAATATGACTTTATAATAAAATAATATTTTTTGTTTTTCCAAAGGTGCCCCTCTCCTCCCTTATAAAAGGGCTCCTCCTCCCTCTCCTCCTCACACAAATTTGAGCCATAAAGATCGGCCAAACCCTTCCAAATTCTCTTCTCCACTACCCTAGAAACATCCAGAGTTCCTAGTTTTCTTCAAAGACCAACTCTAGTGCCATAAGAGGAGGTTAAGAAGAGGCGCGTCAAAGAAGAGGTAACATCCATTACCGATCCTTTCCAATTTATTTCTTCTTCTACTTCCTCTTATTTAATTGTTTCATTATGAAGAAATAAAATAAGTATCACTCATATACATATATGTTATTATAAATATGAAATAACCCTATTTCACCTTCTATCTATCCTACGGAAAACAAAATCACCGCACGTGCGCACGTACGGAATACCGTCTCCCCGCCGTGGTGTAATCTGTTTTCCACAAACACCTTATTCGGATGGGTATAATGGTGTAAAGAATAAATATATATGATTAATCTAAAGTGATATTGATTCTGAAATAGTATACATACACTTCAATACAATTCCATGATCTTGGGAATGATATCCTCGCTCGTGCGTACGTATGGCCTACCGTCTCCATGAATTGATGTGACTCGTTCTACATGATCTTCATTGAATAATAATTATATAAATGAATTTAATGAATAAATATGATATATATTACAGTAATACCATTTTGGAAATGATCTATCTATAACCTAAAAAGAACAATAAGAATTTATTCGACAAGACATGCATAAGAACATAAAGTAATAAACACCCGAATAATAAGCAGCAATCGAATAATACTAATAAGAAGAAAAGAATATGACCATATATGATATCATAACAATGAATATGATTCTATAATAAGTAAATGAAATTATTTAAATCATTATACAGGAGGTTCGGACACATACAAAGCATATCGGACCTATGGTAGGGTAAAATCTCACCATCTCATTATTATCCGAGATTGTTTATACTTCAGAATTTACTGGGGAATATTTATCATCCACATCCATGTTTCCTCAATATGTAATATTATTTCTATCCTCCTACAGTTGATTAAATCCAATTTTACCCATTGTTGAGTTGTTAGTAAAAGATATGAAAGTAATCTTTTGTCGTTTTTAGTACAAGGTTCTTTTTGACTTTTCCGGCCAAAGTACGAGAAGAATGTTTTTTTAACTTATACAGCATGAATGGATTTTTATGATTTCATAGAACATTATTTCCATGAATATTCCTTTATAAGTTTGGAAGATTATTTTTAATCAACTTCTTTTAGTTTAAAATTTTATGACATGTTATGAATGGAAAAAAAATTGAAGTATAAAGAATATTTTCCTCAAGAATGGAGTTCAAGAATTTTATCAAAATTATTTTCCATCTAAGATAATATAGGGTTCTATTTCTATCCCTATTTTTACATTGATTTGATTATGTTATGTTGGAATTATTATTATGATGTCATTTAATCTTAAATGATTTATGTTATGATGGCATGATGTTTAAGAATCTCATTTTTATTACATGGGTTATGCTATGATATATGATTTATGATTTTGTGGCACACATAAGAATGGTATCAATATGAGATGGGTGAGACCTATATCTCCCTCCAATGCACTTGGTAAAGATTTATATCCGATGAGATAGACATGGCTGGAACAGAAAGTTAAACAGGTTCAGTAATACAGGACTGGAAGAAGGAGTGATCTCGGTTCAGAAATGGACTTTGTCCTCTAAGATAGTCTTGAAAATGTGTCTTGACTAATAAGAAATGATTTTCAATGATTATGTGTGTATGCCACAATGTTTTATGTCTTATGTTATGATTATTGGGATTACATTTCACTACTATGATTTATCCCATGTTATGAAATTATGATCTCTTTTGCAGGTTAAGATTTCCAAAATGTTATGTTCTTATGAATATGTTGTGATTGATATTTCTTTTGTTTACCCTTACTGAGCATTTGAGCTCACCCTTTTGTATGTTTTCTTTTCCCCAGGTCAGGAAGAAGGGTATTAAGTAGGATATTTCAAAAAGGGATTTCTAGATATGATGAAATAAATGGGAGACAATGTAGATGTTTTCTAAACCATTTGTTTATGTTTCCCAGTTTCTAAAGACATTAAACCTATAAGGTCCTACTGTGGTTTTGTTATATGTTGTAATAAGTGTGCTTCAATTTTGAAGTAATAACAATATATGTAAAGTATGGGTCGTTATATCGGTCATCACAGCCACACTATGTTCCCTATATTGAAATCCAAACATTGACCATGTTTGACACCATTTTCCTATGTTCCTAATCAAACCTCATAATAAGACAAAACTCTGAGCATTGTCCTGAGGTAAAACAATCTCGAATACTAATATGTGATGACTCGACCCACCATGGCTTGCCTGACTGATAAAATGATAGGCCGTAACTACTCCAACCCACTTCCATAAGCCAAGGGATAAAGAAAATCACTGAAATTCACGGCTAAAAGAAAATTAGTGTTCCAAAATTACATGTATACACAAACTCATCAATCTCCATGAAGAAGTGCATAGAAATAAAAACATAAGACTATAACACTACTGGAAAAACTGGATTTTGCGATGGGCTATTTGCGATGGGAATTCATCTTGTCCCAAATAGTCCATCCCAGAAGTTATCTGTGATGGGGGGTTCGGCCCATCACAAACAACATGTTATTTGCGATGGGTTTTGAGGTCCCGTCGCAAAAAATAATGAGCGGTTTGGCACGGGACGTGCGGTTTGGCACGGGACGTGCGGTTTGGCATGGGATGCGCGCCAAAGCGCGGGAAGGGTATTTGTGATGGGGGGATTCTCCTGTCACAAATGGTGTGTCGGTCAGAGGGTATTTGCGGCGGGTCCTATCGCAAATACCGGTGGTGGTAAATGGATTATTGCGATGGGATGTTGTCCCGTTGCAAAAGGTGTGTCGGTAGGTCACTTTTTGTGACGGGCCCCGTCGCAAATACCCTTTTAACCACAGACATTAATTAATGTGGGGAAAGGTATTTGCGACGAGCCCCATCGCAAAAAGTACCTTTTGCGATGGTATTCACGTCGCAACTAATCTAACCTATATATACCCCCTCTGTTTTTCTTTCTCTTCCACTCATTTCTCACTTCCTCTCTCTCTCTCAAAACTCTATTTTTAGAGTGAAAATTTCTCTAAGTTAGTTTTTTTTACGGAGAAGTTGTGAAGTCGCTTACATCAATAGGAGATCATGTTTAAAGGTATTTATATTTTATTTAATTTATTATTTATTTCATTTTTTATGTTAATTTTAATTATTGTTGATTAATTGTAATTAAATTAGATTTAAATTGTTTTGTTATCTGTATTTATTTGTAACAATAAATTGATATTATTAACTTTAATTCTTATTAATTATTAATAATTAATAATTAGTAATAATTAATAATTATTAACGAAAATAGGTATTGTCTATAAATAATTACTTGAAATTAGTAATTAGTAATTAGTAGTTGTAAATTGTAGTTATTAATATCAATTAACGCTAATTAGTAATAGTTATGTTTAATTAGTAATAGTTATGTTTAATTAGTAATAGTTACAGGTAATTAGTAATAAATAGGAATAATTAGCAATAAATAAGAATAATTAGTAATAAATAGAAATAATTAGTAATGAATAGGAATAATTAGTAATAAATAGAATAATTACTAATAAATATGTATAATTAGTAACAAATAATAATAATTAGTAATAAATAGGAACAATTAGTAATAAATGGGAATACTTAGTAATAAATAGGAATAATTAGTAATAAATAAAAATAATTTGTAATAAATAGGAATAATTAGTAATAAATAGAATAATTAGTAGTAAATAAGAATAATTAGTAATAAATTGGAATAATTCGTAATAAATAGTAATAATTAGTAATAATTAGTAATAAATAGTTATAAATAGTAATAAATAGAAATAAATAGTAATAAACAGTAATAATTAGTAATAATTAGTAATAATTTATAATAATTAGTAATAATTAGTAATAATTAGTAATAATTAGTAATAAATAGTAATTAATATTCATAAATATAAATAAATAGGAATTAATATTAATAATTTGTAATAATTAGCTTTAAATAGGAATAAATAACATTAAATAAGAATAATTAGGAAAAATTAGTAATAAATATGAATAAATTAGAATAATTGGGAATAATTAGTAACAAATAGGAATAATTAGTAATAAATATGTATAATTAGTAATAAAATGGAATAATTAGTAATAAATAGAAATAATTTGTAATAATTAGTAATACTTAGTAATAATTAGTAATAAATAGGAATAATTTGTAATAAATGGTAATAATTAGTAATAAATAGGAATGGTTAGTAAAAAGTTGGAATAATTAGTAATAAATAGTAATAAATAGTAATAAATAGTAATAAATAGTAATAAATATTAATAAATAGTAATAAATAGTAATAATTAGTAATAATTAGTAATAATTAGTAATAAATAATAATAAATATTAATAAATAGTAATAATTGGTAATAATTAGTAATAATTTGTAATAATTAGTAATAATTAGTAATAATTCGTAATAAATAGTAATAAATAGTAATAAATAGTAATAATTAGTAATAACTAGTAATATATAGTAAAAATTTGTAATAATTAGTAATACCTAGTAACAATTAGTAATAATTTGAAATAAATAGGAATAATTATTAATAAATAGTAATAAATAGTAATAAATAGTAGTAAATAGGAATAAACAGTAATAAATAGGAATAAATAGGAATAAATAGGAATAAATAAAAATAAAAAAGAATAAATTGGAATAAATAAGAATAATTTTGAATAATTAGGAATAAATATGAAGAAATAGGAATAATTAGGAATAATTAGGAATAATTAGGAATAATTAGGAATAATTAGGAATAATTAGGAATAATTAGTACTCATAAGCAATAATTAGCAATAATTAGCAATAATTAGCAATAATTAGGAATAATTAGCAATAATTAGGAATAATTAGGAATAATTAGGAATAATTAGGAATAATTAGGAATAATTAGATATTATTAGGAATAATTAGGAATAATTTACAATAATTTGGAATAATTAAGAATAAATAAGAATAATTAGGAATAAATAGAAATAATTAGCAATAATTAAGAATAAATAGGAATAAATAGGAATAATTCGAAATAAATAAATACAATTAGGAATAAATTGGAATAATTAGGAATAAATTGGAATAATTAGAAATAATTAGGAATAAATAGAAATATTTTTCAATATATATCAATAAATAGAAATAAATACCAATAAATAGGAATAAATTTCAATAAATAGCAATAAATAGAAATAAATAGCAATAAATAGGAGTAAATAGAAATAAATAAGAATAAATAGCAATGAATAAGAATAATTAGGAATAATTAGGAATAATTAGAAATAAATAGGAATAAATAAGAATAAGTAAGAATAAATACGTATAAATAGTAATAATCAGGAATAATTAGAAATAATTAGTAATAATTAGTCATAATTAGTAATAATTAGTAATAATTAGTAATAAATATGAATAAATTAAAATAAATAGGAATAAATTGGAATAAAAAAGAGTAATTAGGATTTATTAAGAATATTTATTATTAATTAAAAGTAATTAGGAATAATTAGGAATAATTAGCAGCAATTAGCAACAATTAGCAACAATTAGCAAGAATTAGCAAGAATTAGCAACAATTAGCAACAATTAGCCACAATTAGCAACAATTAGCAACAATTTGCAATAATTAGCAACAACTAAGAACAATTAAGAAAAATTTGTAACAATTAGTAACAATTAGTAACAATTAGTAACAATTAGGATCAATTAGTAACAATTAGTAATAATTAATAAAAATTAGGAACAATTAAGAACAATTAGGAACAATTAGGAAGAAAATAAATTGTAATAAATTGTAATAACTCTTAATAACTTGGCACAATTTTTAGTGGATTGATGACACTCCTTTTGCTCGATGACTCTTCTCCTTTCTATATTCACCGACTCAAAACATTATAAAAATTGTGCTTCTACGGATGCATATCTAATCTCGTATGCACGAGTTTGAATATGCATTCATAGAACCACATTTTTTATAATGTGTTCAGGCATTGAGAGTTGCAAGAAGATGATTCATCGAGGAAAAGGGGGCTCTTTTGTCTGACGTATCATTTACTTGCAACTTTCTCACACAGAAATAACAATGAAGAATCTTCTTGAAGGTACTCATATTCATTCTTGTGCATATGAGAATGAATATGTGTACCTCTGACTAGATTTTTCATTGTGTTTTCTGTGTCAGAAAGTTTCTAGTAAATGAGTCGTCAGACAAAAGAGTAGTCGTCAATCCACTGGAAATTGTGTCGCCCATAAGTAATGGTAATTATTAACAAGTAGTTTTAATTATTTATCTTTTTTAGACAGTGTTTTTATAATTTAAAATTATTCAAAAATAGTAATGATTTTATATTTTGTAGAATAATATAGAACAAGTAATTCAAAAAAATCATTATTAGATGACCGCGCTTGGATAAATCAGCATAGAAATCCAAACTCTTCGGGTTTAAATCCTGTATATATTGAGGGTGTTGAAGCTTTCTTATCATTTTCATCATCAAAACAAGAATATGTTTCAGAAGGAACAATAAAGTTTCCTTGTAAAAAAATGTTCTCGGAGAATGTTTAACATATTTTACAAGGTTGTGGGACATCTCTTACGGTTTGGTTTTCAACCAGATTATGTTTCGTGGTATCAACATAGTGAATGCAGTTCCAAAGAAGATTCAAATAACTTGATTCAAGATCCACCACGGTTTCAAAATTTAGTACATTGTGTTGTAGGTCCATCTGTTCAATAAACTGAAACTCAAGATGATATTGATTTAACTCCTAAGTTGGAACCATTTTAATTTTATAAGTTGTTGAGGTCTGCTGAGGATGCATTATATCCTGGTTGAAGGATAAGAAAATTAGAAGCAGTAGAAAAATTTATGGCTATTAAATCAGATAATGCAATGTCAAACAACTGTTTTTATCAAATATTTTCTTTGGTTAAAACATTGTTACCTGAAAGATATGTGTTGCCTCGAAATTTCTATGAGAGAAAGAGGTTGGTTCTTAATCTAGTCCTTAATTATCAGAAGATTCATGCATGTCTAAATGATTCCATATTATATTCTGGTGAAAATGATTTGTTAGATAGTTTTCCCAAATGTGGACAATTGAGGTATAAAGAAGCTCAATTAGGGTTGTCTGGATTGATTCTAGTAAATAGTTGAGATATTTCCTCCTTACACCCAAGTTTTAGTATTTATTTATGTCTCATAACACAACTTCAATGACGTCATGGCACAAAACCAAGATTTCAACTGATAAAAGCTTGAATCATCTATCTGATGAGGATTTATGGAAACATTTGGATCGTTTGGATCTGTATTTTCCTTTAGAAGCCCGAAACATGTGATTGGGTCTTTCTAAAGATAGTTTATGTCTGTTTGGTTGTTATGGTAGTCAGTATTCTTGTTGGAATATCTATATAACTCTGTAAACTTTACCTCCATGGATGTTGATGAAGGAGCCCTATATCATTTGGACCTTATTAATCCCAAGACATCCGAAAAAGAATATTGATGTTTATTTGAAACCATTGATTGATGAGTAAAATTCATTATTGAGTGATGGTGTTAGTACATATGATGTTGCTGTGAAACAAAATTTCATATTAAAAGTTTCATTATTGTGGGTGATTAGTGAATTTCTGGAATATGGAATGTTATCTGGCTGGAGTACACATGGTCTAAAATAATTTCCTTACTGTATGAAAGACAACAAAGCATTTATGATTGTCTATGGAAAAATCCTTTCTATTTTGATTGTCACCACAGATTTCATCCAACCGATCATCCTTTTTGGAGGAAAAAAATCTCATTTCAGAAAAGGTTCAATTAAAAGGGATAAACATCAAAAAATGATCTCTGGTAAAAAGTTAAAATCAGTTGTATTTTCATTACCTCCCATCATATTTGGGCCAACAGTAAACGAACATAAAATTCATGGATTTGGGAAAGAACATACTTGGATAAAATGAATCATTTTTTGGGATCTTCCATTTTGGACTGATTTATTTGTCCGCTACATGTTGGATTTCATGAATATTGAGAAGAACTGTTTTCATAATTTATTTCATATAGTTTTGGATACACCAGGTAAGACAAAAGATACTATAAAGTCACGATTAGATATTTTCCAAATTTACAGGCGACCGGAACTTGAATTATTTGAAAATGTTAGATCATAGAGGTTAATGAAGCCAAAAGAAGCTTATACACTGTTCAAAGAGAGTCACTTACTATTTTGTCAGTGGATTGTAGATTTGAAACTTCTAGATGGATATGCTTCTAATTTGGACAAATGTGTTAAGAATGGTTTTCTTACCAGATTAAAAAGTCATGATTGTCATGTTATAACAAAAAAGACTTATGCTGATTCGATTTAGAGGTTTGTGGAATTCCATGATTTGGGATTCGATAAAAGAAATGTCATATTTTTTTTCAAGACATATGTGCAGTGAAAACAGACTAAGATGTGCTAAGAAAACTGGAAGAAGATATTTCCATAATTATATGTAATCTGGAAGAAATATTTCTGCCCTCTTTCTTTGACTCAGTGGAACATCTAATATTACATTTTCCACATGAAGCTAAATGTGGAGGTCCAGTAATGTTTTGATGGATGTACCCATTTGAGATATGCATGTAGAAATTGAAGAAAAAAATACGCAATAAAGCATCAGTTGAAGGCTCAATTACTGAAACTTATTTGCGAAAGGAAATTTATTTTTTCTTCTCTCATTATTTTGAATATCAGTATCCCTCAAAACACAACTGCATGGGAAGAAATTAGGGGAATGTTAATGTCAAAATAGACAATCAAATATTAGTTTTTAATCAGGGAAATCCAGGTTTCGGTGGAGTTTATGAATGATGGATTTCAGATGATGAACATCACCGAGCTCATACATATGATCTACTCAACTGTGAAAAATGACATCATTTGTAATGTCAGTGATTCTATCACTTATTCTATAATTTATGTTACATTATGAAAACTTATTTTATTTTTAGGTAATATGATAATCATATCAAGAAACAACTTCCACAAATTATAGCTACTTCTCTTGAATAATGCAGACAGAAAAAATTACTCAGTGGTTTCAGAAAATGGTAACATAAATTATTGATGTTTTAATATCAATTCCATTTATTATTTATCATATTGATAAATGTTTTAAAAAATTTCAGGTGTCTCAACATGCTGATAAAATTGATAAGCGACTGTGTATATTGAGTAACCCAGAATCCATAGTGGTTAAATATTATAATGTATATGTGGTGAATGGATTTCGATTTCATACACGTGCATATAGGGAATAAAAAAATAATAAATAGTTGAGTTTTCTTAAAAGGATCGCATCACAGAGAAACGAAATTTCACTTTTATGGCATTCTGGATGAAATTATTGATCTATGTTATATAGGACAGAATTACATAACGATGTTTAAATGTTGGTGGTTGGATACTGAGAGAGGATTGTGTCTTCATATGACTTATGAAATCATAGATATTAAATATAAAAGTCTTCTTGCAATAAATGAACCATTTTTACTAGTTTAACAGGGAAATCAAATTTATTACGCAAAGGACTGTGCTAATTCAAGAGACATGAGTGATTGGTGGAGAATAATAAATATGAAATCTCGGTAAAATTAGTTTACTCAAACTGAATGTGGTTCTGCTTAAGTAGAAGGAATTGAAAATTTTAAAGACTGCTCAAAATCCATATTTTTCACAAAGAGACATGAATATTGATGATGACACTCCACAATCAAGGATCGACGATGACGAAGATATTAATGATGTTACAAATGAATTTGTAATGACAAGAGCTGATGAAACTAGAACTCATATTGATATTGATGATACTCAGGAAGAAGATGAATACATTGACATTGAATGCTATGGAGATGAGGATGAAGATGGAAATTGACATAGTTAAATGTTGGTTATAATCATACCTAATATATATCTATATATAATAGTTATTTTAAACTATCTGCTAACAAAAATAATTTTGTGTTTCTGATGGATCCAGATCTATTTCGCGAGTTGCAGGAGGATGATATACCTTTTGATGAGGGGGATTGTGGATTATCTGAACCTCATCCTACTGATGGTTCAGGGGGTACACAGAGGGGGCACGGTCTTACACGACTAATGATTCTTGACCCTACCCCTGAGCGACGTCCATGTATTGGCTTTGATCTACACACATGATGGTATGGAAACCTGTATATTTTAGTTAGCTTTCATTAATTTATATATATATACTAATTATTTGATTATTTATTCTTTTTTCACAATTTTGTGCATGTATCTATTGGATAAGGGAGCACTATCTTGCTCAATTATTTTTCTCAGCCATAGATCACATGGGAACAGATTCTCATTGTTGTGTGGTGTGACATGTTCGATCATTGACGAGTATGTAAATAAAGATAATTTATTTTCAAATTTATTTTATTAATAACATTATATTATAAATTATTTGTAGGGTTTATGGTATCCCATCGATGATAGCATGCGTGATGCTATCCACGAAGCATGGCATGTGTCTATGCGTGCCGGTTTCCGTCAGTTTTTTCACAATTTGAGAAGAACAACCATTAAGAAAGCTGAAGTGATAGAATTTGATGAGTCGCATGGAGCCCATCAACCAGAGTACATTTCATCCTATGTTTGGGATGGATTATGTTTACACTGGTTGGGTGGTGGATTTTAGAGGACATCTTCAGTGGGACGATAGAACTGGGGGAGATAGGAGGTGACACATTGAGCGGGTAGCCTTATATTCATTACGCATAGAGAAAATTTGGTAAGTATATTTTTTAAATATTTTATATAAGATTAAATATAAATAATTTATTTTATATTTCTGTAGGCAATCGAGAAACCCGATATTACGGAGTTTGACGTTTATCAGAGAATGTACAGTGATCCAGCCAGTAGAGAGATTAGAGGTGATCGCCATCATCAGATTCTGGTTAGCATTATTTTTTTAGTTTGATAATTAACTACATATAATATTTTCATCCTTTTAATTTAAATTGGAATTGAAGGAGTCATATGAGGCTGCGACCTCTTAGACACAGGCTGACAGTCAGGACGAGACGACTGAGCAAACCAGTGCCCACCATTCCGAGGAGGCAGAATGGATACAAGAGACTCAATATGGTTTTGAGAAGGGCTGAGTAATTGGTATCAGCTTCCATTTGACTCCTGGTACATATTATGGTACTACTGCGATGTCAGCGTCCAGCTCGAGAGGAGGTCGTGGAGAGGCATTATCTTTTTCCTCACAGTATCAGGAGTAGTTGTAAACTCAGTCTGATCTTATAGAGAGTTTTCAGAAGCAGTATAAAGAGATGTGTCAGCAGTAGCAGCAGCACATGGAGGAGATGCGTCGATGGCAGTAGTAGAAGTAGTAGTAGTATCACGAGCATATTGAGTACATGTGTCGTCTGACTCGTAGTTTTGGAATGGAGTTTCCTCCACCATCTCCTATAGCTCCTCCACCTCCTCCAGAAGATGACCCCCCGGTGATTTATTTTTTATGTTAAAAAAAATTTAATTGAAGATGTATTGTAATATGAACTATTTACAGTTTCTTTCTTTTGTATTGGTGCAAATATTTCATAATTTAATTTTTTTTATTTTTAATATTTTTTTATTTATTATTAGTATTATATTTTTTAATTTTTTTTACTATGAATAATAACATTTTATGATTTTTTATATATTTTTTTTAAATATTGAGAATTGTAATTATTTTTTATTTTTTTATTTTTTTATTATTTTAATAAAATTAATATTAATTTTTTATCCATTATAATTTTATTAAATATTTTTTTAGTATTATATTTTTTAATGTTTGTTTATTTTACTAATAATAATATTTTTTATATTTTTATTATTTTAATAATATTAATATAATTTCTTCATTAATCATAATTTTATTAAATATTTTTTTATTATGTTTAGTATTTGCGACGGGACCTTTTTCGATGAGCTCCCATCGCAAATAATTTAAATATAATTTTTTATTAATAGTATTTGTGATGGGCCTGTAACAAAAGGTTTATATACATAATGTATATAATCGGAGGCTTATTTGCGATGGGCCCGTCGCAAAAGGTTTATTTATATATATTTTATATAATCAGATGCTTATTTGTGACACCGTTTTCTACAACGGGCTATTTGCAATGGGGCCCCATCACAAAATCCTTTTTGAAACAGGATCCCATCGCAAATAGCATGTCACCAATACATCTAATTCCAGTAGTGTAATATATAGTGTAAAAACCATGCATTTAATAACTTCTTGAGAATACAGACGAGTATGATAGTAAAATCCAAAATGAAAAGGGAAAAATACCTACATAATAATAAAAAATGTCTCATATTGAAAATAAATGAAAAATAAATGTTGAGAGAGCATGGATCCAGATATATAATCCCCAACTACCATACAAAGTCAAATGAACCCAGGAATCCCTATGATCCCCTTAGATCACCACCGACCTACATGTCATCTTTATAAGAGACGACACATGTAGGAAAATCCCATGTTGATGTGAGTATATACATACCTAATAAGACACCAAAAAAACTAGAGGGGAGAAAATAATAGACACGATAGAAGTATTTACCTAATCCCAAAGAAAGAGATAAAATGAAAACCAACGAAATAGATATATTTTCTCAAAATATCACAACTAGAAAAAAAAGCCTATTCCCATGGTTCAAATCGTATAAATAGGTCCCGAAAATGTGGCTATAGCCTATAGCCACAGTTTTGGCCAACCGTGGCCGCTATTGCTGTGGCAGTAGGTCCTAACCTACTGCCACAGTTTTGAAAACTGTGGCAATAGATTCTTATTTATATGGTTTTGAAAACCGTGGAAATAGACCTCCAAACAATCCATTGTGGCGACTGACCTATAGCCACAGTTTTAACTATGGCTATATCCTCTGAAAATTGTGGCAATAACCTAAATACAAAATACAACCAATGAGTTTCAATCCATGTACCTCCCCTTTACAAACCAAGGTACTTACCACTACGCAACATGACACTTCAGGTATATATATATATATATTATGATATATATATATATATTAACATAAACCATGTGAATATCCTCAAAACTGTGGCGGTAGGTCTTCCCACCAAATTATTGGCGGGAACATTTTTCCCACAAAAGAGCGGGAACCCTATTTCCATGGTTTTAGAAAACCATGGCAATATGAAATCAAAAAATTTGTCCTATAGACACAGTTTTAAAACTGTGGCTATAGCCATGACTTATAGCCATGGTTTTCAAAACTGTGGCAATAGGCCGTAGAAAACCATCCTATAGCCACAGTTTAAACGTCATGGCAATAGGATATAGAATTGTGTCTATAACCACCTATATCCACAGTTTTAAAATTGTGGCTATAACCACCTATAGTCAAGGATTTAAAACTGTGGCTATAGGTCTGTGGTAGTAGCCTCATTTTCTAGAAGTTAATAATCTCAAACGATAAAAAAATGGGATATTCATCTCATAGAACATCCCATGATGACGAGTCTTTCAATAGTTTGAAAAGGTCCATAAATAATTCCCAAAATCTCACTTCTCTATCAGAAGAAAACTTGACAAGGGTCCACACCTCACCACTGCTCCACAGCCTGATTGGTCATAACCTCCATGTGGAGGAAAAATTACCTACTATAATAGGATGGTTCCACTTTTTATATTGAGGACCCATGTCTTAGTACAACAGGAGGGTTCTACTCAGTAAGTAGAGGACCCACTCCATGATATAATTGTAGGGTTCCACTCAGTAGGTAAATAACTCATTCCAAAATTTAAGTAGTGGTTTCCACTTAGAAGGTAGAGGACCAGTTCCCTAAAATATTATAAGTGTTCAAATAAGTAGGTATAATACTCATGCCCTGATAAAATATAATGGTACTACTCAACATGCAGAAGACACATGCCCTAATACAGCAGGAGGGTTCCACACAGAAAGTAGAGGACTCATACCCTCATAAAATAGAAGGGTTCAACACAGTAGGTAGTGGATTCATGACCTAACACATCATAATGGTTTCCCTCTTTTTGGTATAAGACCCATGAACTTATACAATACGAGGGTTCTACTATGTAGGGAAAGGACCCATCCCTTGATACAACAAGAGGGTTCCACCCACTAGGTAGAGGACCCATTCCTTGATATAACAAGAGGCTTCCACTTAGACAAGGAAAAAGAGTATATGGGATTTACAACCCTATAAACTCTATGATGATCCTTTCTAATCACTACCATCATTGAGAACTGCCTAAAGAAGATTCATGTTTATAAAATCTTTCATTGTATCTCAAAAGGCACTATGAAGGCCACTATCACATTCTATATAAAAAAAACTCTGGATATTCTCCTCATAGGAAAACAATTGACTAAAAATTAAAGAGATATGATTTTTAGAAGATTACACAAAAATAAATCACATGGTGTGTAAGGGGTCCACACAATATTTTTTAATGCTCCTCTTTCTACTTGTGTACTCTCTAGTATATTCTTCGTTGTCCATATAGTACTACATGGTTGGTTGGGGTACTACACTACATGTCTTGACCTTCTGGGGCTAAGACATGTGCTTTGGCCTTTCTCTACTACACAGACTATGTTTCCGTACATGACATGTGTTTTTTCATGTCCACATTAGTGTGTCTTGGAGTACATGATGGGACACTAGCATTGGGTCACACTATGTGTGGACGATCCTACTTGGTGTGTGATATTTATGTCACCCTGAAACCCTATCCACTATGGACAAGGGACTACACATCGTGTGTTCTTCAGAATTCATGGAGTATAGTCTAATTATTTACAAAATATGCATAAAACATCAGGTGGTTTCTGGATACATATTTTAATCCATAATTTCTGTTGTTTAACTACATTAAAATAGTGTAAAAATCATCCTTCCTCAAATTATGGCCCTTTTATGGCCATAAATACAACATGATCCTTCACTCAAAGACACCATGTGCCTCCCATGTTTTTTCCTTCTCCTATTTGAATTTTGGATTAAAAACCCATTCTCCAATACCCATAATCCCCTCTAAATCATCCTCAAAACTCCAATACATTCATTTTTTTTACATCCACTAGGAATTTGGGTGTCTAATCATGCTTCTACCCAACAAACAATAGTCGAATTCTGACCCCATGGTCTAATGTTTAAGAACACAAATAGGTTGGGGAATGGCACAAGAACAAAGGTGCTGAATTTTTTTCCAAGTTTTCATAGACAATGATCATATAATTGGGTATTTAGAAGAGTTATTTCATGAAATTATCATGAATAAATTGAATAAAAAATTTAATTCCATACATGGGATCATGAAATGGATTAATTTTAACACATATCATAGAATAACATATTTGATCATGCTTAAAATTTTAATAAAGGGTTGAAACAATAATTGATTATCCCTACCTCAATATTGGATCACTAAATGGTGAATAACACATACACCAGTGATAAGGAAGATCCACTACATTCACTAATCTGTGAACCCAACTCGATCTGGTTGTCGGTCATTATGTAATATTGATCCACTAATGAAGAATAGTGGAACCTCATTTCAATGATCTCAGGTTTATGTAGCTAACCCAATAAATTATCCATAAAATGATACGTATAGAGGGAATTATGTTATGATTATTAAATTAATTAAATAAATTAAATCATTTGAAAATTTACAAAAAATATCCGCTAATGGATTCCTTATAGGAATGACTGGTGTTGTCCAACATTGGGTCAATTTTAGGGTAAATTTAATGCTCTTTATTGAACCATGGTCTCATATTTTAAATCCATGACTTTTTTCAGTATATATTAAATTATTTCTAAAAAATATGTGATCATGATATAAAATATATTTAATTTTTTTATAAAATTAACTATTGGCTCACTGGACCTCATAATTGCATTTTGTCTCAGCACATGGCTCTGAAAGTATTTCACAACATATTTCAAATTATTTTAAGGAAAAAAAATGAGTCTCAACATTTATTAATATGCATTTCTAGGAGTAGTTGTCCCAATAATTTGTCTCCTTCGAGAGACGTCCAATAAGATTAATGTTTCCCATTATTTCATAATACATATTTCTTGTGAGGTTCAATCATGTTCTCTTCTAAAACTTTCTTATAATCTTATCAAATATATGGCTGAATAGAATCACTATTAATATGATTGAGTAATTTTTTAGTTGAACCTTTATCCTTTATCCAACCTTTTATTAATTATTTTTAAGAACATTGAATCCATGAATTGCCTTGTTAGAAAGTGAGCGAGCTTACAAGGAAATTTTATTCATTCTTACCTTATTCTATTTTTATTTCCTGATATTTAAAAGAATAAGTGTGGGGATATGTTTTTATTTGTATTATAGGATATAATTCATTGATCACACTACTCAGGGTTTTTTCTTGTGATTTGGGGAGAGTATATGATATTTTAATTATAATTTATCATTGTTCACCACTCTTGTTTAAAAACATTTTGGTTATGCCTTAGGATGATTTAAAATAAACACAAATAAACTGATGATCTATTGATCATATATGATTAATTCATGGATTTGAGACTTTCCATACAATTAAATTTTAAAAAATCATTGGAGGTTGATTAATTCATTATACATACTATTATCATGAGCCCACATTGAGTTTTTTTAGGGGAAGAGAGATATGACTTCTTTAAAGAAAGATTTATATTAATATTATCATTTGATATCATGCACAATGATTTATTATTAAACCTCATTTTTAGATTTATTTGTCTTCACACCATTACCCATCTTCGATGAAGCCACATAGTCATTTGAACCTTCGAAATAAATCCCTCAGATTAATCTTGATTTCTGTCTTTATGCTGTAGATATGCTAGATGACATGAAATCTTATGGTAAGTGATATGTTCTTGAGGTATATGTTGAACTATATTTATAATTTCACCACGGTAAGGATCCTAGAAATTAAATGTGAGGTAAATTAAAAATGGAATTCATATTATTAATAAATTGAAAAATAAAATTGGATGAATTAAATGGATTATTATTGTCAAAATAAAAAAATACACAATTGATTTGTTTCAATGAAAAGATATGAAATTAATGAATTTTCATGTGTGGTGACCAAATATATAATTTCCCATCTAATTAATTGATTATATTAACATTGAGTTTAAAGAATAGTAGGTTAAGAGTTGTTTGAAGTATGTTGAGACTTCACCATTCAAGAAAATTTTGAATTCAATTTTAGGGGATTTGATAGTTGCATTTATTATATTCTTATTATATATTATTGTACATTGATTTTAAAATTTTTATTATTAATTCATTCTTGTAAACCTAATATATTTTTCATAATTTAGAAGATGTAATGTATGGTTGGAAACAAGAAAAAGAGGCCAAAAGTGTCCATGATTTCAACATAAAGATGGCCTCCCACGATTTTGAATACATATGGAACACTCCTGTAGGTTGAAACTGAACATCTGAGGTGAAACAATTGTTCGGAATTGGGAAATTAAATATTCACATTGTTAAAAAATTATATAACATGAATTAAAATTGTGAACTGCACATAAGATGTGAAGTGAAGAAAACACCTTCAGAGTTGGATCTGACATATTTAGGGTGTGACACAACTTTCATACCACGAAATTTGTTGGAAAGAACCAGTGAATAAAGTCTTAATGTGGATTTTAACATAAGAAAGTACAAGAAAGGTCTCAAGAATACATTAAAAATATAAGGAGATTTTGAATAAAAATGAGATGAAATTATGATGACCAAAATGAAACAAAATATCTATAGAAGTATATAAATAGAGAGTTTCACTGCTGACGCCAAAAAAGGATTCCAAATACCAAATCTTGAGGTGAGATGTTACACTGTTTAGGGCCATCCACCACACATCGTCTTTGTTATCTACGTGCTTTATTTTTATTTTCTATTTTCTCTGTACTCCCTCATAACTAGTATGATTTGGTAATTCCCTCCATGGGCTAGGGTAATGTAGCTGAATGGGGATGATGTTGGTGAACATTAGTTCATAATTTTCATTCATATATTAAGGTTGCAAAAAAATTTGAATAAAATTCCAAACACTTTCTATTCCTCTGGTCATGAACATTGATATTTGAATCTGAAAGAAATTTTCAGTTGAACAATTGATTTCTCTAATTGAGGCATGTCTATTTTCTAATTTATAGTAATAGTACTTAAACAAAATTTCGATACAAACTCGATTCTACGACAAGATAAATTACCTAGACATGGGAAAAGGGGAATATTAAAATTCCCCATATCATGGGTTTGACATTTATACTGATTATGATACATTTTTATTAATTACTAGCACATTTTGAGCCTTTTTATAAATTTTTATTATCATTATCCCTATTGGGAAATAATGAAACCTTACAAGGAATTACCACTAAGATATTTGATTCGGGGATTTTACAGTTGATATCAGAGGAAGTCTTGAAGAAACCCTAGGAACTAGATTTTGGGAAGAATATATTAGGGAACAATACCCTATGAAAAACATTGAGGATATTTCTAACTATGGGATAATATAATCAGATTCATGTTAAGTTTAAGATTATGTGGTTTTCCTAGAAAGACATTCCTATCTGGTTACTATATGTGGATGTGGTTTTGGAACAAATTCATCTAGGGGTAATAACCCTAAATATAGTTATTCAAGTATATTGTGTTTATCATTATAGTTCATAGTGAATGTACCCTTACTTTGGACCTGGTTTGATACTCCCAAGGGAAATTCTTGGGTTAATTCCACTTTTCTCTATGAATCATTATTATGAATTAGAGAATATAACCTATAGAAACAATTGATATTACATAGTGATATGGGATAAACCTAAGTGTATTATGATGATAAGTATAATATTTTTCAAATGTTTAAAATAATAGATACCCATTTTGAGGGATTAAGTGAGGGAGTTTTAAAACGATTTAGAGTATGTTGGGAGAAATTTATGGTAATGAACCCTTGGGTTTAGAATGCATTTTATTAAATGGATTATTGAGGAATAAAATTTTCAATTTTTTTAATATATGTTTAAAGGTACCGATAACCTTTTGGGTTTATATGATCTTTGATGTTGAGGTAATTATGGGTTATTAAATTTTGGGAATATATGTTATATTGTATAGGTAACTATGGGATTGAAAATTGATTTAGTGACTAAGTGATCAATGTTATTTTTGAATAAGTTCACTATATATTTGGGATCATTATAAGATAAGAGTAAATAGAAATAATTTTAGCTAAGAGGGGGTTTTATTTGAGGAATAAATGTTGAATTATATTTCCCAAGAATATATGGTGTTAATGTGACTTTATGGTGATTCAGGTTATTTGTGGAAATGATTACAATATTCTATAGATTATATGATTAGGATATATATACATTTTTGGGTACATAACAAACTAATTTTTATTAGAGATAAATTTTAAATTAATATTTGATGAATATGTGTTAAAATCCATCTTATTTTTAGGGTTTGAACATTATTTAAAATATTTTGAAGAACCATAAGGTTATTTAGTTATAAAATGATTTGAGTTGACTTTTGGGTATTACTATTGAGGCTTTGGATATTAATATTGATTTTATTCATATAAAGGTTGATTCATTTTGGGTATTATCTTAGCTTATGATAACCATTTAAGTTTATTTAATATCTACATATATTAGGATTAACTTGATATCCTTTTATGGATTATGTGATCCATTATAAGTTTATTTTAGTGCATCATTCATGAAAATTCATCTTCAATACTCAACATTTAGAGAAAAGATGATATTGTGGTGGAAGTTGATTAAAGGATGAAATTATACTTTTCAAATAAGTATATATTTTTTTATTATAAATTGTAAATTAATACCCCAATACTAGGAAAAATAGTTTGAAGATAAAAATTAATCATATTACAAATATTTCTAATGAATCAATGGTATTTTTTACAACTCATTGTTTTTCGGTTTTGTGGTCGTTAGATTTATCTTGATCATTCACTTTCTTTTGACCAATTTTTTTCACTCTTTATCAATATTTGGATATTGTTTTTCCTCCATGTGTATAGTTTCCCTTCCTACCAATTTTCTTCTATTTGAAAACCTAGTTATGTATTATTCGATATGACCTTCTTATTTTAATTTCCCTCTTTTACAGAGTATGTTTTATTGAGCCTTTTTATAATGTGGTTTTTCATACAAAAAATTTTCAATTGTAAAACCCTTGATTACGGGAAAAAAATTCCATAATTTTTTAAGGGGGGATAATGTATGACCCTGATATTTTAAAATAACACTGTAGTTGATAGCGCATAAAATAATGAATATTGAGCTTAAATGAACCATGCAATATTATTATTTAAAAATGACCTTTATAACATAGTCATTCAATTAGAGGGTATGAATAAGATTAACCAGGTTATGAAATATTTATAAAGGGCCTAATGAATATAATTTTATTTATTAATGATTATAAAAGAAATAATTCTTTTTTTGTAAAGACATTTTATTATTCAAAAATATATTTCTTCAAAAAAGAGTTTTATTATTTTTTGTGGGTGATTATTATAATTAATTTTTAGAAATTATTCAAATTTTATTTTATACAAAGGATACTTTTTTTAATTAGAATTTCAAAATTATCTTAGAGTCACTTTTTGGGACTTTTCTGAAAATCATTAATTTTTGTTAAATAGTGAAATACTATTTTTATTGAAAATTGAATATTTTATTCAAGAATTTACATAATTTAATTTTTTTTTAAATCTATAAAAAGTAAAATTAGTTATATATTATTATTAATAATTCAATTAAGTTTATTTGAAATTATTTTTTCAATGAATTTGGTATAAAAACATTTTTATACTTAAAAATAAATTTTTTTAAGAAAAACTATTCTCATTTCCCTTTTTGTTTTTAGCTTAAACTAATTTATTCCACTAATTGGGATTTAATATTGAAAAATGGATAACATATTATAATTAAATAGGATAATTTTTTTGAATTTTTCCCTTTTTATTTCTGTTATTATGAATAGTAACCGTGGTAAATAATTGTCTCAACCATAACGGAAAATGGGTAAAATAGGGTTAAAACCATGAGATATGTTCTCAAAATCAACCCAAAACATTACTTTATCCTATTTTATGGGTGGTGTTTGGAAAATAACATTCAATTGTATTATATATTTCCATGTCATTTAATTTTTATTTGATTTTGCCTCCAATATTAAATTAAGGAAAGAATAAATACAAAATGTCACTCTTGTGAATTTAATATCTTTAAAATTTATATTTAATGATAAAAGATTATAAGTTTAATTACAAATGATTATTTTTATTATAAATTCATTTTATTATTTTGGTAATTTACTTCTAATTTTTAGAAATTAAATAATTACTTTAAATGATTATAAAATGCTGATATAGTATTTATTCAATTAATAAAAAAAATAACATAAATCATTTTAAAAATACTAAAAGTAATATAATTTTGTGAAAAATCATGATCCATGAAATTTTAAGATAAAAATAACAAATTAAAGAAGTGAGAAAGGTTTTTATTCTAATTCCACTACTATCAAGTTGTTTTAATGTCAAATTATGTGAATCATTATTAAAATGTTCTTAATAGTATTTTATGATTAAAAAATATTTTAATAAATTATTTAAAAATTATAAAAATATTCAAATAGAATATGTAAGATGAAAAAATGGCTCAAAAGTTCATATCTTGTTTATTTGAGATCCAATTAATACTTATATGTAAAATAATATCTCTTTAATATGAAAAATTTGCTACCGTGGTCAAGATTAAAATTGGTTAAACAATCGACTAAACCAAAATATGAGGTTTAAAGTGACACCAAAACCTATATAAATTTCATAGAATTATGGTATTTTATGCTAATAATATTTTGATTTAAATATATGGCCACTTGGAATAATTTGGATTGATAATATCTTAATTATATTTGAATATGTTTACAAATTCCAAGTGTGTCATTTCCCTCCATTATAAAAGAAAACCCCTATATCTCAATTCTTCTCAACACATTGAGAAAACTAGCTAAAAACCCAACCAATTTCTCTTCTCCACTTACCTTTACACTAATTTTAGGTTTTTTTGTTCTTAAAAGGCCATTAAAATAGTCATTTAGAAGGAATCTAAAGAAAGTATGTTGAAGACAAAGTAACCATCATTACTAGTTCATTCAAATTTTCTTAATTATATTTTCCTTACCATATTAATTAAGTTGTATTTATTCCTAATTTATTTTGTTTTACATTAACCTTACTGATCATATGAGCTCACCCTTTCTCTATTTTCTTTCACCAGGACACCAGGAAGTGTACTATGATTGTTATGTAAGTATATGCTAGAGGGAATATTAATGTCATTAAAGAAAAGGTATTTTTTTAGTTTCAAAATGTATATGATATTAAAGTATGTATTTTTTTTAACAATAATTATAAACAATTTATTCCTTTGGTATGAAATATACTATATCTATTTACAATTTAATAAAGTAACTACTGATTCTAGGATATTGGATTCAAGGTCTTTACAATCACCGCCTATTGTTTTGAACTGCAGGTGAAAATGAGTACCTAGTGGAGGGTCACTGGTTTCGTGGTGAACTAGGTAATGACCATATACACAAGGGGGTTCCATCGGGTACCTAGTGGTCGCTGATAAGGTAATAGATAGAATAGTACATTTTTTTAGTGATGGATATATGGTCTTTTCACCTCCCACTCTTATTTATTTTTCTCCTCTTCTCTCTCGACCCTAGACACTCTAGCCATTTTAAGAGCCCTATAAGAATTATCTTTAGCTATATCATGCCCCATGATTCACGGTGGGATAATGAGAGTTTATCATGCCTAAAACAAAATAATGTATCCCTCCTCCTCTTCTCTTCTCTTATCTTCTCTTATTTTTGGATTCTCCTTAAAATTGTTAGGGATCTGAACTGAATTTCCCCAGATCATGGTGGAATTCACACTTAAACCATATTATTTATCTTCATTCTATTTTTATAGGTTTGTATATATTGATTTATCACCATTAAATATATTTATCCTACAAGGAAATTAGGATTAACATTTTTCTAGGGTTTTCTATTTTTAAATGTGTATTTTTGGAGATATTCTATTCGAATTTTTTGTATCTTAAGATTATGGTATTTTGTGGAATTTAGTTGGTTAATAACATTATTTTTTCATTTTATTTTGTAAATATTTTATTATATTAGATATATAGTTTTATTTTTTTACTATGTAATTATGTATTTATATTTTTGGGGATATTGGTGATCATTTATAATTAGTAAATATGTTCTTTTATAATCATAGGTAGTCTCAAATCACTGACTAATTCTTAGGATAATCTTATAACATGACTACCTTCAATTTTTCTAAATTATTAATAGAGCTCATATTATATTATTTAATATATAAAAGGATCATTAACCTATGATACATGTCAATAAGTAATTAAATTTTTTCAAATAGGTTTTTATCTATATATTGAGAACCCACTCCTTTTTTACATTACAAAATTTATTAAACTAATTTGTGCATGTTATTTCCTTGAAATTAATAGATATTTTTATTAAGTCTCATTTATTATGTGAGTTGGGTAACCATAATATAATTAATGTATATAAGCCCTTTCTTATCTCAATTACTAGGATAATTTTTTAGTATTAATTATGGGTTTAATAGATACCTTGGTGGATCGTTGGTGCTAAACAACTTTGAGTATAATTTATATGTTTGTAACCTTTTCATCCATTTGGTTCACCACAGTAGGGTGAGGGAAAATTATCTTAAGCCTATGTTGGGTATCATAATAGAAGTTACTTCTTCTTTATTAATCCTAAATGAACCATAAGTCAACAAACTGTGATTTAAATTTTATTAAGAGGATTATTTGGTTGTGAGGTGATTGTTGGGTTTTAGTGAGAGGTGACTTTCCATGTGATACCTGTTAGTCTCAATTTTATTCTAAACCAAATAATCAAAAAATACAAGGGTTTTTCTTAAGAGATTTAAATACCTAGAATTTTTTTTAAAACTATCTATTAAAGTAGTTTTACTTTGAAATATCTTTCCCAAATTAATTTCAACCATTCCACATTTTTCCCTTTAAAGTATTTTCAAAAAAAAATTATTGATGGAGCTCACGTTTCCCAATTTTGAGATATGGCTTATTAAAGAGAACCATGTCAAAACTAATGTTATTTTTAAATCTTTTCCTTTAAGTATATATTTTAAAAAAATATAGTTTACTACTTATACCTATGTTTATATGATATTATTTGTACATATATCCTAAAAGCTACCACTAATATACACTAGTTGGAATATTGACTTTAAACATTCATCATATTGCAAAAAATGATTGTTCATTTTCTTATTCATATCCATTATGAAATTTTCCTGTTATTTTATAGATATCTAATGAGTTATACCTTATTATAGATAAGATTTATCATTGTTTTGGTTAGCTCACACCAAGGAATGAAAAATTAAATTTTTTTATGTAATGGGGTTCCTTTTGGTTTAAACATAGTATTAATGGCATTAGTACAATTAATTAAAATGAAACAATAAATCTAGTTCTATAAATAAATAATTATGATCATTTTGAGGTATTATATTGGTGTTCAAAAAATTTCTATTGAACATAATAATATTGTTCCAACATATCTCAATATTTCATATTTTTTTTATTCTCACAAAATCCTTATTTTTTAATTAAAAACTCTTAAGTTTTTTCAGGAAATTGTGTTTTTTCTTAAGTAATATATTATTAGGGAGTATTCTGAAAAAAGTTGATTTTTTTCAAAATAAAATAATTTTTTATGGAAAATATCATATGAGATGATAAATTATCATAGTAAGTTTTAATTTGTCATATTATATTTAATTTTTCAAACACTACCTAGACATTTATTTTGGACAAATGAAATCTTCAGGCGAATAGATAGACATATCAACAATGGATTTTGAATTCCAAAAAAAGTAAATTATCTTAAAAAAGTATTATATATGATATTTTTCATATGTTGAAGAAGAATGTATTGTAAACCTTGTTTTTGAGAAATTCAATTATCATATCAAGATAAAATTTACGTAAGTAGTGTAAAATTTTCCTATGAGATTAGTATATTAGTTTGTGATAAGGGAAATAATCATATTAAGTGATGATTTATCATATTTTGATTAAAAACATCAAATGAGGACATAATTTATCTTATAGAATATTTTTTCTAATTTTATTTTTCTATGAAGAGAAGATTATCTTACGAAATGATCAAATATCATACATAATAGATTATTATATGAAGACAAATATTTATTTCAAAGAAAAACAAAACATTAAATTTTTAATATGGGCATTTCACTAACTCTTTCAATGTTTTGAAGACAAAAATTACCTATAAAGAATATAACATCCTTTGATGCTATATTTACTCAAAGTATGTATTTTAGGAGTATTTAGTCACTCTCTTGAGGAATTTATTACCTTTGAAATAACTCAATCAAATTCCATGACTACTGTTCATTTTTTTGTAAATTGGGATGGTGGATAAAAAATGATGAATTAAATAACATGAATATTTTTTAGAATATATATATTTATAATAAAGACAATCGTTATAGTCAAGAGAGATCTTTGCAATTACTATTTTCAGAAACAATGTTCAAAAGTGGGAAACAGATTTTCTTTTTGGATTATTCTTTAATGGTTAAAGTATATACGGAGTTTCAAATTAAAAATTCATCAATAAAAAATTGATAACAATCAAGAAATATATTCTTTTATAAATAACAAAAATGATACCATTTTCATATACATACAAGTAAGTCTTTATTTTATAAAAAGAAAAAATATTATTATTTCTATTATTTAAAGAAACAATATTCTCGAGTAATGAGATTTTGTAGAGCTAATCATTATTGAAATATTTTTTCCCTATAAGAATATATTATATTTTTCAGTTATTTCATGAAAATGTGATCATAATTTGAATCTAAATTAAATAATTTTATCTTTTATGAAGGTCAAATATTGGTCTTGTAAAAAGTAATATACATGTAAATTCTCTGGGAACTTTTTTTAATAAGTACAAGATTATTTTACTCAATTTTCATGGTCCTTATGAAAAGGACCTTCATAGTGAAAATCATCATGCTCGTAGAAAAATAATTGGTAGATTGGACTAGGTTATTCATGGGACATGAATACCTTTAAATCCTCTATGTTTGGTTCATCTATTTTATATTTTTATTACTAAAATAAATTTTATGAAATAGTTGATAAAATTTAAAGATTGAATTTGTTTTTAGTTAAAATTACAAGAACCCAATTCATCCCTCTCTTGATTTATCGGGTAACTCCATTCGTATTAATTATTAGTATCAAAAGAAAAACTCTTTAGTTATAAACTCAGAAAGCATGAAATCATGAAGATCATTTCCAAGTTTCTACAATGTAAAAAATAGATTGGAAATATCTATGATCATGGATCAATAATTAAATTAAGAAAACATTGAGAGTTGGGAGGTTATGGTGATTATGTATTTGAAAAATATTAGTCTAAAGGTTTATTTAAAAGTTTTAAAGCCTTATAAAATTCCTAAAGGAGATCCAAAAAAATCAGATGTTTTTGTCGAAGCTGAGTATGATCTAAACTCTAAATGTATGAATTCCATAATTTGTGGATTAGTTCTAAATGAATTCAATATTTTTTCACAATGATCTACAACATTGGAAATGTGGACAAATATATCATTAGATTATTAATGTAAAAATTAATGTAAGGAAACTTATTTAAAACACTACTAAGACGGATTTTGACACATTTAGAATGATTGATAGTGAGATAATCACTTAGATGAGTGAAAGACAAACTGAAATCATAAATAATGTGGCAACCATATGAAATCTTGTTCCTAAAACAAATCATGATCTTACAGTTCTATGATTTATTCCATCTATATTTAGTATAATTTTGACTTCAATTAGTTAATCTATTGTAGTGAAATATTTTAAAATAAATGATCTTATTCGAACACTTATGATGTAGAAAGCTAATATGTATGCCAAGATTGAAGGTAATAAGATTATAAATAGGGATAATACTACGTTGGATGCATATACTTCAAAATATGAGATGAAAAACAACGGGATATCATTTTTAAACTCATCTGATAATGATAATTTAGGAAATTCATATTCCAGTGATGAGCCTGCTCAATTATACAATTATTTCAAAAAATTATAGAATAATATAGGATTGTTTAAGAAATAAATTAAAAATAATTAAAGGTAAAATATAAATTCTAGAAATATAAGATACTATAAGTTCTAGAATATGGTAATTTTAAGACAAATATCACTTAAGGAGAAGAAGAAGTATGAAAATAATTATAAAAATAAATCATACTATAATGAGAAGAAATTTTTAAAGGATAATTGGAGTGCATTTAAGGACTCTAGTTATGCCTCCAGTTCTGATTTTAAGGATGAAATACCAAACCAGAATAAAAATATATGTTCTGTGGCACAAACTGCAAAGATGCATTCTTATAATTTCTCCTCTTCTGAATCTAAATATGAAAACTTATCTTTTGAAAAATTAAACGAGTATTTTTTATATGTTATAAGACTAATATGAGTCTTTATAGAAAACATAATACTCAAAATAAATAATATTATGCTAATGTTAATGAAAATCATGATTAAAACAAATAGGTTTTCTAAGTAAAAGTTAAACTACATGAGTTTGCTTCTAGTTGTGGTCTCAAAGAGAGAGATAAAAAGAATTAATGATTGAAGTAAAAAAATTAAAGGATACTATTATTTTTTACTAAGTGGATAACTATGTACAACAAATATTTTTTAATAAAAATTCTCGTAATGAAAAATATAGCATAGGAAGTAAAGTGAGTAAAGTCAATCTGTATAAAAATTATTTTTTACATAGTTCCAAAAAATAAATATATTATAAATAATTTTCAATATGGAACAAATGACCAATTTTTAAATTATTATTTCCTAACATATCCTCATATATTTTGATTAATATGTAATTTATTGATGAAAAATTGTCTAATTATAATCCAAAAAATTATAGGATGTATAAGTAGATCTGGAATCCCAAATATTTTATCTCTAGTACTACTGAATGCAAGAGAATTTTGGTAATAAAACAACTGATTGGTTAATTTGTTTTGATAGGGAACAAGACACATCAACTTAAATGCAAAATTGTTTTTGGATAGTGGTTATTTAACACAAATGTGTGGAGATTTTTCCAATTTTAACTCACTATCTAAAATTTATTTTGGACATGTCATATGTGGTGATAAAAAAAGGGAAAATTATTGTTATTGGACCTATTGGAGACCCTAATTCAATCATTATTACAATATTACTATATAGTGAATATTAAAGAATAACCTTCTAAATATTTATTAACTTTATATTGATAGATATTTATTTATTTTTCAATAATATTTGTTGTATTTTTCAAAATCTTCTTCGTAAATTTAGTGCACTAAGAATTGAAAATGTTTACACACTAGATATTCATTCCCAATGTAAAAATATGTGAAATATTTTAAAATTAAAATTAATTAATCATATATTTGGAATTAGAAGATTGGATATTATAAACTTTATTCATTAATAAATTTTTATGAGAAAAATATTATTTTTTATTTTCCTCAACTAAAATCGGATAAAAAAGAAAGAAATTATGTGATGTATCACAAATTGGAAATAACAAAAAATCATATCTCAAACAAATAAATGATGTTACATCATCAAGTACACTTTAAAATATTAATATAGGTTAATGTGGGCCTTCTATATGTGCAAGGATAGATAGTATGCCTTTTTTATAGGTTTTGGTGAATGGTTTTTCATGATTATAATGGGTTTATTTCATGAAAATTAAAAGTGTATATTATAATTTTTACATTTATTTATGTAATATTGTTCAAAATTTAAAGGTTTTAACAAGTTTTCCTTGAGAAATTTTCATCTTGGAGAATTTTAGAATCATGAATTTTATTATTTTTTCCCATAACATAGATTTAAACATAAATTATCTATCCCAAAAACACCTCAATAAAATGTTATTATTGAAATGAGAAATATTACAATGAAACAAATTTCTATAACAATGTTTCATGAATATATAATACCTACAAATTTTTTTGGATAAAATTTTTGACATAGCATGTTATGTCATCAATAGAGTAGAAATATTTCTTATCTCAAAGAAAACACCCATTGAACTATAGAATAATATAAAACTAAAGGATGGATACTTTAATGTTTTAGAGGAAAAGTTTATTTCCTAAACAGAAAGTAAAATAATGTTAAGTTAGATCTAAAGGATAATAAAGGAATATTTCTAGGTTATTATACTACATATGTATCTAATCGAGTCTTCATTAAAAAGTCAAGGATAGTTGAAGAATCTACTCATGTAAAATTTGATAAAAGAGATCCTTTTGATCAGAAACAAACTCAAGTTTATTAAATTAGTTATTTAATGTATCGCATTAGTCTTGAGACTCTATTTAACAACAAAAATAATGATTATTTGGAATATAACCATGAGTAATCAATTCCTAAATGAAAAAACTGATGAACATTAGACTGTGTTTCTTTAATAGCCTAGAACCCTTAAAACCCATCCTCTAGAAACTATTATTGGGAACATAGATGGTAGATTTATGATTATAAGAAGAATAATAAATCATTCTAATATTTAAAAAATAATTCTCTAACTATAACCTAAAACCATAGAAGAATCTTTTGGCGATGAGTGTTTGGTGGTAGCTATGCAAGAAGAACTAAACATGTTCAAAAGAAACAAGGTACGAGGATTAGATGATAGGCCTTCTAATCATCCTCTCATTGGAAATAAGTGGGTATTTATAAATAATATGTATGATCAATGTGAGATAAATATGAATAATTCTATACTAGTTGTCAAAAGTTATAATTAAGAATAAGGAATTGATTATGAAGAAAAATATTCCCTAGTTTCTAGGTTAGAAGCAATTAGAGTCATTTTTTCTAATGGATCATATATGAATTTTAAATTATATCAAATTGTTATTAAATATACTTGTATAAATAGATTTTTTGATGATGAATTATATGTTCAACAACCTCAAGGTTTTCAAGAACCCCATTTTTCAACATCTGTTTTTAAACTTACCAAAACTATGTATATCCTTAAAAAATAACATAAATTATGGTTAGTAAAAAAAGTTTATCTATTTTATCAAAAGTTATTCTTGTGTGTTTGAAATACCCTGAATTATTTAATAAAAATACCTCAATGATATTTTAATTTTGAATATATATGTTGATTGTGTTTTTTTCCAAAAATCAGAAACAAAAATGATTCTTCTAAACACATGAAAAAAATACTTTGAAATGAGAAATATATGAAAGTTGAACTTTTTACTTAGAAATGAGATTTACCAAAATGATTTTGGGAATTTTTTTCAACCAAATTAAATGAAAACATGATTTATTACAAAGGTTTGGATTAAAATTAGTAGGACTTATTCAACTCATATGAGTTCCAACATTAATAATGATTTTGATAAAACTAGAAAACTAGTTGAAAATAAGTTGTATCGAGAAATAAATAAAATATTTCTTTATATAACTATAATTAGACCTTAAATAATGCTTTAAATTAATTTATGTGAAATATTTTATGAAAATCTAAAATAACCTAATTTAATATCTATTAAAAAAATTAACGTATTTAAGTGGAATTATTTTTTATCGTAATTTTCAAACAATATATGATTTTTATTTAAACTCATATTCTGATTCTGATTTTAGTGGTTGTATACTAGATATAAAAAATAATTCAAAAACATGATAATTTTTAGAGAAATATATACTTTCTTGGTTAAGTAAAAAAATCAACATTTTTTTGCATTATCAATAGGAGAAGCTGAGTACATTGCAGCTAGTGGTGTTTGTGTTTGGCTGTTGTAGATGAAATACACCATAAGGGACATTATATTTAATTTTCTTCATGAAAAAATAGAAAATGAAAAAGATAATTAAATAATCATTTTTAAAAATCTAATAAGTTCTTCATGTACCAAAAATATTGATTTGATACCTGACTTCCTAAGAGGTCATTCCCAAAAAGATTATATATCTCTTCAATTTTTTTGTGATAAATGTCAATAATCCAACATATTTACTAAATCATGTCTTGTTTATTGGTTTGATTTTATAAAAATTGAATTATTATTATTACATTTTAAATGGTTTCATTTAATTTTCGGTTTTAATTCTATGCTTGATTATTCATTTCTTTGAAATATCATGAGATGTTATCAATTCCAAATTTATTCTTATAGTGCCTAATTTATCTAATGAATAATATAGTGTCACGTGACCTAACTTGTTTTTATATTTTATTTATTCATTTTATTGTGTTAACAATATAAGGATACTCTATATACTCAATAAGGAATATTCAGTCACTCAAAAACTCAAACCTTCATAACCTTCTGAACATTATCCCTCCCAAATTCAAATTCTTTATACACAAATTTAATATTTAAAACCCCCCTCCATTGAATTATTTTTAATAATAAAAAATTCATTTTAATATAAATAATTTTCATCAGTACGTTCTAATAGTTTAATATTTTTTCATAATGTTCACCTTGGAAAAGAAGTCGACTTCACATTGTTGGACAATAAAAATTTGTTACCGAGGAATGTGTTGAACATAAAAGGATGCGAGTTTTTGTTTAATGAAAGGAATACTGAATAATTTTATGAGAATGAATTTAGGGATTTCATTGAAAATTCTGAGTTTATATTTGATGATGCTGAAAATTTGGTAAAATCAAAATTTAGTGGTAATATATTTTTAATGTTATCTGTGGGGTTAAATAGATTTCTTTATTTCTATCATGAAATAATATTTGATATCACTTATTCTCTAGTCAGTGTAGATGATGTGTGCCCAGCTAAAGATATAAAGGATATTTTTTGTACTCTCATAGTAGATAAAAGTCTTGTCATGGATATAGAATAAAATAATAATATTTTTGTTATGTTTATTGAAACTAAAATCGCTCTATAAAATTGTGAGTTTAAGAAATTGATGAACCATGATATTCATCTTCCCTGCATACTGCTAATTGAGAATAAAGGAAATACTTCAAGGTAAATTCTTAGGTGTATGTACTTTTCATTCAATAATATATGTATTTTCTATCCTCATGGGAAAATTCTTACCAAGTTGTTTGAGATATATGGAGTATACCTTAGTGTAGTAAAGGTAACTAAGTACCATATCCTAAATACTATTGGGGATGGGATATCAAAGAAAATTTCTTATTTTATGAGCTACTGTTTAATAAATTTATAACCCATTGGGGATGAATATATAGTAGAAACAATTACTCGGGTTAAGGGGGATACTACTAATACTCGAATTGTTGCTATTGTTGGTCAAGAAGATTTGGAGGAATCAATGGATGATGAACCACTTGTAGTGATAATAAGAGTAATAATATTTTATTATAAAGAATTTTCTTCTTCTATTTTTACTCATGTCAAGAATGAGGGAAAGAATTGTGGACATAATATATTCCAAGGAAGATATGGTTGGTTAATAAGTTAAAGTTATACAAGAAAATATAGTTGTTATTTCTCAATATGAAAATCAGAAACCTACTGTTGAAGTTATTTCACCTTGGGTGAATGTTTGCGATGATATTTTTGATGAAGGTACATAAAAACGAAAATAATTATTTCTTTTTGGTTCTCTTAGAATGCTATTATTTATTATGGTTTGTGAGTTAAGGACTCTCTTCTTCCATGATGCCCCTTTATTCAAATCTTTACAATTCTGATTTAGATTAAACGAATTATCATGAGGTACTATCACTTAATAAATATTCACAATTTTTGAAATTTGAAAAAGGAGAAAGACTTTATATTTATTATCATTTTATATTAGAATAATAATAAGATATTGTAGAACCTTCCCTAGTCATTAAATCTTGATAAAGAGGACCACTAGAGGAATCAACTCCTCTTTGTTGGGGTTGGTGGTTCCCTAAAACCAAATTCTCTTGTACTTCAAATTACTTTTTTTGTTAGGATTCTTGAAAATAATATATTATATTATATTATAACATTATAATTGTTCTTCTATGTACTAGTTTATGTAGTAATTTTATAAGGATACTTGTCATATGGAATGTATATAGTCATTCCTCGCTATGATGAGTTACTTTAGATGCAATGATAGTATTACATAAACCTGTGTTCAATGGTATGATGATTATTTCTGATGGGATATAGATAATACATTCTACTTGAGGAAAGAGGTTCATAAGACATTTACACTTTCTCATGGTGGTCTTTCTTTCTTATCTCTAAAAAATGAGGGTATGAGAAAGGACCTTCCAAAAATAATTCCATATATTTCATGTGTCATTTTATATTTTTATCTATGGACCTATGTAATGATGCTTGTATTCTAATTTTATTATTAATGTTTTTCATAAACTGGGTTGTCAGATGTATTTCATAAACCATGATGATAATAATTCACGATGAAGATGGATACATTGTGTGAATCATGAGTGGTAGAACATTAATGAGTAATGCGAGAGAGTATTCTTCTCTTTCGTTATAAGTGGACATCTCAGTACCTTTGATGAAATAGAATAGTTAGATTAAGCCTATAGCCATGGTGGTTTATCAGCATGCTAAATTCTAGAAATTCAAAAAAAGGGAGTAAAAAATATAGGTTGATGATATATGTAATGTAACCGGTTTGACAAGATATTTCGATAAAAAGGATTACATTACGTGGTAAGGTTTTGTAGGTGGTTGAATGTTTTTTTAACATTAAATATAATCTGTATGGGTGTCTTGATGAGTTTAAAGACACTAACCTTGGACTTTAGATAGTTTACTTAAATATCACAGAAAAAGGGTCATATATGGTAACATAGTAAGTGAATCTAATAACCTCAGTTAAATTCAACATGGGTTAAACCAGTAGAATAGAATATTTTTCTCATGTTTGGGGAATAATATTTAATTTGTTCTATTGGTTGATCACAAATATTTATTAATCAGTGTATAAAAAGTTTCATTTATTTATTAATTTATTCCAATAGATGTTATACATGGTCTGATAAATAAATAATAGGGAGATAAAACCAAGTTATGGTCCATGAGAATGGGACATCATTTTAATAAATAATAATTTTTTTATTCAGGTGAAATAATAAATAATTATCTAGGAGGTTATGTGCATGTCAATAAAATAATAGTATTTTTATTATTATTTAGACAAGGCGTGTGGTAGGGGGTAAGAAAATTTTAAAGGGTCTTTTTTAAAATAATAATCTAAGTCTATCTCTATAAATATGTAACTACATAATTATCATATTCTAAATATTTTTTGGCCTAACAATTATTTTTCACAACATTTCGATCATCATAGAATTCTCTCTATCCCTGAGATGTTCTCAAGAATTCTCCATGTCCAATGAGAATCGGTGACCCTCATATACACTCTCTGGTTGTGATATTAAAAAGGTAATCTAACTACCCTCATTATGGTCCTAATGGAGAAATAAATAATGAATGAATCAAGGCATGCATAAAACCACAAAAAAATCCATAGAACACTACTATGATGTTCAAATATTATCAGTGTATGTGTGGATCATCTCTGGAGGGAATCCAACACTGATTTATATATGGAATAATAGTTTGAAAATAAGGGTCAGCCTCCTTTGAAAAAAAATAAAAAATTATATTATGAGGTAATTCTTGATATATCTAAATTAATTATAAATTATATGGGGTATATTTACATCATGGATTCAGAGAGCATATTTCCATTCCAAAAGGATAATAAATATGAAGAATTTGATGGAAAAATATTTTTGGACGTGGGCTTAACCATTTATGTTGTGTCTCGAAACTTTAGAATAATATCATTGTGGTATCATGTTAATTTATAATTATTTATTTTTTATGGTTATTTAATTTATTTTTTGTTAGATTCATTTATTGTTTATTCATCATTTTAATATGGTTATTTTTATAATGATTTCTCACCTTCAGGAAAGTAAGAAAAGTTGAAAGATTTATAAAGGTTGATTTCATGGATTTTATCATGAATTGTAGGATCTTAATTATATTATACATGGATACATGGAATATATGTGGGTGTACATGGTTTTCAAACCAAGATGATCCATAGGATACATGTGATTACCAGTAGATGCCATATATTTATTACAACACATATTTACTCGCCAGTTGGAACATGTGTTTTCATATTACATGCCATGTACTCGGTGGAACATTTCATATAGTCTACAAAGTCATGAAGCATAAATGGTGCACTATGTGTGGTCATTAATGCATAAAATTTATTCTTATGCATGTTAAAGTAAACATGGGAGGAAAACATGGCATATGGTTGGTGCACACGTTGTATACCCCGTAAAAATCTACATCCAATAAACTTATCGATTCCCTAGGAATTTGACTTAGAATTAATGGCAGTAGAGAACATATTTTGTGTCCAATGTACATGATAAGTATCTAAGTACACATCATGTGTTTTGAAAATCAAGTAATGGTGTAACCGTTTGGAATTAATTATGTGGAAAGTGATTGATTACAAGTTAATACCAAACAACGTGGTTTGTATATGGTCGTGTAATCCATGTGATAGGGTGATAAATTCTAATTAATTCCATAGTAATTATTTATACATATTGAAATCCACTAACACTCCAAGTTTATAACACAAAAAATTAATGTAAGAACATTTCCATGTCATTTATATATGTGTTCAACACATTTTGTAATAAACTAACACACTGTGTACTAATATATGTCACATTGGAACAACACATGATTTAAGAGCTTATGGTACAATGTGTGGTTATATATATGTCATGTATACTAAAAGTAAATTTTAAGTATTTATATAATTTTAATAAATTCAAAATTATAGAATGATGGAATCAACAGGATGGTTCAGATAATCATTAAAGATAAATAGTTATTTTATTAGATTAGAATAATTAAATTAATTCGATTATGATTTATCTTAACAAAAGAAAAAATTGAAATATATCCTAGATAGTGTGCCAATTACTGTTCATTAAATGAGTTTATAATTATGACATTGGAATGACCAATGTACTCATGGTTTATTTTAATTTAATTTTTTACATGGTTTATAAAACTCTTATTACTAAATTAAAATAATGGATTTTGTGTCATCCCTCGTCGTTATTATGTATGGATATGTGTGCCCTTATTTTATTTTATGTAACCCACTTTAAACCATCCTTTGGTTCCCCTCAATTTTAAGTGAGTAAATATATATGTAATGGATTTAACACCACAAAATTGTTAAATATGAACATCATATTTGATAGCGTGTATGACAGACAACACCAAGAGTATAAAGGAATAGAAAATCAGGAGAATTTATGAAAAATTAAGTATTTTAGATTAAATCACTAAATTATATAGCCTGAAATGCATGAAACACGAATTTTATCTTTTGTTACATTCAACAACTTGTTTCTTCGATAGCTTGTGTTACATTATAGATCTAGTCTTACCTAACAACAATATACTATTAATATTATTATTCAATAAGATAGTTATCACCTATTTTTTGGAATAAAATCTGTGATTAAGATTAGATAAATTATAAAAATATATAGTTAAAAAAATTATTAGTTTTATATTTATTATAATTAATAATTGTAATGCCCCGACCCTAGTTACCAAGAGATGGTGCATTATTTTAATACATTGGAATGATTACAAGGAATTAAGTCTCGAAGGACCGATCAGTTTAGCAGTCTTGGAAAATAGATTACATACATTAACATTACATTACAATTTGAAGCATAAAACACAACATAGATAGTTCTTTGAGAATTCAATTTTTCCCGTTAACTTAACCCTTCATATCAATCATAATTCACTTCTTGGAATCCTAGGAAAATAAAACATAAGAAAGGGGTCAGCTCAGATGCTCAGTAAGGGTAAATAATTTAGCGGAAGCTATAAAATTTTAAGGCAAGATGTGTAATAAAAACAAAAGCCTTTTAAACATAAAATTGAACATAATATGGAAAAAATAAATGAAACAATACCATATAAACATTCATAGAGATATTCTAATAGCCGAATAATCACATGTAATAACTAATTTCACAATGAGGGAATTCCTAATACCGGACATCATTACTACATAGTCAAGGCCTCGTTCCAAGACTACAAATAAAATTTTTGTCAAGGCCTTCTTTCAAGACACTAGTTTGTCTCATGAGACCTACTGATGCATCGAAGAGCAATAGAGGGCTCCACCCGTCACTTACTAAGTCCAATGCATTCCTCATATGAATAGTTGAAACATAATATAAACATTCATATTAAAACTAGAATAAAAAATGTCAGTACAATAACCATAAACCCTGAATGGTATAAAAATAGAACATCCAAAGTCAAAAATATAATAACTCATTAAATACAACATGGAATATTGTATTTTAATAAATCAACCAATATCAAAAATAATATCCAGTAAAGGATGCTGATATTGTAGAAAATGATGAGTAAAACTTTTTTAGAGAAATATCCTTTTTGTAAAATCATTTAAAAGTCTCACATTTATAAAGGAAGTAATTTAAAATAGATTTTTGAATAAAATTGTCCCATACCACTTTGAAAATTTTGAAAATAATTATCATTTCAAAACATTCATGTCCATATAAATAAATCCTTAAAATCATTTTGAAAACATGGACATTAATTAAAAAGACTTAGAAAGATAAATCATTAAAACTTTTAAAATTCTGATCGTGATAAAGAGTACCTTTCACAAATCCTTAAAATATTAATTTTTAAATCATTTTTTTGAAAAATGCACATGGATGATAAAAAGGTCCCAATAAATACTTACACATAAACAATCTCAAATAATAATGAGACTGGTGAATTAACTATTATCCTGCACTTTCCTTTAGTTGAGGGTACATTTAACCTCCTGTATGAAGATCGTATTACATTATTAAATTATACCAGAACCACATTAATATTTATGATATCATACATGATTCATTTATGACTTTATACTACCCATTTAATAATAATTTACATGTTAAATTAGCATTTTGGGTAATAATTGCTTTCTTTGTCGTACGTGTTTTAACATGTTACTCTTGATTGTATCACTTAGATAGAGATTTAAATACTTATATAATATATAACATGATTTATATATCATATATAGTTAGAATATAAATATGTATAATAGACATATATATATGAAATTAAAAACACCATTTATGGAGACGGTAGTCTGTACGTATGCATAAACGTTGTTTCCGTTTTCATATTGTATTGAATGGAACTATGTGAATAAGATATATGTAAGTAAATATATATATATTTATCTAGTAGAATTATTATTTCATATATTACATACTTTTATTAGTAATATATATTTTTATAATTGTCGATGAATGGTGATCATGGAAATGATTATCATCGCGTCGTGGAGACGGTAATCCGTACGTACGCACGAGCGACAATATCATTTCTTTAAAGGTTTTGAATTGGATGGTATATTAATTTAAAAGAGACATTATAATGTTATTTTCATTATTTTTATACATATTAATCATCATTATTTCCATCCAAATAACATAGTGTTGAATAACAAATTACACCACAGCCCGGAGACGGTAAGCCATACGCACGCACGCATGGTGACATTATCAATCCTAAGATGGATAGAATAATGAATATAGTTGTTCCATATTTATAATAACATCACAATATATATAATATACTGAAGTTATTATTTTATAATGAAAACAACAAAGAAAGAGTAAGGGGGAGAATAAGAGAACATGAAAGAGGGTAGTGAAATCATTACCTCTTCTTCGGGTTCTTCCTTTTGATTTGATCAAACGGGCTCCTTAAGTTGGCTTTCTGACCAATGGAGTGCCTCTAGAATTAAGGTAGGATAGTTGGGAGGATATTTAGGTATGGGTTTTCTAAGGAAAATGGCTATGGAGGTGAGATTTTGAGAAAAGGGGAAGTGCCCTTTTATAAGAGGGGTGCGGGTCACTTAAGGAAAATATTAAAGTATTAATTTATCATACAATCATATTTGGTTTATAATGGTTCCGAATGAATTTATTTCTAGCCTTAGGTGGTTATGGGTCGAAATAGTCTCAACCAATAGGTTTTAGACAACTTTAAGTTACCATTTTAACCTTATCTTTTAGATTAAACTCTTAGTTAAATAATTTAACTTTTACTGTGTCTTCTTGTATTCTTACTCTATACGGTTAATAAACATACACTAAAATTCCAAGAGAACCTAAAGTGGATCATTAATGACATATATAATATTATTTAATCCCTTTGTCCGAACCTTACATTTTTAGGAATATTATATCAACCAATGCTATAGTATTTGTTTTAAATATTAATTTATGTCAATGTTGACACTATTTGGTATTTTGTTTTTTTGAAAGTCATAAAAAATTTATTACTTCAAACAAGATACATTTAATCATCCCTAACATATCATATTCACCTAGAAATTTCGTTTATGTCAAAAAAACTTTGAAATTATATTTATTTTAATATTTATAATACCATTTTTTTGATTCTTTCATTAATAAGGTAATTACTGCATCATAATTGTGTCATAAATAAATTTAATTATTTAAGATCTAAAATTTATAAATAAAATACCATGATATAATAAATCGTTTTATCTTTCTAATGAATACTTATAGTTGAATTTATCCTATGTATAACCCTATATTAAAAATGTTTTAGTTAATAAACTATGAATTTAACACTTTTAACTCTTATTTGAATTAAATAATAATAAATTTACTAATCTAATCCAAATGGACCTAAAGGGTCATATTTTATTCCAAAGGTTTTTTTCGGTTGAATTAGACTTATCCAATATAATTAAGACATGTTTTAGGGTAATAATAATATAATTTTTACCATCAATTACCCTATTTACTTTTAACCGTGGTAAGTAAAAGTAAAAAGTTACTATTCACCAAAAATTATTTTTAACTTATTGAATCAAATTTTACTCCTTGATATTAACAATTTGTCTTGGAGTTTCAAAATTCAACTCACAGAAGTGGTAAAATTATGTTTTATGCGAATTTATAAATTCTCATAGGAGGTGGGTAAAAGACTGTAAAAAGTTCAATAAAATTTTATATATATAATATTATTACAAAATGACTCCAATGAATTACATTGAACTTATATGGGTATTATGTATCTATTTTAACCGAAAATAAATTAAAATAAAATAAATAGTTATTTAAATAAAAATCTGGTTTTCAATAATAACTCAGTGTTTTTCACTATTCATCAAAAATTAAAAGTTTTCAGAAAAATACCAAAAATTAACCCTAAGAAAATTTTGATATTCCGAATTCAAAAATGAATTCTATATTACCAAATTCAGAACATGAAAGTTTCATTTATTAATTTAAAGTTAATTCCTGTTGTCAAAACCAAAAGGCGTATTTTTTAGAAATAATAACTATCAAAAGTTTGACACTTGTTTATGTCCAATTTCAAATTGAAATTACTTACAATGACCAGCATTGGATTAAATGGTAAAAATATAATATATTTATACTTCCAAACCATTAAAATTTATAATTTAACACTATAAATTATTTTTATTAAAAAAGTTGTTTTGAGTTATAATATAGTATTTTTCACAATTCACCCAAATATCAAAGTTATCAGAAAAACACCAAAAATTTATTGAAACTAAATCCTTATGTCCCGATTATAGAGAAGATGTTTATTTTGTAAAATTGAAAATAAAAAATTTTCAAATATTGTATTTAAAAAGGGTTCACCATTAAAAGGTGGTAAATGTATATTTTTTGAAAAAAAACATCTTTTATCTGAAAAAAATGAATTAGTTCTTACATTATGTCTAAAAAACTGATAATATGGATTCTAAAATTATAAGGATTATATATAGTTCAAAATTCAGTTAATACTATTCTTAACCGCTTTCGAACAACTAGTTTGGTAAGTCGTGGTGCGCTTGAACTCGATGTTGCGTGTAGTGTAAGTTATTGAATTAATTTGAAGGAATAATGTACTACGAAATCTTGTGGTGTTACATTCTTCCACCATTTAATGAATTGAGTCCTCGCAATTTGAAATAATTTTTTGAAAAAAAAGGTTGAAAATAGAAAATACCTTTGGAAAAACCCACATCAGAAATTGGGTTAATAGAATTTAGTCTTAATAAGAGGATAAGGGAAATGAAAGGGTCACCACCAAATTATGATCCCGATTAAAAGAACATTGGTGAAAATTAAAAACATATAATTTGAGGGAAAAGGTAAATATTTATAGTTAGTGTTTGAGGTCATCAATCACAAACAAGTGTAAAATTGAGGGCATTAAATTCATCAATCTATGATGATTTAAAATACCATCGGTTCAAAAAAACTTAAGGTATTAGGATAAAAAAAATTAGTTTTAAGATTCCTTACCTAATGTTTAAGAATTTATTTCTTCATAGAATAAGAGATGAAAAAATGTATACTTGTCAAGTAGATTTCCATCGTTTAACTAATTTCTACCACAAACCCATATTTCACTCTAAAAGATAATAGAACTAAAAAAATTCTATTTATCTTATTCGTATAGGGTTCCAAAAAATGAAGTTATAACTCATCTACCAGACCCCTTTAAAAAACTACATTATTCAATCCAGGACATCACGTGGGCCAGTGGTTGAGGATACACCCTTGTCACCCATCGGTTGTGGGTTCAAGTCTCGCGGCTTTACCGGACATGACGGGTTGCCGCCCAACCTCCATGTTTTCCTTTTTATGGCAATCCAAAAATAACCTTAACATTGTATCCAATTTCAAACTTAATCCATTATAGCCTTTAGAATTATCTAAAATTCTTATATCCAAACTCTCATTCCAAAATTTATAAGGAAGTTAAAGATAACGAGGATCCTTTTTCTAGGTAATAACATGTGAATGCCTTCATCATGTGTTCTTTTACAACATCGCAACATCCTGAATTATCAAAATCAACCATCTCTTATTACAAAAACACTACCTCATTATCAAGACCATATTAAGGATTACCTTTCCTTCAACCATGTATTTTTCAAAAAATTTAGCTTACTATTAATTAACTTTTATTATAACCATATGATCACAAATCCTCAATAAAATAGTACGGCTGTACAATCCTTATTTATCTCCATAATTCATGTAACTAGTATACTGTTGATACAACACTCAAATGAAATAACAACCAAAAAACACTAGTCATTCCTCTTCATATGAGGTATTATCATAACTTGATTATAATCCATTAACATAATTTGTGGTATACTCTTATGATTTGGAAATTGGTTCACGTAGTGTCCCAACTCTGTGCAGATGAAGCATTGTACATTTGAAACCTTTTTCTTTCCATTGCAGTCATGTACTTGGTGTCCTTTTTCTCCACACTTATAACAAACTCCCATTCCCTTCAGGAAAGTTATAGGGTGTTTCATCCCAGAGTTATCACATATGAGAAAATTCATCTTTACCCTCTTCCCTTTATCCATATTTCCCTCTTCCATCCTTTTCTTCTCTTGCTTCCCTTCAAAGCCATAGGACTCAGAGAATTATTTACTTATCTTATTAACACATGATATTATTTCTTCATATATTGAGAATACATGGGAGACTATTTCCCTTCTTAATGTTGGATTAATACCATGAAAGATATGATCCTTCTTACTCTTTGGATCATATGTATTACTGGAGTTCACATTCCTTCTACTGAGTGCAATTTCTATACAATGATATACACTAGGTCAGTTTATGAATCACAATTAATAATTCCAAACATTTAAAATACCTAACATAAATTGAATAGTTTATGGATATATTCCATAATCACAAAAATGTTTTCATTGAGGAGGTATATACTCATAAACCCTTCATAGTGGTTTGTAAATAAAATGAGAATTATCCTAAGCATATCCACCGGGAGTGTCGTAACCAAGAGTGCAGCAAGGCCCGCTGTTGTGCACCAGTTCCCGTTTGAGTCCAGCTCAAAGTGGTGTTTTTGGGTTTTACCCCTAGGTACATCTGTGCCCGAGCCATCTCTACCTGCTCATATCCAAACAGGGATGTATTTCCCAGAAAACTCACAAAATCTCTACATTACTAAAATTCTAGGAAGTTCTTCTATACGAATTCTCAAAGTCTATCTTCAGGTAATGTGCTCTAATCAGAGTTTATCGAAATCTAGTTTCCAAGGTTATTGCAAAACTTCCTCTAATACCAACTGTAACGTCCCAACCCAGGTTACCCAGAGCCGGTGCATTATTTTAATACATTGGAATGATTACAAGGAATCAAGTCTCAAAGGACCGATCATTTTACCAGTCTTAGAAAAAAGATTACATACATTAACTTTACACTACAATTTGAAGCATAAAACACATCATATATAGTTCTTTGAGAATTCCATTTTTCCCTTTAGAATAACCCTTCATATCAATCATAATACACTTCTTGGAATCCTGAGAAAATAAAACATAAGAAAGGGGTGAGCTCAGATGCTCAGTAAGGGTAAATAATTTCGTGAAAGCTATAAAATTTTAAGTCAAAATGTGTAATAAAAACAAAATCCAAATTAAAGATAATATGGAAAAATAAATGAAACATTACCATATAAACATGCCCATGGATATTCTACTAGTCTAATAATCACATGTAATAACTAATTTTAGAATGAGGGAATGGCTAACACCGGACATCATTACCATATTTTCAAGGCCTCGTGCCAAGACTACAAATAAAAATTTTCTCAAGGCCTTATTCCAAGATATTAGTTTGTCTCATGAGACCTACAGATGCATCGAGGAGCTATAGCGGGCTCCACCCATCACTTAATAAGTCCACTGAATTTCTCATATGAATAGTTGAAACATAACATAAACATTCATATTAAAACTAGAATACGAAATGTAAATACATTAACCAAAACCATTAATGGTATAAAAATATAACATTCACAGTCAAACATATCATAACTCATTCAATACAATATGGAATATTGAATTATAATAAATCAACCTAAATCAAAAATAATATCCAGTAAAGGATGCTGACATAGTTGATAATGATGAGTAAAACCTTTTGAGAGAAATATGCTTTTTTTAAATTCATTTAGAAATCACACATTTATAAAGGAATTAATTTAAAAGAGATTTTTTAATTAGAGTGTCCCATACCGCTTTGAAACTTTTGAAATGAATTATCATTTCAAAACATTCATTTCCATATAAATAAATCCTTAAAATCGTTTTGGAAATATGGACATTAATTAAAAATATTTAGAAAGATAAACCTTTAGAACATTTAAAATTATGATCTTGATAAAGAGTACCATTCACAAATCCTTAAAATATTAATTTTGAAATCATCTTTAAGAAAAATGGACATGGATGATAAAAATTTCTCAGCAAATACTACACATAAACAATCTCGGATAATAATGAGATTGAAGAATTAACCCTTACCTTGCACTTTTCTTTAGTCAAGGGTACGTTTAATCTCTTGTACGAAGATCGTAGTATGTTATTAAATTATACCAGAACCATATTAATATTTATGATATCATACATGATTCAGTTATGACTCAATACTACCCATTTAATAATAATTTCCATGTTAAATTAACATTTCTGATAATAATCACTTTCTTTATCGTACGTGTTTTAACTTGTTACTCTGGATTTTATCACTTAGATCAAGATTTAAATAATTATACAATATAAAAAATGATTTATATATCAAATATATTTAGAATATAAATATGTATAATAGACATATATATATTAAATGAAAAACACCGTTTATGGAGACGGTAGTCCGTACGTACACATAAACGTTGTTTCCATTTTCATATCGTATAAAACGGAACTATGTGAATAAGATATATGTAAGTACATATATATATATATACATATCTAGTAGAATTATTCTTTCATATATTACATACTTATTAGTAATATATATTTTTATAATCGTCGATGAATGGTGATCGTGGAGATGAATCTCATCGCGCCGTGGAGACGGTAATCCTTACGTACGCACGAGCGACAATATCATTTCCTATAGGTGTGTAATTGGATGGTATATTAATTTTACAGAGACAATAGATTGTTATTTTTATTATTTATATACATATTACTCATAATTATATCCAACCAAATAACATAGTGTTAAATAACAAATTACACCGCAGCGTGGAGACGGTAAGTCGTACGCACGCATGCATGGTGACATTATCATTCATAAGATGGATAGAATAATGAATATAGTTGTTCCATATTTATAATAACATAAAATTATATAGAAGATACTGGAGTTATTATTTTATAATGGAAACAACAAATAAATAGTAAGTGGAAGAATAAGAGAACTTGAAAGAGGGTGGTGAAATCATTACCTCTTCTAAGGGTTCTTCCTTTTGATTTGATCAAAAGGGCTCTTTAAGTTGGATTTATGAACATATTAAGGCCTCTAGGATGAATTTAGTATATTTGGGAGGATATTTGGGCAGGGTTTGCCCGAGCCAAATGGCTTTGGAGGTGTGATTTTGAGAGAAGGGGAAGTGCCCTTTTATAAGAGGGGTGAGGGTCACTTTAGGAAAAGATTAAACTATATAATTATTATACAATAATGATCGGTTTATAATGCTTCAAAATGAATTTATTTATATCCTTAGGTGGTTATGGGTCTAAATCATCTCAACCAATAGGTTTTAGATAAGTTTAGGTTACCATTTTAACCTTATCTTTTAGATTTAACTCTTAGTTAAATAGTTTAACTTTTACCGGGTCTTCTTGTATTCTCACTCTATATGGTTAATAAAATTACTATAAACATCCAATAGAACCTAAAGTGGCTCATTAATGACATATATAATACTATTTAATCCCTTTTTATAAACCTTACATTTTTATAAATATTAAATCAACCAATAATATAGTATTTATTTTAAATATTAATTTATGTCAGTTTTGACACTGTTTAGTATTTTGTTTTTGTGAAAGTAATCACAACTTGATTACATCAAAAAAGATACATTGAATCAGACCTAATATGTCATAGTCAGCTAGAAAATTAGTGTATGTCAAAAAAACTTTTAAATTATATTTATTTTATTATTTATAATACCATTTATTCAATTCTTTCATTGATAAGGTAATTACTGCATCATCATTGTGTCATAAATAAATTTAATTATTTAAGGTATAAAAATTATAAATAAAATACCATGATATATTTAATATTTTTATATTTATAATGAATATTTATAGACGAATTTATAATATGTATAACACAATATTAAAAATTGTTTAGTTAATAAACATTGAATTTAACACTTTTAACTCTTCTTTGAACTAAATAATTATAAATTTCCTAATCGAATACAAGTGGACCTAAAGGGTCATATTTTATATATAATTTTATATTGGTCGAATTAAACTTATTCAATAGAATTAATACATGTGTTAGGGTAATAATAATATCATTGTTACCCTTAATTACCCTATTTACTTTTAACTATGGTAAATAAAAGTAAAAAAGTTACTATTCACCAAAAATTATTTTTATCTTATTGAACCACATTTTACTCATTGATATTAATCATGTCTCTTGTAATTTCTAAATTCAACTCACAAAAGTGGTAAAATTAAGTTTTATGTAAATTTACCAATTCTCCTAAGAGGTGGGTAAAAGACGGTGAAAAGTTCAATAAAATTTTATATATCTAATATTATTACAAAATGACTCCAATGAATTACATTGAACTTATATGGGTATTATGTATCTATTTTGACCAAAATTAATTTTAAATAAAATAAATAATTATTTAAATAAAAAGCCAGTTTTAAATAATAACTCTGTGTTTTTCACTATTCATCAAAAATTAAAAGTTTTCAGAAAAATACCAAAAATTCACCCTAAGATAATTTTGATATTCTGAATTAAAAAATTTACTCTATTTTACCAAATTAAAAACATATAAGTTTCATTTATTAATTTAAAGTTAATTCCCGCTATCAAAACCAAAAGGCGTATTTTTAAGAAATAATAACTATCAAAAGTTTGACACTTGTTTATGTCCGATTTCAAATTGAAATTACATACAATGACCAGAATTGGATTAAATGGTAAAATTATAATCTATTTATACTTCAAAACCATTAAAATTTATAATTTAACACTATAAATTACTTTGATTAAAAAAATTCAGTTAAAATATTGTATTTTTCACTATTCACCCAAATATAAAAGTTATCTGAAAAACAGAAAAAATTTATTGAAACTAAATTATTATGTCCCTATTCTAAATAAGATGTTTATTTTTTAAAATTGAATATATAACAGTTTCAAATATTGGATTTAAAAATTGTTCACCATTAAATTGTCGTAAATGTATATTTTTGGAAAAATACTTCTTTTATCTGAGAAAAATGAATTAGTTCTTACATTATGTCTAAGAAACTCGTAATATGGATTCTAAAATTATAAGGATTATATATAGTTCAAAATTCAGTTAATACTATTCATAATCACTTTTGAACGGCTAGTTTGGTAAGTCATGGTGCACTTGAACTCGATGTTGCGTGTAGTGTAAGTTATTGAATTACTTTGAAGAAATAACATCCTATGAAATCTTGGGGTGTTACATTCTTCCCTCCTTCAATAAATTGCATCCTCACAATTTGAAATTATTTTTTGAAAATAAAAGGTTGAAAAAAGAAAATACCTTTGGGAAAACCCACATCATAAATTGGGTTAATAAAATTAATTCCTAATAAGAGGAAAAGGGAAATGAAAGGGTCACCACCAAATTATGATATAGATTAGGGGAACATTGGTGTAAATTAGAGACATATAATTAGAGGAAAAACCTAAATATCTATAGGTAGTGATTGAGGTCATCAATCAAAAATAGGTGTAAAATTGAGGGCCTTAAATTCATCAATCTGTGAGGATTTAAAATACCATCGGTTCAACAAAATGTAAGGTATTAGGATAACACATTTTTTTTTAAGATTCCATACCTAATGTTTAAGAATTTATTTCTTCATAGAATATGATAAGAAAAAAAATGTATACTTGTCAAGTAGATTTCCATCCTTTAACTAATTTCTACCACAAACTCATCTTTCACTCTAAAAGATAATAGAACTAAAATATATATTCTATTTATCCTATTCGTATAGAGTTCCAAAAAAATAAATTTATAACTCTTATACTAGAACCCTTTAAAAACTACATTATTCAATCCATGATATCATGTGGTCTAGTGGTTGGTGATACACCCTTGTCGCCCTTCGGTTCTGGGTTCAAGTCTCACGGCCTTTCCGGACACGACGGGTTTCTGCCTGACCTTCGAGTTGTCCTTTTTATGGAAATCCAGAAATAACCTTAACATAGTATCCAATTTCAAACTTAATCCATTCTAGCATTTAGAATTATCTGAAATACTTATATCCAAACTCTCAGTCCAAAATTTATAAAAAAGTTAAACATATTGAGGATCCTTTTTCCCAGGTAATAACATGTGAACGCCTTCATCATGTATTCTTTTACAACATTGCAACATCCGAAATTACCAAAATCAACAATCTCTTATTCCAAAAACACTACCTCATTATCAGGACCATATTAAGGATTACCTTTCCTTTATCCATTTATTTTCCAAATAATGTATCTTACTATTAAGTCACTTTTTATGGAACCATATAATCTCAAATCCTCAGTAAAATAGTAGTGTAGTACAATACTTATTTATCATTGTAATTCATGTAACTAGTATACTTTTGATACAACACTCAAATGAAATAACAACATAAGAACACTAGTCATTCCTCTTCATATGAGGTAGTATCATAACTTTATATAGTCCATTAACATCAATTGTGGTATACACTTATGATTTGGACATTGGTTCATGTAGTGTCCCAACTCATTACAGTTGAAGCATTGTACATTTGAAACCTTTTTCTCTCCCTTACAGTCATGTACTTGGTGTCCTTTGTCTCCCCACTTATAACAAACTCTCATTCCATTCAGGCAAGTTCTAGGGTGTTTCTTCCCAGAGTTATCACATATGGGAAAATTCTTCTTTACCCTCTTCCCTTTATCCATCTTTCTCTCTTCCATCATTTTCTTCTCTTGCTTCCCTTAAAAGCCATAGGACTCAGAGAATTATTTACTTATCTTATTAACACATGATACTATTTCTTAATATGTTGAGAATACATGGGAGACTATTTTCCTTCTTAATGTTGTCTTAATACTATGAAATATATGATCCTTATTACTCTTTGGATCATACGTATTACTGGAGTTCACATTCCTTCTACAGGGTTCCATTTCTAAACAATGGCATACACTAGGTCAGTTTATGAATCACAATTCATAATTCCAAACATGTAAAATTCCTAAAATATATTGAATAGTTTATAAATATAATCCACAATAACAAAAATGTTTTCTTTGAGGAGGTATATACTCATAAACCATTCATAGTGGTTTTTATAGAAAATCAGAATTATCCTATGCATATCCCCTAGGAGTGTCATAACCAAGAGTACAACAAGGCATGTTATCGGGCACCAGTTCCCGATCGAGTCTAGCTCATAGTGGTGCTTTCGGGATTTACCCCTAGGTACATTTCTGCCAGAGCTGCCTCTACCCACTCATATCCATATAGGGATGTATTTCTCAGAAAACTCACAAAATCTCTACATTACCAAAATTCTAGGAAGTTGTTCTATACGAATCCTCAAAGTCTATCTTAGGGTAATGTGCTCTAATCAGATTTTATCTAAATCTAGTTTCCAAGGTTATTTCTAAACATCCTTTGATACCAACTGTAATGCCCTGACCCTAGTTTCCCAGAGCCGGTACATTATTTTAATACATTGGCACAATTACAAGGAATCAAGTCCCAAAGGACCGATCAGTTTAGTAGTCTTGGAAAATAGATTACATACATTAACATTACATTACAATTTGAAGCATAAAACACAGAATAGATAGTTCTTTTAGAATTACATTTTTTCCTTTATCTTAACCCTACATATCAATCATAATACACTTCTTGGAATCCTAGGAAAATAAAACATAAGAAAGGGGTGAGCTCAGATGCTCAGTAAGGGTAAATAATTTAGTGGGAGCTATAAATTTTTAAGGCAAGAAATGTAATAAAAACAAAAGCATTTTAAACATAAAATTGAACATTATATGGAAAAAATAAATGAAAAATTACCATATAAACATGCATATGGATATTCTACTAGTCAAATAATTATATGTAATAACTAATTTCACAATGAGGGAATGCCTAATACTAGATATCATTACCACATAGTCAAGGCCTCGTGCCAAGACTAAAAATAAATTTTTTTTCAAGGCCTTGTGCCAAGAAACTACTTTGTCTCATTAGACCTACCGACGCATCGAGGAGCTATAATGGGCTCCACCCATCACTTACTAAGTCCACTGTATTCCTCGTATGAATAGTTGAAACATAACATAAACATTCGTATTAAAACTAGCATACAAAATGTCAATCCATTAACCATGAACCATGAATGGTATAAAAATAAGACATTCACAGTCAAACATATCATAACTCATTTAATATAATATGGAAGATTGTATTATAATAAATCAACCCCAATCAAAAATAATATCTAGTAAAGGATGCTGACATAGTTGAAATTGATGAGTAAAACATTTTGAGAGAAATATCTTTTTTGTAAAATCATTTAAAAGTCACACATTTATAAAGGAAGTAATTTAAAAGATATTTTTTAATAAAAGTGTCACATAAAATTTTGAAACTTTTGAAAAGAATTATCATTTCAAAACATTCATGTCCATATAAATAAATCCTTAAAATCATTTTGAAAAAATGGACATTAATTAAAAATATTTAGAAAGATAAATCTTTATAAAATTTAGAATTCTGATCTTGATAAAGAGTAACTTTCCAAAATCCTTAAAATATTCATTTTGAAATCATTTTTATGAAAAATGGACATGGATGATAAAAATGTCCCAGTAAATACTTACACATAAACAATCTCGGATAATAATGAGACTGATGAATTAACCCTTACCTTGCACTTTCCTTTAGTCGAGTCTACGTTTAACCTCCTGTACGAAGATCGTAATATGTTATTAAATTATACCATAACCATATTAATATTTATGATATCATTAATTATTCAATTATGACTTTATAATACCCATTTAATAATAATTTCCATGTTAAATTAACATTTCGGGAAATAATCGATTTCTTTATCGTACGTGTTTTAACTTGTTAATCTTGATTGTATCACTTAGATAAATATTTAAATACTTATAGAATATAAAAAATTATTTATATATCATATATATTTTGAATATAAATATGTATAATAGACATATTTATATGAAATGAAAAACATCGTTTATAGAGACAGTAGTCCGTACATATGCATAAACGTTGTTTCTTCTTTTATATCGTATTGAACGGAACTATGTGAATAAGATATATGTAAGTACATATATATATCCAGTAGAATTATTATATCATATATTACATACTTATTAGTAATATATATTTTTATAATCATCGATTAATGGTGATCATGGAAATGAATCTCATCGCGTCGTGGAGACCGTAATCCGTACGTACGCACGAGCGACAATATCATTACCTTAAAGATGTGAAATTGGATGGTATATTAATTATACAGAGACATTAGCATGTTATTTTCATTAGTTATATACATATTACTCATTATTATATCCATACAAATAACATAGTGTTGAATAACAAATTACACCATAGCGTGGAGACGGTAAGCCGTACGTACGCACGCATGGTGACATTATCATTTATAATATGGATAGAATAATTAATATATTTGTTCCATATTTATAATAAAATCACAGTATATAGAATATACTGGAGTTATTATTTTAGAATTGAAACATCAAAGAAAGAGTAAGTGGAAGAATAAGAGAACTTGAAAGAGGGTGGTGAAATCAATACCTCTTCTTCAGGTTCTTCCTTTTGATTTGATCAAAAGGTCTCCTTAAGTTGGATTTATGACCAAAGGAAGGTCTCTATAATGAAGTTAGGATATTTTTGAGGATATTTTGACAGGTTTTGGCCGAGTAAAATGGCATTGGAGGTGTGATTTTGAGAGAAGGAGAAGTTCCCTTTTATAAGAGGGGTGAGGGTCACTTTAGGAAAAGATTAAAGTATTGATTTATTATACAATCATATTTGGTTTATAATGATTCCAAATGAATTTATTTCGAAACTTAGGTGATTATGGGTCTACATACTTTCAACCAATAGGTTTTAGACAAGTTTAGGTAACCATTTTTACCTTATGTTTTATATTTAACTCTTAGGTAAATAGTTTATCTTTTACAGTGTCTTCTTATATTCTTCCTCTATATGGTTAATAAACCTACTATAAACTTTAAAGAGAACCTAAAGTGGATAATTAATGACATATATAATATTATTTAATCCCTTTTTCTGAACCTCACATTTTTAGGAATATTATATCAACCAATAATATAGTATTTGTTTTAAATATTAATTTATGTCAATTTTGACACTACTTGGTATTTTGTTTTTGTGAAAGTCATAAAAACTTTATTACATCAAAAAAGATACATTGAATCATCCCTAACATGTCATATTCACCTAGAAAATTTGTGGATGTCAAAAAAACTTTGAAATTATATTTATTTTAATATTTATAATACCATTTATTCAATTCTTTCATTAATAAGGTAATTACTGCATCATCATTGTGTCATAAATAAATTTAATTATTTAAAGTATAAAAATTATAAATAAAATACCATGGTATAGGAAATATTTTTATCTTTCTAATGAATATTTATAGTCTAATTTATCTTATGTATAACTTTATATTAAAAATGGTTTAGTTAATAAACTTTGAATTTAACACTTTTAACTCTTCTTTGAATTAAACAATAATAAATGTCCTAATCTAATCCAAGTGGACATAAAGGGTCAAATTTTCTTTCTAAGTTTGTTTTTAGTCGAATTAAACTTATCCAATATAATTAAGACAAGTTTTAGGGTAATAATAATAGCATTTTTACCTTTAATTATCCTATTTACTTTTAACCGTGGTAAATAAAAGTAAAAAAGTTACTATTCACAAAAATCATTTTTATATTATTGAACCAAATTTTACTCCTTGATAGTGACCATGTCTCATGGATTTTATAAATTCATCTCACAGAAGTAGTAAAATTATGTTTTATGTGAATTTACAAATTCTCCTAGGAGGTGGGTAAAAGACGGTGAAAAGTTCAATAAAAATTTATATATCTAATATTATTACAAAATGACTCCAATGAATTACATTGAACATATATGGGTATTACGTATCTATTTTGACCTAAAATAAATTTAAATAAAGTAAATAATTATTTAAATAAAAATCCGGTTTGAAATAATAACTCAGTGTTTTTCACAATTCATCAAAAATTATAAGTTTTCAGAAAAATACCAAAAATTCACCCGAAGCTAATTTTGATATTCTGAATTGAATAATGAATTCTATTTTACCAAATTCAAAACATACAAGTTGAATTTATTAATTTAAAGTTTATTCCCGCTGTCAAAACCAAAAGGCGTATTTTTAAGAAATAATAACTATCAAAAGTTTGACAATTGTTTATGTCCAATTTCAAATTGAAATTGCATACAATGACCAATATTGGATTAGATGGTAAAAATATAATATATTATACTTCCAAACCATTAAAATTTATAATTTAACACTATAAATTAATTTGATTAAAAAAGTGGTTTTCAGTTAAAATATAGTATTTTTCCCTATTCACCCAAACATGAAAGTTATCAGAAAAACACCAAAAATTTATTGAAACTAAATTCTTATGTCTCGATTCTAAAGAAGGTGTTTATTTTGTAAAATAAAATATATAAAAGTTTCAAATATTGGATTTAAAAATTGTTCACCATTAAAAGGCGGAAATTATATATTTTTTAAAAAATACATCTTTTATCTGAAAAAAATGAATTAGTTATTAAATTATTTCTAAGAAACTCATAATATGGATTCTAAAATTATAAGGATTATATATTGTTCAAAATTCAGTTAATACTATTCATAACCGCTTTGGAACGGCTAGTTTGGTAAGTCGTGGTGCGCTTGAACTCGATGTTGTGTGTAGTGTAATTTATTGAGTTACGTTGAAGAAATAACATACTATGAAATCTTGGGGTGTTACAATAATAATCATTTAAAATAAAATATTTTTTTTTGACAAAAAACTATTTTTTGTTGAAAGACAATTTAATCGTTCTTGGAACACATAATTTAAAAAAAAATTCCACTTTTAGAAAAATAAATTGAAAAAATATTATTAATTTTTAAAATTATAAGATATAAATAATATTATGATTAATTATTTGGATTTTTTTGAATATATAATTTCTTTATGAATATTGAAAAATAGTTTATTTTAATCAGAAATTATTTTTTTGTTTAAATAATTTTTAATGTTAAAATATAATTTGAAATAATTTTAGTGTAAATTTAGTTAAATTATATATAAATTAATCTAATTTTAGTAATTTTTATTATTAAAATTTTTAATTTAGATATAAAAATGTTGTAAACATTTGAACATTTCCACTTTAAAAACCAGCTTTCTCGTTCCATTTGTAGCATTAAATTTAATTATTTTTTTTCAACTTATGTGAACTTATTTTGATAAAATTGAGTCAATATTTGAAATAATAATAATTTATAATTTATAATATGTTCAAATTAATTTTTGACCAAAGCTATTAGTGAAAAAATTAAAATTAATTAAAGAGATTATGGTTACAACGAGTTTACCGAGGGATTAAACAATAAGATTAAGGGAAAAATGACCTAGAAACTGGTAAAATACACATTTTATTGAAACTATATCAACATTATCCCTTATATTATTGATAATTTACCATTAATGGATCCCAGTGACATGAAAGAAACATAGGTGGAATTCACTCTTTCAAAACATTAGAAATTTGTCACTCACCCTACTTATAAAAAGTGACCCCCACTTTTGTCAACTTCAAAACATAAAACAATATTATTTCATAAAATTAATGAACAAATAAATTAAAAAACTACCTACCCTAATCATATAATCCATATTTTGGGCACAAATCCAATTTTTTAAAGATTTAGTGCAAACCTCAGGATGATACCTGAAGGAGAGGTAATGTTCTCCAATATGCATCTTTATATTGTTTCCATATCAACATCATTTTTTTATTTAAAACCATGATTATATACTAAACTTATATTATAATATATAGTAAGATTTTTTTATGTTAATGGGATCAACATTCATACACACTTCCATCAAATGTGTTACAAAATCATCATTTGTGTGTATGGAGAAGTACCGCCTCGCGAAGCGATGTCGTTTGTTCTTCTATTACCACCTTTAAAGGTTGGTTTTGATGATAGATATAATGTATATCTATGAAATCTATAACATATGTATACCTATGGAGTTATTATATCATATATATCTTTTTATATTCCATTTTTTAAGAGACATGATAATATATCTTGTGTGTAGGATAGATTGCCACCTCGCCAAACGGTGTGAGTCATGTTTCACCAATGCTTCGCATAGAAGGTTATAAAGATAATTTTAATAATTATATGTTATATACATGAAATAATTATTATATTTATGACATATTTATCATTTTATAAAGATAATATATATATATATATATATCATTTTCTATCTTTTCTCTTCCCTCATGTAATGATGATAACATCATTTGTGTACGTGTGGACAACCACCTTCACGAAGTTATGTGGCATTATTCTCTTTACCACACCACATGGATGAAATATATATGTATAAAATATGGTATATATGATATCATTATAATTTTGTAAATTTAATACCTTACATAACTCCATCCCATAATTATTGGTGAAAAATGGAAATGTTACTCATACATATATACAACCAACCATCTCCCTGATTGTAACATACTTAATTTTTCATAACCATAATTAATGATTGGTTTTGAAAGAAATATTAATGTAATAATATGAAAATTATGTCATTAATTTTATTCTATATATGACAGAAGTATATAATATGGTCAGGACTATATCTTTCAAAATGGAACAAGCATGCAAAAACAAGGCAGTTAACTTCCAAAACAATGAAAACGATAAACGATTATTAATGAATGGGTGATAAGATGTCATAGAAATATCATATATGATATTATATATATTATTATGGTAATGTAATATGTTAATTAAATGTTTTCAACTTCTATATAGGATGTTAAATTCTGTTCACACAAAATTAAACTTGAGGTATGGGATTTTGCATAAATTTTATTTCATTGAAGCCCATTGTAATGTTATGCATCTAGATTATTTTATATGATGTATATATAGATCCTTTTAAATATAATATCATGATAAAAACATTATTTATGATTTTTTAATTTTAAATTTGAAATATTTCATCTAATTAAATTTGAATTAAAAGTTACAAAGTCGTAACAGATTTCATCTCAATTTCATTTCATTGTGACACATTGTAATGTTATAAAATCATTTTATTTTACATGGAGTATATATTATGCCTTTGATATTTAATATCATAAATAATTTATTATTAATTGTATTTTAAGTTTCAATTTTTATTATTTCATCTAATTGTATTTTAATAAAAAGTTGCCATTTGGTTAGAGATTCTTTAACTCAATTTCAGCTCATTGGGTTAAACATCTACTTCATCGATTATGTCATGATATGATTATATGTGTGATGAATTTTTTTATATTATTTTTTATTTTCAAACATTTTTATGTGTATTTATATTTGATACACAAAATATATTTTCTTTATTAATTCTCACTTCAATGTTATGATTATTTTAAGAGTTTATTTTAGAAACTCATTCTAATCGAGATTAGTTATTATTGAATCTTATTTGAAGGAAATTAAATGCCTATTTTCTAGTAAAACCACTTAATTGTCATCCAATATTGTTATTAATGATATTTTAAATAAATAGTACCATATTTTCTCTTATTAGTACTTCTAAAGTGCTAGAAAATGTTTTCAATAAATTTCGACTTCATTTTTCTCTTCGGTCGGAAATATGTTTTCTTCCAAAAACATGTTTTCTAAAAATAATTCAAAAATATTTTAACTTTTTTAAAAAGATTCATCAGAGTAATTTTCTCCCATTATTACTCATTATATTTTTTTAAATGAATATTATGTTGTTTTATAAACAATTCTCATTAAGATTTTACAAAAAAATAGAAAGGAATATTTGTTACAACTTGTACGTCATGAATATAATTTCAGGATACTATGGACACTAAAATGTTTTAAAAATTATTTTATAATTCAAAAAGGGTTTTCTCAAAGAAAAATATTTTCAAAATGTTGTATGAAATTTTAATTTTTAAAATTTATTTTCAAAGAAATGAATTTAAACAAATCAAAACAGAAAGGATATTTTCCTCAAGAATGTTTTAGTGGTATTTTTATGGCATTTATATTAATTAATGACAAAAACCATTTATTCTTAATCCAATTGGTATATATTGTATTCAAACCATCATTAATCTTATCATAGATGGTTTTTGATCATTCTGACCAATGAATGTATTGACATTCACTTTTGTGAATAATTTTTGTAGTCATTTACTCTCCCTTGAATTATTCACATTCTTTTGATCATTGTAGATTATATTTATAAAAAATATAAATATTATTTATTATCCGTATGTTTATTGATTAAATAGAACATCATTTCTATATACTGAGTTCTACATTGAAAATTATTTTTTTATCTAGGGAAATATTGATAAATTTGTTTCTTTTAATCAATATGGATATTTCATGATAAGGTACATTGTTTATGAATTAAATAAATTATTCAATACATGAGGAATTATTTAGACTGGTATTAAATAGGTTGGGGACTGGTTAATGTAACCTCATCAATGAATCAGTATGTTTAATGAGATAAACTAGATATGTTTTTGGATGAGGCCTTACCCATTTATTATATGTCGGAATGAATCCTTAACTATATTAGATTCCTAACATTAAGAACTGATGGTATTAGATTTTTATAATGAATCATAAATTGTATTAGATATATTATCATGAATCACCTATAATAAGTTTTAGATATCCATCAGTATGCATTCCATCATTTTTAATTATGTTATTTATATTATATGTGATTATTCAATTAGTTATAATTTACAAAGCTATGTTTCATAATCTTTTGATTATACTTATGGAATTATTTGATAATCATTTATTCCTTCCATATTATTCTCAATTTATTGATTAAATGGAATTTTTTTCAATTATTTACTCATCCATGTTTATTGTTATTTATTTATTCATATATTTCATTGTACACATACCCTTACTTATTATCTAAGGCCACCCATTTCCTATGTTTTATTTTCCCTAGGACATGAGGAATTGTTTTTTTATTGATATATAGGGATACTTTAAGGAGAAAAATATAATCCTCAATGAAAATTCTTTTTTTTTCTATTTTCAAATGAAACGTAAATTTAAATTATGTATATAGTTCACCAAGACTACAAAACTATTTGGTCCTTTAGGATTCAAATCTTCGTATCTATGCCAATGTAATGTAGTAAGACAAAAGGTTTGATCTACTGGGATTAGGGTCGTTAAAATTGATATAATAGTAATTTTAATTGAAACCATGGAAACTATATTTAGGAAAACATAGATTTGAAAACAAAACCTAAAGATAGAATTTGAGGATAAGTATATAATAAAATCCTAATGCTTTGGTAAGGTTTAGATTATATGGGTTTTTCTTGGAACAAAACCTTGTCTGAAAATTAAAAGTAGAAGTAGTTCTAGAGTAGATGTTCTCAGGGGTAATAACTCTAAAAAAGTCATGTCGGTCTTGGATTGAGAATTTCCTAGTACCTAACAACAGACCTTACTACACATCTGTTTTGATACTCCTAGGTGATACGATAAATATAATTCATATATTCCTTATAAACCATTATGAAGTATTTTAATATATAATGAAAATGAATGACCAATTTTAAAACCTATACCCAGGAAAAACCTATGTTGAAATAAAATGGATGAATTATTTGTGTATAAATTTTTTACCAAGGTTATTTGGTTATAATAATTATAAACTATATAATGATTGTGTTAAATTTTAGAAGAATATATTTATTTATAAACTTAAGAGTCATAAACACAATCATCATAATGATTTTAAGGTTGATTATAATTTAAAGGTCTGAAACACACCTTTTGAAAGTGTGTGTGGTAGATAAGTCAAATGATTAAGGGAATTTTGGTGAAATTTATCGAATGTAAATGTTTTAGTGGAGGAATTTTTTGGCGAATAATTCCTTTTAATTTTATAGACATATGTTTAAAGGTATTGATAACCTTTCAGGTTGATGTGATCATTAATGACATTGTATTAGCAAGATTATTAGACTTTGTACAAAAAGTCGTATTAAAAACCTTAGTAAAATGTTTAATTAATGATTAAAACTTTTTAAAAGATATCAATCATAATTTTTGGGTACCTTATTGGAATTATATTAATATAATTTAGAAATAAGAAAATCATGTATTCTTGTTGACAACTCATTAATGACATTTCATGTTTGAAATACCCTGAATTATTTAATAAAAATACCTCAAAAGATATTTTAATTGTGAAAATATTTGTTGATGGTGTTTCTTTCCAAAAATCAAAAACATAAATGATTCTTCCAAACACATGAAAAAAATAATTTGAAATGAGAAATATATGAAAGTTGAACTTTTTACTTCGAAATAAGATTTACCAAAATGATTTTGGGAATTTTTTAAAACAAATTAAATGAAAACAAGATTTATTACAAAGTTTTGGATTCAAAATTAGTAGGAATTATCCAACTCATACGAGTTCCAACATTAATAATGATTTGGATAAAACTGGAAAACTAGTTGAAAATAAGTTGTAACGAGAAATAAATAAAATATTTCTTTATATAACTATAATTAGACCTTAAATAATGATTTAAATTAATTTATGTGAAATATTTCAAGAAAATCTAAAATTATCTAATTTAATATCTATTAAAAAAATTAACGTATTTAAGAGGAATTATTTTTTATCGTAATTTTCAACAAACATATGATTTTTATTTAAACTCATATTCTGATTCTGATTTTAGTGGTTGTAAACTAGATATAAAAAATAATTCCAAAACATGAGAATTTTTATAGAAATATATACTTTCTTGGTTAAGTATAAAAATCAACATTTTGTTGCATTATCAATAGGTGAAGCTGAGTACATTGCAGCTAGTGGTTTTTGTGTTTGGGTGTTGTATATTAAATACACCATAAGGGACATTAGATTTAATTTTCTTCATGAACAAATAGAATATGAAAAATATAATGAAATAATCATTTTTAAAAATCTAATAAGTTCTTCATGTACCAAAACTATTGATTTGATACATGACTTCTTAAGAGGTCATTCCCAAAAAGGTTATATTTCTCTTGAATTTTTTTGTGATAAATGTCAATAATTCAACATATTTACTAAATCATGTCTTGTTTATTGGTTTGATTTTATAAAAAGTGAATTATTATTATTAAATTTTAAATGGTTTCATTTAATTTTCTGTTTTAATTCTAGGCTTGATTATCCATTTCTTTGAAATATCATGAGATGTTATCATTTCCAAATTTATTCTTATAATGCCTCATTTATTTAATGAATAGTATAGTGTCACGTGACCTAAGTTGTTTTTATATTTTATTTATTCATTTTATTGTGTTAACAATTTAAGGATACTCTATGTACTCAATAAGGAATATTCGGTCACTCAAAAACCCAAACCTTCACAACCTTCTGAACATTATCCCTCCTAAATTCAAATTTTTTATACAAAAATTTAATATTTAAAACCTCACTCCATTGAATTATTGTTAGTAATAATTAATTCATTTTAATATAAATAATTTTCATCTGTATGTTCAAATAGTTTTATATTTTTTCATAATGTTCAACGTGGAAAAGCAGTCGACTTCACTTTGTTGGACCATAAAAAAATTTTACGGAGGAATGTGTTGAACATAAAAGGATGCGAGTTTTTGTTTGATGAAAGGAATACTGAATAATTTTATGGGAATTAAGTTAGGGATTTCATTGAAATTTTGAGTTTAGATTTGATGATGCTGAAAATTTGGTAAAACCCAAATTTAGTGGTAATATATTTTTTAATGTTATCTTTGGGGTTAAATAGATTTTTTTATTTCTATCATGAAAGAAGATTTGATATCACTTATTCTCTAGTCAGTGTAGATGATGTGTTCCCAGCTAAATATATAATGGATGTTTTTTGTACTCTCATAGTAGATAAAAATCTTGTCATAGATATGGAATGAAATAATAATGTTTTAGTTATGTTTATTGAAACTAAAATCACTCTGGAAAATAGTGAGTTTAAGAAAATTATGCAGCACGATATTCATCTTCCCTGAATACTGCTAATTGAGAATAAAGGAAATACTTCAAGGTAAATTCTTAGGTATATGTACTTTTCATTCAATAATATATGTATTTTCTATCCTTATGGGAAAATTCTTACCAAGTTGTTTGAGATATATTGAGTAGACCTTATTGTAGTAAAGGTAACTAAGTACCATATCGTAAATACTCTTGGGGATGGGATATAAAAGAAAATTTAATATTTTATGAGCTACTATTTAATAAATTTATAACCTATTGGGGATGAATATATAGTAGAAACACTTACTCGGGATAAGGGGGATACTACTAATACTCGAATTGTTGCTACTGTTGGTCAAGAAGATTTGGAGGAATCAATGGATGATGAACCACTTGTAGTGATAATAAGAGTAATAATATTTTATTATAAAGAATTTTCTTCACCTATTTTTAGTCATGTCAAGAATGAGGGAAAGAATTTTGGACATAATATATTCCAAGGATGATATGGTTGGTCAATAATTTAATCTTATACAAGAAAATATAGTTGTTATTACTCAATATGATAATCACAAACCTACTGTTGAAGTTATTTCACCTCAGGTGAATGTTTGCGATGATATTTTTGATGAAGGTACATAAAAACAAAAATAATTATTTCTTTTTGGTTCTCTTAGAATGCTAGTATTTATTATGGTTGGTGAGTTAAGGACTCTCTTATTTCATGATGCCCCTTTGTTCAAATCTTTACAATTCTGATTTAGATTAAACGAATTATCAATGGGAACAATCACTTAATAAATATTCACAATTTGTGAAATTTGAAAAAGGAGAAAGTATTTATATTTATTATCATTTTATATTAGAATAAGAATAATATATTATAGAACCTTCCCTAGTCATTAAATCTTGATAAAAGAGGACCACTAGAGGAATAAACTCATCTTTGTTGGGGTTGGTGGTTCCCTAAAACGAAATTCCCTTGTACTTAAAATTGCTTTTTTTTGTTAGGATTCATGAAAATGATATATTATATTATATTATCACATTATAATTGTTCTTCTATGTACTAGTTTATGTAGAAATTTTATAAGGATACTTTTCATATGGAATGTATATAGTCATTCATCGCTATGATGAGTTACTTTAGATGCAATGATAGTATTACATAAACCCGTGTTAAATGGTATGATAATTATATCTGATGGGATATAGATAATACATTCTACTAGGGGAATGATGTTCATAAGACATTTACACTTTCTCATGGTGTTCTTTCTTTCTTATCCCTAAAAAATAACGGTATGAGAAAGGACCTTCCAAAAATAATTCCATATATTTCATGTGTAATTTTATATTTTTATCTATGGACCTGTGTAATGATACTTATATTCTAATTTTATTATTAATTTTTTTCATAAACTGGGTTTTTATATGTATTACATAAACCATGATGATAATAATTCATGATGAAGATGGATACATTGTGTGCATCATGAGTTGTAGAACATTAATGAGTAATGCAAGAGAGTATTTTTCTCTTTCGTTATAAATGGATATCACAGTACCTTTGATGAAATAGAATAGTTAGATTAAGCCTATGGCCATGGTGGTTTATCAGCATACCAAATTATAGAAATTCAAATAAAGGGAGTCGAAAATATAGGTTGATGATATATGTAATGTAACCGGTTTGACAAGATATTTCGATAAAAAGAATTACATTACGTGGTAAGGTTTTGTATATGGTTGAATGCTTTTGTGAAATTAAATATTTTCTATATGGGTGTCTTGATGAGTTTAAAGACACTAACCTTGGAATTTAGATAGTTTGGTTAAATGTCACAGAAAAAGGGTCATATATGGTAACATAGTAAGTGAATCTAATAACCTCAGTTATATTCAACATGGGTTAAACCAGTAGAATAGAATATTTTTCTCATGTTTGGGGAATAATATTTAATCTGGTCTATTGGTTGATCACAAATATTTATTTATCAGTGTATAAAAAAGTTTCATTTATTTATTTATTTATTTCAATATATGTTATACATGGTCTGATAAATAAATAATAGGGAGATAAAACTAAGTTATGGTCCATGAGAATGGGATATCATTTTAATAAATAATAATTTTTTTATTCAGGTGAAATAATATTTAATTATCTAGGAGGTTATGTGCATGTCAACAAAATAATAGTATTTTTAATATTATTTAGACAAGGGGTGTGGTAGGGGGTAAGAAAATATTAAAGGGTCTTTTTTAAAATAATAATCTAAGACTATCTCTATAAATATATAACTACATAATTATCATATTCAATATATTTTTTGGCCTAACAATTATTATTCACAACATTTCGATCATCATATAATTCTCTCTATCCCTGAGAAGTTCTCAATAATTCTCCATGTCCAATGAGAATCGGTGATCCTCATATACAATCTCTGGTTGTGATATTAAAAAGGTAATCTAACTAGCCTCATTATGATCCTAATGGTGAAATAAATAATGAATGAATCAAGGCATGTAGACAACCACAAAAAAATCCATAGAACACTACTATGATGTTCAAATATTATCATTGTATGTGTGGATCACCTCTAGAGGGAATCCAACATTGATTTCTATATGGAATAATAGTTCGAAAATAAGGGTCAGCCTCCTTTGACAAAAAATAATAAATTATATTATGAGGTAATTCTTGATCTATCTAAATTAATTATAAATTATATGGGGTATATTTCCATCATGGATTCAGGGATCATATTTCCATTTCGATGGGAGAATAAATATAAAGATTTTGATGGAAAAATATTTTTGGACGTGGGCATAACCATCTATGTTGTGTCTCGAAACGTTAGAGTAATATCATAGCGGTATCATGTTAATTTATAATTATTTATTTTTTATGATTATTTCATTTATTTTTTGTTAGAATCATTTATTGTTTATTCATCATTTTAATCTGGTTATTTTTATTATGATTTCTCACCTTCAGGTATCTAAGAATAGTTGAAAGATTTATAAAGGTTGATTTCATGGATTTTATCATGAATTGTAGGTTCTTAATTCTAGAATACATGGATACATGGAATATATGTGGGTTTACATGGTTTTCAAACCAAGATGATCCATAGAATACATAGGATTACTAGTAGATGCCATATATTTAATACATCACATATTTACTCGCCAGTTGGAACACATGTTTTCATATTACATGCCATGTACTCGGTGGAACATTTCATATAGTCTACAAAGTCATGAAGCATAAATGGTGCACTATGTGTGGACATTAATGCATAAAATTTATTTTTATGCATGTTAAAGGAAACAAGGGAGGAAAAAATGTCATATGGTTGGTGCACATGTTGTATACCCCGCAAATATCTACATCCAATAAACATATTGATTCCCTGGGAATTTGAATTAGACTTAATGGAAGCAGGGAACATATTGTGTGTCCAACGTACATGATATGTATCTAAGTACACATCATGTGTTTTGAAAACTTAGCCATGGTATAACCGTTTGGAATTAATGATGTGGAAAGTGATTGATTACAAGTTAATACCAAACAACGCGGTTTGTATATGGTCGTGTAATCCATGTGATTAGGTGATAAATGCTAATTAATTCCATAGTAATTATTTATACATCTTGTAATCCACTAACACCCCAAGTTTATAACACAAGAAATTAATGTAAGAACATTTCCATGTCATTTATATATGTGTTCAACACATTTTGTAATAAACTAACACATTGTGTACTAATATATGTCACATTGGAACAACACATGAGTTAAGAGATTATGGTACAATGTGTGGTTATATATATGTCATGTATACTTAAAGTAAATTTTAAGTATTTATATAATTTTAATAAATTAAAAATTATAGAATGATGGAATCAACAGGATGGTTCGGATAATCATTAAAGATAAATAGTTATTTTATTAGATTATAATAATTAAATTAATTCGATTATGATTTATCTTAACCAAAGAAAAAATTGAAATAAATCCAAGATAGTCTGCCAATTATTGTTCATTAAATGAGTGTATAATTATGACCTTGGAATGACCTATGTACTCATGGTTTCTTTTAATTTAATTTTTTACATGGTTTATAAAAATCTTATTACTAAATTAAAATAATGGCTTTTGTGTCATCCCTCATCGTTATTATGTATTGATATTTGTGCCCTAGTTTTATTTTATGTAACCCACTTTAAACCATCCTTTGGTTCCCCTCAACTTTAAGTAAGTAAAAATATATGTATTGGATTTAACACCCCAAAATTGATAAATATGAACATCATATTTGATAGAGTGTATGACAGACAACACCAAGAGTATAAAGGAATATAACATCAGGAGAATTTATGAAAAATAAAGTATTTTAGATTAAATCACTAAATTATATAGCCTGAAATGCATGAAACACGAATTTTATCTTTTGTTACATGCAACAACATGTTTCTTCGATATCTTATGTTACATTATAGATCTAGTTTTACATAACAACAATATACTATTAATATTATTATTCAATAAGATAGTTATCACCTATTTGTTGGAATAAAATCTGTGATTAAGATTAGTTAAATTATAAAAATACATAGTTAAAAAAATTATTAGTTGTATATTTATTATAATTAATAATTGTAATGCCCCGACCCAAGTTACCAAGAGCAGGTGCATTATTTTAATACATTGTAATTATTACAAGGAATTAAGTCTCGAAGGTCCGATCAGTTTAGCAGTCTTGGATAATAGATTACATACATCAACATTACATTACAATTTGAAGAAAAAAACACAACATAGATAGTTCTTTGAGAATTCAATTTTTCCCTTTAGCTTAACCCTACATATCAATCATAATACACTTCTTGGAATCCTGGGAAAATAAAACATAAGAAAGGGGTGAGGTCAGATGCTCAGTAAGGGTAAATAATTTAGCGGAAGCTATAAAATTTTAAGGAAAGATGTGTAATAAAAACAAAAGCATTTTAAACCTAAAATTGAACATAATATGGAAAAAATAAATGAAACAATACCATATAAACATGCACAGAGATATTTTAATAGTCGAATAATCACATGTAATAACTAATTTCACAATGAGGGAATGCCTAATACCGGACATCATTACCACATAGTCAAGGCCTCGTGCCAAGACTACAAATAATTTTTTTTTCAAGGCCTTGTTCCAAGACACTAGTTTGTCTCATGAGACCTACTGATGCATCGAAGAGCTATAGAGGGATCCACCCATCACATACTAAGTCCAATGCATTCCTCATATGAATAGCTAAAACATAACATAAACATTCATATTAAAACTAGAATACGTAATGTCAATACATTAACCATAAACCATGAAGGGTATAAAAATAGAGCATCCAAAGTCAAACATATCATAACTCATTAAATACAATATGGAAGATTGTATTTTAATAAATCAACCTATATCAAAAATAATATCCAGTAAAGGATGCTGACATTGTTGAAAATCATGAGTAAAACTTTTTGAGAGAAATATCCTTTTTGTAAAATCATTTAAAAGTCTCACATTTATAATGAAAGTAATTTGAAATAGATTTTTGAATAAAAGTGTCCCATACCACTTTGAAACTTTTGAAAATAATTATCATTTCAAAACATTCATATCCATATAAAGAAATCCTTAAAATCATTTTGAAAACATGGACATTAATTAAAAATATTTAGAAAGATAAGTCTTCAAAACTTTTAAAATTCTGATTGTGATAAAGAGTACCTTTCACAAATCCTTAAAATATTCATTTTTAAATCATTTTTATGAAAAATGGACATGGATGATAAAAATGTCCTAGTAAATACTTACACATAAATAATCTCAGATAATAATGAGACTGATGAATTAACTCTTAACATGCACTTTCCTTTAGTTGAGGGTACATTTAACCTCCTGTATGAAGATCATAGTACATTATTAAATTATACCAGAACAATATTAATATTTATGATATCATACATGATTCATTTATGACTTTATACTACCCATTTAATAATAATTTACATGTTAAATTTGCATTTCGGGCAATAATTGCTTTCTTTGTCGTATGTGTTTTAACATGCTACTCTTGATTGTATCACTTAGATAAAGATTTTAATACTTCTATAATATATAAAATGTTTATATATCATATATATTTAGAATATAAATATGTATAATAGACATATATATATATATATATATATATATATATATGAAATGAAAAACACCATTTATGGAGACGGTAGTCCGTACATACGCATAAACGTTGTTTTCATTTTCATATCGTATTGAATGGAACTAAGTGAATATGATATACGTAAGTATATATATATATATATATATATATATCCAGGAGCATTATTATTTCATAAATTACATACTTATTAGTAATATATATTTTTATAATTGTCGATGAATGATGATCGTGGAAATTAATCTCATCGCGTCGTGGAGACGGTAATCTGTACGTACGCACGAGCGACAATATCATTTCTTTAAAGGTGTGGAATTGGATGGTATATTATTAATAAAGAGACATTATAATGTTATTTTCATTATTTATATACATATTACTCATCATTATTTCCATCCAAATAACATAGTGTTGAATAACAAATTACACCACAACGTGGAGACGGTAAGCCGTACACACGCACACATGGTGACATTATCATTCATAAGATGGATAGAATAATGAATATAGTTGTTACATATTTATAATAACATCACAATATATATAATATACTGAATTTATTATTTTATAATGGAAAAAACAAAGAAAGGGTAAGGGGACGAATAAGAGAACTTGAAAGAGGGTAGTGAAATCATTACCTCTTCTTCGGGTTCTTCCTTTTGATTTGATAAAACGGGGTCTCTAAGTTAGATTTATGACCAAAGTAATTCCTCTAGAATGAAGTTAGGATAGTTGGTAGGATATTTGGGTAGGGTTTTTCTGAGCCAAATGGCTATGGAGGTGTGATTTTGAGAAAAGGGGAAGTGCCCTTTTATAAGAGGGGTGAGGGTCACTTTAGGAAATGATTAAAGTATTAATTTATCATACAATCATATTTCGCTTATAATGGTTCCAAATGAATTTATTTCTATCCTTAGGTGGTTATGGGTCGAAATACTCTCAACCAATAGGTTTTAGACAACTTTAGGTTACCATTTTAACCTTATCTTTTAGATTAAACTCTTAGTTAAAAAATTTAACTTTTACTATGTCTTCTTGTATTCTTACTCTATACAGTTAATAAACATACACCAAAATTACAAGAGAACCTAAAGTGGCTCATTAATGACATATATAATATTATTTAATACCTTTGTCTGAACCTTACATTTTTAGGAATATTATATCAACAAATAATATAGTATTTTTTTAAATATTAATTTATGTCAATTTTGACACTATTTGGTATTTTGTTTTTGTGAAAGTTATAAAAACTTTATTACTTCAAACAAGATACATTTAATCATCCCTAACATGTCATACTCACGTAAAAAATTCGTGTATGTAAAAAAACATTGAAATTATATTTATTTTAATATTTATAATACCATTTATTTGATTCTTTCATTGGTAAGGTAATTACTGCATCATCATTGTGTCATAAATAAATTTAAATATTTAAGGTAGAAAAGTTATGAATAAAATACCATGATATAGGAAATATTTTTATCTTTCTAATTAATATTTATAGTCTAATTTATCTTATGTATAACATTATATTAAAAATGTTTTAGTTAATAAATATTGAATTTAACACTTTTAACTCTTCTTTGAATTAAATAATAATAAATTTCCTAATCTAATCCAAGTGGACCTAAATCGTCATATTTTATTTCTAAGGTTGTTTATAGTCGAATTAAACTTATCCAATAGAATTAAGACAAGTTTTAGGGTAATAACAATATCATTTTTACCCTTAATTATCCTATTTACTTTTAACCGTGGTAAATAAAAGTAAAAAGTTAATATTCCCCAAAAATCATTTTTATCTTATTGAAACACATTTTACTCCTTGATAGTGACCATGTCTCATGGACTTTCTAAATTCAACTCACAGAAGTAGTAAAATTATGTTTTATGTGAATTTACAAATTCTCCTAGGAGGTGGGTAACAGACGGTGAAAAGTTCAATAAAATTTTATATATCTAATATTATTACAAAATGACTCCAACTAATTACATTGAACTTATATGGGTATTATGTATCTATTTTGACCTAAAATAAATTTAAATAAAATAAATAATTATTTAAATAAAAATCTGGTTTGAAATAATAACTCAGTGTTTTTCACTATTCATCAAAAATTAAAGGTTTTCAGAAAACTACCAAAAATTCACTGTAAGCTAATTTTGATATTCTAAATTCAATAATGAAGTATATTTTACCAAATTCAGAACATAAAAGTTTCTTTTATTAATTTAAAGTTTATTCCCGCTGTCAAAACCAAAAGCCGTATTTTTAAGAAATAATAACTATCAAAAGATTGACACTTGTTTATGTCCAATTTAAAATTGGAATTACTTACAATGACCAATATTGGATTAGATGGTAAAAATATAATCAATTTATAATTCCAAACCATTAAAATTTTTAATTTAACACTATAAATTTTTTTGATTAAAAAAGTTGTTTTCAGTTAAAATATAGTATTTTTCACTATTCACCCAAACATGAAAGTTATTAGAAAAACACCAAAAATTTATTGAAACTAAATTCTTATGTCCCTATTCTAAAGAAGGTGTTTATTTTGTAAAATCAAATATATAAAAGTTTGAAATATTAGATTTAAAAATGGTTCACCATTAAAGGGCGGTAAATGTATATTTTTTGAAAAATACTTCTGTTATCTGAAAAAAATGAATTAGTTCTTAAATTATGTCTATGAAACTCATAATATGGATTCTAAAATTATAAGGATTATATATAGTTCAAAATTCAGTTAATACTATTCATAACCACTTTGGAACGACTAGTTTGGTAAGTCGTGGTGCACTTGAACTCGATGTTGTGTGTAGTGTAATTTTTTGAATTACTTTGAAGAAATAACATACTATGAAATCTTGGAGTGTTACAATAATAATCATTTAAAATAAATGTATTTTTTTGACAAAAAACTATTTTTTGTTGAAAGACAATTTAGTTTTTCTTGGAACACATAATTTAAAAAAAAATCCACTTTTAGAAAAATAAATTGAAAAAATATAATTAATTTTTAAAATTATAAGATATAAATAATATTAGGGTTAATTATTTATATTTTTTTAATATTTCATTTTTTTGAATATTTAAAAATATTTTATTTGAATCAAAAGTTATTTTTTTGTTTAAATAATTTTTAATGTTAAAATATAATTTGAAATAATTTTAGTGTCAATTTAGTTAAATTATATATCAATTAATCTAATTTTAGTAATTCTAATTGTTAAAATTTTTAATTTAGATATAAAAAAGTTGTAAACATTTGAACATTTCCACTTTAAAAACCAGCTTTCTCGTTCCATTTGTAGCATTAAATTTATTTATTTTTTTCAACTTATGTGAACTTATTTTGATAAAATTGAGTCAATATTTGAAAAAATAATAAATTATAATTTATAATATGTTCAAATTAATTTTTGACCAAAGCTATTAGTGAAAATAATTAAAATTAATTAAAGTGATTAAGGTTACAACGAGTTTACCGAGGGATTAAACATTAAGATTAAGTGAAAAATGGCCTAGAAACTTGTAAAATACACATTTTATTGAAACTATATCAACATTATCCCTTATATTATTGATAATTTACCATTACTAGATCCCGGTGACATGAAAGAAACATAGGTGGAATTCACTCTTTCAAAACATTAGAAATTTGTCACTCACCCTACTTATAAAAAGTGACCCCCTCTTTTATCAACTTCAGAACATAAAAAAATATTATTTCATAAAATTAATGAAAAAATAAATTAAAAAAATACCTAACCTATTCATATAATCCATATTTTGGGCACAAATCCAATTTTTTAAAGATGTAGTGCAAACCTAAGGATGATACCTGAAGGAGAGGTAATGTTCGCCAATATGCATCTTTATATTGTTTCCATATCAACATAATTTTTCTATTTTTAAACCATGATTATATACTAAACGTATTTTATAATATATAGTAATATTTTTTATGTTAATGGGATCAACAATCAAACACACTTCCATCAAATGTGTTACAAAATCATCATTTGTGTGTACGGAGAAGTACCGCCTCGCGAACCGATGTTGTTCGTTCTTCCATTACCACCTTTAAAGGTTGGTTATGATGATAGATATAAAGTATATCTATAAAATTTATAACATATGTATACCTATGGAGTCATTATATCATATATATCTTTTTATATTCCATTTTTTAAGAGACATGATAATATATCTTGTGTGTAGGATAGATTTCCACCTCACCAAACGATGCGAGTCATGTTTCACCAATGCTTCGCATAGAAGGTTATAGAGATAATTTTAATAATTATATGTGATATACATGAAATAATTATGATATTTATGACATATTTATCATTTTATAAAGATAATATATATATATATATCATTTTCTTTCTTTTCTCTTCCCTCGTGTAATGATGATAACATCGTTTGGGTACGTGTGGACTACCACCTTCACGAAGTTATATGAAATTATTCTATTTACCACACCACATGGATGAAATATATATGTATAAAATATGGTACATATGATATCATTATAATTTTGTAAATTTAATACCTTACATAACTCCATCCCAAAATTATTGGTGAAAAATGGAAGTGTTACTCATACATATGTACAACCAACCATCTCTCTGATCGTAATGTACTTCATTTTTCATAACCATAATTAATGATTGGTATTAAAAGAAATATTAATGTAAAAATATGAAAATTATTTCATTAATTATATTCTATATATGATATAAGTATATAATATGGTCAGGACTATATCTTTCAAAATGGAACAAGCATGCAAAAACAAGGCAGTTAACTTCCAAAACAATGAAAATGATAAACGATTATTAATGAATGGGTGATAAGATGTCATAGAAATATCATATATGATATTATATATATTATTATGGTAATGGAATATGTTAATTAAATGTTTTAAACTTCTATATAGGATGTTAAATTCTGTTCACACTAAATTAAACTGAGGTATAGGATTTTGCATAAATTTTATTTCATTGAGGCCCATTGTAATGTTACGCATGTAGATTATTTTATATGATGTATATATAGATCCTTTTAAATATAATATCATGATAAAAACATTATTTATGATATTTTATTTTTTTAATATGAAATATTTCATCTAATTATATTTGAATTAAAATTTACCAAGTGGTAACAGATTTCATCTCAATTTCATTTCATTGTGACATGTTGTAATGTTATAAACTCATTTTCTTTTGCATGGAGTATATATTATCCCTTTAATATTTAATATCAAAAATAATTTATTATTAATGGTATTTTAAGTTTCAATTTTTATTATTTCATCTAATTTTATTTTAATAAAAAGTTACCATGTGGTTAGAGATTCTTTAACTCAATTTCAGCTCATTGGGTTAAACATCTACTTCATCAATTATGTCATGATATGATTATATGTGTGATGAATTTTTTTATATTATTTATTATTTTCAAAAAAAATTATGTGTATTTATATTTGATACACAAAATATATTTTCTTTATTAATTCTCACTTCAATGTTATGATTATTTTAAGGGTTTATTTTAGAAACTCATTCTTATCGAGATTGGTTATTATTGAATTTTATTTGAAGGAAATTAAATGCTTATTTTCTATTAAAACCATTTAATTGTCATCCTATATTGTTATTAATGATATTTTAAATAAATATTACCATATTTTCTCTTATTAGTACTTCTAAAGTGTTAGAAAATGTTTTCAATAAATTTCGACTTCATTTTTCTTTTCGGTCATAAATATGTTTTCTTCCAAAAACATGTTTTCTAAAAAAAATTCATAAATATTTAAACTTTTTTAAAATGATTCATTGAAGTAATTTTCTCCAATTATTACACATTATATTTTTTTAAAGGAATATTATGTTGTTTTAAAAACAATTCTCATTATGATTTTACAAAAAAAAAGAGAAAGGAATCTTTTTTACAACTTGTACGTCATGAATGTAATTCCAGGATACTATGGACACTAAAATGTTTTAAAAATTATTTTATAATTCTAAAAGGTTTTTCTCAAAGAAAATTATTTTCAAAATGTTGTATGAAATTTTAATTTTTAAAATTTATTTTCAAAGAAATGAATTTAAAAAAATCAAAACAGAAAGGATATTTTCCTCTAGAATGTTTTAATGGTATTTTTATGGCATTTCTATTAATTAATGACAACAGCCATTTATTCTTAATCCAATTGGTATATATTGTATTGATACCTTTATTAATCTTATCATAGATGGTTTATGATCATTCTGACTAATGAAAGTATTGACATTCACTTTTGTGAATAATTTTTGTAGTAATTTACTCTCCCTTGAATTATTCACATTCTTTTGAACATTGTACATTATATTTATAAAAAATATAAATATTATTTATTATCCATTTGTTTATTGATTAAATAGCACATCATTTCTACATACAAGGTTCTACATTGAAAATTATTTTTTTATCTAGGGAAATATTGATAAATTTGTTTCCTTTAATCAATATGGATATTTCATGATAAGGCACATTGTTTATGAATTAAATAAATTATTCAATACATGGGGAATTATTTAGACTGGTATAAAAGAGGTTGGGGACGAGTTAATGTAACCTCCTCAATGAATCAGTATGTTTTATGAGATAAACTAGATATGTTTTTGGCTGAGGCCTTACCCATTTATTATATGTCGGAATGAATTCTTGACTATATTAGATTCCTAACATTAAGAACTGATGGTATTAGATTTTTATAATGAATCCTAAATTGTATTAGATATATTTTCATGAATCACCGATAATAAGTTTTAGATATCCATCAGTATGCATTCCATCATTTTTAATTATGTTATTTATATTCCATGTGATTATTCGATTAGTTATAATTTACAGAGCTAAGTTTCATGATATTTTGATTATACTTATGGAATTATTTGATAATAATTTATTCCTTCCATATTATTCTCAATTTATTGATTAAATGTAATTTGTTTCAATTATTTACTCATCCATGTTTATTATTCTTTATTTATTCCTAGATTTCATTGTACACATACCCTTACCTAGTATCTAAGGCCACCCATTTCCTGTGTTTTATTTTCCCTAGGATATGAGGAAGTGTTTTTTATAGATATATAGGGATACTTTAAGTGGGAAAATATAATACTCAATGAAAATTCTTTTTTTTATTTTGTGTTTTCAAATAAAATGTAAATTTCAATTATGTATATAGTTAACCAAGACTACAAAACTATTTGGTCCTTTGGGATAAAATTTTTCGTATCTATGCCAATGTAATGTAGTAAGACACCAGGTTTGATCTACTGGGATTAGGGTCGTTAAAATTGATATAATAGTAATTTTAATTGAAACCATGGAAACTATATTTAGTAAAACATAGATTCGGAAACAAAACCTAAAGATAGAATTTGAGGATAAGTATATAATAACATCCTAATGCTTTGGTAAGGTTTAGATTATATGGTTTTTTCTTGGAACACAACCTTGTCTGAAAAATAAAAGTAGAAGTGGTTCAATAGTAGATGTTCCTAGGGGTAATAACTATAAAAAAGCCATGTCGGTCATGGATTGAGAATTACCTAGTACCTAACAATGGACCTTACTACACATCTGGTTTGATACTCCTAGGGGATATGGTAAAGATAATTCATATATTCCTTATAAACCATTATGAAGTATTTTAATAGATAATGAAAAAGAATGAAAAATTTTAAAACCTATACCAAGGAAAAACCTATGTTAAAATAAAATGGATGAATTATTTGTGTATAAATATTTTACCAAGGTTATTTGGTTATAATAATTATTAACAATCTAATGATTGTGTTAAATTTTATAAGAATATATTTATTTATAAACTTAAGAGTTATAAACACAATCATCAGAATGAGTTTATGGTTGATTATAACTTAATGGTCAGAAACACACCTTTTGAAAGTGTGTGTGGTAGATAAGTCAAATGATTAAGGGAATTTTGGAGAAATTTATGGAAAGTAAATGTTTTAGTGGAAGAATTTTTTGGCGAATAATGCCTTTAAATTTTATAGAGATATGTTTAAAGGTATTGATAACCTTTCGGGTTGATATGATCATTAATGACATTATAAGAGCAAGATTATCAGACTTTGTAAAAAATGTTATATTAAAAACTGTAGTAAAATGTTTATTTAATGATTAAAACTTTTTAAAAGATATCAATCACAATTTTTGGGTACCTTATAAGAATTATATTAATATAACTTAGAAATAAAGAAAGCATGTAATCTTTTTGACAACTCATTCTGTCTGGAAAGTTTGTGGGATTAAACCACTAACCGAAGGATGATAAGGGTTTTGCAAAAACTTTCCCATGAAACATCCATGATTTATAACCACCACATCATAACCCCAATTATCACACAACCCAGTCAGTTGGCTATATAAACACACAACAAACCAAACCACACAGGTTAACACAATAAGCACAATAACACATGAAAACAATACATTATACTTTTCCCAAATTAATTAGGACATTCATCATATTACATACATTATTTTGAAAGGGTATTTTCACTCAAACCTAGTTTCCATGTGAACCCAATTTATTATCTAAATAGGAATTCTTTATCCTTTTATTCATTATGTGATCACACAAAAACACAAAAAGGTTCTAATAGCATATCTACTACTACATAAGAAAGCCTCTCAACATCCATCATTTTCAGCAAAGAAAAAAAATCCATAATATCATCAACAACAATATCAAAGTAGTATAAACATGCAATTACTCCCCCATACCAATCAATTTTAGTTATGGAAATTAATTATCATTAGTATGAAATACCTTACTATACATCGAATAGAATGAAAAATCATGAATCTCTCCAACATAGCATGAAAAATGAGTGAGAACGAGGATCCTCTACCTCAAGAGAAATTTAAAATCTCACTATGCACCATAGAGAAAATAAGAAATAGCCCTCAAACAAAAACAAGACTAGAAAACCTAGGATCAACCTAAACTGCAATATATGTTTTTCAAAAACACATCCCAACACATCTCAAAAAAACAAACAACACCACAGTGAATCCCTAGAAGAACAAAAGGAAAACAACAGGGGTGGGATAAGACCTTACCACATATCACAAGAAATAAATCACCAAAACCCATAGATTGAACCAGGAGGAAAGGAGAAGGAATTTACCTAAAAATATCATAGGGTTATACCAAAATTTGGGAGATATAAATGGTTAAATGGTAAAATAATAGGTCAAACAAGAGATATAAAAAGGTTGTAAGTTTCCTAATTTATCGTGTAAACCCAAAATTATAATAAGTTTTGTGACCCTAAAAAATAACACCATAAAACCAACCTTTATGCTATAAAACCATAAAAACATCAAATTACAATGAAAAACATGATACATAGGGATTTATTAAACTTACACAGTAAATTCCATTATTACAGTGTAAACCCCTTTTACACTCTTCGCCATAGCCACATACAAGTTGTAAATCGATATCCGCCCAAACCATAATTGAAAAACTTATTGAATAAACCCCACTTTTATGGTATAAAAATAATAATTCAATTATATTATAGATTTAACCTCCATAAATCCTCTTTTATCCTTTTTTGAGTACTCTACAACAACCAAACCAGAAAAGTAACAAGATGAGAAAGCCTAATCTGTTACATTAGATACCACTAAAATGATTCTAACCATTGAGAATAAAAACAAAACCTGGGGAAAGAAAGGGGTCTAAAAACCCACCCTGAGAGATAACTCTCGAGGTTTTCATTACGCATCAAATGCTACCCCCCCCCCCCACAAATAATTCCAATCTAAAATGCACAAAAAACATCTCACAAAACAACATCACTGCAAAAAACACCTCACAACCTCTCACCAAGCAGAACACCATACCTTTGTTACCATTCACAGCCAATACTTTTCACCCATACATCTATATAAACATCTCAAACTCTATAAAACCCAAACCAAAAACTACCAAAACCAACACACAATACTTCCTCAAGCACACACATAAAATAATTTCATCTTTTAGGTCCAGATACTATCTACTATGGGAGACACTAACTCACCTGCATGGGTTTAATCACATCATATAATAATGAATATTTATTAGGAATTAGGGCCTATCCTTTTCCTATTTCAAAATATTTATCACATTCCACACAAAGGAATAACACATCATGGAAAATGGAAAGAACCAATCATCTCATCATCAAAAAAGAAAAGAAAATTCAAATCAAATTTGGACACTGGGAATGAATTTGTGTCTCTAAATCCATGATACTCTACTCCATAAAAAAATTACTACATAACATGTGATCTAAGGTGATGGATCATCCATGAAGCACCTTCTCTCAATGATCTTTGATCTCTACTGGTCACTCCAAAAGCATTGTTTCATCCTTGATATCCAACTCTCTAAAGTCGATGTTATGGGATTCATCATCAATATATCGATGATGTTGAGAACATGGAAGACATCATGAATATAGTTGAAGAGTTTTGGCAACATCAATCGATACACCACCTCACCAACTCACCCCAACATCAAAAAGGGCCTAAAAACTATGGAGAAAGATCACTCCCCTTGCCAAACCTCCACAACCAATGTGAAGTGGAGACTCTAAATAACACATGGTCTCCAACCTAGATAATTAGGGCATCCACCTACAATAATAATAAGCCTTATGAAAGTATTTATCCACCCTCATCAACTCTAAAACCAAATGGATCTTCTTGGTTATTCCATGAACCACATTAAGACCATGAATTGTTAATTCCCTAACCTCGATCCAGCAACATATACATTGAAATGGACACCTGTAAAACACATTAAACGAGGTCATGGAAATGTATGAGTGATAGTTTTTGTTTTACGAAAAATTGACCAAATTAAAGTGTCTCACTAATGATCCACCGAAGTCTCAGATGCATTATCACAACATACCCTATAGCATCCTGATAGTCTACTCAATATGTGCATCTTTTTGAGGTCGAAAATAAGTGTTAATGTGAAACTAGGACCAAAATAATATTTTAATTCCATCCAAACTCATGTGGTAAAATAATGATCTTGGTCAGAGATAATGCGCCTCTATACCTCATCACACCTATCTAAATCATTTATATATTACCATACTAAAACATCCACAGTTCTTGACTCACAAATCCCAAGAAAGTGAGACAACTTCATCAACTAGTCCACTATCACCCAAACCACATCAAAACCTCCATGAACTTGGGGTAACCTGATTGAAAAATACATTGATATGTCATCCCATTTTCACTTGGGGTCATCTAATTTTAAAAAAAACTCCAGTAATATAGTGATCTACTTTCACCAACTAAAAAACCAGACACTTGGATATAAAATCTATGACTGACCATTTCAACCCCAACCACCAAAGTTATCTCATAAGACCTAAATACATAATTTTCACATGGGGAAGTTTCACTAAGAATGAGCTATGAAACTTATGGAGAACTCTATCACACCTCTCCTATAGAATTATAAACCTCTCTTGAAAAAATATCTAATCCTAAACATCTTCAGACCATCTCTCATAAACATCACCACATCCGACATGGTCATGCATCCCCTCCACCGTTAAGACTCCACCACCTTCCACGTCAAGGATGTATACACCTTAATTGAATAAAGGAAACCATGTTCACTACTCTATCTAATGTCAAGATATATTACTGCAAGCACATCCATCATTTTCCAAACATCAATAATCTCCCAAACAACATCCCCTTAGGTCTTCCATCTAAACGCATCGAAAACTACATTCTCCTTCTCGGGGTGTAATAGATCTCAAAATCATAATCCTAAAGAAGCTCCATCCACCATAATTGGCATGTATTCCTTCATCATTGAGGGAAAACATATTTTAGGCTCTTGTAGTCTGTAAAAACCATAAATATTTCATGATGAAGTAATACTACCACAATTTTAGTGCAAATAAAGTGTTGCGAACTCGAGATCATGGGTGGAATAACTATGATCAACAGGAGGTAACTTCCAAGACCTATAAGAGATCACTTCTCTCTATAGAATCAACACACATCCAAAACCTAGATTATACACATCATATAAAATCTCAAATGACACACCCTCCTAGAAAAACCACAACAATAGGGAAATTAATAACTTCTTGCACCACATTTTGAAGAAAATTCACCTCTCGCATTACTAACTTACACTTGTACAACTTTATATAGAGTTGGTGGTGTCGTATGAACTGTAAACCATCTCTGAGATGCTCAGCATGATCCTCCACTCACATAATGTGGATCAATATATCATTGATGAATATAGAAAATAACTAGTCTAACAAATCACAGAACACAAAGTTTATAAGCCCAATCAACACAACTAGTGCATTCAAAACAAAAAATAGCATGACCACAAACTCAAAGTTCCTATACCTACATATAAAAGAAGTATTTGGAATATCCCCATCCTTCACCCTCAGATAGTGATATCCAGACCATACATTGATCTTCTAGAACCAACTAGATCCTCTCAACTAGTCGAATAGATCGACAATCCTCAAAGAGGGGAATTATTTTTTACCATTCACTATAAAAAATATGGGTGATTGAGGGGGGTTCATATAGAAAGGTTTATAACCCCCTTTAAACACTTTAGTGGTGGTTACACATAAACGTCTCAAAGGTTGTCACCTAATTTGATTAAGGATGTTATTGGTTAAGAACTGGTAAAATGGAGATGTATTTTGTGGTAGTCAAATTAGAGGGGGCTTTTACCCCCTATAATTTCTCCCAATATTGACCAAAAACATACATATTATGGGCGGTTAAAAGGTCCCCAAATTCAAACACCAATTTTTGTTCGGTTAGAACCCCCCCCCCCCCCCCCCAAACCACACCCCAGACATAAGGGAAAAACATAAACAAACAACCCCCCTAGATACCCCCTGACACCGACCCTAACACACTGGGACAACCCCCCGACACTCCTAGGCAACCCACCTCAATAACCCCCAGGCCCAGCCCTTTTTCTGTGGGCCCTAACAACCACTAAGCACTGATTGACACACCTCACATGCGGGCATCATGCCTCTCCCCCAAGCCCTCAAAAAGTCCATCCGCTGGGATTCAAACCTGCAATGCTAGGAAGAATACTGCATGCTAGAACCACTATGTCGAATGGTCTCATTTTATTATATACAATAAATTAAATTTATTGAGATACAAAAATACTAGATAATATGTGTGTGTGTGTGTCTTAAGAAATATAAATTATATAATATATTTGTGTATAACATTTATATATAATATGTTTTTTATATACTTTGTAATATATATTATTGTGTATAACACATATTTTTTCTACAATATGTCATATATATATTTGTATATAACACACCTATATATATATAATATATTAAATAAAAAAACATTAGATAACATATAATATATTTTTGTATAATATATATATATATATATATATATTCTGTGTATATATAATATATATAAATAATTATATTTACATATATAAATATATATTTATACATATATTTATAAATATATTTTTATTTTTGTGTGTGTGTATTTATGTACATATATAATATTTACAGATATAATATACTTATAATATAATTATTAATATAATTATGTTTATATTATTATATATATATGTGTGTGTGTGTAAAAATAGTAATATTAATTATTATTATTAGACCTATTTTTCAAATTATAAAAATTATGTGTGGGTTTTATAAATACTATAAATTTATATATTTTTCGATTTATAATTTAAATATATTTGATTAAATACATTTGTGTAATATATTTATGTATGTAATTAAATATATTTATATTATATCATGTATACACATATATATATACACACAATTAAATACATTCATATAATTGGAAATATAAAATATAATTAAATAATATATATATATATATATTACTAAATTAATTTATAATTAATATTGTATACTACAATATATATAAAATAATTATATACTATATATAAATTTAAATATAATAAATATTTATAATATAATTATATAATATTTATTTATTTATATTTATCTTTAATTTTGTCTATAATATATATATATATATATATATTTATAAATAATATAATATGAATGTACTTATACCTAAATATACAATAAAAATGTATTAAATATAATATATATAAAATATAAATCAAAATATAAATATATAGTATTTATAAAATCATATATAAGTTTTATATATTTTAATAAATATATTTATAATTACATTTATATTATGTATACCAATATTTATATATGTATACATTTTTTTTACATGTAGAAGTTTTTATTTAAAGTATTTATATAATATATATATATATAAATATATTTTATTATAATGTTTTTAAATAAATTTATATAACGTGTTTATATAAAATATATACACACACGCACACACATGTGCATGCACACATATATATTATAAAATTTGAATTTATATGAGATTTATTAAAAAAATTAGGGTAGTTAAAAACCCCTCTAATTCAAGGGATTTGTGGTGGTTCATGAACCTCCCTAATGTCGTATATTAGAGGGGGTTCAAAACCCCCTCTAATTAAAGGGATTAGCAGTGGTTTATGAACCCCATCTAATTTAAGAAATCAGAGGGGGTTGTGAACCCCCACTATTTCCTTTAAAAAAAATCTATTATATATATGGCCTCTAAAATCTAAATGAATAATAGACATATATATTTATATATATAATATGCCTCTAAAATACAATCAAACATATAGGGCCACTAATTATTAAACTTTCAGTGGTTTTGACATTAAATCTTTTAAAGTCCAACCAAATTTTAAAAAATAATGCTAAAAAATTAGTGGGGGTGGTAAACCCCCCTATAATTTATATAAAAAATGAATTTAGAGGTGGTTGTGAATAACCACCTCCAAAATATGCCACTAATATACATTTTTTTAGTTTTTTTCTGATCCAACCTATGATAGTTTATGAGAAACCTATTACTATCATTCACATTCTTGGAAAACAACACTGGATCACCCCATGGTGACACACTGGGTCATATAAAACCTCTCTTCATTAGATCATCTTTTTGTAACCTCAACTCTCATAGAACCATTAACTTTAGTTGATAGGGATCCACAAAAGTCAGAGACACAATCAGTTGTATCTCTATCCCAAAGTAAACATCATGTCAAGGGGGTAGTGTCATAACCACCTCTAAGAAAACATCCAGTAACTTCTCCACAACCATGGGAACACCCTCAACCTGAGCTTCCACTAACAACTCCACTAACTAAGACAAAAGAGGCTCTACTTTCCTACAACTCATCCTAAAACCTCTCTGGCCAATGAATGTCACTCGCTGACCTTCCACATCATAAAACCAAACTCTTATCTAGAATAATCAATGACAACATGCACAAAATGTAGTCAATCCATGTCGATGATCACTTTGTATGATTTCATCTATAGTAAAAATGAAGTCCTCCACTTACATGTGTTTCCCCATTACTAGTCTACATCCCCAACACACATTAAAAATATAATTCTAGCCTCCAACAATGGTAGACAACACAAGGGAACAGGAAGCCTCTCAATGTATAGATTCAAATTTCAGACCAAAGAGGGAGAAACAATGTAGTGTAAGGATCACAAATCAAACAAAGCACACACAAAGGTAGATGATAAGCTAATCATACCTCAAGAAACTATCAAATCTTCTGGAATTGTTGCCTCAAACACATGCATCTGAACATACCTATCTCCTTCTTCCTCTTTTTTCCCTTATCACTAATTGTAGGTAATTCTCTCGAAACTCTGTTTGAAATTCAGGCCACAAAAGCTCTGCCTCCTTATGGTCACCAAGAAACAACATCCACCACTGACGTACAACTCTTTGCATCAGACTCACTGCCAATAGCACCCAGAACGTATCTTGTTTCATTACTAAAAAACACACAATATGAAACACTATAATTTATGAGTGCTAGCGAAAAGGGATGATAAAGGCACCCTTTAATAGCACTTAGCTTTGATAAAGGGTGTATGTATCATCGTTTCTTTATACTACTAATAAAGGGTCCCTTTATCAGCACTTTATTTCTAGCGTCAACAAAGGGTAACATTTACCTGAGCATTTTCTAGCACTGATAAAAGTATTGATCATGCATGCGAGTCCCATGTCGAAATAGAATATGTTTGGAAACCTCATTACATATGATTTTGTCACATCTCAACCTCAGATGCCTGCTATGGGTATGGGCTCCCACATTAATACTCCATACACATATATATGGGCCCACGAGCCCCCGTGGGCCTTGGAGCACCCTATACGCATGCCAGTTCATGATCGGGGCCATCGTCCACCCATCATTCTGTCCTATAGAAATCCTGACCTACCCATAGCCCCATTTTTATTATAAACCTACAAAAATAAAAATAATAATAATAAAAGTATTAATGAATTAAAATGATTTAAGAAATTAGTAATTAATAAATTAAAAAAATATAAAAAAATTATTAATTAAATAATTAATAATAACTTTAATATATATTTATATATTATAAATATTTATATATTTTATATATTAAATTTAGATATATAAAATGAATAAATTTGAAAATTATTATAATTTTATTAATGAAACACTTATCAATAAAAATGAATAAATTATATATATATATATATATTATAAATAATATTAAATCATATATATTAAATATTAATATAGAAAATGAATTAAATGTAATAATTAAAAAATATTAACGACATGTTCATTTTTAATGGTTTTTATACATAATTATAAATTAATATATTTTGTATTTTTAATATTGAAATATATTCATATATATCTATATATAGATTTATATCAACGTATATAATATTTACTAACATATTATTTATATAATACAAAATATTGATGATTATATTAAACAAGTCATATATTTAATGAAAATGTTTATAATTAAAAAGTAATATTAATTAAAAATAATGACTAATTGGATCGAGTAATAAACTTTTAATTGAATTTCGTTTGATATTTTAATTTAACATATATCAAATGTGGGTTACGTTTCCTTCAAAAATATATATACATAATTTAAATAATTAAAAAAAAATTAAAAATAAAAAAAAAATACAACATTTCTTAATTAAATAATTATTCTTAATTTTAATATATATATATATATATATATATATTATAAATATTAATTAATAATATATATTAAATATAGATATATTAAGTGAATAAGTTAGAAAATTATTTTAATAAACTAATGAAATAGTAATTTATTAAAATGAATAAATTTCATATATATATATATATATATATTAATTATAAATTTTAAAAAATAATATATATTAAATATAAATATATAAAATGAATAAAATGTAATAAATATAGACATATTAATGTATTATTAATTTTTAATGGTATTAATACATAATTATTCATTAATAAATTTAGTATTATTAAAAAATAAATATATTCATATATATTTTAATATATATATATCAATATATAAATTGTTTCCTAAAATATGATTTATGTAAAATAAAATATTTATTCTTAAAATAAAAAGTCATATATTTATTGAAAATGGTTTATAATTAAAAAATAATTTTAATTAAAAATATTGACAAATTGTATCAAGTAATGAACATTTAATTGGATGTCATTTGATATTTAAATTTAACATATATCAAATATGTGTTACATTGATTTCACACATACATATAAGTAATTAATTGATTTTTATATATAATGCAATCACACATAATATTTACATAATTAATGAAATCTTATTTGAAACACACACACCTACTATTTATATAATTTATACAAATTTTAATATTCATTTTATAATTTCAATTAGTAACATGATATATTTAATATATTATATTTTTAATTTTTGAATTTTATTTATTTATTTTTAATATTATTATTGTTTGTATTATTATTTAATTTTCAATATTTTTTTATTTTTTTGGAATTTAATCATTTTATAATATTTATTTATATTTATTAATTTACTTTTTTTTATTTTTTCGAAATTTATTCATCTTCATTTCAAGATAAATCCATATTTTTTGAATAATTTATTTAATTAATAAAACTTATCCATTTTTTCAATATTTTTAAAGTGTGAACATTTCTAATTATTCAATTTCATTTATTTTTTGTATAGATGGATTTAAGATTATATATTCACTAATAATTTTAAAAATATATTTTTAAATAAATAAATATATATATATATATACTATATTTATAAAATTATATATTTTTTAATTATATATAAATACATTTTATTTTAAAAAAAACATTTATATAATTATAAATAAATAATTATATATTTTAATAATTATAAAATTATAATAAAATATATCTAGATAATGAATATATTTACTATATTTATATCTATATTTATATTTACATTTATATATAATTATTATATATATATATATGTGTGTGTGTGTATATAATTATATAAAAATATATAATAACAAAAATATATCTATTATTATAAATAAATAATTATAGATATATTTACAAATATATTTATTTATAAATATATTTATAAATGTATATTTACTATATTTATAAAATTATATATTTATAATAAAAAATATATTTACAAATTAAATTTAATATATTTATAATTATATTTATATATACTTATTAAGTAAATATATAATTATAAAATTATAAATAATGATATAAATTAATTTTTAATTATATAAAAATATTTATGAATATATTTATAAATATATTTATTTATAATTATAATTATAATTGTTTTTCATCTGCACCTCAATCTAGGACACGATGTGGTTGGTATTAGTCAAATTGTGTTGTTTTAATGTAAAACTAACATTTTAGTTGAAAAGATAAGTGACATTCTCAAAACTGAGAAAACACATTTTTACTGTTTAAATAAATTATAACAATGACCCATAATACATTTTTGATGTGTATGAGTTATCTTCACCTCAATCTGATACATGGTGTGCCTGATAAGACACAAAGTGCTTGTTATCAGTTTAAAATACAAAATTTAGTTAAAAGCATGTGTCACTCACTAAAGACCGAACAATGCATTAGATTATCTTGATTATTTAGGAAAACGATTTATAATTTACTTACAACATTTAGGATTCAGTTTCACATCAAACTGACACATGAAGTCACTGGTATGACTCAAAGTGCATCTTTTTTGTTTAAAATGACATTTTAGTAAAATAGACATGTAACATACTCAAAACTAATAAAACTTATTCAATTTTTATTGAATATTTAAAAAAATTATCCATAAGTCATTTTTGAAATATAGGAATCAATCGTACCTCAATCCTATGCATGGTGTGACTGGTATGTCTTGAAGTTTTTGTTTTTGGTTTATAATGACATTTCAGTAAAAAAGAAAAGTGATGTACTCAAAACTAATCCATCACATTTGAATTATTTTGATACTTGATTGAAAATATTCATATGTTATTTCTGACATTTAGGAATCATCCTCACCTTAATCCGATACACAATGTTTCTAGTATGACTCAAACTGTCCGTTCTGAAGTTAAAATTCAAAATTTAGTTCCAAACATGTGTAACTCACTAAAAACCAAGAAAACCATCTCAAATTGTCTTGCTAATTTAGATAAATTCTTTATTATTCATTTTTTATGGGTAATAATTAGTATCATGTTAAGAGAACATTTGATGTGACTAGTATGACTCAAAGTGTGTGTTTTTAGTTTAAAATTACATTTTAGTAAAACAAATAAGTGATAGACTCCAAACTAATAAAACACATCTTAATTGTTTTGATATATTAATAAAATGATCCATATGTCATTTTTGATGTATAGGATTCATTCTTACCTCAATCTGATACAAAGTGTGTCCGGTATGACTCAAACTATCTTTTATGATTTAAAAATTCACATTTTAGCTCAAAACATGTGTCAGTCACTGAAAACCAAGAAAAAAATCTCATATTATATTGAAAATTTATAAAAACAATTCATAATTCATTCGAGACATGTAATAATCATTCTCAAATCTAGCTAGAATATGATGTGACAGGTATGACACCAAGTGCATGATTTCAATATAAAATGATATTTTTGTTAAAAAATTAAAATACTCAAAACTGTACAAATTCTTTCAGATTGTTTTGGTACTTTAAGAAAATTGTAAATAACTCAATTTTTTATTTTTAGGGACCGTCCACATGTAAATCCAATGATAATTATGACAATTATGACTCGAAGTGCGTTTTTTCAGTCTAAAATGACATTTTAGTAAAAATCACACCATATAACTATAAATTATTTTTATTACATTATGACATTACATATAAGAAGTTATTTTCTCTTTTATATTTATGAGGAAGTTCTGATTGGTATATCAATCTTATCTATCTATTTTGTTTGTTCTATTAGAGGGTAATTCCTCACATATGTATCCTTATTATACCCTCAGTTTTAGTCACCTACCTAGGTACTACTAGAGGTGGGACTTAGGAAGTCACCATCTCCCTTCTCTCATTGCTATAATAGGAATGATACTCTTATGTAGGAGTTGGTCATGAAAAAGATTCATGTGATGCCTTCTCTCAAGGTCGTTTTAATGAGAACTTCCAATTAGATAAGTTCCTCTAATCTCATTTGTTGTTTTATGAGTAATTGAATGCTGAAAATTTCTCATTGATGGAAATATAATCAATTGATGGTTATCTATAAATGAACCATCAATTCATACCATACAAAATTCCCCAAAAAAATGCCATGGTACCTCAAACTGCTCATAGCCAAAACCAATTGGTTCTCTAAAACAAGCTTTTTTACTCATGTTATAACATCACACTCCTCATCCCGTAATGTTGTATAAGGATTTATATATTATGATGAATATCCATAAACTTCAACCTAATAAAAAACTCATCTCTAGTTACCCAACTGAAACCACATTCTAAAAATAATTTACCCATTCTTAGGAAGTCAACACACCCCTTAGAAAGCATTAAGAGTGCTTCAAATCAACACCTTCAAGGAAACACCAAAAAAATTGAACACTTAATCTCACCTTTCTTATACCATATTGGTACAATTTTTAGGTATATATGAACCCCTATTTTGATCAATCTTTATTTGGGTTTCATTTAGGGGTGATTCGTGTGAAATTTTGAAAATTTGAAGGTCTTTTGGGGTGTTCATGGTTGGCGCATGGTTTTCCCAAACGGTGCCTCCAACTAGTAAAAACTATGAAAAAATAGATAGTGATTGCTTTCATAGATATAACATGGTTTGAAAAACCATACATCCACCTAGGAGAAACCATTTCACCCCATTAAAAGGGGCACATGGTTAGGGTGCACAGTTTTCCTAACCATGCAGTCCTACCCAATATATCGTACATGGCTTTTAATTGATTAGAAAATTAATTTTTAAAACCCTAAAACCCTCATTTAGTGTTCCCAATGGGCCTAAATGAACTTAATACACTTTCATCTTCCTTAGAGGCTCCCAATAGGTGATTTCCCCTCCAAACCCCTCTAGAACCAAATATGAACAAGTTGAATGACATTCAATCTCTTCACAGTAAAATTCCTCTTCTCTTTCTCTTTATCCTAATCTCTCCTCTATTCTCCCTAAGGTTTCGTAGATCTATTTGTTGTGAGAGGATCTAATCCTCATGGTTTGGAATATTTAATGTTGGTTTGATTATTTTATCCTCATTTTCGACATTCTTCAATAGAGTTTCCCGATTTGGGCTTTGTATATCGAGATCTAGTGATCCCGAGGTAGGTGGTTCCATTTTGATGGCCAAATTTTATTAAACATAAATTTCTTAATTTAAATTCAATTATTTTATTTAAATGTACTTTTTTAAATTCGGATTATTAAAAACCCAAGACCATTGAATTATATATTGGAAATTGTATTTTTCTTGAAATTGGGAAAACCCCCAAATTCCATTGAATTAGGGTGTGTTGTGAAATTAGATGGAAATTACAAAAAATTAAATTGAGGAATTAAATTTTGGAATTTAAATTGTGAAATTTATTATATTAACTTGATTTCAAATTGTTATTGTAATAAATGTATTTAAATGATTTTAATATAAACCTAGTGGTTTTATCTTATAAAATGCATTATTTGATTAAAAACTCATGTGTTGGTAGTTAAAAAAATTCATATTGGAAATAGGATAATGGTATGGATTATATTTTAAAATGTTATAAAATAAATTTCCCATCATTTTTTATTGTTAGAGAACATGCAAGCCTAGGTAGTTAGAGATTTATTCAGGAAAAAATTCTTTTGACGATTTACAACACTAACAATAGATATGAAACAGGTCACATCCCTAATAGGATGGTGATGGGTTCCTCCATGGCTAGTGTCGGAGGGACATTTGTACACATATTTCAATGAGAACTATTTGATTTTAGGGAGTTCAACATCCAAGAACTATTATACCTTTTCTCAAATGACTATTTTGCTCATTGTTTTTATTTAAAATATATTCCATTGTTTTTAAAATGTTTTACACATGCCTTCTAAATTTATATAAACTATTTTGTATAAAATGGTTATTAATACCTTGGTTTAAAGAATTTACATCATTTGAAATGTAAATAATGAATTTTTTAAAATATTTATTTAAAATTTCATTCATGTTTATTTAAAATTTAAATATTTATTTGGTTAATTAAATTTTGGCATCTTATTATGGAATCCTTGGTGAGACCCTACTGGAATTTTAGCTCACTTCCTGCATGTGCCTTTGAGTGTTTGTAGATTAACATTTTCTAGTTTTGAGAAAGGGTAAGGCACCAAATAGAGGCGTTATTAGTTATTGATCCTTGCGAATGGAGAGTTGTGTCTACTGGGACTTCGGTTGTTATCCTATTTTCTAGTAATTTATGGTTTTACATTGGGCTATTTTCCAGTTGGATTTCTGGTACAATTATCTGGGTGGAGTTTTCTTGTATGAATACCGGATTTCTGTCTTACTTTTATTGTGTATGTGGAATATCCATTCCCACTTTCATATTATATGATGTCAGGTGCTAGTAATCAACCCATGGGGATCGGTAACACCCTTCAGACTATGTGACGACCAAATCAGTTATCAGTCTACCAGGATATCTTGGTTGGTTCATGACAAAGTGGTATCAAGGGGAGGTTTGGTATCTTTCATTGATGTTATTATCCATTCATGTAATCGTGTTAGGACTTAAGAGGTAGTTATGACTGATTGTATGGCCATCTATCATCGTAATGAGACTTAAGTTTCTAGGGGTGGTTTGGGAATGATGTATTAAGGATTGTTTAGATTATTTTCCCAAATTTGGATTTTGATTGATTAAAATCCCAATATTGGTTTTCTATCTATCAGGATTAATTTCCGATGTTGCTCTATTTTACTTTTAATCATATTTATTCAATGTTATCTGATGATATTGTATATCATCATGCCTATAAGAAGATGTGTGAATTAGATCTTGGAGGAAGCTACTGATGAACCTCAGTGATCAAATCCTATCATGGACACAAGTCTAATTGAATTGATTGTGCGCACTTTCTATGTTCTAGGATAGGTTCAAACACTAGTTCTCATTCAGGCTTCAGCTGGGGAAACTCTAGGGGATGATCTATAGAATCATTATCAAAAGTTAATTCACCAAAATCCCCCATCTTTTGAAGGCTCCAATGATCTTAAAGAGGCTAAGGAATGGTTGAGTATGATGGTTCATTTGTTTGATTATTTTAAGACACCTAATGAAATCAAGGTGAAGTGTCACAGCTTTATGTTGTAGGGACCGGGAAGAAGATGGTGGGACACAATTGTAATGGAGAAGAAGCATGAGGTCTTATAGTGGAAAGATTTCAAGGATATTTTCATTGGCCAGTTCTTTCTAGAGTCGATGGTATTTTCAAAGCCTATTGATTTTTCCAAACTAGAGCAGGCTGACATGACCATGATAGAATATAAAAATTTTCTTGATGATCTTGTACATTTTTAACCTGATATTGTATCAAATGAGTAGATGAAGAATCAATGGTTTTATTTGGGTCTCTGATCAGATACTAACTTTTAGATTTTCTTACTGAAGCTTACCTCTTATACTAATGTGATGGATAGATCACCAATGGTCAAAATAGACATGGATGGAAAGTCAGGGTGGACGAGAATTTATGTTTCTCCTAGTGGTAGTGTGAGTTCTTATATAGGGAAGAAAAGTAATGATGATTCTTATGGTGGATCTTGATAGTTTGGATTTTATACACCTTCTTTTCTTCCTAGTAGAGTACCTTTTATTTTCTACCAATGTGGAAAACATGGGAACCCAAAGAGTTTTTTCACTAAATAACCCAAGGTATGGGGTTCTTGCGGATGATCAGGTCACTTTCACATGTTTTTTACACTCCATGTAGTGGAACATGATAATCGGTGCATTCTAAAACAGGGTGAAATCATATACTTCATGGAAAAATGGGTTCTATTCAGAGGCATCCAGAACAAAGCTTCTTCGCATAATGAAAGAGTCTCCAGAGGAAGCATATACAGGTCTAGTGAATGTGATAGGTACTATAATTATATATTAATTATTAGTGACTACATTATTTGATATTGGTTCATATCATTTTTTTTATTTCAACCTATATTTTCAATTTTATAAATATTCATATGGAGCTTTTATCTTATGGGATGTATATTACTACACCCCTTGGAACAAAGAGAGATCAGGTTCTCTATAGTCCAGCTTCTACTTTATCACTATTTGATGTTGATATTTCATGGGATATTATGGTTAGTGACATTAAACCTATTGACTTCACAATCGGGATAGATTGGATCACTACCAATTCATCCCAGATTTATTTTTATCTTCGACGGGTCTCCTTTACCACACCTGATGGGGATTTCCATATCTTTCATGGAGAATGAGAACCAACATCAAGTAGATGCAAACCTTCTTTATACATAGTTGGGTAAAGTGATATATGTGTTTGTTTTTATCTGGATCAAGAATCTTTAATTGGTGATCTCCCTCCATTTACTGCATAGTTTCCCAACGTCATCCCATCTGGCTTCTTTAGGTTTCCACCAGTAATGGGGGTTGAGTTTTATATCAATTTATTACCTAGTACCCAACCATAGTCTATTCTTTATTAACATATGACACCCAATAAAATAAAATATGAGAAGAGTAAGTTGTATGATCTTCAAGAAAAAGGCTTCATATTTTTCAGTGTGTCTCTTTGGACAACATTGGTTCTCTTTGCTAAAAAGGATAATGGTTCACTTTTCCATTTGTTGATTGATGAAAACTCAATAGAGTTATGGTAAAACAAAAGTATTTATTTCAATGTATTGATGATATATTTGATTAGTTAAAAGGGAAAAAGTGGTTCCTGATGAAAGACCATCAATCTGGTTACCATCAGTTGAAAAAAAAGACATTAAAAAACTACCTTTTGGAGAATGTATGGCCATTATGAGTACCTTGTCATGAAATTTGTTTTAACTAATGCTCTTAAAGTCTGTATGGATTTAATTAACAGTATCATCAATTAGTAATTGGATGCCTTTGTGGTTGTCTTTTTAGATGAAATCCCAATTTACTAGAAGTACGATGAGGATCATGTTCTTCATTTAAGAGGAGTTCTGGAATTGTAGAAACATTACCTACTTTATTCCAATATTTCAAAATGTAACTTTTAGATTCGAGAACTAATGTTCTTAGGGGATATGGTTTCAAATCATAGTATTCATGTTGATCCTGAAAAGGTAAAGGCAGTTATGACATGGGAACAATCACTATTTTTTTTTGAATTTAAAGCTTATTGGGGTTAGATGGGTATTATCACTAGTTCATTAAAGACTTCTCAAAATTGGGTTATAATATAAATTCTCTAACTCAAAAGGGATTGAAGTTTCTTTGGGATGAAAATTGTTAGAATTGTTTTTTCAAGATTAAATATCATTTTACTACTATGATGGTGTTGACTCTTATAGAGACTCAGAAAGGATATGGGGTCTTTTATGGAGAATTGAGTTGAGGTTTGGGTTGTGTTCTTATGCTGGATGATCATGTCATTGTCTATGACTCTTGGTAGCTTTGGCCACATGAGAAGAATTACCCAGACCGTGACCATGAATTTGAAGTTGTAACGCACATGCTTAGGAGTTGGTAACATTACCTTTCCTGAAACATTTTTATTATGTATTCCAACCAAAAGATCTTGAGTTATATATTTTTGCAAAAATATTTAAATATATTCAAGAGGCATTGGGTGGAATACCTACAATATTTTGACTTTGACATCGCCTATACCCTAGGGAAATGAAATTTCATCATAGATGATCAGAGTCAGAATCTTACATCTTAGGCGATGAAAGAATAATCAAAATAGTGGAACATGATGGAACTTTTTTTCCAATTTCATATTAGAGTTCGGGATGCAGGGGTCAAGGTTTTCTTGACCAATGTTCATTTGACATCTGGTCTTCTTGACATGATTCTTCAGGACATGTAGCATCATAATGATTTATACAGCACTAGATACTCTATTTATGGTAGGGAGTCCATACCTGACTAGTTATTCTCTACATAGGGAATTCTATTCTATCATAAACATTTTTTTTCTGCCATTAGTTTTAAGGAATGTTGTGATGGGTTATTTCAATAATTCCCACTAGGAAGTGAACCTAGGGACTACAAAGATGTCCTATGACATGTGGTGTAGTTTCTAGTGGCCATGTATGAGATAGGGTATTATTTATTTTGTCTCCTTTTGTTATATGTGCCAAAAATTTGAGGCCAAGAAACAGAATCCTTTGGGTTTGCATCAGCCACATCTGGTGCCAACTTGGAAGTGAGATGAAATATTTATGAATTTTTTGGTTGGGTTTACATATAACCATTGAAAGAAGAATGAAATATTTTTTGTGATCGATCATCTAACAAAATCTTCTCAGTTTTTATAGATTCATGATACATCCATGTTTGTGGAGTTGGAAAATATATATGTGAAAGAGATTGTTCTCTTAGAAAGAGTTAAATCTACAATTGTCTTTGATAGGGATCCCTAGTTTACTTCTCACATTTCGGGAGGCCTACAAGAGGCATAGGATATAATCTCCTTTTGAGTATGACACACCATCTGTCGTAAGATGGATAGATGGAAAGAGCTACACGTATTCTTGAGGACATTATTTGTGCATACATCCTTGAATTTTGTTGATATTTCAATGATAATTTGGGGCTTCTTGCATTTTTGTATAACAATAGTTACCAGTATGTGATCAGAATGGATCCTTTTGATGACTTGTATGTCTAGACTTTCGATCCTCATTTTATTTATTCTGGAGTATTGAATATTCCTTTGTTGGACAATGATTGGTTCAACATATCATCGGAATGATTTAGTTTATTCATCAAAGAATGATGATGTCATGGAGCCAGCATAAGTCTTATGTTGATTTTCATTATAGACTGTTGTAATTTTCAGTTGGTGACCGAATGTTCTTGAAAGTTTCACCCTGTTTGGGTCATCAATGACATGGGAGGAAATGAAAAAATTTCTACTTGTTTTATGGGTACTTTTGTGGTTATTGAGTATATGGGGAAAGTGGGTTACTATTTAGCACTTCTACTATAGCTGACATCGATACATAACATGATCCATGTATCATAGCTACGAAAGTATCTTTCTAATCCATCCCATGTTCTGAGCTAGAGTGATCTTGAGGTTAAACCTGAATTATTTATGACTGAACAACTAGTTAGAATAGTTGATTAGGAATATTGGGTGCTTCAAGGGAAGAAGATTCCTTTGGTTCGAGTGCTATAATAGCACGGTTCTGATTCTCATGAGATGTGGGAGAGTGAGTCGCTGATTAGAGAGTATTGGCCTCATATTTTTGACATGGAACCTAATTAACAGGATTTCTAGGGGTTGAAAGTTTGTCTAGTGGAGAGGTTGTAACATCCTGTTATTAATTTTAGTTATTTATAAACCCCTATTTTTATCATTCTTTAGTTACGGTTCTTTTAAGGTTAATTCTGGTGAAATATAGAAAAATTTGAAGGCCTTTTTTACCATGTGTGGTTGGCACATATTTTTTCCAAACCATGCTTCATTATAGTGAATAAATATCCAAACCCAAATAGTGAGTGTTTTTATAGTTGGCACATGGTTCGAAAAACTGTGCGCCCACCAAGGACAACCCATGAAATCCCATTAAAATGGGAACAATGTTAGGGTGCATAGTTTGTTTAACCATATGTTCCTACCTAGGAAACTATCCACTTGTTTTAATTAATCTGAAAATTATTTTTTTAAACCCTTAAACCCTCATTTAAATAGCTTGATGGGCCCAACTCATCCTAACACAATTCTTTCTTCCGTGGAGGCTCCCAATAGGTGATTATAGACCCTCTACACCCTTGTTGAAGTGAATCGAAGCTAGTCAAACGATGTTCGATATCTTCTTATAAATATTCCTCATCCCACTCTATTTATCATACTCTCTCCTATTTTCTCCCTAGGGTTTTAGAGATTTCCATGTTGTGGGAGGATTTAATTCCTTCCATTTCTAATCTTCAATCAAGGTTTTATTCTCTAATTCTTATTGTTATGTACTTCTTTGGTGTTTCTGAATTATGGATTTTCATTTTGAGATCCTGGGATCCCGAGGTATGTGGTTCTCTTATGATGGGAAAATTTTATTTACCCTAAATTTCTTAATTTAAATTCAATTATTTGATTTTAATGTAATTGATTTCAATCAGTTTATAAAAAATCTAATTCCATTAAATTAGGGATAATAAATTGATTTTTTTATAAAATTTGGAAAACCCCCAATTCCATTGTATTAGGGTGTGTTTTGAAATTGGATATAAATTATTTAAATTAAATCACGTAATTTAACTTTGTAATTTTAATTCTACAACAGATTTTATAGAATTGATTTCAAATTGGTATTTGAGAAAATGGATTAAAATTAATTTGATAGAAACACAGTGGTTTGATCTTGGTAAAAAATATTATTTTATTAAAAACACATATGTTGGTTTTTAAGAGAAAAATTTTCATATTAGAAATTGTAGAATGGGATGAATCATATTTTAAATAGTTTTAAAATAATTTTTCCATCACTGTTTGTTATTAGAGCACATTAAATAATAGGTAGTTAGTGAGTTATTCAAGAATGTACTCTATTGAGGATTTAAAACACTAATAACTCATATGCAGTCGGTCAAATCCCTGATTGGATGGAGATCTTGTCTAGTGTGGGGGGATGTGTGTACACATATTTCCAAGATAACTTTTTGAGTGTGAGGGAATCCCATAGCTTCAAACTACCATACCTTTTGGTAGATGACCATGTTTCTCATTTTTGGTATTTAAAATATATGCTATTGTTTGTAAACTATTTTACACAAGCCATATGAATTTATATAAATTCTTTTATAAAAAATGATTATTAATCCATTTGTTTAAAGTATTTACATACTTTGAAATGTAAAGAATGATTTGTTTTAAATATGATCTGGAAATTTCATTCATATTTTTTTAAAATTTACAGCTTTATTTGGTAAATTAAATGTTGGAATCTTATTATGGAATCCATGGTGAGAATCTATTGTAATTTTATCTCCCACCATGCCTGTTACTTTTGGTGTTTTTAGAATATATTCTTTTAGGATGGAGAAAGGGTAAGGTGTGACTTGGAAAGGATAGTATCTATTAATCCTTGGTATTAGAGAGTTGTTCCATCTGGGAATTCAGTTGTTATTATATTTTCTGGTACTTTGTGGTTATAATTTACTCTATTTTTCTGTTTTTTCTTTTCGTACACTTCACCCTGGGGAGTTTTCTTGTATGCATACTAACTTTTATTTCATTATTTAGTTGTATTTGTGGAAATTTCATTCCTACTTTCATATATTATGATGACAGGTGCTAATTTCCAACCCATAGGGATCAGGAGCACCCTTCAGGATATGTTAAGATCGGCTTAATTATCTGGTTACGAGGGTATCTTGGTTTTTCTGTGACATTGATCAAGAATTTAACCCACACTTGAATCATCTCTCCACACTTCTCTCAATATAGGTTACATCATTCTATACACCTAGAACCACAATGATAACTCTCTCATTCGTCCTTCAGGAAAATGAGGATCAACTAACCCAAATCGTCTGACTATAACTAATCATCCCTAAAGCCCTATCCACCAACCTTCCGCTAGAATAAGATCAACCCACCTAGTTAATATTCACATCACAAAACACAATCCAACCCACTATATATACATCATATACCATGAGGATAATTGAAATTACTTCATAATAAAATCATTTGAAAAAACATGAATGGATCCACCAATAAGTTATTTGGGAAAGTATAAAATAAATTATTTTTGATGATTTAATTAATTGGATCACTTTTTTCGAGAAATTGTTTAAAAAATTATTTTTTACATTTTTCCAAAATATTTTACCACCTTTTAAAAATATATTTCACACCCATAAGAAGTCATGCACATGTCTAGGATACTTGTGTGTGTAATAATATTGATTAACCCACACTCTCTTTCCACCTCGTACCTAGTGTAAACCAATAAAAAATAACACACCTATAATTTCATTATTGATTGAACACCTCAATCATAATAGTGAAAATAAATGAACAAAAATCACATCCCTGGTAGTTTTGGATTCCCTTATACAAGAGTTAGTTACGCCCAGGAATAAGGTCTATCCCAAGCACTAACAAGGTATCCTACCTACAGTTTATATTTCCAAATAATAATAAAAATGTTATGATACATTGTTTTAATTACAAAACTAAAATCACTTGAATGGAACTCTGGCCAAATCACCCCAAAACCTTGGGCAAGCCTTCACATACACTAGAGGCTACAGATCAATGATTGGAGTCCTTAACCAATATGTGGAGAATCTATTCTATGTATGATCACACCCAATAAAATATTAATAACTTAATCATAATATAACATAAAAGTAAACACATTGAATTATGGTTATGGTCTAACTAACTACCAAATATAATATCAATAAGTTTCATCATAATGCATCCCATGCCAATATACATATATTATTTCTTCAAGGTTCTCCCATTGCTCTGACCAAGTATAAAATAAATAGAGACCCAAAAATATAAATGAACATATGTCCATTATCCCAATTCCCCCATCAATCATGTCTCCAAAAATCCTCTCATCTAGTCTAATCAAGTCCCCATTAAAACTTATGGCCTGAAAGTGAAACTTAAGATATTCACATGAAACTTAAGATCTTCACATGAAACGTGATTCTTTTGATAAACCATATATTATTATTAATAAATAAATTTTATGTTTTATTAACATAAATTTTAATTATATAAATTTATATTATTATTTCTTAAAAATTCATTTTATATGGTATGGAATAAGAATGTGATCCTTCATTAGAAAAAGAGACGTTTTTTGTAGGTAAATTGTACTTCCATGTCCTATATAGTTTTACTTAAAATCCAAATTTTAATATTTTATAAATTGAATTTGATAAAATGGAAAATATTTTTTATATAATCATGTTGAAATTATATTAGGGTAAAATTATTTAATTTATTTGACCAATTTTTGTTTTTTGGTGAATGGTTGAAAAATATTGTTTTTAAATATCATACATTCTATGGAATCATCATGAAATAAATATGAATTAAAACTTTCTAAAACCTCTTTTTAAACATTAATATATAAAAATCAGGAAAATATACTCAAAATAGCATCCAAAAAATATAAATTAAATTTTATGTTAAGATAAATATGATAACCTTTATTAGTGTAGACATAGGTCTACACAACCTTGGAAAATTTAAAATAGGAGCCTTTATGATAATATTTTGAAGGGGATAAGTATAAGATTGACATGAAAGATAAATATGATGAATAATAAAATATTTTTCATGTATATTTATACACTTTATATTTATATTATAGGTTAACTATTTGAATGATTACAAAATGATTTCATAAGGTGAGAAAATTTTAAATAACAATTTAAATATGTTGTCATGATGAATTTGAGAATTAAAGTACAACAAGAATAGTTTTAGGTGATAATATTTATAAGTAATGTAATATATTTATATTAATAAATTATTATTTATATTAAATAATATAATTATTATCCAAAATTCTTACACAGTATCGATGTAGTGCTTGTACATACAGGAGAAAAGTCATAGTAAATGGATTTTAAAATATTAAATGTAATGTGATTTTGTTTAATTAGGATATTTCATGATTTTTAGTGACCCAAATGATAGGTATGTAATTATTTAATTATTTAAATTATTAATCAATTATTATCATGATATTATTAAATTAAAAAGATTAAAATAACCCTAAATTTATATTAAAGGTCATTTGATGGAAAAAATAATTAATTGATAAAAAAACATTAAAATATATATTGAGAAAATTAGTTTTTGTAATGAATAATAATATCATCTAGTATCAATTTTTGAACAAATTACCAATTTAAAATTACATTTTTGGTGCTTAAATATTGAGTAGTTGTGTGAATTTCATAGAAAGTTTTCCTATAAAATGAAACTCATTCTCACCTTTCCAAACCGCATATAAGGTTCAATTTACATTATAAATCCTAACCAAATACCTCTCTATATATCCTTTACATGTTCATAAGTCCCCATCTATTACAACCCAACCTAGTTAATTTCTTTTTTATTTAATTTATTTAATTTATTTAATTATTTAATTCTATTTTTGAATTCCAGGCAATTATTTAAAAAATTTAAATTTTAGAGTTTTTGTATAGGAGAATGAGTAGCGTGTGATTAGTAAAAAGAATACATAGACCGTGTGAGTGAATCTTCCATATAATATTTCTAAATTCATGGAAGGTGAATGGTTTAACAAAAAAATGTTCCATGTTCGTATGGAGTTCCCTTGGACATCTAGTAGTGGTGCACGATTAGCGTATAGTTTGGAAAACCGAGTGACCAAACCATATGTGCTTCCAATCATAAAAATGTAAAATAAAAATAAATATATTAGATAATTAAAAAAATAAAAAATATAATACTACCTTCTCCTATTCTCCCCCTAACATGATGGACCCACTGAACCCCCCCGACCCCCCTCGAGTTCATGTTGCACCCCAACCCAAAGGGACCCCTGGCATGTAACTATGCCTCCTTTTTTACCATGATTTCTTTCCATCTCCACCTATTATTTATTTTGTGTTCGTCATGATAAGTTCTACTCTATTTTCCTCATTATTTTTTTCTTACTTTTTATCTTCTCCTCTACTATGCATGGGCCTTATATGAAACCCATCTTGATTTGGGTACTTTTTTTGGTTGGTTCATAGTGTACAGGGTTCTTGATCCATGATTAAGGTTTCTTCTTGCCATGACCATTAAAGGTGGCAAATTATCCATCGGAATTAGGTAGGGCTTGGAACCATCTTCCTATTTGGTTAGATTTTATTTAGTGTTTTTGTGTTTTTTGATTCCCTTTTTTCTAGAGCATATCAAAGCCCATTTACATTTAATTGCATGGCCACTATCAAAGGAAATAATTTTTAGGTATGTTTTCCCATTTTTGCATGCCTTTAATATCATGAACAAAGATGGAGTGCCATCCAGCCTGACACCCAGCCCAATCCATGGCAAAGACTGAAGGGAATTTCTGATCCCCATGGGCTGGTAATTAGTCCCTAGGTATCAAAAATACATTTTTATAATTACTACACCCATTTATATAATGGTAACCAACCAAAAATAAATAAACAACACATAAATTATAAGCATAAACAAACAAGGTATGATTATTTTTCATATTCAAATTTATACAACATTATCAAAAACCAAAATTACTATAATGGAATGGGAATAACAAAGTCATCCCAAAAACCTCCATATAACATGAGGGTCCTCATGATAAATCCACCACCACCACCTGAAAGAAGTTGAACACTAGAAATTGGATCCACCATCACCACCATGACACTTCTTTACTTTACTTGGGTCACATATAACAAATTCCATAAACACCCAAAGGTGTATGTAGGGTGTGATCAAAATCCCAGTAAGATAAAACCCCAAAGAAAAGATTCCATGCTATAACATTAGAAGACAAAATCAACATGCAAATTTCTGTAAGAATAATTGAAACATTTCTAAGAAAAACATTTAAGGAAAACATTCTAATGAAAAACTTTTCAAGGAAAACCATTTTCACAAATAATCATTATTAAAATAAAAATATATACAAGGTATACTGTGTGCTAATGGATAGTACCACATAATTTGGGCATCATGTCGCAAAACATCACCATGGGAAAATACTAATAGGTAACTAGAAATAGTGGGTTAGTATGAACCTCATACCTCGATGATAAAAATCCTCCATGTAAACTACCAGAAACGTTCCTATGCATGAACCATTAGAGCGGATCTCATAAAAAGGTCCAATAATCTCTATATAATAAACCAAAACCAATAGAGTTCCCATGAACTAGCCACTAGAGGGGATCCCAAACCAGGTTCTAGTGGTCATTGATCATATGAAATGTTTACATAGTGTTGTAATAATCAATACTACTACATAAATCTGGACCTTTTCCACATATGAATCAACAAGCATACTTGTTCTAGTTAGCCCACCTAGATTCTTGGGATTCCATTTGTGCTCAAATTTCATTTCACAAATCAAAAGAATCATCACATTTACATACACATTCCAAGCATCATGAAAACAAAAGGAAATCACCACTTTCACATTTTTATATTGATCTAATGATGAAAATCCACATGGAAATCATCATTTTCCATAAACAAAACCAATTTCTATTTCACACTCACCAAATCATTTTGTAAATATATTTCACACCACTTGCACAATTTATGAAAATAATTTAGAAACACAACAATCAGAACATATATGCAATCCAACCATTTCAATAGGAAAATCCCCTTTCAATTTCATAATCACATCAAAACCATTTTTATAACATGTTTCACAAAACTTTTACAATTCAAAGACACATTTGAGGTGCACAAAAAAGAATCCAACATGAAAGAAAACCCATTTCTCTTAGAGAATATAACTTTAACACATTCAAACCTTTAAATATTTTTGAAAACACATTTCTGACCATGCACACAAGGCATAAAATATATTTAATAAATTATGAAACTAAGCACAAATAAAATAAAAGCACTTTCATTTAGAAAACTCATTTTTATCAAATTTTCATCTCAAAACCTTTCCAAAACATATTTATCACCACATAAATAATTCATTGAACACATTTAAACAATCAATCAAGTAATACATGCTCTTATAATAATTAAAAATCATGGAATGACCTACCTATCACTTGTAAACTTGCAAAAACCTATGAAAAACCACAACCAAACCTTCAAAAGATCCTATAAAGGAAAGACCGTACACTAACAATCAATATTTAACCAAAAAACACATGATTGAACTCTTTTTAGGTAAAAAAACCCTACTGGAAAACAAGAACCCAAGAAGGAGGGAATAATAACCCTAAAAGAGGGAGAAATTGAATGAAATGAGACTTACTTGATGATTTCTTGAAGTTCCGACACCAAAACCACCCAAATATTGATGATCAAAATCACAAAATATTCTTGGAGGAAGCTCTCATGGATTAAAATATGGTACGGGTAGATGAGAGGTGATTTAGAGTTAAATATGAATAGGGAAAGAGCATAATTTTCCACATTTTAATGACTTGTATAGGTATCATGGTTAACATGCACGATTTTCAAAATCATGTGATCACCATTGTCAAAAATGAACATTTTTTGTATGGTTTCCTGGGTGGGGGTTTGGGGTTTCCCCAAACTATGCACCACATTCTTTTAATACCAAATATCCATTTTCACCAAAGTCTCAAGGGGAAAACCAATGAGAATTCATGACCAAAAATAAGAAAAATAGTACCACAAAACAAAATCACAAAGGTAGTAATTCTCCCCACTATGAAAACCTTCCGACCCTGGAAAGTAAACTGAAAGCTTGATCAGGGAAAAAATGGATACTCATCCCCAACCAAATACTTCATCACCCAAGTCTCATGATCATCACTAACATGCTTCCAAAGAGCTCATACTAACAGAGTAGGCTTCCTACAATGGACATTCTCCTGAGAATCTACAATCTGTATCGACCATTCAAACACAAAAAAATCTTGCTCAAATTCCAACTAATCCCAGTTTAACACATTAGATGGATCCAGGTTGTAATTTTTCATCCATGATACATGTAACACATCATGAATTGATGTCATATTACAGGTGAATGATATCAAATATTTCACCTTACCAACTATTTGAGTAATCTCAAATGGCCTGATATACCTCGGCGTTAGCTTCCCTTTCTTACAAAAATGACAGTGACCAAAGCGAGGTGCCAATTAAAGACACCTTGGTGACCCACAAAAAACTCCAAGTCTCATCACATTGGATTGGTATAATATATATTGTGACTCTACATCATCAACAACCACTCCCTGGTCAACTTGAATTAATTAGGCGTTTCCTTCACAACACTCTATCTCAATAATGAGGTCTCACCAACTTCATCCCAACACAAAGGCGACATACATTACCAACCATAAAGATCCTCAAAATGATCCATTCAAATTAAAGAGTGGTAACTATTGTTACATTCAAACTCAACCAATCCCAAATGGTTATCCAATGAACCTTTGAAATCCAAAACACATGATTATAAAATCTCTTCCAAAATCTAATTCACCTTCTTTATGTAACCATCCATTTTAGGATGGTAATCCGTAGTCAATTTGATCTATGACCACATCACCGTTTAGGGGACTTCCCAAAATTTTAAGTTAAAATGGGGATCCTTGATAGAATCAGTTTCAGATGGGACATAATGAAGTCTCATTTCCTCCTAAAAATTCAACTGACCCAATTCATCCACTTTGGATGAATCCAAAATTAGAATTAAATGGGATATTTTTGTTATATGGTCAATCCCTACCTAAATGGAAATATTCCCCTAGGGTGTTTGAGGTAAGACAACAATAAACTCCACGGCGATATCAACCCACTTCTATGTAGGAATAGATTATGGCTGAAGAAAACTGGAGGTCCTTTAGTGCTTTTCCTTAACCTGCTAACATGTATAACACTAAGATACAAAATCAGCAACATCCTACCTCATACCTGGCCACTAGAACTACCAACTCACATCATAAAGCATCATGTTTGAACTAGGGTGAATAAACCACTAGGAATAGTGTTTATCCAACATCACAACTTTCCTCAATGACAACAGTACCATGAAGTGACCAATTAAACACAATACTCCCTCAGGAGATAACCAAAAATCACTAGGCATCTCACCACCATTTAATAACTACATTGACAGTTGGAAAAACTCATTGCTAGGATGATCCCACTGAATTAACCTTAGAAGGGAAGGTGTCAGCTGGACACTAGCCAAGAACACACCTCCATTGTGTTCCTTATTCCCCATGTACATCTGATCAAAAATCCCAATCAAAGTCCACTCATCAATGGACTCTTTAAATGCTTAAACTATGAATTTCCTGCTCAAGTCATACACAACCACATTTCCTTTTCCTAGGGTATAAACTATATAATAAACAAAACCATGAAGATACTCAACCAAACAACATTGTCTCAAATTTAGATCTTTCTGGGAGAAATTGTAGGAAAATATATTATGATTAGAATAAACCATAAATGTCTCCACAAAAATTTAATGGGGCCATGTCTTCAGGGCATGCATCACTACTGCTAATTCCAATTCATGAGTTTAGTAATTATTTTCACATTGTCAGAGTTGGAGATAACCATAAACCACCATGTGGTTATCCTATACCATCACAAACCCAAAACCCATACCAAAGGCATCACAATAGAAAATATATCCCTTTTTTGATTCTGAAAAGTTCAAAAAAGGGGTTGTGGTCAACCACCTCTTTATCTCCACAAAGGATGCCTGAGACACAAGGATCCATTTAAACTTCACCAATTTCTAAGTAGGTGTTTTCATGGAATAAGAAAGATGAGAAAAATTTATAAAAAACCACCAGAAATACCCTATCGGACCCAAAATTCCCATGATCTCAAAAACATTCCTCAGCTGGTACCACGACATCATTGAACTGATCTTATCAGGGTCTATCGAAACCCCTTGTTCTGAGATCACATGACCCAGAAACTTCACCTCCATAGTCTACGAGTTACACTTAGAAGAATTTGCATAGATGTGATATTCCTGAAGGGTTCCCAACATAATTCACAAATTCCTTTCATGCTTCTCCTTGGTCTCAAAATTGACCAGGATTTCATCCACAAATACCACGATAATAGAATCGAGGTACTGGTGAAACACCCTATTCATAGGAGCTATAAATACCATTTGATCATTTTTAAACTCAAAAGCCATGACAATTACTCAAAATGGTCATACCTTCTTCGAAAGACTTTTTTCGGAACATCTGCCTCTATAACAGTGACTTGGTGATACCTAAAATGAAAGTCAATCTTCAAAACCCCCCCTTCCCCCTTAAGCTGATTGAACATGAAATTAATATGGGGAAAAGGGTACTTATTATTGACTATTAACATATTCAAATTTTGTTAATTGATTCAAAACTGGAGATATCAATCATTTTTTTCGCAAATAGAAATGGGGCATCCCAAGGTGACATTCTCGGTTCAATGATCCTCTGGATTCCAAATTTTCCAATTTTACATTTAATTCCATCAACTCATTGGGGGTCATCCTCCTACATGAGTGATGACATCTAATAAACATGGTTTCCCAATTCTGGAAGTGGAGGTTGAGAACATCCTAACTGAGGATACAATCCACCTTGAAAAACTTGGGTACACCTATCAGGTTCTTCAAAACTCACTCATTGCCTATAACAATTGATTTTCACCTAAAAACACACCATCCTATCCATACCAAGGATCATGTCAAAGATGTTCATTCCCAAAACCATAAATCCCATTCTAACTAGATCCTTGACATAGTGAGTGCACAAGACGGACATCAAAAACTCTTCTCTTGCTTCTTACCAAGCATTGTTACCAAGTCCATCGAATACGACATAAGATTTGTTGGAAAATTTAACACATCCACAAGACCTGTAGAAATAAAAGAAATGGGGGAACCGGTATCAAATTCAACAATAACTAAATATTATTAAATAATAATAGTACCAAGAAATATCATAGGCCCTATATCTGATTCCACTAGTGCTAGTTCCACGACATGAATTTTCTCCATCTATGCCTAAGCTTCAGAAAAACCAATCCCCTATAGAACTAATGAGAACTGGCTCTATATAGAAGATGATTTATCCCCACTTCCATTACATCCAAACCAAAATTCCACCATCCTAAATGGTTCTAACCAATTTCACATCCATCTGGAAACCACAGATCCACCACCACATTGATATGGGCATGCTACCTTGAAAAATTATAACAAGTGACATATATTTTTGTACCGATGTTAAGGAATGGGTGTAGATAATCATGCATATCGCATGTTTCTTGACTTCCCATACTAATGTCCCATGAGTGACCTAGTATCAGAAGCCACAGATAATGACAACAGGGAATTATAGCCTGAACTACCACCACCCTTCATCCCCTACTCATCCTACTACCTCTTATTTTATGATGAACTCTAATTTCCCACTGTAGAGAGTGAACCATAGAAACTAGACTTTCCATTATGATAAATTTCTTCCACAATGGAATGATCAACCACCTCACCATAAGTTTTTATCTTGAATAAGAAAACAAAATATTGGATCTCAATCCCTAACCCCATCTCCAAAATTTAAGGCTTCAACTGCTCATTGGAAACAAACTCGAGTGTGTACCGAACTAACTCTCCAAAGTGTTTGATATACACAATAATGGTTTGTTTTCCCTAGCTAAACTCTAAAAATACCTGACACCTAGAAAAGGAAAAAATACCGAGAAAATAATTCTCATTGAAGAAAAACTTGATATCATTCCAACCCATCTTGTCGTGCTTCCCAACATTCACCATTGAGTCCCTCCACTTTTGAGTGGGACCTTCCAATAATAATGAATAACAAATTACTTTAACTTACTTAGGTGTATTATGAAACTAAAAAATCCATTAAATATTCTGAATAAACTCCTCAAATTCATGTTATTTTGTGCTGCCTTGGATAGAAAAAGGAATATTATTCAAGAACATGTGATATTTATCCTTTCTAGGATGTGGTTCAACCTCTCTAATCTAGGCAGGACCAGAGCTCGCTCTTTGACCCAATTCATAGACAGCCCAAACCACTGCTTCCACAAATATTTGATCAATTAGTGAGGGAAAACACTCTCCAAAAACATTCCATGGTTTCATATGAAGTCTTTGAGGAGGCATTTTTCTAAGATAAGTAATAACCGTAAGAAAAACCATCAATACAACAATTCTAAAAAATTATAGCAACAACAAAAAATAAAAACACTCCTATAATTAAAAACATAACCAAATTCACCATAATAACAATACTAACCAAATAAATCCACAGCCACCCAATGTCCATATACTGTCTGCAGCTTGTACACCTCACTTGGAATAGAATTCAACCCAAATCCCAACATCCACAATTAGAAAAATGGGTTACTGACACGTTTCAAAAACATGTAAATAGGGCCCAAAACCATGGCAACAACCCATGGCCACGGTTTTCTCCAATTGTGGGTGCTATCACCATGGCAGTAGGGTCTGACCTATGGGTATAGTTTTAACCATGGAAATAGGTGGCCTATTTCCACGGTTTTAGCTATGTCTATATCCCTAGAAAAATGTGGAAATAGGTGTCTTATTTCCATGGTTAAAACTATGGCTATAGCCTTAGAAAACTGTGGTAATAGACTAAAAATAATGTTTTCCTAGGTGAATTTGATCCCAACACCTTCCTTTCACGTTTTACTGACCTAACCACTACACCACTAAGGATTTTCTATCTATATATATATATAAAATATGTTATAGATATTTTTAAAAATCGTGGAAGTATCCTAAAGACCATGGAAATAGTTTTTCCCGCTGTTTTTTTGGCGAGAATTTGTTTCTCCCATGAAAGGGTGGGAGACCTTTCGCCATGGTTTTCAAAAACATGGATATAGCCCTTTGAAAAAAATTCATATAGCCACAGTTTTTAAAATTGTGGCTATAGGCCACATAACTTTCGCTATAGGTTTATTCTATAGCCACAATTTTAAAAACTCTGGCTATAGGCCATGAAAAATGACCTATAGCCATAGTTTTAGAACCGTGGCTATAGGCCACATCACTATGGTCCTAGCTACCTATCACTATGGTTTTAAAACTTGGGCTATAGGTTCGTGGTTGTAGCTTGTTTTTCTAGTATTGATCCCATGGTGACTCGAGTCTTGTCATGATGTCTGTTTTCTAGATACCCCACTTGCAACTAGTACCTAAATCTCCAAAAATCATAACTTCCGTCGATCTAGAATCTTCCCAAACAACCTGAACCAAAAAGGGAAAAACTTTTTATACAACATTTTTTCATGAACCAAGTCAGGGTTCCATCCATCCGGACACCAGGACCAATCCATGGCATGGAAAAAAGAGCATTCTGGAACCCCACAGGAATGTAACTAGTTCATGGGTGTCAAAAATACAGTTTGGGCATGATATCACACATTTATATAATAGTAAAGAAACAATAATAAATAAAAAACACATAAATGATATGAATAACCAAATTAGGTACACCAATTTTTCAAATTTAAGGAACTAAAAATTTATTCAAAAACAAAAATACTAAAATGGAATGTGAATAATAAAGTCATAACAAAATCCTCCATGAAACATATGGGTCAGAACCCTCAATCCACCACCACCAACACCTATAAGAAGTTGAATAGTAGCAACCCAATCCACCATCACCACCATGATATATCTTTCCTTTACTTGGATGATAAATAAAAAATTCAATATAAACCCAAAGATGTATATAAAGAATGACCCAAATACAAAAAGTATTCAACCCAAAAGATAATATTTCATGCTATAACATTAGAAGAAAAATCCAACACACACAATTCTATAAGAATATTTGAAACATTTCTAAGAATGAAATTTCAGGAAAAATTTCTCAAGAAACACTTTTCAAGGAAATAATTTTTCACAAATAAGAGTTCCTAAAATAAAAATACACACAAGGTCTATGTATATTGATGGCTATCACCCCATCATATGAGCATCATTTCATAAGATTTTCGCATGGGAAAACACCTATAGGTAACTATCACTAGTGGCTACCTATAAACCTCATACCTTAGTGCTCAAAATCTTCCAACTAAACTACCAACAATGTTCCTATGAATGAGATATTAGAGGGGATACTATCCCAATTGTCTAACGGTCTCCATATCATAAGCCAAAACCAATAGTCATCACATGAATTAGCCACTATAGGGGATACTATCCCAAGGTATAGTGGTCTTTGATCAAATAAAATGTTTATTTAGTGTTTTAATATTCAACCCTTCTTGGTGAATTTGTGGATTAACCACTTTTGAATCAACAGACATGCTAGTTCAAGTTCTCCCACTTAGATACTTGAGATTTCCTTTGTGGTCAAATTCCATTTTACATATCACATAATTTATCACTTTCATATACCCATGAAAATTGTCATGAAAACAAAAGTAAATCACCACTTTCACATTTTCACATTGATCCAACCATCAAAATCCACATGGAAACCACCATTTTCTATAAAATAACACTTTCTGTTTCACAAACACCAAAACAATTTGGAAATACATTTTTCAAAAATTTCACAAATAATCAAACCCATTTGGAAACAAAATAAGAATAATACATAGAGAATTCAATCATCTCAATGGGAGAGATCCCTTTCAAATTCATACTCGCATAAAAAACATTTTTATAACATTCTTCGCAACACTTTCAAAATTTAAATACACATTTAAGTGGAAAAATTAGAATCCAAAATGAAAAAAAACCAAATTATATTTGAAAATCAACTTTAAACACATTATCACCATTTAATCTCATTGAAATCACATTTCACAAATTTCACACAAGGCATAAAACATATTTAAGAAACACTATAATGAAGCAAATATAAAACATAACCACCTTACTTTGGAAAACATATTTTCATCACAAGTGATTCTCAAAACCGTTTCAAAGCATATTTCACACCACATAAATATTACCGAGAACACATTTAAAAAATCAAGAAGGAAATCCAAACTCATCTAAAAATCTAAAAGCATGGAACCACCTACCTCTCATATGTAAATAGCCAAAAACTATTGGAAAACTACAATTGCACCACCAAAAGATCCTATAAAGGAAATATAAAACAATGAACATCATGATTTCACCCAATAACACAAGATCAACCCCTCTTTAGGTCAAACAACCAGGTGGAAAATAAGATCCCAACAAGGAGGAAAGAAGAACTATAGAAATAGGGATCAATCAAAAAAAATGAGACTTACATGATGATTAATTGAAGCTCCCAAAACCGAACCACATAAATATTTATGTTCAATGGCTCAAAGAAGGATTGTAGGATTCTCATGTGGCTAAAAATTCCAATTATGGTGGATGAGAGGTGATTTAATATTAAATTTGAAAAGGGAAAGAAGGTAATTTTCCACTTTTTAATGACCTGGATAGGATGAAGGGTTAGAAAACATGATTTTACAAATAGTTTAGCAATCATGCATCCCTCACTATCCATGAGGAACAAGCCGCATGGTTAGTCCCAAATGTTTTCCAAACCTAGTGGTCACCACTATCCAGAATAAAAGTCTGTCGCATGGTTTCTTAGGGGAGGGCACATAGTTTCCCCAAACTGTGTTCCAATCATGCACCACCTAAAGTCAAGCCCAAAATCCCCGTTTTCACCAAAAACTAAAGGGACATCCAAGGATAATTTTAAGACAAAAAATAAACAAAATCATACCTCAAAAAAATCATGAATGTGAAATTCAAATTTAAGAACCTTGATTACTTGAATTTTTAATTCCCCACAAATATATCGTATGAAAATAATAATTTTATTTAATGTGTTTTTGAAGTGGAAATATAGTTTCACTTGATTTCTCATTCAACTTAAAGGATTTATCTTAATTATAATTCTATTAAAGATTCATTTTGATTAATTCCACATACTTTTTATTGTGTAAAATCTTAATTGGAATTCAAAAAATATGTTAAATGTTTTAAGAGATGTTTGGATTTAAAGTGGGTTTTCTCTCTTGTTTGGAAAACTGTTTATAAAATTTGTATGTTTCCAAAAATATAGTTATAGATATTTATATATTTCTATGAATATATATATATACATATATATATAATGGTTTTACACTTATTCATAGGTATATATATACTTTTTTGTAAAAATTCACATGATAATATGTGCATTTTTGTAACAGGATATATGTTTGTATATGTGTAAACCAATAAAAGGGTTACTTTCAACCATAATCTTGATACTCTTTTTGTTTTTGTAACTAAATTTAAAAAAGATATATTTTTTATTGTTTCAAAAATGTGTTTGAGAGTCCCATATGGAATTTTATAAATAATGATGTTTCACCATGATGATTTTGATATTTATTTATATATACCTTTAGAACTTTAAATTTTAACCCTTTTTCTTGATATAATTAAATGGGTTCTTTTAGAATGAATTTATATGAGATTAATTGAATGTGTTGATGTGATTTGACTCAAAGGAAAAAATAAATCACATGGAAACCCCATGTACTTAGGTGGGTAGACTAGGAAAAGTAAACTTGTCAAAGGTACCAGGTATATGGACTAACCAACATTGAAGGATCATGATACAACACTGGATAATCTAAATTGTGATGTGAGATGGTTGACAACTCATGCATGAGAATGGTTTTGTACATATGGTTTCATCACCAAGAGTACAAAAAGACTATGTCCTAACCATAGTATCCAATGGTTTCCCATTATGCTTAACCTATTTTTTATATTTTTTTATTTCTTTTAAAAATAATGACCCGAAATCCTAAAGGCCTTATATTTTTATTAATTTTTTGAAATCCCCTTTTTAATTGGGTTTATAAGGAACCTTTACATGACTTGTATTCCTACTAGGAGCATGGAATAATTACATGACCTCAAAGGTCCTAAGGACCTGATACCATAGAATAGCCCCTCCAAAGCGTAAATGATACATTTAGTCAGAACCCAACCATGAATTGATGAACATCTATAATTTCCCCATACATATATGCATGGTGCCTAGTACCGTGGTTAAATCCATTCCTTCTTAATCATCAAAATATGGCAGTTTCTTATTGAATCCCCACGGATCTGAACCAGTAGATGGAGGTCCACATTTCATTCATTGAAAAATTACCATGGACTAACTTTTATCACATGTTCGAGATAGCCATCCACCAAAGACCAACAACCATCATCACCAAAAAATTGAGAGCTCCACTTAACTTCACTGCAGAAATCACTGTTAACCAAGAGTCTCGACTTCCTTGATAATATCATCTAGCTTGAATGCTAATATGTCCCCACCGAAACTATGCCACCTAGGGCTACTACTATAATTCTATCATTGAACCACCACATTACCTTTAGACCATTAACATCCCCACCTAATAGGATCATCCATCAATAATACCCACACAACCGAATTAAAAAATATCCCACCAACATAAATATATTGGGGTTTCACTACGATTTGATTCTGGGCCTATATGCAGAATTATAGCGTAACTTACCACTAGGTCAGACCCTAACTGCATTTCCAAATAATTATATTTTTTAATTTAGGTTAAGTAAAATTATTCTTAAAAAATAGATATTTTCTTCTGTTTAATGTTTGAATTGAATTTTTTGTTGAAAATTCATGTCCCTCTATGATTTTAAAAAATATTTCCTTTAAAAATGGATAAAATTCTTTTATTTGTATTCTAAATAAAAATTGTATTAATCCCTATTTTTATAATTTATTTCAAACTATCATAAAAGGATATTTAATTTAATGAATCAAAGTAGTGTTTTGGTTTACTTTTCATGCATATAGAGATTAATTTCTCATTCCAATATTTATTATTTTAGTTATTGGTTCCATCTGCATACATGACCACTCTTTGAGAGTATATTAGTAGTGGATTGTGATTCATGGAGTCACATAAAGGTATATAATTTGTTAACATTATTTTAGTATTTTTATCTCATAATCCATGTATAATTTCTCTAAATTATGTTAATAAAATCTTGATATATATTCAGGAGTCTAGGAGTGAACTGGAGGTGGCTACAGTTTTGACTACTATCATAATCTATTAATATATTTATATTTATTATAGTATATTAGATTTGGATTTTATTTCTGAAATATGGATGGGTCATTCCCTTTATTCCATTATCATTAAATTCTATTAATTTGGAGATATTATTCCTACTTAGTATACATTGATGCTTGACACTAGTTTCCCAACCATGTGGATTTGGAATTCCCCCCAAGCCTTATCATATATCAGTTTTGGAATTTGATGAAGGGAAAGATTAAGTTGGTTCATGACACTTTCCTGACCAAAATCCCTTTCTCTAACTGATTTGGACTCAATCCAAACTTTTTGGTTTGAGGAGTGAGGTAAGGGTTTTAATGCCCCTTTCTCCTTTTTTTATATTTCATTACCTTGACTTTATTTTTAAAATTATCATCATTTGATACCATATTTATATTCTTAGGGTATTTCCATATTTGTTATCCATAAATGATGAATGATTATCCATGACCTCTCAGTATGCTCTTTTCATAAGTCGTTACTACATTAAAATATGTGTTTTTCTAAAACCATGTCTTTTCATTTCAATTTCCCTATTAATATTTTTTATAAAATAATTAATATTTAAGAGTAACCATAAAATATTACCTTTTTATGAGATAAATGTTTATATAGAACTCAAATATTTATTGGGTTTCTCATTATATGAAATTTTTAAAAAAATAATCAACATTGTGGTTTTATGTTACCTATGTGAATAATGATGTTTCCATAAACCTATTTCTTCCACAGATATTCTAAAAAACTGATTTTTTTGGATGAATATAAAATTAATATTAAAATAATTTCATTATAATGATATTGAAATTGTAATTTATCCATCATAATAATGAAATTAATGGTACACAATCGTAGACATTTTTAATCATAAAAAAATATTTTCAAGGAAGATTCTCTAAATGGCAACTATTTCATGACCCATTAATCTCCCTTGATTTTTGAATTATATGTAAATAATAGCTTGAAACTTATAGATCTGATGGAACCCATGTAAAATATATTTTACCATTAACATTGTATTGTAAAAAAATTTGATATAATAAATGGAAAATTCATGAGATGACTGACGTAAACAATACCAATTTAGTAAATCAATGGAACATGACAATAAATAAAATAAAAGGAATTGTAATAACAGAATTAACATAAGCGAGTTTATTACAAAATGAACTAGTTAATAAAATTTTATTATTTAAGAGAGTGCGGGATGTAGGAGGTTATTCTAGACCAGAGGTATGGGGATTTATCTTTCAAACCATTATAGTAAATGTTTTATAGTTTTCCTCTCAAAAATTTTTCCTATAAATTAATATTATTCATTTTCAGTTATAAATATCATTATATATTGTTATATTGTCTCCCAATTTCATTTTATATTTTACTTCAGTTTATTTATAAAATAATGAAAGCTGATACATTTCACATTCTCCGTGCAAGATAAACTTTACAAAAATGAGAAATAAATATCATTTTTTACATTTTTTTATGATCATATTTGTATACCTTATTCAATAATTTTGTTTACTAATATCTGACTTCATGATTTCATGGTTTTATAAATTAATTTCCATGCCCATGATTTTTCAGTTTTTCTATTTTTATTATTATAAAAAGGCTATTCATTCTTCTTTTACAATTTAATTTCCTAATGGTCTTATAATATTTTAGGTTTAGCGAAAATTTTCCTCTAAAAATGGAATTGGTTATCCTATTTTTAGAATTATTAAATTTTTATGGGTTAATTTAATATTTTGTAATTAAGGGTTGAAAATTAACTTTTTATATATTTTATAGTAAAATGAAATATCATATGTGTTTTATAGATGTTACGATTCATGGAAATTAAATATGATGATAGTTGAGATTGATATATCCCTCAAATTCATTTGGTAATGATTTATTTTTCTTAGAAATTATATTGGAGGTAGGAAAATAACTTATTACATTTTAAGGGTGATTGTGAAGGTGATTGTAAGAGTGATTATGAATATAATATACCAAGTAACCTTTACGGTTTCCCTATTTCCTTTTTTGCTTTAGTATGATATTATTTTATAGAACTCATTGAGAAAAAAAATTCTTTTAGGTTTCAAATTAATTTTATGTTCTTTTGAAATCTTAAAGTTTATTATTTTAAAGGAATACTATTTAAGGGTTTTAAAGAATTACAATTTCCTAACAGGTAATATTTTTTTCTATACTCCTTACTAAGATTTATATACTCGTCCTATGTTTTACAATGATTTTATAGGTTTTATTAATGATTGGGAATAATAATGAAGCCATTTATCATTTATGGGGATTTTTCTTGATTAAAGAAAATGTATCATTTTAGAAACATATTTTAAAAAAAGGCACGGTAAGAGAAAGTGTAGTTTTTTTATTATACTAGGTTTCTTGTTCCTCTAGATCTCTAGACATATAAGTCCATGTGAATGTATGTAATGAAATGATTTACATAAATCAAGTGATTATTAGTAGGTTAAGTTCAGATAATTTTATTTTCTTTCAAAGCTAGGTTTAGATACCTTTAGGGATTTGGATTTTGGTAAGGAAAAAAAGAAAGAAAATTTAGGGATTTTAAGGAGGTTTTTATATGGATAAAACAATGATTTTTTGTCATATTATCATGGTATATTTTTTATTATTAGAATTTATTCCAATATAATTAACCTCATCTATGTTTATTTTATAATGGTTTTCCACATGGGTAATAAGGAAAATAAAGTAGGAAGGTGACAAGAGGATAATAACATTCCATATTAACAAACTGAATTGGTTATAGTTAAAGTTGAGTAGTTCGTTTTTGTGTTTCATTAATTAACATAGATAGAAAATGCTGGTACTCATACGCAGGATTTTTCAGACTCTCAACATAATATTATGTAAAAAGTGGATCATTTAATGCTATAACATCCTCCAAAATTTAGTGAAACATCAAAACCAATGATATTTGAAGGGTGGGCAAATGATTTTTTAAGTATATTTGGAGCTTTGTGATGTTTGGATGTAACAAACCAGCCCAGTTCAACCTGACACATCACCTGAGTAGGCTCACCATTAGGTAGAGAGCAACAAAATAACGAAAACAAGTCCCATGTATAAATAAAAATCAAACAGATTACAAAGAGGAATAAGATAATACATCCATGATACATTTAACATCAATAATAATGGTCTTAACATAAATGTAAAATTGTGCAATCTATAATCTGAACCCCCTTATGACCATCCATCACCATCAAATTATCTCACTACAGAGGGACTAATAACTAATAAAATATAGTGTACTACACAATGCCCTTCCCATTACCCAGGTCCTATAAATCACATCTAAAAATTATAAAATTTAAAAGTATGGTGTGAGAATAAAGAAAACTATAATTTCACTACAAAATATATACAAATACTAATAAAATGAAATTGTTGGATCTAGCATTAATATTAAACAAGTTTACAAAATAGTTTCCAAAAAAATTTGAAAAACATTCATTTATTCCCCCATAAAATAATTCCATATTCATAAAAAACAAGGAATATTACAAGTACATGAAATAAAGCATGATAGTATAAGAATAACCAACCATGGGTACACCATAAAATAAAAAAGTAATAAGCCAACCCTGAAAAATATCATCATGTGTAAAACAAATCATAACTGAAAAAGAACAAATTTTTGGTTATATCATATGGGAATACATACATAGAAATATAAATAAAGATTATTCCATGAATCAATTGAATCCAACTGATATCAGTTCCTATCAAAATTTGTTGATATTAGACCTTTAGTGGTATTACACACACTAAAGTGACAAGTCCAATTCCCAATGCACCCAAGGTTCTTAATTTGTTATCTATTCCAAAAATAACTTGAAAAACCATGCTCACTATAATAATTTCACTATAATGAATTTCTACTTACATGCTTGAAAATTCATTTTTAAATTCAAATTCACCATTACAGAATTTCAAATAACACAAATTGTTCATAAAAATGTTTTTAAATGAAGACCCCTTTATAAACATATATTTGAAGAAAAAAATCCACCTTGATATGATATCCATATTTTATCATAATCCAAAACAAAGTTAATTTTACAAGAACATAAAATAATTCATTATTTACAACCTTTTTATAAAGTCACCTACCACATGAATAGAGGAAAAATATTCTCCTTTAAAAATGAAGATTAAAAATGAGTGTATCAAGTCCTAATGAAATAAAATCCCTAAAAAAATAACATAAAGGCATTTTAAAACTACATATATCTAACATCCCTATAAGAATTTGGTTCTAATGAGGCAAGGGAAGAAGATAACTAGTGAGGATCTAAGAAATTGAGAGAAGACTAGATAAAAAACATTGCATTACTTGAAGTGATCCCTCAATAATGAATAAACCCCATTAATAATCCAATGGGAAAACCCTCTATAGTTCTAGGGATGGTTTTTCTAAATCAAATTGAAGATTAGGGGGTGATTTCAAATAAATTTATCAAGGTAAATGTGGTTATTTCCAAATTTTTAGTGGTTCAGATCAGGGAACATAGTTAGGCCACACAGTTAGAAAAACAATGAACCAACCATTCATGGACTCTTACTTTCGAAAAATTTGGCACACAATTTCCTAGAGATGAGCTAAATGGTTTGGAAAACCATTCTCAAGTAATACGACCCCCTTGGAAGACCACCCAGACACACTCATAGTTTCATTGGAGAGTCACACAGTTTATCTAACCATGATCAAAACATGAAATATTCCATTGAAACCTCACAAATCCATAACACATGGTTATAATACGGTTAGACTAGCCATTCCCTTAAACCATGAACCTGTCCATTTCCCTCCAAAAGTCAATATTTCAACCTCAGATTCCCAGAATCCTCTAGAACGACCCAAGGGATAATCCATGTCCAAAATAAATCATACTTGTGACCCAAAGGGCATCACAATTCTCTCCACAATGAAAGAACATTATACTTAGAAAGTGAAAAAAAATATAAAATTATAGAAATATAAGGCCAATACTACCTCATCAATGAGCCCTAATCCCACATCTCATTTTTATCCCATTTTCACTACCAAAGTACACAGACCAGAGGAATTGTTTTATCAAGTAGTACCTTTTCTCAATGATACATAATCAAAATGGGTTTCTCAACCAATATTCTGTTGAGACAGAGATCAATATATTCCTATTCAATCACATGGTAAGGGTTCAGTTGATAACTCTAATGATGGGAAAACATAAAACAGTGCAAGCTTACCCTACATACCCAACTGACGATATCCCAAGAAAGGTGAATCTCGAAAGAAGACCTTATCACTAACATCAAACTCTAGTGTCTAACGATGATGATTCACATTAGATTGTTGATGACTTTTTTATTTTACCAACCACTTCTAGATAAACTAATCTATTTTCTTTTTTTACTGAATAAGTGTTCGTCTAACCAAGGACCACTCTCCAAACTCCACCCATTATATGGGATATCTATATGGAAGCCTATAAAACACTTTTATGGGTACCACATTAATAAAATCCTGAGAGCTATTATATTAGGTAAATTTAGCCAATGGAAGATGCTTTTCCCAGGATCCACCAAATTCAAGAACACAAGTTTAGAGTGAATACTTAGGATTATGGATAATTATCTCTATCATCCCATACATTTGTGGATGATATTTAATTATTAATTTCAATTGGGAACCCATCTCCTCTTGTAAACCATTGAAAACCCTAATTATAAACCATAGGTCCTTGTCATAAATAATCAAAAATGGTACCCCATGGAATCTCAAAACCTATCAGACCAAAAAAAATGCCCAATGTGGTCTATATTTGTTATCTTATTGAAAGGGAGGAAATCTCCCTATTTCATAAGTAAATCAATAATCACCCAAATCATATCCTTTCCACTATGACTCAGTGGTAAAACAATGATAAATTACATGTAAATATCATCACAATTCCATACTAGAATGGGAAACAGTTGTAATAAACGAGAAAGTCTCTAGTATTTCACCTTAATCCTCAGAAAAGTAAGGAATTGTGACACAAAATATGAAATTGAAAATGTCATCCTAATCAACTAATACCAATATCTCTTATCATTATACATCTTGGTATTCTTATTGTTTATAGGCTTGCAATATTTAATTCCATTGACCATTAATTCCAACCTTAGAGATACATGAATAACCAACCTACCTCAAAAACACAAATCACTAAAAGGATACCTAGACCAATCACTTGTCTTATCCCAAAAATTTAATATTTTACTATAGTGATATAAATTAATATCTAATATATGGTTTATCCGAACCCAATCATCAAACAATGATTAATCCTCCATCAAGGATAAAAACACATATCCACCATCCTCTTCAAATTTCAAGATAATATTAGTAAAAAACTCATCAAATGTTATTCCTTTTATTATTCCAACTTGTCTTTAGTCAGTACATTCCTACTCAACATGTTAGTGAAAACATTCCCTTTCCCTAGAGTATAGAAAATATCAAAATTCAAAATCTAAAGATAATCCGTCTAGTTTCTCTTTCACAATTTTATATCCCATTGAGTAAAAATATAATTTAGTATTTTATGATTATAATATTCTGTGAACCTACCCCCCAAAGAGGTAGTGATTTGAATTTTTGAGATCATGCATAAAAGTTTCTAACTTAAGATCATGGGTAGGATAGTTTTTCTCAGGACATTGTGAATTGAGAGAGGCATAGGCCACCACCTACTTACTCTACATTAAGAAACACCCCAATATTGTACTAGATGAATTGAATAATACATTATAACCTGAACCTAGTTCTATAATAATTAGAACTAGAGCCATGGTCACCCTTGCCTTTAGTTTCTCAGAATATATTTTTCATTTTTCATTCCACTCAAACTTAACACCCTTTTGGGTAGATGTTGTCAAATGAGATTCATGTTTGAAAAAGTCCTGAAGAAACCACATGTAAGAACTATCCAAACTAAATAATATCCAAATCCAATATACATTCTGGGCTTCTCCCATGATATTACCACCTGGATATTTTTATGATTCATTGATATGTCCCTCTTAAATATTACATGACCTAGAAACTTCACTTTTTGGATCCATAATTTATACTTATAAATATTACAATACATGATATGATATATAAATATACTAAGGATGATATCCAAATAATCATGGTTCTCCTCCTCTAGCCTGGAGTACACCAAAATATTATCTACAAAAAAACTGTGAAATAGTCCAAGAATTGATGAAATATTTAGTTCATCAATGACATAAATACTATAAGAAAATTTATGGGAATGAGTGGTATAATTTGAACCTCAAAATTCTCATACCTGCTCCTAAAGATTGTCTTAGAAATATCCTATTCACAAAATATTAACTTTTGGTACCCATATTGAAGGTTATCGTAGAAAACTAATGATCCACTCTAGGTTGATCAGAGAGATCATCCATTCTTGGTGGGGGTGATTTTTATTAATTGTCAATTTATTTATCTATATATAATAAATGAAAAGTATGAGGCTTCCATCTACCTTATTGGTAAAAAGGGTAGGCAAAGACCAAGCTGACATACTAGGACAGATAAATCAATTTGCCTCATGGTTTTCAAGAAGGTATTTTAGTTATATTTAATTAGTGGGTTCCATGTGATATGATGGCATAGAAATGGGAATAATACAAGGGATCCGATCAATAGTAAACATGACCTCTCTCTATGAAGGTAACCTAGAAAAATCATAGGGAAATACCTCAAGGTATGCACTCACCACTGTATGAAGTAGACTACTCATACAATATTCAATGATATCAAGGAATATCTATGATAACTAGAATTAGATCACTCTAGCATAAGAAAAATAGGCTCGACTCTCCCAAATATAGAATCCAACTCACATTGAAAATATGAGAGACTCGACCAGGATATAGAAACTAAAATATATGAAAATAATAGTCAATATGAGCCTTAACACTGATCATCCAATGTATTCCAATAATTTGGTTGATGATATCAAGGTTAAGAACTAATAAATACCACACCACTTCAAATTCATCTATCAACACCCGACATGCGGGACATCTGAAACCTTGTTTTGAACTCTTTCGAAAAGAAATGTAAGGATCTAATAGTAATGACTTAAGTTCCAAATTAAATCCCAAAATGTTAATTAAAATTGATGAAATAAAAAAATTAGGACCTTTTATATTAGACAAATCTAGAACCATAGTGGAATAAATAAAAATTGTACCTCTAATAGTGGTTATCCATCTCTCAGATTCCCCTAGAACATAATCAACTATATTATGATATATGATCTCAACCCCCCCCCCCCCACCAACCCCTGAGGCTTCTTAGCCATATGAAAATCCCAATCAACACAAGGATATGACCCAACACCCCTAGAAGTATCAGAAAAAACCTAATAACTCATTATGAGAGTGGATCCATCCTTACTTCCTTGGGATATCCTTCCCCAAAAAATCCTGAGAATAACAGACTATCCACAATAATGAAAAATTCAAGGAACATCCATAAATTTTGTTAGTGTATATCCATGTCATCCACGATAATTTAAAACAACCAGCATCTATCTTGATGAATCCTCTAGAATTGATCCTAATAAAAATGAATGCCATTATTTTTCCTCTCATGAATAGTTGATACACCATAGATAATAGCTACAGCAACTGAAGCTCTACCTAAATATGTTTATCCAGTTATGTCTACTTCAGCCTTTGCTTCTTTGTTGACAACATTCATAAAGTTCATATGGAATTAGATAATCAACATAAACTAAATATCTTTTATCTAAACCATCTCAATCATTAAATATTTAATATATTTATTAGTATCGATCTCAGGATTTATGTGAACCAACTCAGAAAAATGTGTAGAATACTCCAAATTTGTACAATCCCCCTATTATAAGGTAATAAATTCATTGGTCTTCACCACATGAAATTTTTCAGGAATTAGAACTTTTATATAAAGAAACCATCCCCAATAACAATGGATAACTAGTCACCTTAGAAAATAGACATTTGAAACTAGTAGATTGGGTCCTCGTGATCTTAGATTCATAAAAAACAACATCAAGCCCTATAGAACCCCTTATATATAGAATCAACAATCCAAATGGGTTTCAATGAGGCAAGGGGATAAGATTTATAGTGGGTATCGAATAAGTTGATAGAATAATGGATTAAAATGGAACATACAATGAAAAAATTCATCAAAAAATAAGAAAAGTTATCTAAAACCAAAGAGAGCAGCCTCTAGAGCACTAGGGATGTTTTATTTCATGAAAATGAATATTATTTGGTGATTAAACAATAAAATTTTCTTGGTAAAAGAGTTAATGTCCAAATTTTATAGTTTTCGGTTGGTGTGCATAGCTAGGAAACATGGTTAGAAAAATCATTAACTAACCCTGTGTAGAATTTATCTCCTGAAAAATTGGTTGCATTGTTTCATAAAGATGATCTTGAAAATATGGTAAAACATTTCTCAATCCATGTGAAACCCATGGAATAACACCTAGAAACCCACACAGTTTCCTTGGAAATCCACAAAGTTGACTAATTGTTCTCAAATCGGGTAAAACACCACTAGAACCTCACTGAACCATTCCATATGGTTCTTACTTGGTTAGACTAACCGTGTTCCTAAATCATTTAATTGGCCTATTTCCTCAAAAAAAACTTGTTTTCAACCTCCTTATCTTGGAAACCTCTAGAAAAAACCCCAAGGATAAACCATGCACAAACTAAAGCATACATGTGACTCAGAGGGAATCATTCAGATCATCAGAAGGTAACTCTTAATTTTTATCATCTTGATCGTGAAGTTGATCAATGGTGGTATCTAATAAATAATATCAAGAAGAATGATGATATTCATACCTAGGGCTGGAAGGTACTTAAATATATTTTCCTAGAAAAAATATTATCTTAAAGTGAGTTGAATTATAATGTAAAGTAAACTTCTGTAATTAAAAAAAATGCAAGAGGACTCCATTGATTCTTATGGAGAAAATTCTAATATTTTGGAATGGTATGAACTGAATTTTGTTTTTGAACCATGAAAGTAAAATTGATATATTTTACTCATATTGGAAACCATTTTAATTAAGTACATTAGTAAATCCATAATTTGGATGTTATGAGGAAATTTTATAAGATGCTAAAAAGGATGAGATGAAGTTTTTGGATTCTTTTAGTTCTTAGATAATTACATTTAACAAGTGATCATGATGGAAAATCCTGAAAGAAACCAACAAAAAAATTATGGTGGTAAAAAAATTCAATTTCCCTCATGTCCTAAATGTGATAAAAAGAATCCAAGGGAGTGTATTATGAGATCTATAATGTGTTATTAATGAGGTAATATTGGACATATGGATCCTGATTTTAAATAAATGAGTGATAATCAGAATAATAATAGTTGGCAGATAGTGAAAGTTTTTATTGAAACGAGATGACCCAATATGAAACTATGTTTTCAAAGATTATCCAAAAAGTTTGAAATTATCAAGATCATAAGAATAATGGTGTGATGAATTCATTTTCTATAATGATTACACATATTGATCTATGAAATGAAGTAGTTTCAAGTACTTTATTTTTTACTCAAATTAATCTAATGTGTTTTTTGACTCTAGAGACACACATTCTTCTAATTCTAGTAAATTTTCTAGTAATATTAAAATATATTCTCATAAAATATATAATAAACATTTTGTGAAAACTCTTTGTGGAGGTATTAAAGTAAAAAGGATTTATATAAATATTTATATAATTATATATGGTGTTTTTTTCCAATAAAATCATGTTTTTACCTATACTAGGGTTTGTTTTTATTTTGGGTATGCATTGGGTTCTAAGTTATCATTAAAAGATAGATTACAAATAAAAGTAAGTTATATGTAATTTTTTGAATTAGTTTCTATTTATATACAAATATGAGTTCATAACAGTGATAGAATATTAAGAAGATGAGAAATTGAAAAAATTTATAGGTGAAGGTGATCTTTTCCATAACATTAAAAAATGAAATTGTCCATTTAATGATAATATAGTAGTAAATGAGTATTTGGATGTATTTTTTTATGATTTTACTAGTGTTATTCATGTCTGGAATGATGAATTTATTATTGAATTTATTCTTGATGCTAATCCTATTTTAAAACCCACTTATCAAATGGAACTAGTAGAGTTATTGGAATTGAATAGAAAATTACATGAATTAATTAACAATGGTTTGATTCCCTAAGGTTGTGTTGACAAGTGGGGTGAATTTAAGGTCTTTTTTTATGAATTCTTCTCTTTTCAATTTCAACCTCTTAAACTAGTAAAATTTATTGGTCCACTCAATAATTTCTCCCACCATAGACTCATGTACATTAATAATGGAGAAATCATTGTACATAATATTTACATACATTGACTAGAATAGTCTACTCTTTTACATAAATAGTAATCTACCCAATCATGGATTCTTCAAATGTCATCAAAAATCATCTACTATAAGAGATAGTATAGTCCCTTTAATATGAATTGTACTATGTTCCAATGGATTCTATAATCCACTTGAATAAATAATTAATCCTATATAAATGATAATCTAGAAAATAAATTCTTCTGAATTTCTCCTGGTGTATTCTACACCACTTTATAACAATCCTACTTCATGGGCAGATGGATTACAAGATCTACATGTGTATTATTCTTCAACTCTTGTACACCTATGACTTCTTTAGGATATAGACATATAACTTTATCAAAACATTAGTTTTTTAAATTAATTATTTCTTATCATCACAACAAATACTCAAGAATAAAAATCATATTCTTACTCAAATGACTTTCATATTTGAACTCCTTGTCTCTCCTTGATATAGGTGTGCATTTGGATCTCAATATATCTCACATTTTTTGTTCACAAGTTCACAATATTCTAAATATTTTTTTTATTCAGAACCTAAACAATTTGTACCCGTGGTAAATTTTCTGAATATTTAACTTCCATTGTAACATTAAAATTTCCTCAATCTTAAATAAGCACGATATTATTATTCACATAGATAAGCAAATATCAAATTTATTTCTCATTAAAAAACCCTAGTTAAATCATTCATTCAAATTAATTTAAGACTTAGAATATTTCCATATTCTCTATATGATATAAAAATATATAATCTTTAATTCACTTGAAATCCACAGCTTCAAATTCATTGAAAAACCTCTATATTCACGAATGTATACATTGTGACGTTACTATTTTCTTCTATGTCATAGAACATATCTATGTATTTTTGATTTTATATTTTGTATGAATTTAAACACATATGATCAAGTTCTAAGATATAAATTCGTATCCTCTCCCAAAGTATTATAATGAGCTAACATTTTGGTCATATAATCCAATGACTTAGGATCAAGTTATATGAAAATAAATATTGCACTATATCTCCAAGTGTTACGATGACTAAAAAGTCATATTGTCATGAACTAATCATAAATTAGTTTGATCATAAGTCTTAAAATCCAACAATATATGATTTAGATTCATATGATATTATATTTATAAAGGGCGTAAAATATTATGATCTGACTGAAGCAATATGGTTCTTCTGAAAGACTTATAATCTGGACAAGAAACAGAATACTTAATATTATTCTTATTTTTTACTTTCAAACACAAAATACAATTATACATATTTCATATTATTCTTATGTATCCTTTATAACTTTCTTGTTAACCATATGTATTCCATGGTTCATCAGAGTTACCTTTATGTAGTCTTCAGTCTTTTTGTGTTACCTCGACATAGCTCGTGTACTTATTTTATAGAGGTAAAGAAACATGAATATAACCTTTATATAATGTCTGATATATCTATATACATGTATACATATAGCAGATACATGTATTTACCATTAAATAAGTATTTTAATTCATATTTTACCTTTAATTAAGTGACAAATTCAACTCAAAATCATCTCAAGAATTTCGTTATCGGTATCAATGCCTTCCAACTTCCATTAACAATTTTACACAGTATTCCATTACCCATCTACTACTATATTTTTATAAAATATATTTGAAATGATCATCACAATTTATTTGAACTTTTCTTGAACCTCTCTAAATGAATTCTTAAATCTGTATAATTTAATCTTCTTTATCAATTGAGAATGATATCAAATGATTAAACTTATAAACTTGGATTCATTATCAAATATTTAATCCCATACCCTCTCATGAATCCATGAAAATACTCTAAGAATCTCCATGAAAAGACTTCCAAAAATACAAATTTACCTATTGACAAAAATGAAATTCTTACTTGAGCGCTTCAATCACCCCCCTACTTGAATTTTTTATTAATACCAAATTATGCATTGTAAATATATGTATCTATATGGATTCATTATTTTCCCCCTTATTTAAAACAAATTAAAAGGAAAATATATGATTTATTTTCTCACCACTTCTTTACATTCCATAAAAACATATTCTTCTCCTTATTAAACTACTTGTGAGGAATGGTTAACACCATAAGATTTTCTTTGCAAAGAGCCTTTAGTTAGTCCACTATAAGTCTAATTGTGATATACTAGAGTAGAAAACAATTAGTATATAAAAAATGTTTTTGATGATATATATAAACAACCATACATGTTATGTCATTATCATAAATCATTATAGGGGTTTCTCATATAGATTCTTTATGAAATACATTCTATCCTACATACATCTCAACAAATATATCTAAACTTTATTGTTCAAAGAAAATAAATAACATTTTTTCCCATATTTTCATCAACCAACACCCCTCTAAAAACATGTTTGATATAAATAAATATAAGCATTAAAATTTTGATTGGCATAATTTTTTCAGTTCAGTATATTTATAATATTTTTATAGATTTACTATAAATGAAAAAAATGGAATCTTCTCCTTATATTTTCTCTCCCTTAAGGGATTCCATATCTTTCTCTATATTATGGTAGTGAATAAACTCCCTAAATAATGATATATTTATCATAATATGTGTAAATCCATCAGCATTCTCCATTAATTACATGTATGTTGGATAAAAATATAAAATAGTTAGAATAAAAAGAAATATTTGTGTTTTTTTGTAAGAAATATTCAAGCTTAGATTTCTCTCTTAACCCACACTTTTTGTTTCTTCAATTACCATTAAATTTATTATTTATAACTACCTCAATAGTTTGTTGTGTAAATTTATTTTCTTGAGTTTAATTCTTGTGTAAAGATGTTTTCTTCACCTTATAAGTCAATAAAACTTCATCTTTTAATTTCTAAAACATCCTCTTCTTGCACTCTTTTTGGACAAGTAGTATTGTCATGCAATTATTTTAGCAATACCGAGACTATATACACATTTTATACAATTTTTCCTGTATTTTATAATCTATAATAGATAATGAATTATCATAAATTCTAACATATTCATGTGTAATCACATTTTTTATTTAGTATCAGCATTCATATCCATGATATCCATTTTTTAGCCATGTAAAATTGGTCCAAAATGACTATCTAGAATTATATTTTTCTTTTCTCATATTTCATGGGATTTTCATTGAATGAAATATTAAAAACCTCAGTTTCAAACATTAATTTTTGAATTTCATTCCATTTCTCTTAATAGGGATGTTTTCCAAGTAAACAGACCATGCACACCTCATCTTTATAACCACTTTATCAAACACTACCACATATTTATTCTAAATACTAAAATATGTTCATAGTGGATAAATTTTGTGAGGTTTTGGTGATAACACATTTAGTATAAAAAAAATTCACTTATTCACTAAATCCCCACCTTGGTTCTTTATACTATTTAAAAAAACATATTGAACCAATAATTATAGGATCTATGTCCTTACCTTCCATAGTACAAGAAAAACATTTAAAACTAGATCTTTTTTGACAAGTAATGTATCCAAAAAAATTATATTGTTGTACTACTACAACATTAGCCTTATTTTTCATAGGGGATAGTGATTTACTTATCATGTCATTACCTTCCTTTGATTGGATACATTCCCTCTCAATATCCATTTTATTCCATATCGGGTCTTCTATTCTTTCTTCTTATACACTATTAGAGATAATTGATTTAAATTTTGAAAGATAAGGTGTAGATTTATCTTACCTATTAGAACATCAATGTTCACTAGATTAATAAGATTATCCTTTAATATCTGTAGAATTGGTGAATTATTCTTTTACATTGTTCAGATAATTTTGAAAAACAAGGCATATTGATTGGGTATCAACTTTTTCTTCTTCCCTTTAATATAACATATCCTCAAGATTACTGATAATCATCTCCTATTTACCTTCTTTAAGATTTTGTTTCTTGATATCATCAACATAGGATACCATTTTTCTAACCAACTCAACTTTTTTCACCTTAAAAAGTTTCCTCTTTATTTCTTGAGCTACATAATCTACTCAAGACAAGATTTTAACTTTCATTTAAACTCCAACTAAATTTATTTTTTTATTCTCCGTCATCATTACTTATTAATAAAAAAAATCTCTCAAGATGAGAAAAGATATTAAATTAATCATCTAGAATGCTAGATGATCCAATATTTTATTTCTTTTTAATAATACTTCCTCTTTTTCTACTATAATTATTCATCTTATTATTACACTTTTTTCTATTTTTATGAATTCTCATCTTCTTAATATTATTCAGATTTTCCAACCTACTTATTTGGGAAATATTTTACAGTATGAAAAATGTCATCACAATGAAAAAAAAGTAGTGATTGATTTCCATTTACATTCCATTTTACCTTCTTGAATATCTTTTATAGAAGAATAATATTTAACAAAAGTCTATTTCACCCTCATCATCATCTGATTCACATTCTCTTGAAACATTATCATCTTTTTTTCCTTCTATCTTGGATTTGATGGCCATTTAATCCTTTTATTTCTTCAAGAAGGATGATTATTTTCTGGTAACTTATTAAATGGGCATATAATGTATCTCATAAACTATAAAATATTCAATATTTTCTAGGGCTAATAGTTTGGGATCGAACTGATCTATAGAATTACTCATCATTTTTTAACAATTATAGAATCTAATAGATTTTTACCAAAACACCGTATGTCACTCATAATCTTATTTACCCTTGTAAAGGGGTCTTAAATTATATCATCACATTCCATATTTATGTCTTCAAATCTTTCCCTCTAGAGTGATGTTTTTCTTCCTTAGATTTGAAATTTTCTCCACAAATGCTATATAATTTTTCCGAAATATCTTTTGCAGTCTAAAGTCTAATATCCATTTTGTATGCATTTTATAAAAGAGAATTCAATATATAATTTTATTCTTTTACATAATTCTCTAAATTTATCTTGTCAGAAAGTGTCATCTAAATTCCATCAATAATAGTTGTAAAACCAATTATAGTAGTATCTCTCACTTCTAGGAAAAAACATATATGCTAGGGAAATATGTTATTCATCAAGCTATGATAGTTCTTTCCATATAATTTAGGAGTACCTCATATATTCACAAAAATCAACAACTTCAAATTCTTGCATCTTTGGAGGGAACGTAGACCTTTTCTCTTATACAAATTGTGATACTCTAGGGTTGGATTGACCACAAAGAGGGTGAATTAGTGGTTTTTTATGAATTCCCCCAATTTAAATTAAACTTATTAAAAATATTAAAATTATTGATCCAATAAATATTTTATCATATCCTCACCTCATGTATAGTAGTAAAAGAGAACACACAACACGTAATATTTATAAGGTTTGGCCAGAATAGCATACTCTTTTCCATTATTGGTTATCCCCTCCCCCCCACACACAATCATGGATTATTACACTGTTTTCTTCAATCACATATAATAAGTGATTGTCCAGTCCCTTTGACAAAAATTCCAATTTTTTCCAAAGAATTCAAAAATTCACTTGAAGAAACAAAAATTCCCCTATAAAAGTTGATCCAACAAATAAGGACCTCTTACATTCTCCCGGTGTACTCTACACCTCTTGGTAGTGGTCCCAATCCATGACAATATGGATTAGAATATTCATATGTGTATAATTTTTAATGTCTTTCACACCGTGGCCTTATTTAAGACATGTACATCAAAATTTACCAACAATATTGTTATTTAGAATAATTAGTTCTCCTTAACACATCAAATACACAAGAAAAATAGAATTCTTCTTATTTGAATGAATATGGGATATAATCTCTTTCTCACTCCTTGAAATAGATGTATATCAAGCTCTAAAAAACATCTCAAACTTTTTCTTCACGATTTAAGAATATTATCAATATCTTTCTTATTCAATTCCTTCATAGTTTATGCCCACAAAAAAATCATGTGAATATTTAATTTTCATTTGAACATGGAAACATCCTCGATCTCCAGAAGGTGTGATTTTACCTTTCAAATAAATTAGCTGATATTTGATTTATTTCTCATTCAAAATCCCTAATAAATGTATTATTTTCCTCAAAGAATCAAAATATTTCCATATTCTTCGTGCACTATAAATATATCTCATCTTTAATTCCCATAAATTCCACAACTTTAAATTCTTTGAAAACCCTCCATGTGCATGAATACATGAACTCTAGTGTAAATATTTTCTTCTATAACATAGAAAATATAAAAAAATGATTTTCTGTTAAATATGAATTTAAAGTCATATGATCAAGTCATGTGATCCAAATTTTTGTGTTCCCTCAAAGTCTTATGATGATGGAAACGTCATATGATCAAGGTCATGTGATCTAAAGACTTATAATCACATCGAACACTCAATTCATATGAAGAAAGTTTGAATGATGAATCTATAATTCTTATGATTATCAAAAATTCATTTGATCATGACCTACTCTTAATGTTATATTATCATAAGTCTTTTGATACAAAGTTATATGATGTAGTGTTATACAGTCATCAGAGACATATGAAGAGTGAATTCTTAGGATCCAAAAAAATCCATATGATTATTCTTAATGACTTATGATCTGAATAATAACCAAAATACTTCATGTTAATATTATTATTCAACTTTCAACTTAATATACCTCTATGAAACTTTCATATTACCCTTATATATCCTTTAAAACCTTCATATTACCTTTATGATGAGAAACATGGCATGCATATGCATTGATGAGTCGAGAGCGATCGTGACATGGAGGTTAGAAGGTGCATAAATGAACATGAATTGTTTCATGGTATTGTTGGACAATTTAAAGTGGAATAATTAGGAGAATGAAAGTGGATAGGCATGGACATACATTAAAAATACAAGGGGAGGCCCAACATGCATGCTTGGGGCAGAAAATGGGCCTTTAATCACACTTACTAAAGTATAAAAGTGATCCTAAATGGCCCACCAAAATGTTTTGAAGATTATTAATCCACTTGCATGAAGGAAATCTCCAAATTCAAAAAGTGTTGGTCCCCTTTTCTCCAAAATCATGGTAAGAATCATCCAAGTCTTTGAGGTGGTTCCAAAAAGTTTTCTTTGGAGATATCTTGTCCTCTAAACCCATGGACATGCATAACCAAAGTAAATTTCGTGGGATATATTTTAAAATTTTGTGGGATAGGTATTTTGACATATATTACTCTCATTTGACTATAAATAGACACCAAATTTTACTCATTGAAACTTTATTTATAATTTGAGAGTTTCTAGAATTAATATTCTTGTGTTTCTTGTGTTCTTGAATGAATGTAAGTAAATATTATCAATGGAGTGATCAACCTTTGGGGCACATTTTCATTAGGGTTATAATGGTAAATTCTCCTTGGGGTCCTAATTGATCATCCCCTTCCCCCTTTAATTTATTTTTCATTACTTTCCTTATTTTCAATTCTTCCAATTCCTTCATTTCTATTTCTACATCTTCGCCAATGGATACTACATTTCCATACAGTATCATATCATTTGGTATCAGAGGTCCACAATGGAAACGAGATTCTTTAATTTTTTCTATTTCCCCCATCTTATTCTTCTTCTTCTTTCATTTTCATCTATAACCAATTATTACCACAACTTTCTTTTTCATTTTTGTCTACATTTTCTTTGAGTTTCTGGATGTATCATATGTCATTTTAATAGTTCAGAATATCATTGTTCTTCTCGATTTAGAAACACTGAAATCTGATGCATATATTTGGAGATATATAAAAATAAATTCATTATATAGATTAACTTTTTTTGAAATCTAAAAATCTCCAAGAAGGAATTCCAATCGATTTTAATGCTTTCATTTGAAAGATATTGACTTATAAAAATTCCATAAATTCCAGAAATTCCATCCCTCATCCTTTTGGAATATTGTTTATTGGATTTTTGCTTTTCATATTTTTTAATCCATGCACTAACATCAAATATTTTTACACTCTCTCTTGGTTTAATTATTTTAAAAAAAAAAGAAGCAAAAAAATGAAAAAAAATGAAAAAAAGCAACAAAAGCAACAAAACCAAACAAAAAATGCTGTTGAAATTCATTGAACATTGTGTTGGAGATTTATCACAAATTCAATGGATTTATACTCCAATATTTATATTCCTACTTCTTTAATTAATCCATATAAAACCTTCAACCATTACCATTTATCTCATTTCTCTTTACCTCCAATTTTTTCCTGGACTCCATTTATTCAAACCCTTTTAAAATTTATAATTTTTAATATTTCCATGAATTGTTTGCTTTTTACTAGTTATCCTCTTGATTATATTTATGAACACTTTAAGGAATATATTTATTTTGAAGTAAAGTCTGAGGAACCTCTATACATATTAAAAAAAGAGGTAGAGTGTGTGAGGATTTTAAAAAAAATGGTGAGTGAAGGTCAAAGAAATGAGACGGACATCAAGTTATTCATGAAATATTTTATGGACCAATTTACAATGTTTATTTCTAGGTTGGATGATTTGAAAAATTACTCAACTTTAAGGGCTCCATGAAGACAATAATTTGATGCATGTGAGGAACCATACATTGGTTTGGAAAATCATTTTCTAGGAGAAGGAAACATTGTGCTGGAAGAGAAAATGACTTGGGAAGCATCAAAACAACACTTCCATATTTTCAAGGGAAGAGTGACCCGAAACATTATTTGGAGTGGGAGTGGAAGGTTTGACATGTTCTTGTACTTCAAGATTACCCGGAGGACATTAATGTAAAGTTAGTATCACTCGAGTTCAATGATTATTCAATTGTTTTGTGGGACCAATTAAAAGTGAGTCGGTGACAGAACGGATAAAGGATGATCCAAACATGGGAAGAAATGAAAATAGTAATGTGTAAAAGGTACATTTCATATCATTACTATCAATATTTTCATTTTAATTTACACAAATTAGTGCAAGGTTCTATGTGTGTGGAGGAATACTACAACAAAATGGAGATATTGGTGATTCGATCCAATTTGGAGGAGGATCGAGAAGCTACAATGGAAAGATTCCCCAATGTATTTAATCCCACAATTATATATTTTTTGTAACTTCAAACCTACATAGACATATAATAATTTCTATATAAGGCAGTGAAGGTAGAAAAACAATGAGATTCTCTAAGGAGACAAGTCTATTCGCACAATTTTTGGAAGGATAACCAAAAAGAGCCTAAATCGCCCTCTAAGTGGAATGAAAAAAACCCAAAGGATTCAAAATTTGTTTCAAAATAAATATAATATTATTTAAAAAGTTCATATATACTAATTCAAAATATAATGGAGACATACTTAGTAAGATATCTAGAGAGTATGAAATACCACCTTTGGAGGAGATTCCAAATGTGGAAGTTGAAGCACCCGTACATTGGGATGTAATAGTGGAAACAAACTATTTAAAAATTATATTAAAGGATGATGAAGGGGAAGATTAGTGTGAACACATTTTTCATATGATATGTCACCTCAAGGATAAGATATGTTGTATAATCAATGATAGTGAAAGATTTACAAATATTACCAGTACCTTGTTGGTGGAGAAGTTGAGTGTGCCTACTATAAAGCATCCTAGAGATTATAGGTTAAAGTGGGAATGAAATTGGATAAGTGAGAGTCACAAAACAATACATAGTTTCTTTTCCCATTTAAAAATTTCAAGATGAGGTGGTTTTGATGTTACTCTAATGAAAGCGTGATATTTTCATCTTGGGGGCCATGGTAGTTTGATAGGAGGATTATATACGATGGCCATGATAACTATTTATCCATTGTTTTTTATGGTATAAGTATTATTTTGACTTTATTAAATCTCATACCATCAAATTAAGACCAAATGATGATATAGGAAGAATAAAAAAGAGAGAAGCAAATAGTGAAAGAGAATATGAGAAAGGTAAAAATAAAAGTGAGAGAAGAGACTGTGATGAGTTTAAAAAAAGAGAGTAAAAATTTGAGAAAAAGAGAAGTGTGGAAAAATTAAGAGAAAAAAAGGAAAGATGGGTGACATAAAAAAGAAATGAGGGAAATCAGAGAGATGAAAACAAGAGAGTTGAGAAAAAGGTGAGTTTATTTTATGGAAATAGTGAGGGGAAAGGTTCTCTGTTAAGTGAGAAAGTGTTCTTGCTCATTTATAAGAATGGTTACCTTGAAACTAATGAAATTCATCACTAATTTCCTTATTGTGTTGTGTATTTATTTGAGGAATAAGGTGATATTTTAAAGAAGTTTTGTAAACAAGTTCCATTAGATCCAGGTGGTATTGTATGGTGATACCTGCTTGAAGGAAGGTTTTCAGACAAAAATAATGTCAAAGACCTTCCATCGAGGAGATAATACTTTTGATGTTTCGAAGAAGATACATGATAGTGCCTACAATACTAGATTACCTGAAAGTTACCTAAATGTGAGTTCTAACTTTAATGTTACTAATCTATTTCTCTTTTAATGTGTAGATTTTATGATGAATATTTTGGAAGAGGGAGGGAATGATGAGAAACATGGTGTGCATATGCATTGAGGAGTCGAGAGTGATCGTGACATGAAGGTTGGAAGGCAGATAAATGGACATGACCTATTTCCAGGGATTGGTGGCCCAATGAAAAGTAGGAGAATGAAGAGAATGAAAGGAACTATGCATGCGATTACTTTAAAAATACAAGGGGAGGACTAACATGCATGAATGGGTAAGGAAATGGGCCTTTAATCGCACTTATTAAAACGCATAAGTGAACCTAAATGGACCGCCCAAATGCTTCCATGAATTTTAATCCACTTACATTAAGGAAATATCCAAAGACAAAAAATAGTGGTCCCCTTGTCTTCAAATTCATGGTGGGAATCTTTTAAGTCTTTGGGATGGTTCCCAAAATTCATCTTTGGAGGTATCTTGTCCCCTAAAGCCATGGAAATGTTTAAACAAATCCAAATTCATGGGATATATTTTTGACTTCTATGGGATTGGTATTTTGACATGTATTCCACTCATTTGGCTATAAATAGCCACCTCATTGAAATCATTGAATCTTAATATTGAATTTGAGAGTTTTTAGCATTATTATGCTCGTGTTTCTTGTGTTATTGAATGAATGAAAGTAAGGATTATCAAAGGAGTGATCAACCATTGTGTTGATTTATAATTAGGATTTTAAGGGGAAAGTCTCCTTGGGGTCCTAATTTATCATCCCTTTCCCCCTTTAATTTCCTTCTCATTTATTTCCATATTTTAAATTATCCCACATCCATCACTTCTTTTTCCACATCCTCGCCAATAAGATACCACATGTCCATATGGTATCATATCACTTTATGTATGTCTTGATTTATCATAGTTACCTTTACGGACCCTTAATTATTTCTAATTTACTTTTGATGTAGATCTTAGAATGCCTTTATATAGGTAATTAAACCTCCAAATTTCCTATATTTAATTTCTGATATATCCAAATACCTTGATGAAAATATTGTAAACTTGTATTTACCTTTACGTAAGTAGTGTAATGCATAGTTTATCTTTATAAATGTAACAAATTAAACTCAATATCACCTCATGTATTTTATAATCAATCATGAGGACTACCAACTTCCATCAAATATTTAATAAAATGTTCCATCACCCATCAACACTCATATTTTTCTTGAATATTGGTGAGATAATTAGTACTATTTATTTTCCAGTTTTTCTTAAAACTCTCCTAATGAGTTCTTCAAGATATAACCTCAAATTTCCTTTATAATTTGAGAATCATGGATACATACTCAACTTGTAAACTTTTATTCATTTTTAAGAATGATTCATAATGAAAACTCATGAATGTATAGAAATTATCCAAGAATCACCATCACATGCCTTCACCAAACATATATTTATTCACTGAAAAAAATTCATACATGGTAACTTCAAGAGGTTCTATTCATCCTATAACTTTGCCTTTGGGTGCTCATATTTTTTTATTAATAATAATGATGGTTCCATGAGAATTTTAATTGATTATATGTCACTCAATAATATTTATATTTAGAGAAAGTATCCTCTATACCATATTTATGACTTTTTCTTATTATCTCCAAGGAGATCAGTACATTTTTAAAGATTGACCTCAGGTATGGATATCATCAATTGAAATTTAAGAATTAATATATTCCAAAATAATCATTTTTAATAGGTATGTTCATTATGAGTTTTTATTTATTCCATTTGGATTAAAAAAATCACCAACTATGTTTATGGATTTGAGGAAAGGAGTATTCCAAGAATATTTAGACAAATTTATGGTGGTTTTCAATGATTTTATTATGACATATTCAAATATTTATATTGATTTTGAAAAAAACATTAGTATTTATTTTCAAATATTATGAGAAAATAATTTAAATGGAAAATTTAGCAAATATGAATTTTGGTTTCAATAAATTTTATTCCTTGTGTATGGGGTTACTAAATATACAGTAACAGTGAATCTTATTCAAACTAAAGTGGTGGAAGAAAGTATAACACCAACCAATATCAAATAAATTCATAGTTTTCATGTATTTTTGGGTTCTTAAAGATATTATTTTGAAAATATTATTTATTTATCTATCCTATAAACCAAGTAAACTCAAAAGGGTGTTTATCTAAACTAGACACAGAAATAATAGGAATGTTTTTAGGAATAAAAAAAGATTAGTTAATAATTCTATAATATCCTTTCCATCCAAAAATGGAGAATTTGTGATTTATTTAGATTATTTATCATAGGTTCTTGGTTATTATTTGATGATAAATGATTGTGTAGGTGATTATGCATCACAAAAATTGATAGCCCCTGAGAAAAATGATCTAACTCGTGGCCCTGATCTATTAGCTACAATTTTCCATTTAAAAATTGGTTAACATCATTTATATGTGGATAAATTTGATATATATATATCTTATAATTTTAAATTATTTATTCAATAAAAAAAATTTAAAGTGAGGTAAATTATGTGGTGGGAATTGAGAAAATATTTTTATTAAAAAATTCATTATCATCCTGGTAATAAAACAAGGTACTAAATTCTTTGAGTTGAAAGGATAATGCATCATTAACCATATAAACTTTGGAGTGTAAGATCCCAACCTTTTCTGAATATTACTTGGGATTGATTTTAGGTATTATTTTTTCATTGTTTTAGATTGAGTTGTTTGGGTTTTACCTTGGGGTGTGTTTAGGTGAAAATAAAAGAAATGAAAGGATGGAAGTGGATGGGTGGCGCACGATTTTCTCTAACTGTGTGCCCTGGTCCAGAAAACCATACTACCCGAGATAGAGGAGGATTTCATGGTTGGAACATAGTTTGTAAAACTATATACCCTCTATGTATTAAATGTACACCCCTATAAAAATATATAGATGGATTAGGCACACTATTAGGGAAAACCACGCACCCATGCCCAGAAAACCATGCATGAATTTTTAATTTACATGAAAATTAGATTTGTAATCCCCTAAAGGACCATATTAACTCTTATTCAACACCCATTAGATCCTTTAATTTTTTCATGATTTTGAAGACTCCATGATGGATACCATGCCATCTAAATCTCTATTCTTTACGATCTGAAACCCATATCGAAGATCTATACCTCTTTCGATAAGTGAATCCTATCCCTATTGGTTTACCATTCCTATTCCTTTCTTATTACATTCATGAAATGGTTGTTCTTTCTATTTTAATTTTATATATATATATATATATATATATATATATATATATATAGTTTTCTTATCTAGATCTTGGATTGTAAATCTGGATCTATATTTCAAGGATCATGATTTGTTCAAACTTGATTTAGGGTTTTAGATTTGGATATCATTCTATATTTTTGTGCCGCTCAAATTTGAGGATTTTCATTAGGAAAACATTCGTCAATGAATTGAGGTAGGTGGGATATAGTTTAAATCCCATATTATTGGTTCTAATTATTTATATGTAACTGTAGAACTTATATTAGTTTTATATAAATTGACTCTTTGAATGAATTAATTACTTTGGAGAATTAATTATTTGAGGCAAAATATGAAATTTGGTATGTTAAAATTGTAGATTATGAATCATTAGTTATTTATTTAATGGTGACAGATTCGATTTTTTTTAATTGAATAAATAATTGATTAATTAATTATAGGATAATGAGATTGTTGAATTAGTTGATTGATTGATAAATTAATTTTGGATTAAGGGGTTGAGATAATTAATTAATTGTTGAGTTAATTAACAGGTTTGAGATGATTAAATAATTTTTGAGTTAATTAATAGGATTGATATTATTAATTAATTATTAAGTTAATTAATAGGTTTGAGATGATTAATTAATTGTTGAGTTAATTAACGAGATCGAAATAATTAATTAATTATTGAGTTAATTAATAGGATTGAGATTATAAATTAAAATTTGAGTTAATTAATTGGATTTAGATTATTAATTAATCATTCAGTTAATTAATGGGATTGAGATGATTAATTAATTTTCCCGTTAGTTAATGGGATTGAAATGATTAGTTAAATTTTTATTTAATTTATTGGATTGAAATGATTAATTGATTTTTGAACTAATTGATGAAATAATGATTGATAATAATAAAATTCATATGAGAATTGAGATCTAGAATGGTAAAAATGGAATTCTAAGTTAAGACATGAGATATAGAATGGTAAAAGAGGAATTATAAGGTATGATATGTCTTTTGGATAGTTGAGACTTTAGTGTGGGTTGAAGAAGTTATTGAGGTTCAGGTGTCCTTGGAAATCCATAGAGTTATACTTGTTTTTTTATACAACAACGTATACTTGTTATTGAATCTGTATTCTTACAAAACATTGGTGGTGGCCTACTAAGTTATACTCACACCCTACTTTGGATTCCTGATTGGTACCCAAATTGATTTCATGGTCACAAGATAGGATAAGGGAAAAGGACTTGTGTTATATAGATGAGTTCTGATAGAGAATGGATGAGAGAACCGGACATGGTTTGGGTCCCTCTTAGCAGTTTTCAGTGTCATTACATTTGGGACTTCATTTTGACACTTCTAAAGTACATTAGCAAGATGAACCTGTCATTCAATTTGATTTTTTATTTCTAGTTTTTTTATCATGTGATATTAGCATATTTATAGTTATGTATATAAAATTGGTTATTGGATATTTATTTTCTGCTAGTGTTTTACTCTGAAAAATAGGGCATAGTCTCCCCCTGACTGATATTAGACCCTCGCTACTATTCGACATCCTCGGGTGAGTGGGAAGGTGTTCCTAAGGTCACATAGTAGACCAAATTGGGGAACTAGTTTTTTTCACCTGGGATGGATGTAACAAAGTGGTATTAGAGGATTTTCCTTTTCTTTTCTTTTTTATTACTATTTGGGAAAGTTCAACATGAGACTAGGATGATTTAGGCTTGGTTCTGAGCTCGTTCATGGGAGTAGCTAACCCATTTATGGGGGATAACCTAAGAACATAGGGTGGGATTGTTGTTATTGATGTTTGTTGCTATAGTTGAATATTATTTCACCTTGGATGAAACACTTGTTGTCTTATGTGATTGTTATTATTTCATAGTTTTTCTGATAATTGAATTGTGGCCTAATAAGGCACAAGATTTGAGTAGGCGAGCATAATTCTAGAAACTGGGGATTATTTATGTTAAATGAATCATTTTAGGAACTTATAGAAAATGGGTTTTGGGGTAAGTTGTTGAACATTAACTGTGGTAGCCCAATTATGTGAAATACCCTGAGAGGGGGGGTGATTCAGAGTATGACAGATTAAAATATCTTCCCATTCAGATCTTGTTTTTTCATTAAACAAAAATCTATTATCTCTTCTTCCAATAGAAGTTTATGAATATAAATGAAATCATGCATGAGATACAATGATTTATACATGATTCACCCTCATTGGGCTATATCCAAGGGGCATACAATGGCAATGTGCCGATTTACCAAATCCACCAATGATCGCTTCCAAAATATAAGGTTTGGTCTAGATAATTTATATACCCAAGCTCACTACCTTTATAAGATTTAGGGTCTGCTCACTACATTCCCAATGGTCACTCACTTTGTCTCTTTCTCTGACTCACTGTTGGTGGAATAGATCACCATCTTCTTCTTCCTTCACTCACTGCTCTTGGAAGGGATCCCCTCATAGTTTATAGACTTATAAGTCCCTTCATTTTAATGAAATCAAATATACTTAATTATAGATAGATTCTCTATTGGAGTCCTTTTTCACCCGTAATTGAAATCCACTTTTCCACATGCTATTAGTTAGGGAAAATTTCTTTTTCTGACTATTTATGTCCCTTCAGGAACAACCTAAGTCCTCCGTGAACTATTCTATATCTCATATGCTTCATGAATCACCAATTATATATACCTCCTCTATGTACCACCTTTGCATACCGCCTCCACATACTGCCTCCTCATACTATATCCTCGTACCGTCTCTACATACCCCTCCACATACCTCCTCCTCATACTGCCTCCGCCTACCACCTCTACATACCGCCTTCACGTACCACCTCTGCGTACCTCCTCCGCATACCACCTCCAATTGCCTCGTGTAATACAATTGCATACTATGCTTCACATACCACTTTCATGTACTCAGCTTGTGCATCGCTTCTACTTCTTCATAATTTCTTCTTCTGAGGATCATTTTCCCATTGTAGGATATTGTGACCCACACACCCCTTCATGAACCATTTCTATGATCTTCTTATCCTTTAATGGAATCATCCTCACAAACCTCCTCTCCATCACAGACTCCCCATGAACACTTTTGGACTTAAATGAATTTATTCATTGACTGAAGATGTTTTCTAATGAAAAACTCTCTCTTTAATGATGATATTAGTACTCCTTATATAGGTAAATAGATCTGAAAATATGCTAACAAATTTTACCCAAACATTTGATATGGTAGAGCCTTCAGCACATTGTGAGCATCTCAGAAACTGTTTCTTTATTTGCTCCACGTACTTCCACTCTTCCTTTGTGGCGGTCAATCTCTTACACAAACTACACCATTCGTGGCTCTAAAAATCATGGCCTTGTTTCCGAAAATGATGATCCATCCCATGTACCGCAAGCATTATACAAACCATTTTCCTCCCATGAACCAAAAGCCTCCCAGAGAACCATTTTCCCTACATGGTCCACATACCGTGCTTCGTAGTCCGTATACCATTCTTTGAGTTTCGCATACCATTACTATGTGGAAACCCTAACTTTTCCGATTTTCCTTTTTCATTCCATAAACTCATTTTTAGAAAATAGTTCCTATTCCAAAAACCAAACTCCCGATTTTGAGGCCCAAAAATTTGGCAAACACTGGGAAACTTCACCACCTTAAACACTTACTTCATCAAACACCAAACATATTTATTCATGGCCATCTGGATTTATCAACTAACATAATCACACCCAAAATCATCGAGAGGGATCCTTGTGGGATTTTTCCCAAAAATATCCCCCTTTTAGTTTATTGATAACTCTTCAAAATTTGATATTTTTTTAAATCTTCTTCCATATTCTATCATGATTCACTTCTTGAGGTTCAAAAAGAGATCAATGATTTACTCAACACATACTCTAAGCCCACATGATTCATTCTCATCATGAGAAACAAGAGTATTATGAAAAGTTCATTAATAAATCCCTTCATTTCCTTACAAACCCAACATTATTCATTCATCATGATCCTTAGCTGTTGTGGCATGTATCCTTTGATCGATCACTTCAAGCATCATTAGACTTAATAATCCCTCTATGTCACTACTCCCCATAACATATTCAACTCCCAAATCTTGATTCTTCACCTATCATCTTCTCCCTATGTCTTGAATAAGAAATTTTCTACCATTTAATAGTCATAATTTATCCACCTTTGTCATTGAATCTAAAGGTTACATCATTGTTTTCTACTACAGGGTAAACAACACATATCAGTATATTATAGAAAAAACACCGTACCTCGATGAGTGGGGAATCCAATATCAACACTTTTTCAAGTATGGGGAGATAAATGGGCTCCTAGATCTAATCAATGTCATTCAAATGCTTCTTTGGGTAATTCCTTTGTTAGAATATCAACAACTTGTTGTTATATAGGCACATATCTAATTTCACTATCCCTTTCTCCACCTTCTCCTTGATAAAATGATATTTTATTTCTATTTGCATTGTCCTTAAGTGATGGACTGGATTTTTTCTATGATTTATATCACTTGAATTATTATAATGGATTCTGATTTGATACATCACTTTAACTCCAATATAATCATCCTTTTTATTAATCCACAATATTTGTGCGCATGATTGAGTTGATTTAATATACTCATCTCCTATAGTTCTCAATGAAATGTAATTTTGTTTCTTATTGAACCAATAGATACAAAATTCACTAAGATATAAATCACATATAGGTGTTTATTTCTTATTAGTTTTTCATCTTTCCTAATATGTATCTGTATATCCCAATAATTATTTTCAATATTTTTCATTGTACATCAAACTGAAGTCCACTATACACATGATATACCAAATTTTTCTTCTCACTTCAACAAAGTGTATTTCCTTGGGATTTCTTTAACACCATGTTGATTGAAATGTGTGAAAACAATATCTAGTCATGTTTTTGTTAATTACAATAGGCTTCCAATGATCTTCCTGTATTCAGTAACATTAACCACCTATCCTTCATCATCTGGTCAAAATTTCATCCGAGTAGACACCAGAGTTGTCATATCTTTGTAATTATCCATTAAAAATATTATAAAAATCACTTTAGAATATTTAGATTGATAAGTTAATGTGCAATATTTTCCTTGTGTGACCAGTAAACCAAGGAAAAAATTTATTTCACCAATCATTGACATTTCAAACTCACTTTTCCTGAATTTGGAACACAGTCTGTAATGCACTTCATATGATTCACCAAAGATTATATCATCGACATACACTATCACCATAATCATTTGATTTCTTTTATTTTTGACTTATATATTTTAATCAACTCAACCATGCCAAAAACCAATCTTTTTCAGAAATTGATCTGGCCTTGAATACCAAGCACTTAGTGATTGCTTCAAACCATATAAATCATTATTCAGCCAAAAAAGACTATTCTCATCTTCATGAATGAGAAAACCAAATGGTTTCTCAATATACACTTATTATTCTAGAACCCCATTTATAAATGATGATCTGGCATCCATATGGAAAACTTTGAATCTTCTTTTCATTTTTATGTCCAAGAATAATCTGATTGCCTCTATCCTCACAATAGGTGAAAATGTCTCATAAACAACCTTTATCTGGGAGTACCCTTTTCATAGTAGTTGTTCTTTGTTTCTAATAACTACAGATTATGCATTCATCTTGTTTCAAAAGACCCAATTAGACTCGATGACATTCTTACTTTTTTGGCCTTGAAATAATCTCCCATGTCTGATTCGTCTCAATTTAGTCAAGCTCTTCATTCATATCCTGAACCCAATTATCATATCCAACTACTTTCTTAAAACATTTAGGCTCTACTTTTGATAAGTATGATTCTTTTTTAGAGCCTTTATCCTATTCTTCCGCACTGGAGCTCTATAATCACCAATTATGTAATGTCTATCCATTTCGAATCTCCCCTTTTGTATTTGTGTAGATACTTAATTTTGATCATCCTTTTCATAATCTAAATATTCTTCTAAATCATCCTCTAAAACTGAATTATCCCCTAATCTATTTATCTCTTCATCATTATACTCTCAAGACTCATTATGTGTTTACTGAAGATTTTCCCATTATCTATTATAGTTACATAATGGGTTTCAACAACCATTCCCAACCACTTATTGAAGAATTTGTATTTTTTTCTTTTCATTGAGTGGCCAAGAAATATTCCAACATCTCCATGGGATTCAAAATTCTTGTGTTTCTCCTTATTGAGAATGAAACACTTACTTCTAAAGAATCAAAAGTACATCAGTGTTTGATTTTTGTCCTTACTAGCTCATATAAAGTCTTTTATTCTTTTGGACATAGAAAAGATCTATTTGATGTGTAAAACGATGTCATCACTTCCTCTTTCAAAAACATATCTGTTAGGTCTTTCTCAATGGGAATTGTTCTATCCATGTTGTTGATATTTCTATTTCTTATTTCAAAAATTCTGTTTTTTGTGGAGTTCTCACTACAAAAACCTAATGCCTTATCCAATATTTCTCGAGATAATCCTCCACATGGATATTCATGAAATTGGTTCAATTGTCTATTCTAATCTTGTGGATTTTCTAACCTAACATCTTTTCAACATCACATCGATATCTTGTAATGAAACTGAACACCTCAGACATGTGGGTGAAGATTGATACCCACAATATTCTACAAAAATCATCAATGAATAAAATATAGTATCTCCTCCCATCAATAGATCTTGGTGAAATTAGTATGCACACATCAATATGAACCCACTCTAGTAATGTTTTTGGGTTTTTATCTTTTTCCTTATATGTATTTCGAATGATCTTTCCTTGTTGGAATCCATCGCACGTATGGGTAGGGCCACATTATAATCTAAGGAGAAATTGAGCATCATCATATTTCCCTGGATCTTCCAAGGAAGTTTGGCTCAAATGTCCAAGATGTTTATGCCATAACATTTTTTCTTATTCTTTGGAAAGAAAGAACATATATTCTTCTCCACTCATAGAGTAGAGATTTCCATTAATACTTTATCCCAACAAAACAATTCCACCATCTTTTTCCTTGATGACACATAATTTCATTGAAAAGCTTACGAAATATCCTGATTCACGCTGTTGACTAACACTAAGAAATTTGTGACTGATAACTTCAACAACTAATACATCATCATGTCTCATGTCTTTTCATTAAAACATGGATTTTCCCAAGGCAATAATATTTAGGCCTTCATAATTTCTAAATCTTACGATACCTTCCTTATTGTACCGGATTCTAGACACCAAATCTTTATTACCTATCATATGAGAGTTTCATCCACTATCAATAATTTATATTCCAGTGTGATATGATTCTTTAAATAAATATTTTCAACCAATTATTGTTCAACTATGTTCTTCTTTTTTGTTCATGTTTTGGACTTAATACCCAATATTTATTGATAAACTTGATATTTCTTAAGGCATGATGTACCGTCTTTATCTTTCAATACTGTAAAATGTTTTTTTTACTTTCATCTGATTTGATTATACATTGAATTACTTTTTATAACTACATTAGTTCTATTTTGGAAAAATTTTATGCATTATTGATGAATAATATATTTCCATGTTCCAAAATTATCAACACCTGAAATAATGGACATAAAATTATATTCTAGAAAATTGCATTCTATATGGATTCTTTTGTTGATCATGTTCCTTTCATTACCTGTTGTCTATGGAACATAAATTTTATGAGTGCCCCATCTTTCCACAATAATAACATCTCATGCTAGCTGCATTCTCTTGTAGAAATACTACACCGCTTTTTCTCGCTTGGGTTCTCTAATTTTTCTAATTCGGAATCAATCCCAAGTCAATCTTTAATCATAGAGTGGGAGATTATGGTCCCATTACTAATTTATTTTTGTGAACAAGACCCTTACCAACTTTATCATTATGATTAATCATTTTCGTTTCCTCGCACTCCTTTGTCTACTTCACTAGAACAGTGAAATAAACTTGTCCTTTTTTTGTTGCATTTGTGTCTTACTTGGCTGGAATCAATAGTTTCTCCTGATATTTAACTTTTCTTCACATACTAACAAATTCCTATTCATTTTCATCTGTAAATTTGACATGATATTTTCAAATATTAGTCATACTATCGATCTCTATTTTCTATTATTCAATTTTGAGTTTTCACTCAAGAAACTTTTCTAATATTTCTGGCATTAAAGAATTCAATTTTTTAATTTTTTCATTCAACTCAGACATATATTCTTCTTATTGTTACATACAGAGTTTGGCAACATGAACCAATTTGTTGGCTTTCTTTTTTTGGCTCTCCAAGCATCTACCTCTTCAAGATCAGCTTCTCATTCAACCTGAAGTTCAACTCTTCCTTCTATATTTCCCTCTTCACTATCAATTTCTTACTTTGTTTGATAATTCCCCACAACTACCACCATTGAATTGGAATTATGATCCCTGAAATACTCTAAATCTTCTTCCAAATATTCTTATGAACTTTCATCTTGTTTTTAAAGAATATTCTTTTTTTTTTTGAATAAATTTCTCTTTGCAGTTGTCCTACCATTATCATTGGCTAAAAAATTCTTTTGGGGAACTTCATCATTATCTTCATCATCATATTTAATCTTCATAGGACACTTTGCTACAAAATTTTTAGTCTTTCCACAATTGAAGCATGATAGTGGAGGTTTTCCTTTGAACTTCCCTCTTCCACTTTGCAGATTTGAAGAGATAAATCACATGACATCATCCAAATTTTCTTCCTCTTGACTATCTTCAATATAGATTTTCTTCATGTCCTTGAATGACAAGTATTTAGAATTCCCCTTTTCTATAGCATCATTATCATAATTTCTCATTTCATATGCAATAAGAGTATTGTGAAAGTTATCCAATGTCATCTTTTTCGGATTAAATAGAGGTGGATGTTTTCTCCAGATACACATGAAAATATTTATATCTTCAATAACTTCTCTTAGACCATGCATGTATTCCAGGAAAAAATTTACCCAATCATAGAATGTGTCAACAGAATCATTAGGGTGTATTGTGAGATCCTCATATTTGTTCCATAAAACCTTCATACTAGCTTCTCTGATTTTTGAGCCACCCTCATAAACTTTCAGCAGCTTTTCCCACAAATCATGTGATGTTTTACATGACATCGCCATCATATAGATTGTATTGGATAGGGATCCCCCAAAAGAATTAATCCTTTTTGAATCAACGTAAAATAATATTCTATCATCTTTTGATAAAGTAGTACTATCAATATTGTCTAATATTCCATGAATAGCTATTGTAAAGACATCTATTCCTAATGATTAGAAGTAGTGCAACATATGATTCTTCCATAATTGAAAATTTCTTCCATAGAAGATCAAAATCCCTTTGTGATTGACAAAATCCATATCTTCAACTAAGATATAACCACTGACTTTCAACATTTCCCTCTAATACAAATTATTATCCTAAATTGGTTAAATACTTGGAGAGGCGGTGGGTGAATCAAGGTATGAAAGATTAAAACAACCACCCCTTTATATCTTGTTTCATCATTAAAAAAAACTCTATCTGGTAAATTCCCATAACAATTTACGAACAGAAATGAAATCATGCACAAGACACAATGATTTTTTCTTGGTTCACCCTCACTGCACAACATCCAATGAGCATACAATGGCAATGTGCTGATGTACCTAATCAACTAACGCGCACAGACAAAATCCAAGGTTTGGGATAGATCGATTCTCTACCCAAGAAAACTTCCTTTACATGATTTAGGGTATGCTCACTACATTCCCAAGGGTCACTCTCTATGCCACTTTCTATGGCCCACTGCTGATGGAAAGGATCACCGTCTTCCTCTTCCTTCACTCACCGCACTTGGATGGGAACAACTCCTATTTTATGGACATATAGTTACCTTTATTATCATAAAATCTTGCATCCTAAACAATAGATTTATTCTCTATTGAAGTCTCTTTTCACCCATAAATGAAATACACATTTCCACATACTGTTAGTTTGCGGAAATTTCTTTTGCGAACTATTCAAGTCCCTTCATGAACAGCATGCTTCCTCTACAAACTATAATACACCGCATTGCACATATTCTTTTTTAATCACCTCTTTCGCATAACACCTCTATATACCACCTCCGTTTACAGTGCTACACATACCTACTTCACATACGTAATCTACATACCACTTCTTCTACTGCGGAATTCCTTCTTCTAAAAATCATTTTTTGCTTTGAAGGGTTATATGACCTGCAAACACCTTCATGAATCATTCCCACAAACTCGTCCTTTCATGGAATCCTCCTCTCAAACCTCTTCTCCATCGCGGAATCCCCACAAACTCTTTCGTACTTATCCATATTTTTTCCTAAAGTGAAGATGTTTTTAATGAAAAACATGCTCTTTAATGATTGGGATAATGCTCATTATATTGGAAAATAGATCTACAAAATCTGCTAATCTATTTAACCCAATAATTTTACATGGTATCCTTCACTGTGTAGTGAGCTTATCACAAACCATTTCCCAATGCAGTCTGTGTAACTCCACTTTTCCTTCGTGGTGGCTGATCTCTTCTGTGAATGACACCATTCACAGATCCACAAATCACCACCTCATTTATGAAAATGAAAAGCCGTATTGCATACCGCAAGCCTTCCATTAACCATTTACCTCCTACAAACCACAAGCCTCCCCAAAACCATTTTCTCTACACAGTCCACGTACCGTGCTTCATGGTCTATGTACCATTATTTTTAGTCTGAATAGACTTACTATTCTTAAACATTGACTATTCCAATTTTTATTTTCCATTCTATAAACTCATTTTCCGAAAAAAAATTCATTTTCTAGATTTTTCAACAAACAGAATCACACCCAAAACACAAAAAGGATTACATGAGGGATTTTTTCCAAAAAAACATTATTCCTTGCTTCTAATAATAAATTGAAAATGGTTTCTATCCCAAAATTGAAAGTGATAAAATAATGAAAGATGATAATAATTGGTTTTCTAAATGAGAAAACCTGAATAATAAAAATGATTCATCCTTCGTTAACCCTGACCCAGATGTGGGATGGTTAAGGGTAGTGATAGTGCCTTGGTTTTTCCCACGTGGTGAGGTTTTGGAAATTAATTTTTGTAGATTTTTTTTCTTGTAAACGTGTTAATTTTGAGAGTATTATATTAATATTTTTGTTTTTCATCGTAGAGTTATGCATCCATGAAGATACTCATTTATGGGATGATAGGAGGACATGGTTAGAGATGATCCTCTAGTGGTAGAACCTAAGGCACCAATAGTACTGAGTGAGGAATTTGGGGAGTAGTTCTAGGAGAAATTTTATCAGTTCAAGAAATTCATAGGGAGAGGCCCAGGGTGGGTTTTGAAGAGCATGTATTGCATGATGAGGGAGTTTCAGTTACAGAACCCTCTAACTTTTGATGAAGAGGGTGGGATAGAGGTATATGAAAACTGGATTGAGTCCATCCAGACAATAAATGACCATTTAGAGACTCCTACTAAGAAGAGTTTCAAGATGACTGCATTTATTCTATGAGGATTAGTGAAGAGTTGGTGGGACTTTCAGGCTCTAACTCGGCAGAATGATTATATGTTATGGAATGAATTCTTGTAGAAGTTCTTGTAGAACTTATATCTATAGACTCTAAGGCTAGAGAGAGTAGTTGATTTCCAGATATTGACTTAGGGTACTATGTTTGTGAGGGACTATGTTAGATGCTTTACTGATTTTCAGCACTTATCTCCAATGTTGGAAGCAAATGAGCCCACTTAAAGAAACCAATTTCAAGAAGGAAATTAGGGTAAAATTAAGTCCTTACTGAATAAGTTCAATATAAATAAGTTTTTATAAGGGGTGAATCATGCTCTCATACTGAAAGGAAATCTGAAGAAGGATTATAGTGAAGGACATATGGTTGCTACTAGATGATCAGGAGTTACATCTTCTAAGAGCCGAAAGCATCATTATTAGAAATTGAGCCAGAGTAGTGGAAAAAAAGTGGCTAGGGGGGAAGTTTAGATACACAAGACCTTTATCTAGTGATTTACAACAGGTACATTTGTCCAAGACACTATTGTAGACATTGTCATTGACCATTAGTGGATTTCTGATCTTGTAATAATATGGGACTTCTATAGAAGTTATATAGGAACCCATAGTAAATGGGTAATTATGGGGTGGCTAGAAACAATCATATTGAGGAAAGGGGGTCTTCTAAACTATATCAATCTGGTAGTTGGAGTTCTAGTAGCTGTGGATGTAGAGGAAATAGATGCAGTGCTAATGGAAAAGAGTGCATATATCAGTGGATTCATGCAACTCAGGGGACTTAGACTCCTTCATAGAGAGAATGGGTAGGACAGTTGATTATGGTGAATCCTACACTTATGTATAGTAAGGTTTTACCATCAATAGTTATAGGTACTATTCGTATAGATTCTACATTATCTAGTACCTTATTTGATATGGGTGCCTCTCATTGCTTTATTTTTTCAAAACTTGTGAATGTTTTAAGCCTGGAGGTGGAGTTCATGAGTATAGTGTTGAAGATTGATACACCATTGGGAGTGAGGTTTAGGGACATCTTATTACACAAGTTATGTTCTCTCTACATTTTACAGTATACTTTTCTATTGAATCTCTACATCCTAGGAATGTCAATTTTCGACCAAATTTTGGTTGTGTACTGGTTAGTATCATACCGAGCCCAGATTGATTTTTACTGTCAGATAGTGACCTTTACGTATCTTAAAATTGAGAACTATAATTATTAAGGAGAGTGGGATGAATAGGCAGGATGAGTATGGAAATTTTCATAACAACTACGAGAGCTCATATCCCAGGTCACTAGTCTATTACTTGATGATGGTGGTGTGAAGAAGGATGTACTTCCACCTATAGTGGACTGGTCTAAGGATCTGTTTCCTGAAGACATATCAAGGTCTCCACCTAAGAGAGATGTAAAATTTACTACTCAGCTCATGCTAGGAGCTGAACCAGTTTCTATTCCACCATATAAAATGGTGACAATAGAGATTCATGAGCTCAATACCCAGTTAGAGGAGTTTATGGATAAGGTATTTGTCCATATCAGTATGTCACCTTGGGGTGACCTGTATTATTTGAAAATAAGGATGATAAGAGTTTGTGATTGTGTGTAGATTACTAGAATTTGAATCAAATGACAATGAAGAACTAGTATCCCTTACATTGAATCAATGATATTTTTTACCAGTTGAGAGGAGCCTGTGTCTTTTCCAATTTTAACATGAGATTAGGGTTTCATGAATTGATATTTTGACCATCTCATATACTATGGACTACTCTAAAAAGTGGGTATAGACTAAATGAGTTCTTCATAATGAATTTTAGGTAGACGAATGATCCATAAGTGTTTATGGAATTAATTTATAGAATCTTCCATCTGTACCTATATCAGTTTTTTGTTGTGTTTGTGGATGACATCTTAGTGTGCACCAGGACTTTGACGATCATGTCCAACGTCATGAAACCATCCTAAGTAAACTCATATGGAATCATCTATACTCCATGATATAAAAGTGTCAATTAAGGATTGATAAAGTAAATTTCTTTGATCAAATCACATCAGAGGTAGGTGTGTTAGTTGATCTAGATATGGTTCGGGAAGTGGTTTCTTGGGTGCATCCAAAGAATGTGTTCAATATCTGTATCTTTTTTGGTTTGGATGGATATTATTAGAGATTCATCCAGGACTTTTCCCAATTCATAGCACCACTTTCGAGTTTTTCCAAAAAGGGGATAAAGGTTGATTGGTCTGAAGCAAATGATAATGCTTTATAGGAGTTGAAGAAGTGCATGACATTTGCACAGATCTTGATCCCACTTGATCTAGGTGAGAAGTATATGGTGTATTTTGATGCTTCTAGGATAGGTCTTAGAGCATTATTGATGTAGGTAGATCGTGTTCTGGCATATGGTTCTCAGTAATTAAGGACACATGAATGGAACTACCCTATGCACGATCTTGAATTATCCATAGTGGATTATTCATTAAAGTGTTGGAGGCAATATTTATTGGGTGAGAAGTTTATGGTGTTTACCGATAAAAAGATCTTAAGGTTTATCATATTGTATATGGATTTGAATATTACTAAGTAGAGATGGGTTTATTATATGCAATATTTTAGTTTTGAGCTAGCATAAACACCCAATAAGTGGAACATTTTTGAAGATTTTTTAAAAAGAAAAACTCAAACCAGGGTTGTTTAGGAGTCTAGTGATGGGTGTAAGATGATAACTCTACCAGTTTAGATGCATGTTTTGGTTCAAGAGGGTCATAAAAAATGAATCTTGTATCAGTTTTAGTGGGGTATACACTTTTGTGATGAATCCGGGATAGGTAGTATGAGGTACTAGAATTCTTATCTTTGAGGGAAAGCCTTGAAAGTGGGGAAGAACCTTCAGACTAGTAGATGGATGATGATGAGATCATCTACATCAAAAATCGGAATGTTGTGATTACGAGAATGCGGGAGGACCTAATGTGGAAATTTCATGCCTTGAAGTTGGTGGTGCATCGAGTTATGACCAAATTGTACTATGACCTACGATGATGCTTTTTCTAGTTGTTCATGAAAAATGAGATAGTAGGGTTTATGACACGATGTTGCATCAATCATCAAGTGAAGGATAATAATTAAAACCTTGTGGTTTACTATAATTGTTACCCATTCCAAAATGGAAGTGGTACATCATTACCATGGACCTTTTGGTGGGTCTCCTAAGGACACATTGAAAGAATGATTCTATTTGGGTGATTATAGACCATCTGAAAATGGTATCACATTTCTTCTCTACATGGGATAATTTCTTAGTAGAGAAGTTGGGAGACTTGTATGTTAGAGAGATAGTTCATCTTTATGGGGTTCCATGAACTATAGTTTCATATCATTATTTTCATTTTACTTCTTGATTTTGGTAGGGCTTATAAAAGGCACTGGGTAAATAAGTTTTATTGAGTACAAAATTCCACTCACAGACATATGGGTAACCGAAGAGTACTATACATGTGGTCGAGGATATGTTTTGGGTGTGTTTCCAAGGCTTTAGTGGAACTTGGGATAATCATTTAGCTTTGGTAAAGTCTTGATATATGAATAGTTACAATAAAACTATAAATATGGAACCATATGGTAATATTTATAGTAGGTCATATAGATCACCATTATGCTAGATGGAAGTAGGCGAGTTAGAGTTGTTGAGGCCAAGTCTTGTATAGAATATGTAGGAGTAGGTTAAACTGATTTAGAAAATTATTTATATGGATCAAAGTAGATAGAATTAATATTGTGACATATGTAGAAAACCCCTAGAGTTTATATAGGGTGATCATGTATTCCTTCGTTTGTCTCTAAGATCAGGTCACCGTAGGATATGCAGACAAGGTAAGAAAATTCCCAGGTTCATTGGACCATTTGAGGTTGGGAATTGAATCAGGATGCTGACATACTGATTGGTTCTTATATAGAGATTTAGTGATATGCATGGTATTTTTCATGTGTAAAAACATCAATTGTATCACCCCGACCCTTCTCATGGCATAGATGTTGATGATGTTGAGGTTGAGATAGATGTGTCCTTTGAGAAGCATCTGATACGTATGATGGATCATAGTGAGAAAGTGTTGGAAGATTGTAAGATCCCAAAATTTTCTAAAGATGACTTGGGAATGATTTTAGATATTCGTTTCTTCATTATTTGAGAATTATTTGGTTTGGTTTTACCTTGGGGATTATTTGGGTGAATATTAAAAAATTAAACAAGGAGGCTAGTGAATAGGTGGGACATGGTTTTCCATAACCATGCGCCATGACCAAGAAAACCGTGCAACCCTGGACAGAGGGGGATTACATAGTTGGTGCACAGTTTGTCAAATAATATTCCCTCTTATTAGTAACTATTCACCACTATAAAATAGTTACATGATTTAGGTGCATGATTAGGGATAATTGTGCACCTCTTCCATGAAAATTGTCTATGACTTATTAAATTACCTGAAAATTATATTTTTAATCTCCCGAACACCCATATTAACTTCTATTGAACCCACTTAGAACCTATACTTTTTTTTTGATTTTGGAGCCTCCAAAATGGATTCCAAGGCTTCATTTCCTCCTTTATTCATGATTTGATGCCTGGATCGATGATCTACACCTCTCCTGCTAAGTGAATCCCTTCTTATTTGGTTTCTGGTTCCTTTTCATTTTTTCTTTAATTCAAGAATGTGTTGTTCTTCATATTTTGATTGGATCTACATATATTATTAGAGACCAAATTTTAGGATTGTGTATTTGGATCTTGATTTAAAGGATCTTGATTTGTTCGATCTTGATTTAGGGTTTTACATTCAGATCGCGTTTTATACCGTTGTGCTTGTCAAATTTTGGGGATTTCCATTGGGTGATTGTTCTTCAACGAATTAAGGTAGGTGATCTATAATTAAAATCTAAAATTCTTTATTACAATTTTGAGTTTGTAATTTTAAAATTTCTACTTGAATTTTAGAATTTTTTTCTTTGATTGAATTACTTAATTTGATGAATTAATTAATTGGGGAAAAATTTGAAATTGGGGAAGCTAGAATTATATATTATGAATCGTTAATTATTTGACTAATGGGGAGGGGATTGGGATTGTTTAATTGGATAATTAATTATTTTATAATTATAATTTTAAATTAAATGATTAATTGATGATTTATTTATGGATTAATGGTATTTATATGATTAATTAATTATCGAGTAAATTAATAGGATTAAGATGATTAATTAATTTTTGAGTTAGTTAATATGAAAAAGATGATTAATTAATTATTGATTTAATTAATAGGATTGAGTTGATTAATTAATTATTGAGTTAATTAAAATGATTGAGATAATTAATTAATTTTTGAGTTAATTAATAGGATTGAGATGAATAATTAATTATTGAGTTTATTAATGATATTGAGATGATTAATTAATTTTAGAGTTAATTAATGGGATTAAGATGATTAATTACTTTTTGGGTTAATTAATGGGAATGAAATGATTAATTATTATTGAGTTAATTAATTGGATTGAGATGATTAATTAATTGTGGAATTAATTAATAAAGTTATGTATGGTAATAATGGGAGTCATATGATAATTGTGATATAGAATGGTAACAATTAAATTATGAGATATGAAATGAGAGATATAATGGTAACAATGGAATTCTAAGGCATGATATCCCTTGGGTATAGTTTAGACTCCATCATGCATCAAAGAAGGTATTGTGGTTTGGGTGACCTTAGGAACCTGAGGAGTTTATGTTGTTAAATAAATAATAATTTGATAATGTGATAATTATTTATTTATGAATTTTAGTTATTTATTTATACAATTTGATAGACTTGTAATTGAATCGATACGATTTTAGACACTATTGGTGGTGGCCTACTAAGTTATACACACACCCTACTCAGGTTACCTAATATGTACCCAAATAGATTTCATATTTGTAGGATAAGATATGGGAAAAGGTCCTCAATTATATGGATGAGTTTGGGTGGATCATGGATGAGGAAACCAGATGTGGTTCGGGACCCTCTTGGGAGTTGTTAGAGTCTTTACTTTTGGGTATGAATTTTGAAACAGGGAATATACATTAACATGAAATATCTATCATTTAGATTGATATTGTATTTTTGGTTTTGGTCATCATGTGATATTGGTATCTTTCAGGTTATGGGTATTTTTTTTTTATTTTCTTTTAGTGTTTTAATATAAAAAAGAAGGTATAGTATCCCCATGACTATATTAGACTCTCACTGCAAGTTGGTAGCCTCAAGAATTTGGGTAGGCACGCTTGAGGTCATATAGTGGTTTAGTTTGGGGCACCGGTGTGTGGCACCTAGGTTTGGATGTTAAGAAGAGAATTATCCATTAGATAATTATTTAATGAAAATTGGATTGAAATTTTTGCATGCATAAACCAATTATCTTTTGGCTCAAATAATAGTGAAATTATCCTTGCTAGAAAGAATAAAGCATTATTATAAAGAAGATCATGGATTTTAATAGAAGATAAAATTGAAAAGGGTAGGAATGTTGCATGAGTATAATACTGATGGAAAAGGTGGAGTAATATTTGAAAAGAGGCATGTGTACTAGATTTCTTTCAGTTGAAAAATGAATTATTGTGTGAGGCTCACAACTCTCTATAGTCTATCTATCCAAGAAGCACTAAGGTATATTAATACCTTTGAGAAAATTATTTGTGGGAAGTAATAATGAAATATATTTCTAATTTTATTCCCATTTGAGATAATATACCTTTGGATAATGTATCTTGACTCTACATTAAATAGATAATTAAATTAAATGGACTTATTCTTTCTATTATATCTAACATTGATCTATGGTTTGCATATAATTCATAAAATATAATTTAAAAGTTTTTATGTACTAAATTAAGTTTTAGTAAAACTTTTCACCCCCAAACTAATGGATAATTAGATAAAAAAATTAAAAATTTAGAGTATATGTTTTGAGAATTATCCATAATTTAACATGAAGGTTGGGATCAATACCTTTATTTAGTTTAATTTTCTTATTATTATAGATTCTATTAAATTATAAATATAGAACCATTTGAATCATTACATGTAATGTGTTGTTGAATAATAAGTTCATGGGATGAAGTTAGGGAAATTATTTTTTTTGGTTCCTGAGTTGGTGATTGAGAAGTTTGAAAATGTTAAATTGATTCAATTTCATTTAAAAGTAGCTCAAAGCATGAAAAATAGTCATCCAAATAATTGAAGAAAATATCTTTCATTTAAGGTAGAATTTTATTTTTTAAAATATCTCCATGGAAAGATGTGATGCATTTCAGTAAGAAAAAAATTTTAACCCTATATTTATTAGTCCATATGAAATTTTGGAAAAAGTGGGTCTAGTGGATTATCATGTATCCTAGACTGAAAATTAAATTTTTATTATTTAAACACATTTGAGGGAAAAGTGAAAAACCATACTTGAATTCACGACCTAGGACAATCAAAACACCCATGAACAAAAGTTTAATGCCAGACAACACCAAGCCTACATAGAAGAGCTCCAACCAGCAACATAAACAATAAGATATGCCTCCTTCTACTCCTCACTGCCGGATAACTATCTTGTGCATAAGTGCACGGGCCTGGAACCGATGGCAAAGCTATACCCTCTCAAACATCTGATTCTAGAGCGAAGACCAGATGAAAACCAACTTCTCAAAACCCCATCTAGAGCAAAACCATGTAAGACAGATACAACGACCCTCAAAGGCCACAAAGATCATGCCACCAATTAAATGAATTTAACCACCACCTCCACAAATTCACACCATTCAACCCAAAAATCAAAAACATCAGATCAGACCTTTGAGATTTCCCCCAATGTTCATTCAAAGCACCACCATAGAACCTTCACAAAGCTGGTAAGTTCAACTCCTCTACCTTCACCAACTCAGACTCAGCATCAAAAAATGGTAGCAATGCAATCACCATCCACGAATAGAATCCACAATCTGAACCGGCATAGGACACCAGATATATGAAAAGCTATAACCAAATAGCTGACCCAAACACCACAAATCATCCCAAACCAATATCCCGAAGGCCGATTCAACCAAAACCAAAACGCAAACAGTAGATCCATCCAAAACAAATAGAGAAAGCAGAAATCAATGAACAAGAGAACATCACCTCTTTGATGACCATCCGAACACATATCTCACCAGAACCTACTATAATCCCACACCCAAATTCCATCGCTGCATCTGAACACCTAGGAGAGTACAACGGACTACCCACCACACTCATCGGAGACGAGGCAGCAACCCTCGGAAACGAAAAATGGATCTTAGTCGTAGACCATCACGATGATGCCTTTGGAAACCCTATCCAGCATACGTGGAGTGAGGTGAGAATAAATCCATCACTGGAGAGAAACATTGATACAGCCGATCCCATGAGGCCGCATGACAGTGCTGCAGAAGGAGGACTCCGTCACGAGCTCACCATTCAAGCACCGAGGCGGTCTGAGCCGTCCCGAGATGGAAGGGGACGAAGTGGCGATGGGGAAACCCTAGCTATGCAGTGCCCCTTACGGGCCCATTCCATCTTAGTAGAAGCCCTGATTATCATGTAGCCTTAACTCTATGTTTTTCTTGTGTACATAATGTGTTACATGCTTCTCTATAAAGGAAATATATTCTTTATAAATCTCATGTATTTGGCCCTAAAATGGTATAGTTGGAAGAAAATATTTCATATAAGGAAAAATAAATCAATATTCTTGATCTAACAGATAAATTTCTGTGAAATAAAGTAATTTTTTAGATGTTTTGGAATAATTATATTTTTTAATAATAAACATGGGAACATGAAGAAGTTGTGAAGGAAAAGTATCCCCACTTTTTAGCAATGAATACAAATTATGAGGACCCAATTTCTTTAAGGGGGGGGGGGGAATTTAACAACCCAAGTATTATTATTAATAAATCGGTTTTTAGTTTTATTAAAATTAATGTTATTTAATATTATTATTTATTAGAAATAATTTTAAAAAGGTAAAAAGTAAGAATATGATATTTCAATTAAAAATATTTTTTATAGATAAATTTCCTCCCATGTTTTATATTCTTTTATTTAAAAGATAATTTTATAAATTTTAGAAATTATATTTGATATAATGGAATTATTTTTTTGTTTCACCATGTAATAATTATATAAAGGTTAATTTTGGGATTTTTGAGCATGTTTATATTAAAGGAATAGTTAAAAAAATTTATAAATATTATACCTTCAATGAGATCATAATGATATAAATACGACTTAAAAGTTTATAAAAAAATATATTCATTAAATTTTAAACCTAAAGATAGTATACTCTAAATACCATCCAATAAATTTAAATCAAATTTTATGTCCAGATAAATTTGAAAATAGTTATTAGTGTTGATGCAATTCCTGCACTACCTTAGAATAGTCAAAAATGGGTTCGTTTAAAAAAATGAATGGGTTAGGTTTAGGATTATATTTAAAGATAAATATTAATAATAATAAATTATTTTTATTAATTTTAGTGTTATATAATTACTAAACTCTGTAAATCTTATGTAGTGATTTCACAAGATGAGAAAAATCAAAATAATAATTTAAATATATTGTCATGATATATATGAAAATTAAAGTACACTCTGAATGGTTTTAGATGATAATATTTAGGAAAATTAAAATATATTTATTGGAAATAATATATCATGGGGAAAAGAAAAAATATATTTTATTACCTAGCATAGTATAGTAATTAACCTTGGTAGTCTCACAAAGAGAAGTGTAAAAAAATAGTTTATCATTTTTTAATGTTTCGGAAAATTGATTCAGTTTTTTTAGAAATTAGAAATAAAAATCAGCTTAAATGGATTTATTTTAAAAATACTGAGAAATATAGTGATTAGAGTGGGGGTTTTCTAGACTAAGTGTAATTCTATCATGGTTTCTAATTATTACACATTCTTGATCTTATTTCTAGTGAGAGAGTGATTCTTTTATCACTTCTTTTCTCTCCCTTGGGTAGGTTGTGAAAGTGGTCATGAACCTAAATGAAATATAATACTGGCCTAATCTTCATCCTATATGCATTTGAACATATCAGGTGTTTTTGATTAATTAGGGAAATCCCTGATCAAGTTTTTTTATCCCCTAATAACCAATAGTTTCTTCGAAATTCCATGCACGTGATGGCGATCATCGAGATCTCCCCATCCAATCCTCATATAATCCATCATATACATATGAGAATTGGGTGGAGGGATATAAGGATCAATAATAAAAGTATTTAAAATAAATATATTTTAACCCTAACACAATCACATTTTGTATTGAAATTTGAAATTTGAATCAAATATAGAAAGAAAGGGAAAGAAGGGATTTTATTTATTTAGGTACAAAAACTCAAAAAAAAATCACATAGTTCTAGACCTCTCCATTACTAATAAATCACAAAAAAAATTCCCCTTCATGGATGGGGAAGTGTAACACCCCAATCTTTCATGGTACATTTCTCTTTGAATAATGCAATAGCTTGTATTATACGCAACTTCGAGATTCTAACACACCGCGACCTATCAAACTATCCGTTATGAATAGTAATACTAACTTTTTGAAATTTTATAAATTTTAAATTTTAAAATGGACTTCATTTTGGGATTTGGAATATCGAAATTGTCTTAGGGAAAATTTTTGGTATTTTTCTAAAAACTTTCAATTTTTGATGAATAGTGAAAATACTAAATTTTAATTAAAAAAACTTTTTTAATCAAAATGATTTATATTATTAAATTATAAATTTGAATGGTTTTTAAGTATCATTATGTTATATTTTTATTATTTAATATAATTTAAGTCATTGGATGTAATCTCACGATTAAAATGGACATAAACAAGTTTCAATCTTTTGATAGTTATTATTTCATAAAAACACTCTTTTTGTTTTGACAATGGGAATTGATTTTAAATTAATTTATACCACTTTTATGTTTTGAAATTGAAAAATAGATTCCATATTTGGAATTAGGTGGTCCATATTGTGTAAATGGGTAACTTTTATTTTAGTAGATTATGAATATTTACTTCCGTAAATATTTCATTTATTGTGGTTAAAGGGGTAGATCCAGTAAATAAGGATAAAAAATAATATTATAATCATATTAAATTACCCTAACATGTGTTCTGAACCTATGTTTTGATACATTTCCGACCATGGTAATCCTTGGGTCGATTTTGGGACCCCATGGATCCACTTGGGAGTGATAATGACATTTTATATTAAATAATCTAAAGTAAAGACAAAAATTAGAAAAGCAAATATCTTTTAGTAAAACAATTTTTATACGAGGTTATATAATTTATATATTAGACTATAAATAATCATTAGAAATATAAAAAGACTTCAAACCTCATAATATTTTATTTATAATTTTTAGACATAAAATAAATATATTTATATATGACACAATAATGATGCAATATTTTCCTTATTAATGAAACTAAAAAATAAATGATATTATAAATACTAAAATAAATATAATTTAAATGTTTTGATTGCATAAACAGCCTTTATAGGTTACTATGACATGTTATGGATGATTAAATGTACTTATTTTGAAATAATAATTTTTTTAGGACTTTAACGAAAATCAATTATTAAATAACGTCCAAATTTACATAAATGTGTTTTTAAAACAAATACAACATTATTGATTGATATAATAATCCTAAAAATCTAAGGTTCATCCAAAAGACTTGTATAATATTATTTGTATCCTTATTTAACCACTTGGGGTTCTCTGGTAATTTTGTAGTAATTTTATTAACCATATAATATTAAAATACAAAGATCCATGGTAAATGTCAAACTATTTAACAAAGAGTTAAATCTAAAAGATAACATAAATATAGTGACCCAAACCTGTCTAAAACCTATTGGTTGGGTAGTTTCCAACCCATACCCACCGTATACTTTAAAAAATTCATTTTGGAGCCATTATAAACCTAAAATGAGTTTATTATAAAATAATATTTCAATCTTTTCCTAAGGTGCCCCTCACCCCTCTCATAAAAGGGCACATCCACTTCTCTCAAATTCACAACTTCAAAGCCATTTGGCTTGGCCAAAACCTACACAAATATCCTCCCAACTATACTATATTTATCCTATAGGCCTTTCTTTAGTCATAAAGTCAACCTAATTATCACTTTTGATCAAATTAAAAGGAAGAACTCTAAGAAGAGGAAAATATATCACCACCTCTTTCATGTTTTTTCTTCTTCGACTTCTTATTTCCTTGTTGTTTACATTATAAAATAATAAATCCAATATCTTCTATATATTTTGATGTTATTATAAATATGGTACAACTATATTCATTATTCTATCCATCCTTTGAATGAAATTTTACCATACGTGCGTACGTATGGCTTACCGTATCCATGTCGCGATGTAGTTATTATTCAATACATTATTATTTGGATTAGTATAATAATGATTTATAAATGATGTAAATAATAAATATAACATGATACTAATTCTTTATATATGATATACCATCCAATTATATACAATTATAATATTAAAAAAATGATATTGTCGCTCATGCATACGTACGGATTACCATCTCCATGAACACGAGGAGATTCACTCCCCATCGTATCCATTCAAGACTAATTTTCCTTATATCATTAAAAATAATGTTTGAATACTTAATATAATTCTGAATATAAATAATATACATCCTATCCATAACAAAAATTACTTACATTACAAATCATATAATAGAAAATGAATCAGTTAACACCCAAAACAATGATAAAACTATAATATTATTAAGAAGGCAATTTTAAAAGATCATATATGATATCATATTAATGTATATGATTCTTGTATAATTTAATAACAATTATTTCACCATTATAAAGGAGGTTAAACTACCCTAGAACAATAAAAATTACAAGTTAATGGTTAATTTCACAATCTCTTTATTATCTGAGGTTGTTTTTACGTAAGTATCTATTGTTACCTCTTTATCATCCATATCCATGTTTCCTAAAAATTTATTCCAAAACATTCTTAATATTTACTAAAATATGGGTTAAAGTAAATTATACCCTTTTTTGAATTTTTATATAATGGTTTTAAAGGAATCATTCCATCGTTTTCCAATCAATGTACCTTATGACCTTTTCGACAAAATTAAGGTAAGAATGTTTTTTTAACTTATCCGGACGGTGAAGCTATTTCCCCCCATTATAACATCGTTGAAGCTTCCCTTCCAATATTATAAGATTATTTTAAAAATAAATGTTTTATTTATAATTATTTGACTCCTAAATGATTTCAAAATATAAATAGATATTTCTCTCAAATAGTTTTGATTTCATCTATGTCAAAATCCTTTGATAAATTTTACACTTTTTGAAGTTGATTTAATATGATAAAAATATTCCATATTGTATTTATGGTTTTGGGATATGTTTGACTATAGAGGAGTTATGTTTATGCCATTAATGGTTTATGGTTAAAGTATTGACATTTCATATGCTAGTTTTAATATTAATTTTTATGTTATATTTCAACCTCTTCTTAAGGTGAATGTGTTGGACTAGTATGTTCTGGGTTGGGGACCAGTAAAAGTAAGCCCTCTGGGTTGAGGTCTGGTTACAACAGACCCTCCGGGTTGGAGTTCGGTTACAGAGGATCTCCAGGTTGGTGTCCAGTTATAGAGGCTCTTTAGGTTGGGGTCCGGTTACAGTTAGCCCCTAGGTCCTGGCATGAAACCTTGACACAGAAATTAATGTCTGACATTATCCATTCAATCCTTATGAAAGTGGCTATTGATATTGCATGTGATTATTAGACTAGTAGAATATCCATGTGAGTAAATAAATGGAATTATTTTGATTTAAATTTTCCATATTTTGATGAAGTTTATGTTGAAAAAGATTTTGTTTTAGTTTTATACAAGGCGTTAAATGTTTATGCTTATTTATGAAAGTTTCTACTATATTGCTTACCCTGACTGAGAATCTGAGCTCACCCCTTTCTATGTTTTATTTTTCCCAAGATGTGAAGATGTATATTATGACTGAACTATAGGGATAGTCTATGGAATCTCATTGTTCTCTATGGAAAAATTGTTATTGTAGTTTTTTATTTTATGATGTAATGTAAACCTTATGAATGTATCTAGTACTTCCAAGGATACTAAACTAATCTATCTTTTGAGACTTGATATTTTGTGATCATGACAAATATACTTAATAATACACCAACTCTGGGATTCTGGGGTCAGGGTGTTACAGTTGGTATCAGAGGAAGTTTAGTACAAACCTTGGAAACTAGATTTAGGTAAACTCTGATTAGATCACATGGCCCTAAGATAGACTTTGATGATTAGTATAGAAGAACTTTCTAGAAATTTTGTATTATAGAGATATTTTGAGTTTTACAAGAAATACATCCCTATCCTGATATGAGCTATTAGAGGCTTCTCTGGTACAGATGTACCTAGGGGTAAAACCTGAAAACACTGCTTTGAGCTAGACTCGGACGGGACCTGGTGCACGACAATGGGCCTTACTACACTCTTGGTTATGACACTCCTAGGGGATCTTCTTATGATAATTCTCATTTTCTTAACAAACCATTATGAACGGTTTATCAGTATATACTTCCTCAAAGAAAACATTTTTATGATTATGGATTTTTTCCCTAAACTTTTCAATTTATGTTCAGTGTTTTACAAGTTTGGATTTATGTATTGTTATTCATAAACTAATCTAGTGTTTGAAATTGTCTAAAAATGGCGCCTAGTGGAAGGAATGGAAACTATATCAATGTACGTAATCCATGTAGGGATTTTTGTACTACTCAAGATAATTATAGTGGAGCTGGTTGTTGTACCTCTCGAACCCCTCAAGGTTTTATTTTCATGATCACAATCACCCTCATATTTTTCTAATCCTCTTTCAAGTGTTTTTGGATGATAGGAATCAATTCAGGTGGCCAAGGAATTGGGCCAAGAAAAAAAGGAGGCAAAGTGGACTGAAATTCAGTCCACCGGCCAACCGATGGAAGTGCACCGGCCAACCGATAGGAGCCTGGACAGAAGGCATCCTTCTGTCCAGACCACCGGCCAACCGGTGGCACACCAGCGGCCAGCCGGTGGCACCTGCATAGCAGAGGAGGCTACTGCCTCACCACCGGCCAACCGGTGGCCTCAGCACCGGCCAGCCGGTGGCACCCAGCAGAACAGTGGGAGCTACTGTCTCCACACCGGCCAGCCGGTGGCTCTGGCACCGGCCAGCCGGTGGAGCTTGAGCCCGAAGATCTCTCCATTTTGCACACACCGGCCAGCCGGTGGGACTGTACCGGCCAGCCGGTGGAGCCAGTCAAACTAGCCGTTGGGGCTTTGACCAGGCTGCTCCACTTGCCTATAAATAAAGGCCAAGGAAGCCCCGGAACCTAATCGGATCATAACCCAAGCCACCGGACACATTGTTGATCATTTTGGCGAACCTCCGGCGGATTTCCTCAAGGAACCCAACGTGCTCCAATCCAATTCCACATCCAAGAGCACCTTCAAAGAAGCTTGGAAGCGGCCTTCAACATCTCCAATCAATCAAAGGCGCCCAAGGCTTCTCCAATTACGGGTTTTATTGTTTTTATCTTGTTGAGCTTTAAAATTGGGTTTGTGCCTACAAACCCCAACCTTTTCTCTATCCTTCCTTTCTTTTGGGTTCTCACACCACCATTAAGGTGTGAAGAGGTTTCTTCAAGCCTTTCCTTTTAAAAGGCTTGTGTTTCGGTGAGCTATCCTTCACCCGTTAAAAAGGCTAGTGGGTTCTTGCTAAACCATTAAAAGCAAGTGGGTTCTTGCTTAACCACCAAAAGCAAGCTGTAATAGGTCCTAGTGCTACCTCAAAGCCTAGTGGGTTTCTTGCTAAAACCATTGAAAAGCAAGCGGTAGGAATCTCTCAACGGTTGAGTTGGGAGCGGAGACGTAGGCCGGGTTTTGGCCGAACTCCGTTATCAATTTCTTGTGTCTTGCCTTATTTATTTCCGCTGCATTTTCAACTTTGATTTTAATTTGTTAATCATTTTTTTAAAAGGCAATTCACCCCCCCCCCCTCTTGCCATCATTCCTCGTTTGTTCCGACCCAACAATTGGTATCAGAGGACGTTTTTGAATAATTCCTTAACAGGTTTCAAATTAAAGATCTTATTTTTTGATGGCTTCTACCGCTTCTTCCTCTCAATCCCCCGAAGGACATTCTTTGGATCTTGCTCCATTCTTTGATGGAGCCGATTATACTTTTTGGAAAACCCGCATGTCAACTTTTCTTAAAAGCATTAGCTATCCTATTTTTAGAATTGTTATGCATGGTTTTACGCTCTCTTCTCCCGATGAGTCTAAATGGACCCCCACCGACATTGCAAATTTTGAGCTTGATGGCAAAGCCATGAACGCTCTTTATTGTGGTCTTGACCGTAATATATTTAATTGTATTTCTTCTTGCTCTACCTCTTATGATATTTGGAAATATTTAGAGCTAACCCATGAAGGTACTAGCATGGCTCAAAAGCAAGAACCCGCTCAAAAGCAAGAACCCGATGCAAAATCCGTACCCGCTTTCCCACTTCACAAGAAAAGGGCCAGGAAAAAGGAGAAGAAGAAGGCTTCAAAGGCAACATGGAGTGATAGCTCCACCTCTTCATTCTCCTCCTTCTCCTCGAGCGACCAAGGTAAAAAATGCCTAATGGCAAAACATGAGGTATCATCTTCCGACTCTTCTTCCTCGTCTTCTAGTTCTTCAAATTCTTTCAATCATCTTTCTTATGAAGAACTCTCACACGCTAGAGACCAACTAGAAAAAGGTTTTCATGCTTTATCGTCAAAATTTGTTACTTTAAAAAAGTCTTTCAAAAAACTCTCCTCCGAAAAAGAACAACTTCTCAAAGAGAAGGAGGAGATGTCCCTCAAAATCCAAAATTTCCCAAATGTTGATTCCATGGAATCAACCATCAAAGACCTAAGGGAGACCCTAGCTAAGTTCACCCAAGGGGAACAAAATTTGAACAATCTCCTAGGTTCCCAACGCGTTTCCCGAACCACCCAAGGGCTAGGCTACACCAATACAGCTTCCTCCTCCCATGCTCCAACTATTTTTGTAAGGGGGGGCTCCCAATTTAAATTTTGTAATTATTGCAAAAAACCTGGGCACCTTATTTATGAATGTAATTGTAAAAACGCCCGGTATGGCCAACCCAAGTCTATTTACTATAGTGACGAGTTTTATAGGAGAAGACCCGCTATGAGACAAGTATGGATTGAAAAATCCCTTCTTGCGAGTCTCTCCGGGCCTAAAATCATCTCTTTTCAAAATCCCTCTCCCCGGTGATCTTTTGTTTTATTTAGGGGGAGTTAGGTTTGTTTAAGCTTTTTGTTTCAATTCAAACTTTCAATTTCAAATTAAGCCCTTTTGATTTCTTTTTCAAAATTTTCAATTCAAACCTTCAATTTCAACTCTTGGTATCAAATTTTCGATTCATTTTTCAATTTAAATTTTCAATTCATTTTTGATTCAAAACTCTCAATTTCAAAAATTTCATTTGGTTTCAAATTTCAAATCTCAATTGGTTTTTGATTCAAAACTTTCAATTCAAACTGTTATTCAAATTTTCATTTCAATTTCAAAAATCTCAATTGATTTTTCAAATCTCCATCTTGTTTTTCAACTTTTCCCTCAATCAAGTTTTATGCCCCACGCTATTTTGATAATCACAAAGGGGGAGAAATTTCTTGATTGATTGGGGGAGAATCATTTTCATCATGCTTAGCATTTCCTTTCAATTTCAGTATTTTACTTTGATTGTTTTGGTGATTGTGATCATCAAAATAGGGGGAGATTGTTGTACCTCTCGAACCCCTCAAGGTTTTATTTTCATGATCACAATCACCCTCATATTTTTCTAATCCTCTTTCAAGTGTTTTTGGATGATAGGAATCAATTCAGGTGGCCAAGGAATTGGGACAAGAAAGAAAGGAGGCAAAGTGGACTGAAATTCAGTCCACCGGCCAACCGATGGAAGTGCACCGGCCAACCGATAGGAGCCTGGACAGAAGGCATCCTTCTGTCCAGACCACCGGCCAACCGGTGGCACACCAGCGGCCAGCCGGTGGCACCTGCACAGCAGAGGAGGCTACTGCCTCACCACCGGCCAACCGGTGGCCTCATCACCGGCCAGCTGGTGGCACCCAGCAGAACAGTGGGAGCTACTGTCTCCACACCGGCCAGCTGGTGGCTCTGGCACCGGCCAGCCGGTGGAGCTTGAGCCCGAAGATCTCTCCATTTTGCACACATCGGCCAGCCGATGGGACTGTACCGGCCAGCCGGTGGAGCCAGTCAAACTAGCTGTTGGGTCTTTGACCAGGCTGCTCCACTTGCCTATAAATAAAGGCCAAGGAAGCCCCGGAACCTAATCGGATCACAACCCAAGCCACCGGACACATTGTTGATCATTTTGGCGAACCTCCGGCAGATTTCCTCAAGGAACCCAACGTGCTCCAATCCAATTCCACATCCAAGAGCACCTTCAAAGAAGCTTGGAAGCGCCCTTCAACATCTCCAATCAATCAAAGGCGCCCAAGGCTTCTCCAATTACGGGTTTTATTGTTTTTATCTTGTTGAGCTTTAAAATTGGGTTTGTGCCTACAAACCCCAACCTTTTCTCTATCCTTCCTTTCTTTTGGGTTCTCACACCACCATTAAGGTGTGAAGAGGTTTCTTCAAGCCTTTCCTTTTAAAAGGCTTGTGTTTCGGTGAGCTATCCTTCACCCGTTAAAAAGGCTAGTGGGTTCTTGCTAAACCATTAAAAGCAAGTGGGTTCTTGCTTAACCACCAAAAGCAAGCTGTAATAGGTCCTAGTGCTACCTCAAAGCCTAGTGGGTTTCTTGCTAAAACCATTGAAAAGCAAGCGGTAGGAATCTCTCAACGGTTGAGTTGGGAGCGGAGACGTAGGCCGGGTTTTGGCCGAACTCCGTTATCAATTTCTTGTGTCTTGCCTTATTTATTTCTGCTGCATTTTCAACTTTGATTTTAATTTGTTAATCATTTTTTTAAAAGGCAATTCACCCCCCCCCCCCTCTTGCCATCATTCCTCGTTTGTTCCGACCCAACACTGGTGATGCAACTAGTGCTGATCATCTTATCACCATACTGGGACAACTCACTCAAGTTATGAATAATAACCTTACCCATATGGAACACCCTGATCCACATTCTGGAGGATCAATGTTAGAACACTTCATGAGGTAACAACCACTAACATTCAATAAGAGTACAAATCCATTAGTAGCTGAGCAATGGATAAATTCTTTAGAGAAAATATTTCACACCTTAGGGAGTAGCAAAATGGAAAAGGTTGTCATGGCAGTTTACATCCTCACTGGAGATGTTGATCAATGGTGGTCATTGATTCAAAATACAAATGAAGATTATAAGGTAAAAAATATGGAATGAAAATATTTTAAGGATCTTTTCTTAGAAAAATACTTTCCTCATGACAATCGAGTAGATATAGAAAACAAATTTGTTAGTCTGAGGCAAATGGAGGATAACTTTAAAAGGTTATCAAGGCATGCAATAGATTATATACGTAACCCAAGGAGTAAGATTTATTGATTCTTTGAGGGGTTAAAACCATTTCTCTAGCGAGCATTAGTATCACAAACCTTCTTATCATAGGAAGATATGGTCTCATGCTCTATCAAGACCAAAAAAGAATTCTCTAAATCTTATGGTAATAAAATAAAGCAAGTGAAGAAGAGAATGTTGGATCAACAGACAAAGAAGGATTTTCCATTATGTGATAATCGTGGGAAGAAACACCCCGGTACTTGCCTAAAAGGAATGGGAGTCTGTTACAAGTGTGGTGAAAAGGCCACCAAGCTTGTGATTGCAAGGGAAAGAAAGTTGCTTTCAATATTGATTGCTACAATTGTAGAGAAATGGGGCATTATGCAAATGCATGTCCTAAGTGCCAAAGAAAAATACCTCAAAAAAGGCCAAGGGAGCAAGGAAAAACTTATGTTTTTACTACAGTTGAATTAGAATAATTAATTTATTTGTGTTTTTGGACTCAAGAATTATATTATGGTTATAAGAATAATGTGATATACATAAGGATTGTACTATAGTACTTGTTTTTTGGTTAAGATTTTAATATGATGAAGGTAATCATATTTCCAGTATGTGCCAATATGAAAAACTTTAATTTTTGGGGGAATATGATGTTACAATTGATTTTGAAATTTAGAGACCTTTTAGAGAGATTCTGGACAGAGGTATTTTGGATAACTATAAAGGCTGGAATGGATTAAGTTGAAATTTGGATAGTATTGATTAAGGTTAAAACATTTCTTAAGATTATTTTTGGAATATTGTAATACTATAGTTTTAGAAAAAGGACAACCAGTAGGTCACGCGATGACCCGTCCCATCGAACAAAGCTGTAGGAATCGAACCCACAACCAAAGTGCGACAAGGCTTTATTACCTACCACTAGCCTACAGGAAGTCCCTAGTTATTAAAAAATAGTTTTATTCATTTAAATGGTATATGTTAATATTTATAACCTTATACGATTAGGATAAATATAATATTTTTTAGTTCAATTATCTTTTGAAGTGAAAGATGAGTTTGTGGAAGAAATTAGTTGAAAGATAAACCTCTACTTGTCAAGTATATATATATATATATATATATATATAATCTTATTCGATGAATAAATTAATTATTAAACTTTAGGGATGGTATATTAAAACAAAAAATGTGTTATCCTAATACCTTATGTTTTGTTGAACTGATGATATTTTAAATCATCATAGATTAATGGCTTTGAGGCCCTCAATTTTACACTTGTTTGTGGTTGATGACAACAATCACTCCCTATAAATATTTAAAATTTTCCTCCAATTATGTGTTTCTATGTTTCCCTAATTTTCTCCTAATCGAGATCATAATTTGGTGGTGACTTTTTCATTTCCCTTTCCCTCTTATGAAGACTAAATTTAATTAACCTAATTTTCGATGTGGGTTTTCAACAAATGAATTTTTATATTTTAACCTTTTATTTTCAAAAAAAATCAAATTGCGAGGACACAATTTATTGAATGAGGGTAGAATGTAACACCCCAAGCTTCCACGGCATGTTTCTCTTTGAAAAATGCAATAACTTGCATTGTACGCAACTTCGAGATTCTAACACAGTGTGACCTATTCGACTAGCCGTTATGAATAGTAATACCCACTTTTGAAATTTTATAAATTTTATAAATTTTATCTTTCAAAATGGA